>CM053771.1:35001764-35222264 GCA_028658325.1 Potorous gilbertii | reverse complement strand
GGCAGGGCTCCGCTCCCGTCCAGGGTACCTTTGTGGTCGGTTTTTCAGGGCTCTCTGCAACGGAAATCGCCTTCACTGTGTTGCTGCGCGGCTTCCACTGTTCCAGAATTTGTCAGGAGTTCTTTTTACAGGAAATCTATGGTCTATGGATTCGGAGCTAGCAAATGTGGGTCTTTCTACTCCGCCATCTTGGCTCTGCCCACAAATGACAATTTATGAAAATCAGATGACCTTCCCACAATTGTGGTTTTTACAAGGCTTCCTTCTAGCATGAATATTGTGCTGTCTAGTGACCTGCCTATTCCAGGAAAGGGCAGGTCCTCATCGAGCACATTCGTAAGTCTTCTCTCCACTAGGAATCCTTGATGTAAAGGAAGAGAGACCTTCCTTGATTCCAGACAGGGCTTGAACATAAGGTGAAATTTCTGGTGTCTAACATGCTCCATAGTTCATCTGAATGTCTTTCCACATTCATTTTGGGAATATGGTTGCTATCTCATGTGAATTCTGATAGGAAATAAAGGACAACATTAGCTTGAACACTTTTCATACTTGATTACATTAATGAGATATGTCCTCTAGAATGGATTCTGTGATGTGAGAGGAACAAATATTTCTTCCATAGAAATAAACAATTATTGAATTAGAACTAAGCTTTTCCCCCATTTCCTCATTCAGAGATTGGCCACTGTGATTCAGCCAATCTTTTTTTTTTTTTTAAATTTATTTTTTACACGGTTTATAACAGATAAAGCAATTCCAACTTTTAGTCAGGTGATACATCTTTTTATAGCATTTACAATGTGGACCACAAAAGAATTTTTTTTAAAAACATAAGCCAACTGAGACACAGATAATATTTATGTTGCTAACTTCACAATCTCTTGATCTAATTGTCTCCTCAGTATTACTAAGAATAAAAAGACTCTAACTTAATGTTGTTGGTCTAAAGTCCTGTGCCGAATAGCTTAATTTTAGGCAGCCTCAGATATTCCTCTACCCATAGTCTATAATTGAATCGATCTGGTATTAAGCTTACAAACTTTTTGGCTATAGGGAATTGCCGCCATGAATAGGGACATTGCAGGGAAACAATATCTCCCCAATTTCATGTCTATTCCAGGCAGGAGTAGATTGTCTACTTGTATTCAGTCAGGCTTAAGGTCTGCCAGGTGTCATTGGGGAAATTGAGTCAGGAGAATCCCACCTCAGCCCATGCTGAACAGCTTGCTCTCCCATTCTTCCCTTGAGATCACCTATGCAGTTCATACCAGCATCTCATGAGCATACTGGCATCATGTAATGGAGGCTCGGATCGCTTTCTTGCTTCCCATACCTGGAATTAGACTCAGAAGAACAGTCACTTAGTAGTCCCACATCATCTAAAAATGGCAAGTCCCTATAACCAGGTTTAAAATATGATTATAGTTTCACTTTGGCTAAGGAACATCTTTTAGGCAAGTCTTAAGTGGCTTACATGTCTTTCTATACATGTTCTAGTTCCTGATTAAATGGCAGTCATAAAATCAAACTTAACCATTAAAACCTTCATTTTTCCATCAATGCCAAATTTTACCCAAGGTTACCTTCCTCTTGGAAAGTTAGACTGAAAGTTTTTTCTCCAAACTAAAGATGTCATTGATCTATTCTCAGTAATTAATTCAATCTATTGTTTTTATTACTAATTGCTTTTACCTCACTTTGTAACATGATCTATTTTTCTCCCCATCAACCCTCTCCCCCCACTTTCTAATACCTTGCATTCTGGTTGCTCCTTGTCTCAATGTACCCTCCCCTCCATCACACCCCACCCCTGTCCTATCCCCATCTTCCTTCTTTTCTTGCAAGGCAAGATGAATTTCCATACCCCTAACCCTGTAATTCTTATTTCCCGATTATATGCAGTAAAAATTCTCAACATTCGTTTCTACTACTTTGATTTCCAACTTCTCTCCCTCCCCCTCCTCCCTCCCAGCCCCACTAAGAAGGGAAGCAATTCAATAGAGACTAAACATGTGTTGTTTTGCAAAAGACTTCCATAGTAATCATGTTGTGTACTACTAATTATATGGCCCTCTGACCTACCCTATCCCCTTTATTTTTCTCCCCACAATTGACCTTATCTCTTCTCGAAAGTGTTTTATTTCTAGTGACTCCCTTCTCCCATTTACCCTCCCTTGTAACATTCCCTTTGCTCCACTTGTTGCTACCTCTCCTACTTTCCTGTGGTGTGATATAATTTTTCATATCAAATTTAGTGAGCATGTTATTCCTTCCTTCAGCCACATGTGGGGAGAATAGCTTTATTTTCCCCCCTCCTCCCCTTCTCCCTTATTTCCTCTATTGAATAAGATTTTTCTTATCTCTTTTATGAGTTATAGTCTACTCCCTTTCTTACCCCTTAATTTTTATTTAATTTAATTTATTTTTTTTTGTGTGTGTGTGTATGTGGATATCATCTCTTCTGACATAACACACCCTGTACTCTCTATCTATCTATGTGTATGTGTGTGAGTATGTGTGTACAATCTCTCCAACTACCCAAATACTGAGAAAAGATTCAAGAGTTAAAAATATTTTCTTTCTATGTAGTAACGTAAACAATTCAGCTTTAGAGAGTCTTTTATAATTTTTCTTTTCTTTTTTTTTTTCCTGTTTACCTTTTCATGCTTCTCTTGATTCTTGTCTTGGGAAGTCAAAATTCTAAATACAGATCTGGTCTTTTCCTTGCCATGACATCTTCAAATTTGTCTCTATCACTGAATGTCCATTTATTCCCTTGAAGTATTATATTCAGATTTGCTGGGTAGGTGAGTCTTGTTTCAATCCCAGTTCCTTTGAATTTTCAAGTATCCTACTCCAAGCCCTTCAGTCCCTTCATCTTGAAGCTGCCAGATCCTGTGTTATCTTGATTGTATTTCCACAGTACTCAAATTGTTTCTTTCTAGCTGCTTGCAGTATTTTCTCCTTGATCTGGGAACTCTGAAATTTGGCCACAATATTCCTAGGAGTTTCTCTGTTCAGGTTTCTTTTAGGAGGTGATCAAAGAATTCTTTCCATATCCATTTTGCCCTCTGATTCTATAACATCAGGGCAGTTTTCCTTGATAATTTCATGGAAGGTAATGTCTAGGCTCTTGTTTTGATCATGGCTTTCAGGTAGTCCAATAATATTTATTTCTCCTGGATCTATTTTCCAGGTCAGTTGTTTTTCCAGTGAGTTGTTTCACCTCATCTTCTATTTTTTCAAATTTTTGGTTTTGTTTACTAACTTCTTGTTTTAACTCATAGTCATTCTTTTCCCTGGACTCAGTTCTCTTTTTCAACGAATAATTTTGTTCAGTGAGCTTTTGAACCTTCTCCTCCATTTGGCTAATTCTGTTTTTTAAAACCTCCTTCTCCTTGTTGGCTTTTGGGACCTCTTTTTCCAATTGAGTTAGCCTCTTTTTAAAGTTGCTATTTTCCTCAGCAATTTTTTTCGTTCTCCTTTAGTAAGCTGCTAAGTTGTTTTTTGAGGTCTTCTATTTCCTGAGCCAGGTTTAAGTCCCCTTTGGAGGGAGGGCCCTTGACTTCCCCTAGCCGTATGCCTTGTTCTTCCTCCTCCAAAGGGATGGAGGGAGACCCCTGTTGCCCAGGAAAATAACCTTCTATGGTCTTATTTTTCCCCCCTTTCCTGGGCATTTTCCCAGCCAGTTACTTGACTTCTGAATTTCCTCTCCACACCCACCTCCCCTCCAGATCTCCCCAGTGAGAGCTTAGGGGCTGAGATTCAAAAGCTTGCTCCCCAGCCTCAGGGCAGGGCTGCTATTCAATGTGAGATTAAGTTCAGGTGCTCAGGTGGGGGCAGGGCCACAACGCGGGGCTCAGTTTCCTCAGGGGATTTACGTGGAGACCTTTGATAATGGATCCGTGTTCCTGCCTGCTTTGGGAGCCCCTGTCTGCTGCTGCCTCCATTGCTGCCTCCTGAGGGGGCCTGAGTTATGGAGACTTCCAGCTCCTCTCTCAGCCAGCCAAAAAGACTCTCTCACTGACCTTTGGCGCCTGTGGGTGGAGGGACCTGTGTGGCTGCTGGAGATCCTGCCCCTGAAACCTGCTCGAATCTGCTCCCCTTGGTGCCCTGACCAAGGCATGGCTAGGCTGGGTTCTGCTCTGGGTCAGTGGAGTGGCAGACCTTTGGTGTTATTTTTTCAGGTCTCTCTGGAACAGAAATCTCCTCCACTCCATTGTTGTGTGGCTTCCACTGTTCCAGAATTTGTTGGCAGTTCTTCTTTTCAGTTATTTTATGGACTGTGGGTTAGGAGCTAACATATGTGTGTCTTTCTACTCCACCTGATTCAGCCAGTCTTTGAAGGGCAGGGTTGGTGATTGTATTTTCACAGTTGTATAACTCTTGCCCCAAGAGTTCATCTTAGTATCTAACTTATTCCCAGTGACTTCATCAAGTAACAATACCTTCAGTTTTTGCTGTCCCTCACACTTTTGTCAGAGCAGGTTTCTTCATAGGTAAGATGGGGATGGTTGTACCACCTTACTTCTTAGTGTTGTCATGAGGGTAACAAGAGATAGTGTGTAGAAGATAATAATGAAGTGCTTCATGAAAAGCCCACCTGGATTTTCAGTTTGACCTGAGCATTTACTGCTTTTATAATTGTGGCCAAATTCCTTAACCTCTTTGAGTCTGTTTTCCTTAGCTATGAAGTCTCTGTACTCCCGTCTTCTCTTGTGGACCATGAAGCGGAACAGAGATTAGAGAGGCCTTTACAATTGTCTGGAATAGTTTCTTCACTTTATAAAGGAGGAAAAGGAGACCCAAGCAAGGGAAATGATTTAAAGTTACTCAGATGCTTTAGTGAGTCATAGAGCCATTATTTAACCCCAGGTCTTTGAACGTAGCAAACCTAGTGCTCTACCACATTTTTACTCCATTCTCTATCTTTTGAAGTGTCTAACTGAAACCTTCCATTGAAGTCATACTTTGTCCTCTGTGTAGCATAGAGATGACTCCTAAACTCTTGAATATCATGTTATGGAAAAATGTTTAAACAAGTCCAAACTGAGCTGTAAAAGATACATGTGTGGTCTTCATAAGCACTTGATCTGAGCGCTAGCCTAGTCAAGTGCTGAAAGACTTGTCCCCAGAGAGTTGGCTGTTACAATTATGGCTTCTTTACGACCTCTGCTAAGCAGTTGAGGGGGCTGTTAATTTGTTTCTTAGGTGGTGAGTGATACCAAAGGAGCATAGATCATTGAAGCATTCAGATATTAACTTTGAAACTAAAAGTACTAGATTAAAGGTTCTTTACATAACGAAAGCATATTTTCTTAATAATGTATATCTTTCATAGTGAGCAAATAAATGCATGAAGGTCTTTATGGAGAGGTGTAGTTGATGATAATTGTGCAGGGAAAATGACAGTAGGAAAAAATTCTTATGAAACTAATTAACAAACTTACAAAGAAATGAGTTCCTATACTGAAGAGAAGAACTATATTTCTACTGGACAGAATAGTTGTAGTTCTCTTTTTAATTTCTTCCTTAATTCTCTCCAGTCTGCTTTTCTATCCCTAAAACAACTGTAAATTTTTTAAGTTCACATATCAACCTTTGTTTTTATGTCACCTTTATTTCCCAATAGTTACCTCTCCCTTCCCATTCAGGGAGCTACCCATTCAATAAAGTATATAAAATTTTAAAAAAGCATTTAATCAAAATTAAAACATCCATCAAATTTTAGACTCTACATATTATTTTCATGATCTAAATCTCCGACCTCTACCAAGCGGGAAGAGGGGGAGGCACATTCTCATATCTGTTCCTCAGGGTCAAGGTTGGTAATTAAAATTATACAGCATTCAAATTCAGTTTTTGTTATTTTTGTTTACATTTACCTTGTATTCATAGGGTGTGTTGGTTTGGTGGTTCTTAGTGACATATTTCTATTAGTTTATGTATCTTCCCATGCTTCACCATGTTCTTGATGTTTCTCTTTGCTTTTTTAATAGTAATTTTTCAGTAAATTAATGCCATCATAGTTTCTTTAGCCATTGCCATTTCCATAGGAATCTACCCTCCTTCTTCCTCTCCCCACTTCTCTGTTACTATACGAAGTCCTCTTGGAAATGCTTTGTTGTATATGGTACTATTCTTTCTAGCTTTGATTTTCTTAAGTTTTATGCCTAGCAAGGGGATTTCTTAAAGTCTTTTCTTAATTTTGTCATCCATATGTAAAATTAGATTATACTTATGTCATAGTATTGTTGTGAGGCTCAAAGGAGAAAACATAAAGTGCCTTGCAAACCTTAAAGTATGACCTCTTGTACATGGTTTATAAGTGTTTTATTTACTTAGCACAATTCTATATTGATTTCTAGAATATTTGTATAAATTAATAGCTCCACAAGGGTTTTTCCCTTCTCCACCAACATTGACCATTTTCATTTTTCTCATGCTTGTTGATTTTTTCGTATCATAAGGTAAAATTTCAGTTGTTTTTCTTTGTATCATTTATATGGCTTTCCAATAGTCTGTAATTTTTTTTTTTAGAACCGTTTATTAATAGTCTTTGGCTATGAATAAAGTCATTATGAATGAGTTTTGGTCTTATGTATTTGTCTTAACATTGTGGGGGAAAAAAACTTCTTTATCATTAATGACTTCACTTCTGGGAAGTCCTAGGATCCAGTCCTTTAATAAATTAAAAAAAATATTTATTGATGCTTTTAAAAATGCCGTCTTAATTTCCACCACTCCTTCCCATAGAACCATCTCATATTTTTTTTAAGAGAAATTGAAAGAGGAATAAAGAACAGCCTAATTGATAAATATTTCTGGAAAGTCTGAGAATATGTGTAGTATGCAACACTTTTGGACATTTCACCTCTGCAAAGGGGGAAGGTGAAAATATTTTTTCATATTTCTTGTTTTGAGCCATGCTTGTTCTGACTGATAGCAAGATAGTTTTCTTATGAAAATCCTCAAAGAAATTGAGGATAGTGGTCTTAACTAGGTGAGATAATAATTTTAGCAAAAGGTGAAGACTACAAAATAAACCCACAGAAATCAATCACATTTCTGTTTGGTGGGAATGAGAGATGGTAAGAAATTTGGCAAAATTTACACTTTGACCAGGATATTTTCACCTTAGTTTCTGAGTTCAAAATGCATATGTGATTTGGATAAGATGAAAAAGGAGATGTGTATGAACTGACTACATATCTTTTGCAACTTAGAGTGGAAGATGAATTCTTAACCAAACAAGGGGTAGAGGAAATTAGAAATGATAAATTAGAAAATTTTCATCAAGTGAAGTGAAAAGCTTTTGCACAAAACAAACAGTTTAAGAAGACAATATCTGTATATCAAATACTTTACTAGGGGGTGGTTATGCAGTATAAATCTACAAATAACACAGTAAAAATCTCAATAGAGAAATGGTTAGAGGATATAAATAAAGTGTTCTCAAAAAAATGAGTTGCCAGTGATTAACAATCATATAAAAATGTTTCCAATAAATAGTAATGAGAAATGCAAATCTAAACAATCTTGAATTTTTACATCCTCCCTGGAAAATTAGTAAAGATAGAAACATTTGGGGTAGTCATTACTGGATAGGATTTAGGAAGATAAGCATACTAAGGCATTATTGGTGGATCTATTAATTGGCACAACAGTTCAGGAAATTAATTTGTAATTGTGCAGGTTAGATGGTTAAAATAGCCATATTCATTGACACGGAATTAGTACAACTATTCACAGAAAAATTTGTAATTAGGTCTAGTAAGTGGCTAAAATAGCTATATCCACAGACCCAGCAATCCCTTTCCTAGCTATATGTCATTTATACTAGTTGTTTCATTTCCTTTTCTTTTTCTTCTAAAATGCAGCAGATTGGCTTTTTGTCCTTATCCTTCAAATTGAAGCAACCCTATCCAAAATTATGAGCAACTCTTAATTTCCAAATATTATAGCCTTTTCTCAGTCTTTGTTCTTCTTGAGCTTTCTGTAGCGTTTGACAGTTAATCACCTTCTCCACCTGGATACTTTTGTCTCCCTAGGCTTTCATCTTGCTGTTTTCTCCTTGTTTTTTTTTTCTGCCTGATCTCTCTCTCTCTCTCTCTCTCCCTCTCTCTCTCTCTCTCTCTCTCTCTCTCTCCCCCCCCCCCCTCCTTTTTCTGTGTATGTCCACTAACCATGAAAGTCCTTTTTTGTCCTCAACTGTGTTTATTTTCTTCTTTGTTTTTTTGGTTGTCTAGTCTCCTATGGGTTGAGTTATCTTCTCTATGTAAATGATTCTCCGATCTTAACAATTCAGCCTGTCTCTTTTGTTGAGTTACAATCTTTCTTTCTTTTTTTTTTTATTCAGGAGCTCACATTTTAATTAGGATAGACAACACTTAGAGGAGGGTTTTAGATATAAGGCAGATTGCAAAGTCCTAGTCATGTTTATTATACAATGTAAGGGTAGATCATAAAACCCAGGAGTCCTTAAGCTACAAAGATAGGTCAGATGGTGAAGCCCCCATGGTTCAACATTTCAAGATTACAATTATTGACTCATTGTTCATCCAACTGGAAGGGACTCTAGAGATCCCATAGTCCACTCCTCTCCCATTTTGCTGCTGGGGTATCTATGTTTCTTGGCTCTGAGAACCAAATGGGAAAGTTATCAGGAGTTTAAGCTAAATTGTCAGCCTCTCTTCCCACCTTCCTCATTCATGCTATTTAATAACATCTTGTATGCTGAGTCTGCTTCTCTTTTTTTTCATGTTGCATAGAAGAATTAAAACGAATGAGAGAAATCATAAAGCAGAACAAAACATAATACAAAAGAAAATGATCTGCTTCATTCTGTGATCAAATTACATAGTTCTTCCATTTTGATTTAAGAGACCATTGGGAATTTTTTAAGTCCTTGCATTGCAATGAAGTATTTAAGTCTTACCAGAAAAATTCCTTGCACACTGTGGTTGTTGCTGTGTACAAAGTTTTCTCCTGGTTCTGCTCCTTTCACTCAGCATTGAACTACAGTCTTGAATCACTAATTTGCCTTTTGGGTATTTTGAACTATATATCCTTTGTACACCCCAAAGTTAGCCAAAACAGAACTCTATTTTTCCTTCTTTTGAACTTTACTGTTACTGTTGAGAGCACCACCCCCTTCAGTTACAGCCAGTTACCTTTAGGTTTATTGTTATCCTGTAAGCGTCAAGCTTCCGCTACATTGCTGTCTGCTGCCAAATACTGTAATTTTCTGCTTTCAAAATATGTGTTTTCCTTCCTTCCTTCCTTCCTTCTTTCCATCCATCCATCCGGAAGGTCTTTATTAATCTTTATGTCCATTCCCCCAGAAAGGATGGGTAGCCTCTGCAGTAAGGTTCCAAGAAGATTACAACACGTGCAGGAAGATGGGGGCTTCTTATGCTGTTTTCTGAACTTTGGATCTCCTGTGACACCGTCCCCTGGCCATGTGACTCCATGTTCTCTGATAGGCCCTTCTTCACACAGCTCCTCAGGCCTATGCATCTAACCTGTCCATGCTAGGCCACACCCCTATCACCTCGGAATGTGGACAGCAGAACCTTCTTACTTCCCACAAAATCCCTCCTCTTTCTTTATTAAAATTTTGTTTCCACACCTAAATCTAATCAATAAATACCTCCTCACATTCTTTCCCCTATAAATTCTTCCCTTCATCTAACCACCTTTATATGAATATGGGAAGGGAGCAAAGTTGACCGATGCAACAACAAATTACAAGGGGGCAGTTCCCTTGTTACAAGCACAGATACAGGGAATCAAAGGAAAAGGTAGATCAACGAATTATCCTTTCAGAGATTCCATCTCATAACAGCAGGTCTAGGGAGGAACATCATCTGATGCAGTTTTCTGGTTTGGATGTTCGTTCAAGCCATCTTCAGCATAACATCTCTGCATCTTCTTCCCTTTATTTTCTTGTAGAAATCCAGATGTCTAGTCTCCACAAAACTGACCTTAATACCATTTTAGATGACCATTCCTAAGCTTTATATACTTATCACTCTTACAAAATCAAAATTGGAACTTTGGCCGGTTATCATGTTTAAGAAATTCATATTAGAACCCAGTTTTTACATCTTACATTAATTCACCATTCATTTCCCCTATCAGGAGGATGAGATTTCACTAAGGAGTCAATAACTGACTCCAGTACTTATATAAATACAATAAATAATCATTTTTAACATAGTTCATATCACATCATAAAACAATTCCAACTTTTGGTCATGCGATTCCTCTTTTAAAGCATTTACAATATAGACCACAAGCCGTTCTTCTTTTAACATTAACCAACTGAGTCAAAATAATAACTATATATGCTAACTGCACAAGCCCTTGACCTGATTGTCTCTAGACTATTACTAAGAAGTAAAGGACCCTAACTTATTGTTGTTAGTCTAAAGTCCTAAGCCTGATAGCTTAATTTTAGACTTAACCTCAGATGTTCCCCTATCAACAACCTATTAATAGATCTGGTATTAAACTTACAAAACTTTTGATTATAGGGAAATTGCCACTAAGAGTAGTGGCAATATTTCAGGAAAACATCTCGCTAATTTCGTGTCAATTCTAGGTAGGAGTAGATTGTCAACTGTCATTCAGCCAGGGTTAAAGTCTGCCAAGTGTCAGTGGGGAAATTGAGTCAGGAGAATCCTACCTCAGTCCAGGCTGAACTGCAGCTCTCCCAACCTTCCCATGAGATCACCTTTTTGCAGTTCATACCTGCATCTCAAACCAGCATTTCACAGGCTTGCTGGCAAAGTGGATCAGTGGCTCAGACTGCCTTTAGACTGCCTTCCTTGCTGTCCATACCTGGAGTTAGACTTAGAAGCTCAGTCAGTAGTCCCATAAAATCTTAAAATAGGGTTTCTTTCTTTCTACTCACATAGCTAGAATCCTAGTTCAGACTCCTATCATCTATACCATTGAAGTAGCATTCTAACCACTATCCCTGCTTTGGGGTCTCTTCCCCTTTTCCTATCACCTCCAGGATCAAATGCAAAGCTCTTTTTTGACTTTCAAAGCCCTTTACAACTTGACACATTCCTACTTTTTTCCTTTTCTTTCACCTTCCTCCTCCCATATATATTGTGACTCAGTGACAATTTTCTCCTTGTTGATCCTTGCCCTAGATACTTAGTCTTTAGGCTTTTGACAATTCCCTTGGATGTTCTCCTTACTTGGAATGCTCTGTCTTCTTATCTCTACCTGTTGGCCTACCTGGCTTCCTTCAAGTTCCAATTTAAATTTTCCCTCCTATGATAAGTCTTTCTCAATCCTAGTGTCTTTCTTCTTTTGATTATTTCCAATTTATCTTGTTTGTTTATAATTGTTTTCATGGTTTCCTCCTCATTAGACTGGGAACTCATCGAAAACAGGTATTGTCTTTAGTCCTTCCATCCCTTCTATCCTAACACCACCATTTAACACAGTGCCAGGCAAGTTGTAGGTACTTAATACATGCTTAATGACTTTCTGACTCCCTGTGCTAATGTATGTTCTATAAGTCTCTGGCCTCTCACAATCTGTCCTTACTCATGCTCTCTGATTTTTTCCTCACCATCTTCACATTCCTTTCTTTGCACTGAAGTCACCAGTATCAACATATGTGTTGATTTAATTTTGAGAGGTTCTTAGTGAGTTTTTTGTTGAGGTTTTCTACTTCATTATCTGCAATCAATATTGGTTCATAAGGTTCTAGTATTTTCATGATAGAATTTTTGTGCTTATTAATCAGCACTGAAGTACAAGGTAGCTCAATGTCACATCAAATAATATTTCTTATTTTTGGATGTTTAATAAAGCCCATTCAGCCAAATAATTTTTTTTAAATTTTCATGAGCTATTTTTCTGCTTTCCATTTAATGTACAATGAAAGTAAATGTGATTCCAGCTCCTCTCTTAGTGTATTCCCTTATTGATTATTAGACACAGATCTTACATTTAAAACTCCAGCTATTAGCAGTCCTCCTCTTCTTACCATCAAATTGGACATGACATACCCTTTCTAATTGTTTTGCCTTCATGTTGGCTTTCCCTTTTCTACTCATTACTCATATGTCTGTCCATCACAATTATTCTTTTTCTTCAAGTTCAGATGCTACTTCCTCCATAAAACCTTTTCTGACATTTTCTGTCATCTAACTTAAAAATATTTGTGGGATCCTCAATCTAGAGTTAGAAGGGACATGTTTATTTACAGTGGAGGAAACTGAGGTCCAGGGAATTAAAATGATGTGGCCAACGTCACATTGGTTGTCAGAGTCAGGCTTTGAGTCTATGCTCTTTGTATCTGGAGTCTTTGCCCTTTCAGCTGGCTTACCTTCTTTTTTACCTTTCCCAAAAATATTTTGGACCTATCCTGTGTTCCCCTTCAACTGTGTCTTGTACATTTCTCTAAGTTCTTTCTTTTCCATGGGCTCCCCTTTCTACCCCAATGAACATAAGCTGTTTGAAGTTGCCATTATGATATTTCTAATCTTTATTCCTACTACATTGTCTTTCCTGTTGGTTCTTAATGTATGTTTGTCAGGGATCAAGGCAGGAAGGATAAAAAAAATTTCATAAATTTTGTCTTAGGGTATGAAATGTAAAAGGTTTTCTGGTAAACAAAGGCTGTTTGATTAAGCTGTTCAGCTAGGCATCACAACTTTGTCGCATTCTAGTTGATGTTTTGCATCAAGTATTATGTAAGTGATAGTTTTTCGGGGTTTAGACTTTTGAGGTATTTTTGATTTTATGTCTTTGTCCGTTTTTAAATAGTAGAATCTGACCTACAGGTAATTAATTGACTTGTACCTTTTGCCTTCTTTACTAGGATCCGAAGGACTGAAGTGCTAAGTAATCTGTGATTAGTATATTCATGTTGTTGTGAATTGCTTTCCAGTAATGCTTTAGATTTTCTTTTTCAGAGCAAGAGGGACCATCTTCTTATGAATGTCAAATGGTATTATCGTCAATCTGAAGTTCCTGATTCTGTCTATCAGCATTTGGTTCAAGACCGGCACAATGAAAATGGTAAATACTGCCCCCAACTCTTAGTGCCATCTAGTGTTTGCAAAGGAGTGTCCAAAGAAAAGTTACTTGAGTAGCACAGGAAGTAATCGCTATTAAATATTAGTTCAAAACCTTCAGTTTTCTTTCAAGTAGATTCTGAATGCCCAGAACTTTCCAGGAAGAGGTGTGTAGGGTGTTTGATTCTTAGATTAAGTTATTATACAACTAATTCATTTTCTCAGACTGAAGAATTGAAAAGGGGAAAAAAATCTTTTTTTGACTTAAATTAAGAGTTTTGTGAGTTATGTGAAGTAATTTTTCTAACATCAGTAATTTCGAGGTATATGCTCTGAATATATTTTTATAAATAGTTCTTTTCCAGGACTTATGTCCATCATGTATGTGTGTGTGAGTGTGCATGTGGGCATGTAAAACCCTGGTGAGGTTGTTTTGCCTAGTATACTAAGTCAGGGTGCCCTTGGTTCGGGATAAGATTTTGACCCACACATACATACTACTCACTAGGTGCCTCTGGGGAAACTGCTTAATTTACCAGTGCCTAAGATACCAGGTATAGTCCTGATACTGAGGAGGTTTCCTTCTCTGAAACTACTACAGTCATAGGGTTAGCGTGTGTTTGTGTGTGTGTGTGTGTGTGTGTGTGTGTGTGTATTTTACCCTTGCTATTTTGTTAATTTTTCTTTTCCGAATAGCAATTTAAAGGAAAAGTCAATAAGAGGTTTTTGTTATTTTTATACCTTTTTTATACCCAAAAATCCCATCCCCCCAACATTTTGACATATAATCAAGATTGTAAACCCTGGTATTTTGTTACTTTTGTTTTCTTCCTCCCAGCCCCAATATTATGAAGAAAGCTATGAAACCTATTTCCTTTTGCAGGTTCATTGATGTATGTTGACCTCAAAAGCAAGTGCACTATTGTTTTGATTTTTTTGATCATAACTTATTTCTTTGGCATTTATTATTGCTAGATTAATTTTTTTGATATAAATGTTTTCAGCACAATAGTGATGTGCTTGAGTGTATTTTTCATAAGACTTGTGCTGATTTTTAAAAATTTTCTTTCTTCCTTTTCATAATAAAATTTGTCCTTATTTAATGTTATTTCACCATTGCCAATCCAGCTTTTATATAAAATATGGTATGCAAAACTGTCCTTTATCTAGCTCTTCAGTTTGTTCTATAGCTTTACTATATATATATGTCTATAGCTATAGATAAAAAAGAATAAGCTTTCTAAGTTCACCATGTAAGAATTCAAATGAAATTTAGCAGAAACATGACATCTCATCTTAGCCTTTTCTTCTTTGAATCACAAAGTGTTCAAAAAAATAGAAAGATACAAGTTTTTGGTCGAATACCATTCTTAGTATAGTGCTATTCAGTACTGAATCTATAGTTTTCTTTTTAATAATATTTTTTAGTTTACTAAAAAAATTAAATTTGTAAATATATGAATAATTTGTAAGATACATACTTCGATCATACTAGAGTATAGTATAGATATCATACTAGAGTATATTGTTCTGATAATATTTTTTTCTTTCCTTTATCAGTAGAACATTTTCCCAGCCTGTGGTTCAAAGTGTCTTTTAGAAATCTGGATTTTGCAGGAGGTCACATTTCTCTTTTGAATAGAATAGCAGTAATGAGGAATAACTGAACAGGATGATTTTTGGAAAGTGCAGTTAAATTTTGTAGAAACATGGGAAAAGTCAGTATTTTTAGTAAGGCAAAGAAAAATGCATATGGTGAAGATCTGCAAACCATTTCTAAAATTGGATGTTTTGTAAATAAGAAATAAAATGAACAGAACTAGCTAAGATTTTATTAAATTTTGATTGGGAACCCATGCCAAAGAAGTTGCAATAGAAAATATAGGTATGTTGGCTAACTTACTTACTTTCAATAGAAAGTTAAACGTTAATAATCCATAAGATGAGCTTTTGAGGGCTAGAGTTTGTGGGCTTTGGGGGCAGATTTCATTCATCTGATGTAGCTATTGTCTATATTCAGGTCTGTGACTCCTTGGCTTGAATGATGAACTCACTCAGTTTAATAAAATTATTGTTTCCTTGTTAGAAACAAACCAAACATACTCCATTGCTCTGTAGTTTGGAATAGATAGCTGTTTGTCCCTCTCTTTTGAGGCTTTTTTGTTTTTCAGTGACCTTGTCACATTCTATTCCTTTCTGCCTCCCTATTGCCTTTAGGATAAAATATAGACTACTCAGCCTGACATTTAAAGCTTTCTCTAATACATCTCAAACTAACCTTTTCTGCCTTGCATCATTCCTCTTGACACATTCTCCATTCGAGTTGGACTGACTTGGTCACTAGTGGTTGTCTCTGTCTTCTAGTCTATCCATCCATGTCTTGCTTTTGTGCACAACTAGGTTTTCCCTCCTAGAGTGCCCCACTTCTCCTCACTGCCTCTTTTACACCCTTGAGCTTTCTTCAGAGCATGGCTCACCTGCTCCCTCCAACTGAAGCATTTTCTTGACCTCTTCTCTTCCACCCTGATATTAGCAGTTTCTAGAATGTACCTTGTATTACTTTGAATATTCTTCAAATTTCCTTTTTTACATGTTGTAATCCCCATAATAGAATATACGCTCTTGGAGGACAGGGACTCTAAAAAGTTTTGTCTTTGTATCCCCAGCTGTTAGCATGGAACTTTTTACACAGCAGGTACCTCATGAATGTGGTGAATTGGATTACTTTTGCTATAAATCACCATGTGGAAGCAATATGGCATAGTCAATATGAATGGATAACAAGGACCAACCTTGGAATCAGGAAGACCTGAGTTCAAGTTTTGCCTCTAACACAGACTCCTGACATTGTACTTTTGTAAAGAATCTGCCAATTTACAGCCTAATGACTACCCTTAGCATACCCTGACACTTCAGAGCAAAGCCCTACTCACTGGCCACCAATTCCCTGTTTGGTTTTTTATCCTTATTATATTATAAACTCTTTGAAAGCAAGGATTACCTTCCTTTTTTTACTTATATCCCCTGTTCTTGACACATTGTAAGTGCTTAATAAGTACTTTCTTATTCTTTTAGTAGTTAATTGGATTTAGTTTTTGTGACCAAGGGCACATCTCTTAACTGTACTACAAGCAACTTGTTTCCACCATAAATTATGAGTTGTCAGTTTTCATTGGGGAA
Source organism: Potorous gilbertii (assembly GCA_028658325.1). Classification (NCBI taxonomy): domain Eukaryota; kingdom Metazoa; phylum Chordata; class Mammalia; order Diprotodontia; family Potoroidae; genus Potorous; species Potorous gilbertii. Next base: position 35,206,035 of record CM053771.1, on the reverse strand, counting down.
AGAAGTTTCCACCTTTGGAGTTATTCTTACTAATGAAATCCTGGATCTTGGTGCCTACCTCACTTAAATCACCATATTCTCTTATGTGTGTTTAAAATAAATTGGGGGATTTTCAGTGTTTTGTTATTTTATTTTATTTTATTTTATTTTTTTGAAAAATGGTAAATTGCAGCAGGAGTTAAGGTGGTTGGTTTAGGAAGGATGGATGTTTTAAGAACCCCTATCTTATGCCCTTCTTTTTCTAACAGATTCTGGACGAGAACTTGTCATTACAGACCCAGTTATCAAGAATCGAGAGCTCTTCATTTCCGATTATGTTGACACTTACCATGCTGCTGCCCTTCGGTAAGTGGCAGAGTTCAGATGAAAGTCTCATATAAACTAGAAGACATTCAGTACAGTGAAAAAATTCAGTCTACTTTGTTATCTTCTAGAGATGATTACTCCACTTATTGTAGTTAATTATTTTAAGCATGTATGATAATAAATGGAGAGCAAGTATTTAATCTGAAAGATGTGACTCCAAAATTCTGGTGCTGGCATCCTAATTTATATATTATGTGCAAGAGGCTATTGCATTTCATCTTTTAGAGGCCCATTCTTCTTCCTTTATAAATCCAAATTCTCCTTCTCTCCTCTTTCTTCTTTTTCTTGCCTTCTCCATTTTATCTGACATTACCTTAAAAAATGCTCACTCAGTTAAATTTATTAAACTTCTAGTTTAATAAAAGTCATTGCATATGAATTGTAAAGACAATTTGTAGAGATGTTTTAATCATTTGTGTTTTATGCTCACCATAAAAAAAAACTTTTATTCTAGGTTGCTTTTGTGTTTAAATGACATGCTTTAGACTTTGAAGTGGAAGGAGGAGAAGGATAATTTTGTTTCCTACAATAAAGAAATTATTTTTTTTTTGGACACATTAGATCATCAAGAGTGGAATGAGTATTGCCATATGTGGATGGAATAATATCTCTAATAAAAGTTTTAGATGGGTGTTTCTCTGAAAACATCTGGAAAGGGTTTTCCTTGTTTAAAGTCAGCTTCAGGAAAGGCTCTTACTGCATGGCAAAGTAGCATTAGCTTCTAATATGGGAGCAGGTGGTGTTGGGGTTTAGGGAAAAGTCTTTCTTTGGACTTAGAGATCCTTAGAAAAACTTAGAAAATTTCAGTGTTTTGTGATAGTCCTTTCATCCACATTCTGGAGTCCTTTGTTATGGCTTTATAAAGATAATTTCTAACATTCAGTTTGCATATAAGAAAAGATATAGTAAGTTAATGATGTTAGCTTGAATTGACTGACCTAGTTTTTTAATTAAATTGGCTTAGAAATCTGATGTGTAAAACCTTTCTTTCTTTCTTTTCCTCACTCTCCCTTCTTTCTCTTTTCCTTTCCTTCCCAGTTCCCTCATTCTACCTTTTCCAGCGTATCCTCCCTCCCCCAACCCCTCATTAAAATATGGCCTGGGCATTAACAAGTTAAGCAGTTTAGAGGTCTTTTGAAACAAATATATGTGAAATGAGTGGTCTGATAAGGCTAGTGTTCTGAGGTCATAAACATCTTAGATTTGCAAGTATTTAAAATTAATTTTTGATCTGTATTTTGTGATGATATTGTACTTCATTCTTTTGAGGAATTTTTACTTGATTTCTAACACCTTCCCAAGCATCATTGGCCTAGTTATAATGATGCATTTCAGTCTGATTTTAAAATATTTTGCTAGGGCAAATAGTTTCCTGTCTCAGGACTGATTGGTTAGAGTTTAACAATAATGTGGTTCTTCCCTCTCACACTTCTAACTAGTGAAATTTAGAGTTCTGAAATGACATCAGTTTTTGAGTTCTGTATCCCGGAGCAGGTCCTTGATTGGATAGTTTGATTTCCGTTGTTAAATAGTGAGTTTTGTTTGAAGACATTTTGACCATTTTAGGGAAAAAAATGTTTTTACAAAATTTATCTTTTAAAATATTTTGATAATTAGAATAAAATATAACTCTATTCTGTCTTCCACAAAATGCAGCACAAACATGATCAGTTATTTGATGTAATGTGTTTATTATGTGCCTGGGAAGGCTCTTTTTATTATTGGGTGAGCCACTGCTTTGTCTCTAGGTAAGAATTCTTTTGTTCCTTAATAGAGAGCTTTGTTATTGGTGTCATCACAAAAGATGTCAGTCACCTGGTAGCCTCCTTTCTGAGGATAAACCTCTCCACTATTCCTCCAGTCTGTTGCAAGATCATACTGAAAATTTCTGTAATTTTGGAGGGTGTGCCAGAGCTTGGGCACTACTTGCATATTCCTCATGAGCCACAGTTCACTGCCACGCCATAATGAAACTTTAGAGTGGGACTTTAGAGGAATAGTCTTGACACTTGAGGTATTTGGTAGTCTTGGTTCAACTGCAAAATTGCTTTTTTCTAAAAGTGCTAACCAAGAATAGCTAGCTTTCTAGGTTAATAGTTTTCTAACTTGTTCACTTTCTGCTCACATTACCATATGGAAAATTTTATTGATTACATTGTGCCAGAGAGAGAGCTATTTTAGATATTTAGATCTCGTGGCCTCTTGAATATTACTAAAAATAATTTTATTGTTCGGTCTTGTCCAACTCTTCATGACCTTGTATAGGATTTTTTGGGTCAAAGGTACTGAAGTGGTTTGCCATTTTCTTCTCTAGTGGATTAAGGCAAACAGAGACTAAGTGATTTGCTCAGAGTCACACAGCTAGTGAGTGTCTGAGGTCAGATTTGAATTCAGATCTTTTTGACTCCAGGCCAGCGCTCTATTCACCAAGTCATCCAGCTGCCTCCATATAAAAATACCTTACATTTCTGTAAGAATTTATTGTTCTTAAAACCCTCACAGCAGTGCTATGAAGGAGTGCAGTTGCTGTGATCCCATTTTGTAGGTTAGTAAAAGGAAGCTCAGAAGGGTTCAAAGAACTACCCAAAGTCACCCAGTAAGTCTCAGAGCCCCAGGTCACAGCTCATAATAACTACTGTTTCTTAGAACTTGAAGATTTATGAGGCATTTTAATCTTTACAACAAACCATTGAGAGAGATACTGTTATTATCTCCATTTTCTAGAGGAGGGAATTGAGATTTAGAGAGGTGGAATGACTTCCCAGGGATTGAAGCAGTTGTTCATAATCTTAGTATTGTCAGAGTGGGCTTGGCTTGTGTTGGCTTTTCACATCGCTTTGCCCTGTAAAATGGTTAAGTGTGACCGCCTCTAAGAAGAATTCTTTCCCTCTAAATTCAGATGCTTTATTTTTTTCATAGATCTAAATTAGGTACAGAAATGTTACATTGATTTCATCAGTTTCCTACAGTTACCCTTATATTTCTTACCAACTCTTTCTTAGCTTTTGAGCTATTCCTAATCCTATGAGCTTCATGATTCCTTGGAATGATGGACCATTGCTGTTGCTATGATCATGTAGTGCCCAGCTAGGCTTTCACCTTCATTTTACATATGAAACTCAGGGAAGTTGTGTGACTTGCCCATAGTCATATAAGATAGTAAGAATCAGTAGCGGCAGGAACCTAAATCCTGCCTCTAAGTCTAGAGCCAGCTCACTCCCACCACATTTTTCTGTCACATTATCTTATGTGCACGTAATAATTATAGACTCAAAGACAACTCTGCTCATCTAGCCCAGCTGTCTCCTTTTATGGATCTGGGAACTATGACTTATGGAGATTACAGATTTGCATGTAGTCAAATAGATATTAAGAGTCATCAGCAGAATTTGAACTCAGATCCTTTGACTTCAGAACCAGTGCTCCTTTATGTTGTTTTACTACTTTCCCATTTAGTCTGCAGGACTTAAAAGCAAAAAAATACCTTTCTTCAAAACAGATTCAGTGCTTCCTTAGATCTTACAGACTGTCAAATACTATATTTCTATCTTGTATATATGTAGTGTGTGTGTGTGTGTGTGTGTGTGTGTGTGTGTGTGTGTGTGTGTGTGTGTGTATGTGTATGGCATTCTAGGACTCCATTATCTGTTCCTGGAGATAGACTGTTTTGAGAAGTCATTGAGAAATATGGATTGAATCATAGGATAATAGATCTAGAATGAAAAGTTAGCCCAGTAGCCCTAAGTTCAGCCCTCTCCTTTTCTCACTGAGGGAGAGACTCTGGTGGGCTGATTGACTTGCCCAAGATCACATATGGGATGTAGGCATAATCCTCTGAGAAAAGAGCTTCCTTTCCGTGAGACCATACTGCCTCCACGTTCCTCCGTTTTGTTGGCGTATGTTAAGCCCCTCCGTATTTTAAGCTCATTTACTTTTGGTGTCCAACTGTCACCCAACTGTCACCTGTGGCTCCAAGGAGCTGTAGCATGCACACTGGCCACACCCTAGTAAACCATCTTGGCAAATGAGCTAAACCAGTTTGAGAGTGACCAGTGAGCCACAAAGCGGTTGGTGAATTACAGGGTTTCACTACATGAATGTGAAGATTTCCCCTGGTGGAATGAGTGAATGAGAACAATTTGTTGAATTGCCAGGAGAGCCATTCAGGAGAGTTGTGGGGTGCTTAGAGCTTGGTCAGGTGTTGAAGAAGCCAAAGTCATTCCCTGCATTCTGGGTCATTGCCAGTGGTCCTGATGTTTGTCTTGACACCATAACTCGATGTTTCTGTAAGAGAAAATGAGATGGGTCTCCTTCAGAAACCCAGTCATGAGGTCATAGGGCCTTTTGGAAAATGAAGGAAGAAAATCAGCAACAGCATTAAGCCCCTACTGTTTGCAAAGCTCTCTTATTGCCTACTCCCTGTGTGGCCTTGGGCAAATCACTTAACATGTCAGAATGTCAATTTCCCTGTCTGAAAGTTGATATCTAAGGTTCCTTCCTGCTCAAGATCTTTAATAATCGCTTTGATAGGTGCTGAGGGCAACAAAGAAAAAAATGAAATAATCTGTGAAGGGTGAACTAAAGAGGAGAGATCAGTTAGTCAGTAAACATTTATTAAGCACCTACTACATGCCAAACACTGTGCTAAATTTTGTCCCTGCAAAAAGGCAAAAGACATTCCCTTCCTTCGAGGAGCTCACAATCTAATAGGGGGGACAGCAGACAAACATTTATATACAGACATTCCACATAAAGGATAAATAGGCCATACTCAACAGAGGGAACTCACTAGAATTTAGGGAGGTTGGGAAAGGCTTCCTGTAGAAGATCCATTTTATTGGAACTTAAAGGAAGCCATAGAAGCCAGTAGATAGAGTAGCCATGGCAGCCAGTAGTGGGCAGCTAGAGAAAATTCTTAGATCTGAAAGATAGAAGGTCTCATTCATCAAATAGCCAAGAGTCCAGTGCCATTGGATCGAAGGGGATGTGTTATGGAGTAAGTTGACGAAAACTGGAAAGGCAGGAGGAATTAGTTTATGAAGGTTTTTGAGTACCAAATAGAGGCATCTTATATTTGATTGTGGAAGTAATGAAATTTACTCTGTCAGTGAGTGGCATGTTTGGACCTGAGTTTTAGGAAAATCTCTAGTGTCTTGAATAGGGGATGAGCCAAAATGGGGAAAGTCTTGAGGGAAGCAGACCTACCATACGGCTATTATAGTAATTAAGGCGGGAGTTGAAAAGGGCCTGTACCAGGTTGAAGACGGTGGCAGAGGAAAGGGGCATATTTGGGAGATGTTGTGAAGGTGGAATTAATAGGCCTTGACAAGAACTTGGATGTGGGTGATGAGGAATCTAGAATGACTCCTAAGTTGTGATCCAGAGGGACTGAGAAAATGGAAGAGAAGGGAGAGTTTAGGGGAAAGATAGTGAATTTTATTTTGTATATGTTTAGTTTAAGATGTTTATTAACATTGGGTTTGAACTGTGTGAAAGATAGTTAGAGATGCAAAATTGGAGGTCAGTATAGAGTTTAGGGCAGGATAGATAGATGAGAATCATCAGTGATATTTGTGTCACGTTAATTGCCCTTTTAATACAGTGATGATGGTTACTTTAACATACATACATATTTAGTGCTTTGTACAGAGTCAAAATTTAGTGTTTGATAATACTCATAACAAGTTGTATTTCTTTAGTTCTTCATTTACAAAGTACTTTCTTTAAGTCAAGTCTGTGAGAAAGGATATTTTGCCTGTATTTTTATCTTTTTATAATGAGGAAATTGAAAGAGAGGTGTTGATTTTCCAATGGTCACAAACCTACAAACATTGGAGTCAAGATTTGAAACATTCTTCTGATTTCCTTTTGCTTCTGTGTTACTATTGAGGCCTTCCTCATTCTTGAGGCTTGCAACCGAGGTATCTTTCTTGGCTTTTTCTTTGATCCCTCCCCCCTCTCCCATCCAATCAGTGTTCAGATATTTCCTTTCTTTCCACTTAACTTCTTTCACATGCGCCCCTTCCTCCATTCTTTTTTCATCTTATTTGTGCACAGATGTTGTACAGACTCCCATTTGGAATTTCCTTGAGGTCAAGGACTAGGTTTTTTTTTTTTGTTTGTTTATTCATTCATTTATTTTTGAGGCCCACAGTGATTAGAATAGAGAAGGCTCTGAATATGCTAGTTGGTTGACTGATGGTGCATTCATTGCCCTCATAGCTAATTATGATCTCAGATCCTTGAGGAGCAAAGGGTGACGTAGCAGCCGGCACATGTAGTAAATTCCTAGTCAGTGTTGGTCGCTTGCCTGCCTGTCTCCTTTAGTGATCATTCGTAAATTCAGACATTTCACTAAGTACCCATCATGTGGGGACGATGGTAGCTGTGATGATCAAATTGGCAGCTGCAGAATGAAAGGACTATGTGGTTGTTTTTAGTTGGAATCCAACTTGGGATGAGTTTTTAACAGTGTTGGGGGAAGATACTTACGCTTAGTGTGGTCATTTGTACCTGGATGCGCGCTTTTCCGTTGAACGAACATTACAAAGTTTATGGAGCTTCTTTAGTACTAGCAATGCCGTAGCTAAGACTGATGATCATTCATGATATTCTTGGTCTTAGTATGTGAATCACTGGATTCCAAGCTTCTGACTTACATATATGTTTCAGTTGGGGCACTGCTTTTGCAAAAGAAAATGAAAAAAATTTTTTTTGCTTTTCGTGTGGGTAAATTTTTTCTCTATCAGTTTCTAAAAACTAAAGGAGGAAGAGAATTTTTTATGACAGCTTTTAAAAAATATTGCAGGCAAAAGATCTTTGTTTCCTATTCATCAGAAGCATTCATTCAACCCTATATGCCATGCTCTGTGCTAAGAACTGCAGATACAAAAGAGAAGCAACAATAATCTCTGACTAAAGGCACTTACGTTCTAACAGACGAGAGGGCATGGATATGAACAAGTACAGAAATAACATACATAATAGTCCAAATTAATCTTTAGGCAATGGCATTAGTAACTGGGTGGACCATAAAGGCATTCTAGAAAACATGGTATTTGCTTGGAGTCTTAAATGAAACAGTTCTGAAAGGCAAAGGAGTGAAAGGAGACCATTGTAGACATGAGTAAAGCCCGGTGCAGGGGCCAGGAGAAGAGAGAGAAGGAATTGTCAGTCATTCAGTCAGCAAGAATACATTACCATGTATTTGCCAGGCACTTTACTAAGCACCTAGGATAGAGCAGCAGCAAACAGATGAGTCAGGCTGGTGCAGCATGAGCAATGATATGCATAACGTTTTCTTCCCTATGATTTTTGGGCTAAAACGGAAAGCTAGATTTCGTGATTTATGAAGTGCTGTCATTAACGTGTCTTGTTTTTTTTTGCACTCCTGTCTTGCTTTTAGGTTTGTTTACCTTCTCCTGAATTGATTTTTAGTGCTTACATTTTTAATGGGTGAGGAGATTATGAGGCTAATATTAGTACTTTAGTTGAATCTAGGAAAAAGTGTCTGACTATGTCTTAATAAATTAAATCGTGTGTGTTTAGCTTCAGTGTTAAGAATGATAAAGTCATCGTTTCATCATGGAATTCTTATCCCATTCTAGTAAAGAGGAAATGAAATATACACAAGCACATATCATGTATCAGAAGTAAATACAAGCCCTATTCTTCATTCCCCACTACCTGCTCCCTTTTTCCCATTAGGATGCCAGCATATCTTCTTCAACCAAACTCCCCCCATCCTTCTTCTAGAATGTCCCACTGTAAAGCTACCACCCCTTTCCTGTACTCTCTGGAATCATTTCTCTATAGGAAATATCTTCCTTTCCCCTGCCTTTCATCTTATGACTCCTACTTAGTCCTGACTGTCCTGTTGACAGTCTCCCTGTCCAGCACTGGTTACACTTTCCCCCACTCCATTCATTCACTGTTGTTCAAGATGAAGAATATGGAAGACTTCTTGCTCCTCATTGCCACTCCTGGCTCATCCTCTGCCTCCATCAACTCCGTAATTTCTTCTCCTTTGAGAGCTACCCAATCAGTACCTTAAGAACCAATCCCAGTTCTTGTAGCTGTTTTCCAGCCTCCTCTTTCAGAGTGTTTATTTCCTTCTTCAGTGAACCATAGCTTTATTCTCTTCTTAAACACACACCTTCATAATAGAATTCAGCACACATGTATTTCTATTCTTTGTAACTGTTTTACCTACCAGTTTCTCAGTGTACTCATTTCCCATGATCTCCTTTTCTACCTCACTATAGCTATATTCAGAGATAGTCATATCCTTCATCTCTCCATGTATTTGATCATATGTTGTCATTTTACCTTTACTTTTTTCTTGAATTTTCATTATTTCTTCTAGTCCCTTGAATCCTTGATCCTTTCACAGGCCAGCACCCTATAACTGTCCATACTCTCTCCTCCAGTTCTTTTCTTTCTGTTTTCAATCCTGTATATTTAATTTTCTGCATTTAAAAACATGATTCAGAAAAGTGAAAAAATTATGGCTTAGTAAATGCTTTAAGAAATTGTCATATTCTACTCAACACCTACCCTCACAAGAATATTCTCCTTAGAGCAAATTTCTTGGTAGTACAGGAAGAGTAAATGCTTTGTCTTCAGCCCTTATCGATCAGTCTGACTGCATACTGGCTCCTCTCTAGTCTCCTGCCTCTTAGCTTTTTGCTAATCTTGCTCACCTCTAACCCTAGCCCTAAATTTTTTCCAGTATCTATTGTCTTTGCTTTTACTCATATGCTGCTGAATGAATCTGGAGAAAAATCACAAAATCCACTTCATGGATAATTACATAGTCTCAGTTTCATCATAATTGTTTATATCTTCCTATTTATCATTATCCCACCCTTCACAGTGGATCTTCCAAACCTTTTCATCACTCCTCAAAGTTCTTGTGTTTCCCTTTCCCTCCACTTCAGCTGAGAATCTGTTGCCTCACAATTTGCTTAAAAAAAAAATGAGGCCACTGACTAACAGCTGCTTCTTCTTCAGCTCACACCTCCCACTGCCCTCTGCCACCATCTCTCATTCACCCCCGTGCCACAAAAGCAGATCATCTTTCTCCTTGCTTAGAAAACCCTCTTGCTCAAGCAGTCTTATTCCAGCCCATCCCCAGAGGATTACTCCCTTTACCATCTCTAGTCTCACATTAAAATTTAGTTAATTCCCATCTACTGACTGCATCCTTAGTACCTGCAAATATGCCCATGATTCCCCCAACCTCAAAAAAAAAAAAACTCCCTTGACCATTCTATCACCACTTATATCTTCCCGCCCCCTCCCCCCTTTTTTTTTGGCTAACTGCCTTGAGAAAAGTGTCTACAATAGATGCCTTTAATCCCTGTTTACCTACTCTTTTCTTAACCCGCTACAGTTTGGCTTCTGACCTTATCTCTCAACTGAAACTGCTTTCTTTTCAGCTACCATTGATCTCTTAATTATCAAATCTAATTTCCTCTTCTCACTTCTCATCATTGCTGACCTCTCTGCAGCCCTTGACACTATTGAAAACTTTCTTCTCCTTGATATTCTTTTCTCTCTAAGTTGTTATAATACCACTCTCTCCTTGTTCTGCTTCTCCCTCTCTGACCAGTCCTCACTTACCAGCCTCTTTGTAAGAGTCATATCCACTAAATGTGAATAGTCTCCATTTCTCTGTTCTGATCACTCTTCTTTTTGTCCTTCTATACTATTTTGTTTGTTGATCTCATCAGCTTGTGTGGATTCAGTGATAATCTTTATGGTGATAATTTTAAAATCTACCTATTTAGCAGTGACCTCTCTGTTCAACTGTGGTCTCACATTTGTAATTGCCTGGAAACTTGGGACTTTATGTCCATCTAAAAATTTCAAATTCGTGGACCCAATCTTGATTAAAATGCAATGTGGAAATGTTTAGAAAAATATATAATACAACATATACAACAACTATAATACAGCATAGTGATAATTTGTGGTTTTTTAAGTCAATATTCAAGCCACAGATAACCTTTTCTATTTGAGTTTGACACCACTGCTGAAGACGTTTTAAATTCTATACGGCCAAAACTGATCTTCCCCACTCCCCTGTCCCCAAACCTTCCCTTCTTAATAATTTCCCTGTTATTGTCCACATTATCACTATCCTCCCAGTCATCCATGCTCACAAACCATGGTGTCTTCCTTGTCTTTTCACTGTTAACCCCCACTTCTAATCTATTTTGTTTTAATCTATATTTGAAGTCTCTCTCTCCACTCCATTCAAGTTTCCTTTAAAATTTCAAATTGATTTTCCTAAAGCTCAGGTCTGAGTTCATCCTCTCTTTCCTAAATAACCCCAGTTGTTCCTCATTACCTTTATAATCCAATTTAAAATTTAATGCTTGTCCTTCATAACCTGCCCTTCCTCCTTCATTCTATTCTTTTTATACCTTGCACACTCCCACATACTCTGAAGTCCGCTGTTCTTAGTTTTCTTGCTTTTTGAACCCTGTCTCCCTGCTCTGTTCACTATGTCTGACTTTCCACTATACCTCAAATTCTCTCCCTTTGTCTCTGCTCTCTGGATTTCCTGACTTCTTCAGTGTCCTTCCTGAAATCCCACCTATGTGCAATCTTTAATATTTCATGCCTTCCCTTTAACTATTGTACCTAATTTATCTTCTGTAAGTTGTTTGTACATAGTTATTTGTATGTTGTCTTTTCCATTGGACTGGGAACTTTGTTAGAACAAGGACTGTCTTTTGCTTTTCTTTGTACCCTCAGTGGTTAACACATGTGTAGTGTCTAGTGACTATTTTTTTATATACTCAGCTAATATATTTGCTTGCTGTTGAATAATTGCACAATGTTGTGAAAACATAGCTGGGTTCTGAGAATCAAAAGTTAATGAATTTAGATTTGGAGGGAACTTTGAATTCATCTACTTCAGTTTTCTTGTTTTACACATGATGAAATTGAAGCCCAGAGAGGCCCGTTGTGTTGTCCTTGGTTTCCCTGCTCAATCAATAGTGAGTATAACCCATACAGTATAGACTCTGAGAACCCAAGCTGAGCAGAGCTCTGGTACATCCTAATAAATGTTTACTGAGCAATGGATTCAACGTTTGACACCAGTTTCATGCTCTTTCCTTCTAGACCAGTTTGAATTCTACCACCAATTTGTTGTTACTTTGGACAAGTCACTTTACTCCCCTGGCCCTCAGGTTGTTCTTCTCTGAAAGTAAAGGTGTTTGATTGTGTTACCTCTGACATCTCTGCTAGCTCTGGACTCCTCTGAATATGCTTATCAGATGTGATTTGACTTGTGATATGGGGAAAGCTTGTAGCTTTTTTTTTCTTTCATATGTTATCCTGGAGTTACCCTCTAAGGAGTTTAGTATTTGTCCTTTTTTCTTGAGATTATTTTCACTTTTTTTCTTTCTTTTTTACAATTTACCTGTTACCTTTTTTTCTTAATTTTCAGAGGGAAGTGTAACATCTCCCATTTTTCTGACATATTTGCTGCCAGAGAGTTTAAAGCTCGTGTGGATTCATTTTTCTATATATTGGGCTACAATCCAGAGACAAGGTAAGTAACTCACTTTTCCTTTTTAAACCAATTTATTTAGGTTTAGATCAGTTTTCAGTAAATGCACATTGTCACTTCAATTGAAGTTTATGTAAGGGCCTACTGGCTTATTCCTAGGGATGAAATGTGATCTTAAGGCTTGGGAAGGGAAAAATCTCTTTGATATTTGTTTGGTTTGTGGGTGAATGTGCATGCCTCTGTTCACATATGGATAAAAATTACACAGAGTGGATACAGAAAAATTACACAATACAAAGGTGATATTTAAAACAAGCTTATTGTTGTGAGTTATATTCCCATTATACCATTCAAACAGGACATGGAAAGCCAGGATGAAAACTGTGCATTTAGCAGCATTAGAGATGTGGTAGAGGCCGAATTTTTGTAGATTTTCTTTTGGAACTAGATTTTAAAATGGCTGATTACTACCATGCAGAAAGAAAAACAATGTATCTATAGTGATACTTTATTGTTTTCATATCACAGTGCAGAGAATGCCTCTAGTTCTTCTGGTAGTGTTTGCAGGAGCTCATCAACTTTATCTATTTTTGATGATGGACTTTGTACATTTTTATCTTATTAACCAACTTACTAAGTATTTACTAAATTACTCTTTTAAAGGTATGTATAGAATCTAATTTAGGACAGATTAATAAATTTTTAAGTGATATTGAAATACATTAGCAAGAAGAATAATGTGACCAAAAAACTTTCACAGCAGCAATTTTTGATTTGATTGCATGTAGGGCAGAGTTTAACCTACTGTAGTCTTTGATAAGCCTTAAAAACTAGGGCTGTGCTTGATTATGAAAGGCCTGGAATAGCAGCCTACCCAGTTTGGATTTCATTTAGAATATAGAAGTACTGATTGCTTTTTAGCAGAGGAGTGACTTGAGTAAATCTGCATAAATATTTTTCTGTGAATTGTGGAAAGAATTGATTAGAGTGGCAGAAAGGTTGAGGGCCTGATTGGGGGACTGGTTTTATAGTGTGTATGCATGGCAGTGAAGGGTTCTGTTAGATAAATGTCAGTGGGAAGAGAATGGTTGAGGTTGGTTTAATGGAGTTTGACTTAGTAACAGTATGTTAAATATTCTATGTTTGGCTAACAGAATACATTCATAATTGTAACACCTCGCTGCCTTCTGAAGAAACTGTTATAGGTACATGAAAAGAAACTTGGTGAAAGACTTACCTAATTAGTAACCACAACAACGGCTGATGTGTACAATAGCATTCACTATGTGCCAGGCACTGTCTTAAGTGCTTTTTACTAATATTACCTCATTTGATCCTTGTAACAACTCAAGGAGGTAGGTACTGTCATCATCCCCGTTTTGCAGATGAGGAAATTGAAGCATACTTAGGTAATTTGGCCATGGTCACACATCTAGATAGTATGTGGCTGAGATTGAATTTGAACTCGTCTTCCTGACCTCAGGCCTAATGCTCTACCTGTCTTACCTGAAATTATTCAGTAGTCTTTTGCATTCTCTAAGCAATTTTCTATTTAATATGTAGTTTTCTACAAATTTCTAAAATTTCTATTTAATAGATAATATGAAATCAGACATACTGTTTTGGCATCTTTACCCTTGGTTTCATTTTTGCTTAATTTGTTATAGTGTGTATTTTATTTTCATTTAGATTGCTGAGAAATATTATGGTAAAATCTCACACTTTCTTGTTTGGGCCTTCAACCTCAGCAGAGAGAAGGAAGCAAATCATTGTTCCTTCTTCATGGGATTCCCAGCAGCAAAACCCTGTGCCTTTTGCAGATGTTAGTTAAAGAGGTGTTGGATAGAAGGGCTAGTGCTGTAATGTATGATTTCTTTCCTTATTGCGAAGCACAACTTTTCCAGCTTCTGCTGAGAAGAAAGCCACAATGGTGATTGTATTTTTATTTAAAAATCATGCCAAATATACTTTACCAAGAGACCAGACAGAGGGGTGGATGCTTGTCTGGTGTATGTTCACGCAAGGTGACTTGTGCCTTTAACATCTTTATCTCCTGGTATTCTTTCCAGCATACTCTCTGTATCTCCTAGACAGACACATAGACATGCAAACTGAAGGTCAGAAAGTTTGTCCCAGAATAATTAGTAAATTGTTACTCCTAACTAGCTGACTGAAGATGGGCAGCTAGGTGATATAGTGGATGGAATATTGGACCTTAAATCAGGAAGACTCAACTTCCTGAGAGCAAATCTGACCTCAAACACTTGCTAGCTGTGTGACTCTGAGCAAGTCCCTTAACCCTGTTTGCTTCACTTACTCATCCTTCAAATGGGCTGGAGAAGGAAATGGCAGACCACTCCATTATCTTTGCCAAGAAAACCCCAAATGGGGTCGTGAAGAGTCAGACACAATTAACACAACTACTGAACAACAACTAAAGGCAGTCCTTTTATTCTTCTCTAATAAATTCTTTATCTCATTTCCCACCCCCCACCCAAAAAAACCAAACAACTATGCCAGATATTCTCCTTCTCTCTTTCCCCCTTTTTTCGCAGCTATTTTTGTTTTTTTACTTCCTGAGGAAAATAGGCCCTTTTACATGAGTTTCCTTTTCTCATTCTCTTCATCCTAAAATTATTTGACATAGCCAAATCTCTTCCTTTCCCTTAGTCATCTGGCAAATCTGTTTTCCAAGAACAGCCTCTTTTCTCAACTCCCCTTTTGAGAACTTGATCCCACCCCCCTTGTCTTCTATATATCGCATCCACATTTCTCTATCCTCTACTGCTCATCTTCTACTTCTCCCTATCAAATGATTTCATTCAGTCAGTTATACCTACTATGTTCCATGCATGGAACTCAGCACTAGGGTTACAAAGAAAAGCAAAAAATATTGGCTGTTTTCAGGGAGCTCATAGTCTAGTGGGGAAGACAGCATGCAAACAGCTGTGTATACAAGATGTATACACTGTAAATTGGGTATAGTTTCAGAGGAAGATTCAGACATGACCAGTAGACATAGGAGGTATTACTTCTTCAGGTGAAAGACCTATATGTTGCTTGGGAGCCATTTTTTTCCTTTACCCAGAAAAAATTAGTACTTCCACTTCAAACACCTCGGTTCTGGAGGGGAATGTTTTTTTTTAATGCTGACTCCAAAGACCAGCACCAGAAGTAGTCTTCTCAAACTATTTTATTTCTGGTTTGGTTCCCAGTAGGTGATTATTCATATTTCCAGAAATTGAAATATACTGGTCTCTTTTGATGAGGACAGTATGAAAACTACGAACAATGTTGGAATCTTGGATCAATCAATGCAGAAAGTAAAGTTCCCCCTTCCCTACAAACACTCCCCCACACCCCCATTATGTCTATGTCTTGAACATTTTATGGCATAGTTATATTGCTTATGTTATTACTGAGTGACATTTTTGGTGATGGGCTTAGGTGTCTATGACTTTACTCTTCTTACTGGTGTTGTGACAATAATTTTCCTTTACTTTTATTGTCTTCCCAATGGGAATAGGGAGAAAGGAATAGGTGATTCTTTGTAATTTGTTGAATTTCTTTTCTCATGATTGTTAGGGATTTGACATTAATTCCTTTGATCCTTTCAACTAGAAGATAGGGTCATTTTTTTTTTTGCTTGTTTGTCTTTATACTACCATTTTGATACATTCTCAGGGCCATGATTTGTTTTGTAAAAAAGGAAACCAGATACAACTAATTTATTGGAACACAATTTGATAGTTGAAAGGGTGAGTCCAGAGGTTCATAAGATGAAAGTGATTCTTCAGTGAAATGGTAACCCAGATGTTGAACACTTTATCTAACTGAGCATTAATTTGGACTATTGCTTTGCAACTATTTGCTTTTTATTCATTTCAGTTTACCTGTGCTAAGTACACAGGTCAGTCTCAAGCTTGTTCCTCTTGTCAGCAGGATAATGAAATTTAAAATCTTGCTTTGTTAGAAGTATCTGAAACAAAATAGGTTTAGAAAATGGCAATTTTGCATATGCAGCATTTTATAAAATCACATGGTCATTAAAATCATAGTGATAGTCATGTGTACTCTCTTTTTCTTCCCCTCGGTGTTTAGTAAATTTTGATCTTGTGACCTAGGTACTTGAATTAACTTTGGGCTGGAGAGCTTGTTTAGGAACCTTAGAGCTGCCATGTATTGTTTCATTATATTTTGTAAGAGACTTAGTCAAAAATTGTTAATGTAAGCAAGAGAATAAAGAATGTTAAAATGCATATGCATTTTTAAACCCACTTTTTAAAAAACCATTTGTATTGTTAAGAATTAAGCCATGTGGGACAGAGCCAAGCTGGTGGAGTAGAAAGGCAGACCTGCTGTACTTCTACCATAGGTCATAAAATACCTGTAAAAAATGACTCTAAACATATTCTAGAGCAGCAGAAGCCACAAAACGACAGAGTGAAAGAGATTTCCAGTCCAAGACAGCCTGGAAGGCTGACAGGAAAGGTCTTTTGCACTGGGCTTGGAGAGGGGCGCAGCCCAGCCTTGGCCATGTGGCAAAGCAGGGACAGGACTAGAGCCGGCTTCAGGGCATGGAATCACAGGGAACTGCGGAGGTTCCTAGATTTCTTAACCCACAAACGCCATAGACAGCTTCAAAGGTTGGTGAGAAAGCTCTTTCACCTGAGTGAGAAGAGGGAGCCTGGCTGCAGCATCCATTTTTGGAGCCCTAAAGACCCTGGGGGAAGTGCATAGCTAATCTGTATCTTATCCCTAAGTGGCAGCCCTGGAATGAAGAGGAGCATTGGCTGGTGGAGCTGGTAGAAGCTCTGGACAAGGAATCCTACTCAGAGATCCTGGGCAGAAAAGCTTGTGGTTGCTTCCAAACCAGAATATAGGCCAGGAGAGGAATAAACGCCTCTCTCTTGATTGTGTCACCTTGGTGGAACTGAGAACTTACAGATCCCCAGAGTATACCCTCCACTTGACAAAGGACTCAAAAGTCAAGTAACTGACTGGGAAAATGCCCCCAAAATGGGGGAAAAAATACAACTATATAAGGTCACTTTCTTGGTGAACAGGTATTTTCTTCCATCCTTTTGGATGAGGAAGAACAATGCATACCATCAGAGGAAGACATAGAAGTCAAGGCTTCTACATCCAAAACCCCCCAAAAATATATACAATGGTCAGACTATGGAAGAGCCCAAAAAGGATTTTGAAAATCAAGTAAGAGAAGTGGAGGAAAAATTGAGAAGAGAAATGAGAGCGATGCAAGAAAATTATGAAAAGGGAGTCAACAGTCTGCTAAGAGAGGCTCCAAAAAAATGCTGAAGAAAATAACACCTTTAAAAATAGACTAACCCAAATGGCAAAAGAGGTCCAAAAAGCCAATGAGGAGAATAGTACTCTAAAGAGCAGAATTAGGCAAATGGAAAAGGAGGTTCAAAAGCTCACTGAGGAAAATAGTTCTTTAAAAATTAGAATGGAACAAATGGAAGCTAATGACTTTATGAGAAACCAAGAAATTACAAAGCAAAACCAAAAGAATGAAAAAATAGCAGACAATGTAAAATATCTCATTGGAAAATCAACTGACCTAGAAAATAGATCCAGGAGAGACAATTTAAAAATTATGAGACTGCCTGAAAGGCATGATCAAAAAAAGAGCCTAGACATCATCTTTCATGAAATTATCAAGGAAAACTGCCCTGATATCCTAGAAGCAGAGGGCAAAATAAATATTGAAAGAATCCACTAATCATCTCTTGAAAGAGATCCAAGAAGAAAAACTCCTAGGAATATTGTAGCCAAATTCTAGAGTTCCCAGGTCAAGGAGAAAATATTGTAAGCAGCCAGAAAGAAACAGTTTGAGTATTGTGGAAATACTCAACAGGATAACATGAGATGTAACAGCTTCTACATTAAGGGATCAGAGACTTGGAATATGATATTCCATGAGTCAAAGAAACTAGAATTAAAACCAAGAATCACCTACCCAGCAAAACTGAGTATGATACCTCAAGGGAAATAATTATCTTTCAATGAAATAGAGGCCTTTCAGGCATTCTTGATGAAAAGACCAAAGTTGAATAGAAAATTTGGCTTTCAAACACAAGAATCAAGAGAAGCAAGAAAAGGTAGACAGGAAAGAGAAATCAGAAGGGACTTAATAAAGTTGAACTGCCTACATTCCTACATGGAAAGATAATATTTGTAACTCTTGAAATTTTTCTCAGTATTTGGGTAGTTGGAGGAATTATATACATCTCTATCTATATATCTGTATCTATAGATACATAGAGGGCACAGAGTAAATTGAATAGGAAGGAATGATACCTAAAAAAACAAAATTAAAGGGTGAGGGAGGAATATATTCGGAAGAGAAAGGAAGAAATGGAATGGAACAAATTCTCTCTCATAAAAGAGGCAAGAAAAAGCTTTTTCAATGGAGGTGAAAGGGAGAGGAGGTAAGAGGGAAAAAGTGAAGCTTACTCTTATCATATTTGACTTAAGGAGGGAATAACATGCACCCTCAATTTGATATGAAAGTCTATTTTACACTACTGGAAAGTAGGGGAGAAGGAGGTAAGTGATATGGGGGCAATGATAGAAAGGGAGGGCAAATAGGAGGAGGTAATAATTAGAAGTAAATACTTTTGGGGAGGAACAAAGTAAAAAGAGACAATAGAATAAATGGGGGGCAGAATAGGATGGAGGGAAATACAGTTTTTCACAATATGACTGTACTATTATGGAAGTCTTTTGCATGACTATACATGTATGGCCTATATTGAATTGCTTGCCTTCTCAGTGGGGATAAGAGGGTGGAAGGGAGAGAAGTTGGAACTCAAAGTTTTGGGAATGAATGTTGAGAATTGTTTTTACACGCAACTGGGAAATAAGAAATACAGATAATGGCGTTTAGAAATTTATCTTGCCCTACAAGAAAAGAGAGAAGATGGGGATAAGGAAAGGGGAGGGGGGGGTTGTGATAGAAAGAAGAACAGACTGGGGGAAGGGGTAATAAGAATGTATGGTATCTTGGGGTGGGGGGAAGGAAGAGATGGGGAGAAAATTTGGAACTCAAAATCTTGTGGAAATGAATGTTTAAAATTAAAAATAAATAAAGTTTCATTTAAAAAACAGAATTAAGCCATGAACAAACCATATTTTCGGATTTTCTTTTCAGAATGGTTTTTTATGTTAATCTGTTCTGCCATTATCTACTCACACCTCCACTGAGCAAATTTTAAAAAGAAACCCTTAAAAATAAAGTCCTCAGTACATATAATACATAGTCCAGTGAAAAACTGTATATTGTATATATCTTAAAGCTTATCTCTCTCTGCATTTTTAATCATATCTCTGGCAAGATGTGAGTGGTATATTCCATTCTCATTTTTTAGTTTGTCATATTGATCAAAATTTTAAAGTTTTTCAAATTTATTTTTCTGTATAATATTGTTATTATTGTATAAATTGTTCTAGTTTTTCTCTATTTGCTCTGCATCAGTTCATAGAGATCTCAATTTCCTCTGAAATTATCTGTTTCCTCTGATTAATATTCTTATACCACAATTTGTTCAGCCATTCTTCATTAGGAGTTTAGTTTCCAGTTTTTAGATACCATCATAATAGCTTCTGTAAATATTTTTGTATGTAAAGGACCTTTGCTTCTTTTAAAAAACGTGTTTATTTGGGGGCATAGCCGCATAGCCCTAGTATTGATAAAGCTGGGTCAAATGATAGTTAAATACTTTTTGGGAATATTTCCAAATCTGTTTCCAGAAGAACCAATTTATAGGGGTGGGGAACTTGCAGCCTCAAGGCTATATGTGTTCCTCGGAGTCCTCAGGTGTGTCCCTTTGACTGAATCCAAATTTCACAGAACAAATTCCCCTCACTTGAGGAGTCAGAGGGCAGTATGTGGCCTCAGGGCTGCAACAGGTTCCCCACCCCTGGACCAGAACAATTCATAGCCACATGAATAGTGGAATGATGTACCTTTTCTTCTCACAAGCCCTGCAACATTTGTCATTTTTCTCTTTTGTCATCGTTGCCCATGTGATGATGTGGAACCTTAGAGTTGCTTTAATTTGCATTTCTCTAATTTTATTTATTTTCAGTTTTTCCCTCCCACTGTCCAGTCACCCATTAAGAAGGCAAAAAAGACAAAACTACACACACACACACGCACGCACGCACGCACATATAAACACACACAGACACAACCCAGGTAAGCATGTTGTCACGAAATTGATGTACAGTGCCGATGAACTTCTCCAGGTAACCAAATTTTGACATAATTTTCCATAAGCCCTCAGGACTAACAGTATCACAGATCTTAGTCATATCTACAGATGTTCTGTACATACCTTGGTTCTCCTCTTGGCATTTCTATTGGAGTTATAGGGTAGCAAACACCTCATCAACTATTCCTCAGCTCTTTCTGAAGCCACACTGGCTCTCACGTAGATGACCATCTTACAGGGAAAGGATCAACTTATTAAGCAAGACTCTGATGAGAATCTTTCCATCAATGAGCAAGAGAGAGACTCCTCTGTGATTGTTGCAAGACTGTCTATTTCTAAATAGATTTGTAGAGATTTTACCTATATAGAGATGGAAAATGAAGACATCCTTGAACTCCTAGGGGATAACCTCCTCTTGCCATATAATGTGGAAAATTTCTGTCAGTTTTTGTATGAGCAGTGAGCCCCTTGCTTTGTAAGTCTCAACTGGAATAGAATCAGCACCAGGTTCTTTGCCTTTAAAGGAGCCTAATGGCATTCAAAACCTTTCTTCAGTTGGAACTTCAGTCAGAGAGGGATTATCTCCAACCTTAGTAAATGGTCAGTGGCCTCAGCATTGACTGATAACACTATGGAAATGTGTTGTCCATCTCTCTAGGATCATATCCTTACCACTAGTCAATGTGGCTCTGTCAACCCCAAGTAGTTGAGAGGTGCCATAGGTCTTTGGCCCATAAATAGCCCTCAGGGTATCATAAAAGAGCTTTGGATTGTTACTATCAGCAAAAAAACTTTATTTCATCTGCCTTCTTAGTGAGCCAAGGATCTTGCATCTCTCTAAGCTTTGTTTGTTCTTTACTTTTGATGGAATTAAATGCTGCCTTCTTAGAGGTGGATGAGCTATCCTGTTGGTAGATCCTGTGGAGTTCTCATTTTTCATTTAGCAGCTTCTGAGTTTCCCCATCATTTTCATCAAACCAGTCTTGGTGTTTGTAAGTGTTCTGACCCAGATGAGCAAATTCAGTGCTATACATCAAATCTCTGAAAGCTGCCCTCTCCTTTTCTGCTCCACTGTTGCCAATTCTGTTTTGACTCAACTTTCCCTCCAAGTTAGGAACAAACTGTTCCTGCTCAGCAAAGACCTTTAATTTTATTTATTTATATGTGTACATATATAATCTATATTATATAGATATTACATATATATAATATTTATGTATACATATATATAAAATCAAGGAAAACAAATTTAGCATTAAATATTTTCAAAATATAAAAAGAATGGAAAATATGGACTCTGTACTCTGGGTTTATCAACTCTCTGTCCAGAAGCAATAGCTTGTTTTATCATGGGACCTTCAGAATTTTAGTTGATCATTGTGTTGATCAAAGTTCATAAGTTTTCCAGACTTCTTCATTTTAACAGTATTATTATAAAAATTATTCCTTTTGTTCTACTCACTTCACTTTTCATCAGTATGCAATAGCCTTCCATGGTTTTTCCAAAGCCTTCCCCTTTATTGTTTCAGCACAGTAGTATTCCATAATATTTCTATGCCATAACTTGGTCAGCCATTCTCCGAATCATTGGTATCCTTACAGTTTCCAGTTCCTTGTCACAACAAAAAGGTGTTTTTAATATTTTTGAGACTTTTTTTCCTTTTTCTTTGAATTAGCTTGGGAAAAAGATGGAAAGGTATAAGAGTTTGGAATACAAGGCACCATATAGTTAGCCCTCATAACTGAATGTGAATGGGATGTACTCACCCATAAAATAGAAGAGAAATGCAGAATGGAATAGAGGCCAAAATGCAACAGTATATTATTAAAAGAAACATACTTGAAATAGAACCATACTTGCAGAATTAAAATCGGGGACTAAAGTAGAATCTGTTATGCTTCACAAGAAG
Source organism: Potorous gilbertii (assembly GCA_028658325.1). NCBI lineage: Eukaryota > Metazoa > Chordata > Mammalia > Diprotodontia > Potoroidae > Potorous > Potorous gilbertii. The sequence continues at coordinate 35,183,992 of CM053771.1, read as the reverse complement.
TAGAAAAGAGGAGAGAATACTCAAAATCTTGCAAAGCAGCCGCAGAAATAGACCTAATTAAAGAGCTAACCAGAGAAACTTCATTTTACTAAGAGATGTCATAGATGATGAATTAATGTCAGTACTAAACATGTAGAAATCATCTAGCATCTTAGTTATTTCTAATATTCTTTTATAAACAGACTTTATTTTAATATGTTTTTGAAATTTTTGAGTTCCAAATTTTCTCCCTCCTCATTCTATCCTTCCTATTGAGAAGGCAAGCAGTATGCCGTCAATTATGCAAGTGTTATCTAGTATCTTAATTATTAAAAGAAAATTAAATGCATTAGGGAAAAATAGTAAAATAATAATAGTTGGGATCTCTATTTACCCCTCTGAGACTTAGATAAATCTCCTTTTTAAAAATAGAAAAGAATTTTAGGACTTCACTATAATTGTAGAAAAGTTAGATTTAATAGACCTGGGTGAAATTGAATGGCATTAACACTGTCACAAAATCAACACGTTAGTGTGTTAAAAATCTAACAAATAAAACAAAGCAGAAATGTGAAATGCTTTGTTTTAGTCAGTAAAATATCTTTGAAGCAAATGTTAGAAATTTATTGAACACTAAATAATCCTGGGAAATAGGTAGTTCAAAGAACAAATCATAGAAACATTTTTTTCTTTAAAGGTAACAACAATTTGCTAATCCACCAAATTTGTGGGATGCAATCAAAGCAGTACTGCAGGAAATTTATATTTCTAAAGACTCTGCTCAGTAAAAGAAAGAAGGGGGAGATCAGTATACAGGGTGTGCAATCCAAAAAGTAGGAAATGAACAAAATAAAAAACTCTTTTGAAAATAGCAAATTAGTAATTCTTAAAACCACAGGAGGGAGTAACAAAATTGAAAGCAGAATAATCATTAAATTAATAAGCAAATCCAGGAGGTATTTAAAACAACAGCAACAAAAATAGATAACCTATTAACTAATTCGATTTTTTTTTAAAAGGAAGAAAATCCAATCAGCAGTATTGAAAATGAAAAAAATGAATTCACAGCCAATTAAGAAATAATAAGAGCAATTGCTGGGTCCTGTTTTTCTGACTCTATGCCAGTAAAACTAGTAATCTAAATGAAACAGATGAACATCCCCCAAAATAGGAATTGCTCAGATTAATAACTCTGGAGATAGATTACAAACCATAGACAAACTCCCAAAGGAAAAATCCCTATACTAGGTATGTTACAAGTGAATTCTACCAAACATTTTAAGAAAATTTCAGTGCCACATATAGCATCTGGAAAAAATAGGTAACTAAGGTTTCCTACCAAATTCCTTTTTTGACACAAATGTGGCCTTGAAAACTAAAGCAGAATGAGTAAGAATAGAAGAAGAAAAACTATATACCAATAACCCCAGCGAATATTGATGCAAAAATTTTAGATATTAGCAAGAAAGCTTTAGCAGTATATATTACAAAGATCATATATCATGACCAGGTTGCATTTCTACCAGGAATGCCGGACTGGTTTGGTATTGACTATAAACATTATTGACCGCATTAATAACAACAAAAATCATGAATATCTACTGATGCAGGAAAACTCTTTTGGCAAAATGCAACTTCCCTTCCTACTTTAAACATTTTTTCAGAAATTATTTTAATAAATGTTTCCCGAAAGTAAGAACTAGCATGATTTGTAATGAGGATAAGCTAAAAGTTTTTTCCGGAAGATCAGCAACGAAGCAAGGACGTCCGTTATACCACCACTATTCGTTATTGAAGCACAATCAGATGAGAATAGAACTGAAGGAATAATCACGGACTAGAATGAACATTTCTTGCACTCTATGTATTATTATCGCTTTTTAACAAATGGGGGTCCAGAAGGTCAAAGAGCTACTTAATTGATTTTGAATCCTAAAGTGGAAGTTCCTTGGAGTTTATGCACATTAAAGTGAGTCCTGGTGAAAGTATAGGCATGCATAAGTTATGCAGCCAGTTAGCAATAGATTCAAACAGGAATTCTTCCCTCTTGGATCATCCTCTGATTCTCTTTTCACAATATTTTCTTGCTCACCTTGCCCAGAGCCACATAGTGATTGCCAGTGCTGAGGCCGGAACTCAACTCTTCTCACTTTGAGCTTTAAGTTTTCCACTACAATATACTTTCTCTAAGTGGTTACTCTTTATTTTCTTATTTCAGATATAATTTTCATGCAACCATGATGTTAAAAAGTTGGGGGAAATATTCACATAATTCTCTGTCACGATTCTTTTCCTAGTCATAGGAATGGTTTATATCTTTTAAAATTGTTTTCGTGAGATAGTCTTCCTGGGCTCATTTCTCCTGGAGAAAATTTTATACCATGATAGCTTTCCTACACTTGTCATGAACCCTTTGAAAGCTCCTCTTCATGAATCTGTGTTTTACCTTTCTGCTTTATTTTTCTGCTGACACAAATTGGAAGGTGGAAGGATCATTCCCCTTCTCCTCCCCACCCCCTCAAGTTCCTATCATTTCTTACCAGGAAACCAGTTTTCACATTGTTGGCAAGTATCAGTTCCAGAGTAGAATTTCTTTGGGGGTGTTTCCTCCTTTTGAAGGAAGAAACTATCGGCAAGCTTAGACAAGAAATTATTAATGCTCTGCTTTTGTCCCAAATCAGAATTAACAATTGTTAAGGTCCCTCGTCATTGCCATGTTATATATCCAGGCAAAATTTGTAGTCACTTTCCTGAAATCATCATTTGTTCCTTCTTTCTGTTTCTATTCATGCACTCTTTAGTATACTCCCATTTCTGCCTGCATTGATTTGTACCCAGATCTTATCCATTGTGTTTCCTGTTCTGCTTCTTTGATTTCTTTGCATAACCATATTTTCTTGATTTTTTTAAAGAAGATGTTAAATGATCGCATTGCCATGGTTTTCACCAGAAACCCTTTCTCCTCTCCTCCCAGACAGTTGTCACATATTATGTATAGTATTTCTTAATGACAGAAAAGTGAAAAAAATAGGAAAAAGTTAGCATTGAGAGATCAACGCATGAAATATATATGCAGTGTTCTGTAAATGGGTAGAGTTGGGAGTACCTCCATATGTTTCTTCTTTTGAATCATGCTTGTTTTTTGTATTTTTGCAACATTCACTTTGGATTTTTTGTTGTTCTTCTTTCTATTTACATTGTTGTCATTGTGAATATTATTTTCTTGTCTGTCCATACTTAACCCTGTAGTCAGCTCATGTAGATCTTGTCCATATTTTTTGGCATTTGTTAAATTCCTCATTTCTTATAGCATAGTCATATTCCATTACAAGGGGCAGCTAGGTTTTGCAGTGGATAGAGCACCAGTGCAGGAGTCGATCAAATCTCACTTCAGACACTTGACACTCACTAGCTGTGTGACCTTGGTTGGGCAAGTCACTTAACCCCAATTGTCTCACCCTGGGTCATCTCCAGTCATCCTGATGAATATTTGGTCACTCGATTCAGAAGGCTCTGGAAAGGAAATGAGGCTGGTGATCTGCACAGCCCTCCCTTACTCAAAACAACGTCAAGTGCAAGTCGTTATCATTTCTCTGATGGCATGGTCTTCTTCGGCAACAAAGGACGAACATACACATTCCATTACAATCTTGTACCATAGTTTTAGATATTTCTGTGTCAATGGCTATCTACTTTATTTCTAATTCTTTTCTGTCTCAAAAAGCATTGTTATAAATATTTTGGTGTATATAGGAACTTTGTTTTCATTGATGGCCTTCTTGGAATCTTAACTTAGAAATGGAATCTCCTGGAATGAATCTAAGAATATGACCATTTCAGTAATTTTGTTTTCATAATTCTAAATCGCTTTCTAGAATAATTGTATTGATTAATACCTCCAGCAGCAATTCATTGAAGTGCCCAGTTCTTTTCGTGAGTCTTCAATATTGACTATTTCCGTCTTTTTTGCCCACTTTATGATTTTGTAGGATGTGCATTGTCTGACTTAAGTTTTTCTTTTTAATTAGTGTCATTTCAGCCAGTCTGATAGATTTGGTGGTGGTCCTTCAGAGTTGTTTTAATTTGAAGTTCTTTAATTTTTAGTGATTTTTCATATGATTATTTATAGCTTTGATATCCCTTAACCATTTATCACTTGAGAAATAGGTTTATAAATTTGGCTCAGTTTCCTGTATATTTGAAAAATGAGACCTTTATCAAAGAAACTTGCTGTGAAATTCTTTCCCCAGTTTCCTATTTTTCTTCTGATTTTGGCTGCATTGGTTTTGTTTGTGTAAAACTTTTTTTAACATACACAGTTCTTGTTTTCATATTTTGATCACACTTCTGCCTGACTGATTCGTGGCAGGCAGTGGCAAGGGACTGCAGTACCATTGCAGCCCAGAGCCATTCTGATTGTGGAGGTTGGAGGTGGGGGCAATGAGAGCTGGTTGTAATGTAATCCAAATTATTTATTTTATGGCTAGTGATCCTCTGTATGTTGTGTTTGGTCATAAATCTTTGCCTTAGAAAGGTAATTTATTTCATGCTCCCTTAATTTACTTACGATATCACCCTTTATGTCGAAATTATTACTGATTTTGACCTTCTCTTTGTATATAATGAGGAATGTTGGTCTATGCTTAGTTCTTTCCAGACTGCTTTCCTTTTTTTTCCACCACTTTTTGCCGCGGTAGTTTGGATCTTTGGGTTTATCAAACATTAAGTTACTGTGTTCTTTTATTTCAGTAAATTTTGTGCTTAATGTATTCCATTGATTAACCAACCATTCTATTTTTTATCTAATATCAGATTGTTTTGATGATTGCTGCTTTGTAATATAGAAAGAACATTTCCATTGAAAGTAATTGACAGTATAAAATGGGTGAGAATCCACCCGCATTGAGATCTTTTATTCTTTAAGATCTGGTACTGCTAAACCTCCTTTTTTCATATTTTTCATTGGTTCCTTTGATATTCTTTGATATTCTTGACCTTTTATTTCTCCAGATGATTTTTTTTTAGCTTTAAAAAGCAGTTCTTTGGTATTTTGAATAATTCAAGTAATTTAGATAGTATTGTCATTTTTATTATTTTGAGTTGGCCTACCCATGAGCTGTTACTATTTTTCTAGTTGTTTAGTTTTGTCTTTATTTATGTGAAGAATGTTTTGTGATTGTATTCATGTAGTTCTTGTCAGTGTCTTGGCAGTTAGATTCCCAAATATTTTATAAGGTCTGTAGCTGTTTTAAGTGGAATTCTTTTCTCTTTCTACTGGGAAACATAGAAATACTTATTATTTGTGTGCATTTACTTTATATTCTGCAACTTTGCTAAAATTGTTTTTTAGCCTAGTTCTTAAATTTATTCTCTAAGGTTCTCTATGTAAATTAGCATATCATTTGCAAAAGTTAATAGTTTTGTTTTCTTTATCTGTTCTTATTCCTTCAATTTCACCTTGTGATCCTCCCAGTAGTTTAACCTAAGTGTCAGTTGCCTTTGGGGCACTCGTATATTTCATTTATGACATTGTTCCTATTTATATTTAATACTTTTCAAGACTGCTGTTTTGCTTAATGTTGTGTCTTCCTTGAATGCATAGTTTGAGAACTATATTTCTTAATACTCTAATGAAAAATGCTGTTGATATTAATATAGGTAAATACCTGAATGTAGTTTCAAGTGTTGAATTAAATTTGAAACTTAAGAGTGTATTGGCATTTTCTTTGTTTCATAGCAGTTTTGTGGACAAAAAAGTGTTTTCGTTTTATTACTTTTCAGAAACCGTTTGAGAACATAAAATATGTTAAGAGATTATATTTATTAAGAAAGTTAAAAGGACAATTGGATATGATTTTAAATAACGTTTTATTTTCAGAGACCCTCAACCCAGAAAGTTAAGAGCACCCTCTCCCATTAAAGATCAACTAGACTAGAACAGGACCCCAAAGTAGCATATGAGTCTCTTGTTATGTATGTTATGGCTCTTTATACTTCCATTCTAGTCATTCTGAAATTGGGATATCCCTTGTCTAGCTTCTACCTAAAAGACATTAACAGGGTTCCTTCCACAAAGATACTACATGTGCAAAGTAGACTAGGTATTGGGCAAGTATTTCCTGTACTATAGAAGAAATATTTAAATTACAAAACACTCAGAAGTACACATTAACAATTAAATCAACAAATAGCATTACAAAACTCTTGTTGTTTTCTTTCTGGTGCTTGATACTTACATTACACATTGTAATAGAAAACACTGTGGGCTTATTCAACAGGTATTTCACTTCAGCTCTCTATTATATAAGCTTTTCACTTAAGAGTCATATCTTCCTTTCCACAAGTTAGGTGGGATTAGTCTCATTTACCTTGTGTTGGTCATCTTATAGAAGTTGTTTCAGAGGTCATTATTGCTGGCACCCAAGGCCTGGAGCTGTCAAAATACTGAACTCATATGGCTGCTGGTATTCCAGGGCCCTTGTTTGGTCACCTATATTCAGGGAAGAAAATACAAAAGCATAAAAAAGTGCTTTTTTTTTTTTAATATAAAGTATCAGGTTCTCATGAGCTGTTCTTCCACTCTATCCCTGCTATATACTCAGAGATGGTCAGGCCATGACCCATAAATGTTACGTTTCATGATCAAGAATACTGAAATTATCTTATCTGATTACATTTTTTGTAAGTTCTTTTTCCTCTGTGCTTTCTAACTTGTGTGTGTATATGTGTTTACTGAGATGTCCATTTTTTCCATCTCACTCTACTTTCTCAAGTCATTACCCTTCCACTTGTTAAAGTTTCCTTTTTTTACCTTTCTTGATCCCTTAGTGAACTATTTCAATTCTGATGAACTTTGTACTCTCAAATCCCTTTGTTTTGTCCTTTATTACATTGCTCATTGTGTCTTGCCAGACTCCAACCATGGAATAGTTCAACTACCTACTTCTTTTGTTCTCTTTACGTGCTGCTAAACATACTAATGTAACCTGGTGATGAAGTAAATAGGAGCCTTGGACTTGGACTGGGGAAGATCTGAGTTCAAATGGAGACTCTGACACAGTTATGTATATAATCCTGTGTAAATTCTTTAACCTCTATGAGTTTGTTTCCATATAAAATGAAATAATAATAGCATCTACCATCTCCAAAGGTTATTTTGAAGATCAGATGAGGTGATGTTTATAAAGCCCTTTGCAACCTTAAAGTGCTGTGTGTAAATATCACCACCACCACCACTATTGTTACTGTTACTATTGCTGAGGTCATGCATCTGTTCTCATGTCCCTTACCATTTCATGCTATTTTTATCTAATCTAATCTAGTCTTTTAATTCAGGAAAGCCATCTTTCATTTTTTCTGTAATTAGTTCTTTTTTGTATTTACCATAGTGACTTTTTAAACTGAAAATTTTCTTCTTAGGTTTCCTACAGCAACCCTTCTTTTCCCATTCTTTCAGCTGAGGGTCTAGCCTCATGCTGCACCAGTAATAGAAGCCATTTGTCTTCTTCCTCATCTCATATCAGTCAGTTTTCCCCCACTATCTCATCTTCTTTATTTGTGTGAAAAGGTGTCCCTTCTTTCTAGTGCCAGCCCTCTACTTGCAAACTCTTGTATTTCCTATCATTTAAGTGATCCTTTCCCTACCTATCTCCTATAGTAGATTGTCCTTCATTCGTTCCTGACTCCTATACCCTCCTCTACTATGCTTGTTTTTCTAAACTGTTTTTCTCTCCATACGCTTCTGTCTACTTGCTCCTTCTCTGGTGCCTACAAATATAATACTTTCTCCATCATTAAAAAAAAAAAATCCTCACATCATCCTACCATGCATTCCCTGTAGCTTTCCTCATCTGTCTGCCCTTCCCTTTTCAGAAAGATGCTATCCATATTAGTTACCTCTATGTTTTTTCCTCTCAGTCTCTTCCAAATCCTTTGCAACCTTGCTTCTGGCTTCATCGTTCAGCTGGAGCTTCTTTGTCCACAGTTATCACCGATCTTTCCTCCATCTTGAAATGTTACATTTTTGGTGCTACTTCAGTACTATCTCTTTTAAAGTAATTAGTTGGAATCATACGGATCATTTTCCCCCCTGGAAAATATGGTTGCATTTATCTTACGATAGATAGTTAAACAACAATTTTCTTTGTCGTATGCATTTTAGCTTAAAAATAATTTTGTTTATTTTGCTATCACCATCATTCTTCAGTATAAACTCTCCCTTGTCCCATATTCAACCATCTATTATATTTTATTAAAAATATTTTTATCCATGTTTTTAGAAGTGATAAAACTGAGTATGAGATAAGAGAGGAAGTGTCAGTCAATAACTTTAAGTGCCTGCTCTTTGCCAGACCCTGTGCTAAGTGATGGAAATAAAAGGTTAAAAAGTCTATTGGGAGGAGACAACATAGAAACACCTACATATAACCAAGCTACACAGGATAAATTGAAGATAACCTGCAAAGGGAAGGCACCAAAATTAATGGGTGGGGATGGACAGGGTCAGGTATGGAAAGTCTTGCTATTGAAGATAAGATTTTAAGTGGGGTTTTGAGGAAGCCAGGAGGCAGAGATGAGAAGGGAGAGTATTTCAGGCGTAGAGGACAGGCAGCAAAAATGTCTTGTCTATATACCCTCTGTGTCTTGTTAGAGGAACAACAGGAGACTGCTGTTAGCTGGACCTCAGAGTAAGTAGTGAGAGTGGGGAGGTTGAGGTACAAAAAGCCTCGGCATGACTGAGGGTGTGAAGGACTTTGACTTTTATAGTCAATCCTTGAGGTTTGTGGAGGGGAATAACACTGTCAGCCTTGACCTTTAAGAAGATAATTTTGATATCTAAGTGAAGGGTGGCCTTCAATGAGCAGAGACCTCCCAGCAGCCTACTGCTGTAATTCATACCTGAGAAGATGAGGGCCTGCACCGGAATGTTGATGGTGTCAGAGGAAAGAAGAGGGTGTAGTGAAGTAATGTAACAGAAGTAAAACCCAGGTCTTGGTAATAGATTGGATATGTGTGTGAGAGAGAGTGAGGAGTTGAAGAATGTCTGGGAGAATGATGATACCCTCAACAGAAACAGGGGAGTTAAGAAAAGGGGAGGCGAAAAATCAAGTTCAGATTTGGATGTGCTGAGTTTAGGAACTCTACCTGATATCCATTTCAAGATGTTTTAGAAGCAATTAGAGATATGAGACTAGAGGCTTGGGACAAAGGTTAGGACTGGTACTTGAGATGTAAAATCGTAATAATTAAATCCAGGAGAGTTTATAAGATCTTTAAGTTGAAATAGTACAGAGGGAGAAGAGAAGTAGTTCCAACTCAGAGCTGCCACCTTTAGGGTACATGACTTGGATGAAGGAATACCCAAGGTATTTGAGGAGTGGTCATAAAAGTAAGCAAAAGTTAGAAGAGACTTTTTATTGGGCAGTTAGGTGGTGCAGGACATAGAGTGGCTGGCCTAAAGTCAGGAAGACTCCTGAGTTCAAGTTCATGGTCAGACAGTTCCTAGCTGTGTGAACCTGGGCAAGTTACTTCACCCTTTTTGCCTCAGTTTCCTCATCATTGAGATGAGCTGGAGAAGAAAATGGGAAATCACTTGAGGATCTTTGCCAAGAAAACCCCCCAAAGGGGTCATGACAGAAATGACCAAAAACAATAACATAAAAGTAAGAAGGGCTACAAGAAGGTTGTGTCAGTAAAAACCAGAGAGGAGAGTGTCAAGAGGGAGAATGTGATCAACACTGTCAAAGGCTGCAGAGAGGTTAGGAAATATGACCATTAAACAGTCATTAGTAATTTTGGAGGCAGTCATTTCAGTGGAACAATGAGGGCAGAAGCTTGACTATTAAGAAGAATGTGAGAGGAAAAGAAATGGAAACATGTTACACATGGTATCCTCTAGGACTTTAGTCACAAAAGATCTAGGGTCATGGCTAGTGGGAATGGAGTATGCAATGAGAATTTTTTTGTGGTTGGAAGATATGGGAAGGTTTATAGGTTGTAGAGAAGCAGCCAGGAGACAGGGAGAGATTCAAGATGTGAGCATGTGGGGATGATAGAAGGGCAGTCTGCTGCCAGGGATGGGATGGAATGAGATCACTTTGTCATAAAGGGCTCTGCTTTGATAGGAAGGAGTGGCTCATACCTTGGGGGAGGTGAGATGAGGATAGGAGGCCAGAGAGCACAGGGCAAGTGGCTTCCTTTTTTCCTCGCTAATGTACAAAATGTGATTCTCGGTGGGATTTGTATGGTTTGTCTTTTATTATACTTTGAGGAAGTCTCAAAGCAAACTGCTTTTGGGTATAGGATCCACCTATTTCCTAAGAATCTGTACCTTAGATCTCTCTTTTCAGGGTTGAGACAGCTAGGTAGCCCTGTGGAGTCAGAAAGATATGACACCAACACAGTAAGGCAGCTGGATGACTGGCCCTGGAGTAGGGCAGAATTAAGTTAAAAATCTCGCGTCAGACACTTAGTACCTGTGTGACCCTGGGCAAGTCACTTCACTTCTGTTTTCTGCAGTTTCTTCATTTGCTCAATGGAGATGATAACAGCATCTACCTATCAAGGTTGTTGTGAGGATCAGATGAGATGATCTTTGTCAGATGCTTAGCCCAGTGTCTGACACACGACTGATGCCATAGAAATACTGGATGTTGTGTTATCATTATTGTCTCCTCCAGGATTTTCTGCATCAGATAGATCGAATTCAGTGGTCTTGACTCATCTTCTAGGATGGGCAGCCTGATTTAGTGAACAAAACGCTGCTGAATATGGAGTTAGTAGTGCATAGTAATACACACAAACGTCATAGGACATTTTTGAGAATCAAACAAGAATCATGGCTACAAAGGCTTTGCAGACCTTATTGTCCTATATGTGTTGGCATTCATTGGCATTGCAAGCTTTTCCTAAATTGTGTGGTCCTTTGTTCCTTTGTAAAATGGGAATTACAACATTTATACTGCCAACCTCACTAGGCAATCTGAGGAGGAGGGAGAGTATACCTTGGCAAACCTTGAAGGAACTATAGTAATTAGAATTGCTATTACAAGTTCTCAAAGCCTTCAGAAGAACATTGACTGGATTTTTATGTGGATTATTTACTGATACATTTCAAAATATCTTATGATATTTTTTATTTTGTTGAAGAGTAATATATAAAAACACTATGGTAAAGTGATCTCTTTCTGTACCTTTGATTCTTGTGGACTTTGCAGAATTGGGATGGGCTCTGTTTCAAATGTCTCTTGATTGCTACAACTGCCCAATCTACACTGCTCTACAAACAACACATTTCAGAAAAGCTTCTTGATGATTGGGTTGAATGTTCCTCATGCTGTTGGCTGTCTTGGAACCCCTCACAGCGGCCCCACTTCCCTGCACACTAGCTTGGTATGCAGGGAGAAGCTGCAGAGTCTGCTGGCTGTGCTTTATTTACGGAAACAGCAGGGTTGAGATTGATTGCGGTGAGAGACAGTGTATGGATGAGGGAGGGTCACAGCACATGCTCAGTCCTGTCAGTCTGAGGGGGAAGTTTCTGCGTTCTGCGTGAAGGCTTAGGTCATAGCACAAGCTCAGTGAAAGCTCTCTGAGGTCTCTCAGACTGCATGTGCCTCCATTTTGAGTTGTTAGAGTAGAAAAAGGCAGAGTTTTAGCAGTAAGTAGAGGTTCAAGAATACAGCTAGACCCACAAGAGCCGCTGGTTAGGCATGGATGATCCATTCAGCCCCTGCAGGTAGGCTACTTTATTCTGGCCTCACCCAACCGGGATGGCTTTTGCTGCTGTTTTTGACTTCTGAAAATGTTTATGAAATCATTTCATTATTCATAATGCATGTTCCTAAGAACCTTTAATATATACCAGCCTAGCTGTGCAGGTGGTTTCTGAATGCATGAAGAGCAAGCTTGTAAGAGCTGACCCCGTTCAGAGATGCATGGAGCAAATGCAGAATGTAAAGCCATGTGAAATTCCCTCCCTTCCTCCCTTCCATCTCCTTCCCCGACCCCTTGTTATGGTTTCAGTTGCTCAGTATGCCTGGCTCCAGGTTTGTTGCCTGCCTTCAGGGAGCTGTGGGTCTAGTCGGCAGGATTCTCTGTTCCCTGTCGCTATTGAGGAATGTTTGGGCCTTTGAGAGACTGCTTGGACAGTATTTTAGGGAGGAGGCTAAGTAGTCTGCTATTGGTTACTTGGAAGGTGGGTGGAAACTTGTTTTGATTGAGTATCTTTTCCCAGTGGAAATTATAGTTTGTGATGTTTTTCTGAAGTAGAGAGAAGAAGATAACGTGTGCATTGTGCTCCTCAGTTGTTATTCAGAGGCAGCAGTTGTAGAATTTCAGCAGTGCCATTTCATGATTGTCAGCGTCCTTTAAGGGAAACTTGTTGTGTTACATGTATCTGTGCTTTGCCAGCCTTTGGTCAGCAGAGATAGACAGAGTGAAAATGTTTAACAATTCTAAAATCATAGATGTTTAGAGCAGGAATGAATCCTAGAAATAACCTAGCCCCTTATTTCATGGATGCAGAAATTGAGACCCAGAAAAGAACAGTGACTTGGTCAAGGTCACACAGTAATGAAGGGAAGAGCAAGGACACTAACTCATATCTTCCGACTCCAAATTCAGTGCTCTTTGATCTGTACTTCAGCTACAGTATCCTAGATTTCATGGATTTGTGAAAAACTGCTCTATGTTGATTAGTAGTCAGGTGAATTGGTTTGCATTGTGAAGGTCTTGGTCAGGTATGGGGCACCATATGTGCCACAGGTTCCCCACCCATGGTCTGGATGGTCATTCCTTCATAGTAGAAAATAATGTGAGTCATGATAGTCATAGGGGTTTAGTTTTACCATTTCTTTTGCAGTTTCTGTGCAGCAAAAGCTCAAGTCTGGCTTGGGGAAAGATGGAGACATGGATAGAACCTTATTCCGAAGAAATCTTTTGCTTTCTAGAAATCATATTGGTAAAGTGCTTTGTAAACCTTCAAGTGCCATATAAATTAGCTTTCTTCATATTGTTATTATTGCCCAGATTTTTAAAAGGTAGCTTAGAAATATTTTTGTTAGGTTAGTTTTAATATTTAGTTAGAAAGGTTATAGACTTAATGTCACTGAGTACTTAACAGCTGTAGACCTCTGTTTGAGTTCTCGTTTAGAGAGAAGAGATAATAGTGTTGTGGCACCCCCCCCCCCCCCGCCCCTTTATTTTGTTATTGCTCATTTCCAGTCCTCTGCCTGTAGGTGAATGTTTAGAAATGAAGGAAAAATTATGAATCCATGTTGGAGCTTTGTAATAGTTTAAAAAACAATTTGGTTTTACAGTCATTAATGGAAATCTCTTCCCTGTTCCCCACAATGATCCCCTCTTTATAACAAAGAGAAACGGTTTAGCCAAACCAACTGACAACAGTGTCCTTCTCTAATTGTGTGTGCATCTTCCTTCCCCATTGTCCCCCTCCCCAAGAGTGGAGATATATGGTCTCAACTTTGCACAAATGAAATTGTTTTCTACAATTATATTAGACTTTCAGCCAGAATTATATTTGAAAGATTGAAGCAATAAATGCACTTAAAAATATCTCAGATATATATCTCTCTTGTCATCCTCTTCTTCATGTCTCTAACCCCCAAACAAAGCCATGAGAGGGAGTCAGCCCTATGGTGAGAAACTTGAACAACCCTACCTGCGTAATCTTGAGTTTCTTCCTGTTCTGTCAGTGCCTCGGGTAGGATGTTTTATTTTAGAGGAAACTTACATTGTGGCATGTGCTATTCAGAACTCTGAAGATAACTTATGAGGAACGAGGGCTCTGGGAGGTTATCATTTGGTGTTGAAATCAGAGAAAGGTTTGTTAATACAATATTATAAGATATTTCGGTTTCATAATAAGGTTGTCCATTTTAAAGAGATGTATTGTGATACAGTTGAGTTGTTTTAAGAGTTTTTACTTTCCTCTTACTATTGCCTCCAGTAATAACCTACATTGTTATATTGTAGCATTCTTCTTTTTTGGTCATCCCTGCACTTGAGAACAATTGTCTTCACTATGGAGATTAAGGCCCTAAGAACTCAGGCTTGTAGCCCCTTTTGATAATTCAGTTAGTCAGCTAATATCCAGTTTTTCATTGGTTCCCTTAATCCCTGATGAATTAAACCAATACCAGTCAGGACCTAAAATAATACTAGCAGAAAGGGTAAAATTAAAATACCAAAAGCATGTACTGACTTTGCTATGAAAATACTTAGTAAAATACATACCTTAAGTACAAGAATGTTAAGATGAATACCAACACTAATTCAGTGATTAAAATGTAAACATTACTTAATCTTTAGCATAGAATTCTGTGCATTATATGATTCTTGATATTCTGACCCAACCTTGACCTAGAACAAATTTTGTTTCACGAATCTGGAATCAGTAGACAAAAGGTTTCAGAGACATGTTTAAGGCTTAGTGTGATGAAAAATTTCCTAGTATTTACAGATATTTAAAAGTGAATGAGCCCACTTGGGAGAGGAGATAGTGAGTCTACTTTTTACTCTATACATCTTCAAACAAAACTGGTGAGCCACTTGGCCTCTGTGTTCTACAGGGATTCTTCTTCAATTATGGGTTGGAATTGAATGGTCTTTGAAGTCCTGTCCAACCCTGAGATTTGATGATCTCATAATTTTGGGGAGTAGGACTTACTCTGCCCCTAACGTATGAGAACTATTTTCAGAGAGCCACCCTTCATCTTTGTGGTACTTTAAATCAACCGTAGTCATTGGTGAGTTAATATATAATTGTCTTAAAGTAGATGGTCATTTATGGCCAAGTGAAACAGAATGGGAGTATCATCAGGCTCTTTAATACTTCTGGATTAAGTCGTTTTGCTTGCCTCGGTGTACTAAGTGTGGAACTGTGATACTTAGGTCAGCTATGAGGTACATTATTTGGGGTAGTGTGCAAATTGAATGCGGGGGGGGGTGGGTTAGTTGTTCTTTTGGATCATTTCTTATGGTCCAGTATGTGTCTGCAGGAAACAAGTGCTTTGCACATTGTAGTAATTTAATATTTGTTTAACTTAATCAAAATCATTGCTGTTGTTGCATTTAGATTTAAAAGTAAAATTAAAGTTTTATAAAATTAGCTTTTCTTAAAAATTTTTTAAAAATCTAAATTCTGAATCTGAGAATTAAAACTACCTTCTGGAATTTTTTTTTTTTTAGTGTCTGACCATAGATTTGATTTTGTAATAGTTTTCATAAGATACTGAAGAATGAAATAGATCAATAATATTTGAATATGATAAATGCTACAGGCGTGTTTTTGGTTTATGTCTCATTTTTATGTTTTTTTCTTTCAATTTTATATTTTCTGTTATTTTCCTTGTTAAAAGAGAGCTTTTTAAAAAACCCACTTTCTTTACATCTGATTGCAATACATACCAGCTTTTAGAAAATAGAAGGAATAAAAATGGTGGTATCTTTTCTTCTCAATTTCCCCTTTCTCCATTGTATTTCAAATCTATGGAGTAGAATAGATTTGGGCTATCTTGATAAATTGGTACACACAAAACCTAAATTATTCAGCTCAGGTTTACTCTGTATCTGATTATTAAATTTATTCATTATCCTACCTCAGTGCTCTTTTACTTCCCCATGCTGTGTTCTGCCTTGGATTTTTCTGCCTCTCATTGCTGTTACCCCATCGGTAAGGAGGTAAAACTATCCCATAAAAGATCCATAGATCTGCATCTTGATGAGATCTGAAGAGAGGAAGTAGATACTATTGGGTAAAAAGAAATCTGTGGATTTCTTTTTAAAGTCACAGAATTTCATAGTTGGTAGGGACTTTGTGGACTAGATGGATCCACATTCAAACTAGAATTTCCTTTATGACTTTCTGAACAAATGATCATCAGACTTTGCCTAAAGACCTATAGTGAACAGGGAAACCACTAAGCCATTAAAACAAGACAATAATGTACTTTTGGAGAGATCTTATTAGAAAGTTTTTTCTTATTTGAGCTCAAATTTTTCTCTTTACACGATGGTCTGTGTTTTACATAATAGTCCTTAATTGCTTGAGAGTAGTTATCTTTTCTCTCCAAGTTAACCCTTTCAGCTTATCCTAAAATGGTGTAGTCTGGAGCCCCTTAATCATTCTGATCAGTTAAATTATTTCTGTTGTCTGTCAGCATCCTTTGTCCCGCATTTTTCACTAATCAAGTACTAGCTATTGTGTGCCTAATCCTTGAGCATATTAGAGAAAACAGTGAAATAGCTTTGTTTTCAAGGTTCTATATTCTGTTAGGGAAAACATCTGTCTCTGTAGTACCCTAAATATGCATATGTACATATGAAGGAAAGAAAGAAAGAAAAATGCAATAACTTAGGAAAGAGGTAGACACTAGCAGCTGGGAAATCCTGCAGGGTCTCATACAGCAGGTGACACTGAGTTTTGAAGGAGTTAGTGGGCATGAGAAGAAAGGATATTCCAGAAATGAGGGGAGCAGTTTGGGAGAGGGCACTGGCAGTGATAAACAGACTGCCATGTGAGAGAAGGAACACATAGGACCAATATGGTTGGGACATCAAGTGCAGGAACAGGAATATGAATATCCCTGGACAAATGACTCTGAGGCAGATTCCTAGAGCAATAGAGAGTTGCTGAAGCTCACTGAACAGGGAAAGGACATCCTTAGACTATTGATTTTTGAAAATTAGTCATATTCAATTAGTCCAAATTAATCATTTTCAAGTTGACAGACACTTACTAAGTACTGTCTATGGGGCTGGTGCTATTCTAGGTGCTGGGATACAATACAAAGTATCTGAGACAATCCTTGCCCTAAAGGAGTTTGTATACTTTATTTGAAGAGTTTTTAATCACTGTGTGATACAGGTACTTTGACTAGTATGCAAATTCAATACAAAATTAATGAAAAAAGGGAGGTTGAATTTGCTCACATATTATAAATCCTGGGATCCTTCAGGTCTGAGCCCAGAGTCATCAAAATAATTTCACTTGGGATGATTTAAAGGTCATAAATTTTCAGACTTTTCCTGGAATTGTGGTTGGTGGGGGTTAAGCTTCATCTGCATATTCTGTAGTTGATCACATTGAGAAATCATATATTGAGAATTTCTTTGGAAACTGGAAAAAGAAATTATTTCATAAGAAGCAGACTGATACTTAAGGGCATGGAATCTGCAAATATGCTTCCTGACTCCATTCCTCTAGTGAACTACATTGTTATCCTTTTCTCAAAATGGTTTTCTTTCAATACCTGCAGGTGATATGTGTTTGGTCATGGATGCATATATGTATGTATGTGTATATACACAAACCATTCTTATTCATAACTATTTTGCATAGTAATCCCCATACTTGTCAATGTCTTTTCCCCTCCTTCCTCACCTGGTTCCACTGAAGAGAAGTATGGGGATGATCAAATTTTTTAAAATAAAGCTCATGGACTTCTCAGCAGGAACTTTTAGGTCTTTTAGACTTTTAGAGAATTGTGGTGGGACATAATGTTTATTCTGTCTGCAAATGGTGAAGTTCTGTCTCACTATTGGTAACCGATTGCACAGTAGATAGTGCTTTGGGCTCAGAGTCAAGACGACCTGGGTTCAAATTCAGCCCCAGAGGTTGACTCGCTGTGTGGACCTTGTCATTTACCCTCCGGTTGCCTGAATTTCTGAAAATATAAAATAGGAATTATAACAGCACCACCTACTTCTGAAGGTTGTTGTGAGGAACCAGTGAGATTATATCACATAAAAAGCACTTAACACGGTGCCTTGTCACATTGTGGGTGCTGTATAAATGCCTATTTCCTTTCTTTCTCCCTCTCTCCACCCTCTATTGTGAAAATCTGCAAAATTTCTGGCAAAAAGATTAACTTAGGAATTGGTTTTCCTCACTGTGAGAGTAAAAATCCCATTTTGGCTTATTATTTTTTTATGTGGGAGACAGTAGTTTAATGCCATTAGTGAAACAAACCGCAAGCAGTAGAAAAATTCAGAGACATAGTCAGTGAGCTTGAAATAGCATGGATTGGCATGAAGCTCAATTGATTTTTTTCTGAGTTATATAACTGAGGATAGCAGACTTATTTTGGGACTTAGAGGTTCCTTGATTGTAGAGGGATGTTTTCTCCATAGATGTAAAATCTCTCCATGATTTACTAGTTGATGTTTGTGAGATATTGTACATGTAATTATCTATCACTTGTTCATAAGTTTCTGATAATGAATCACTCTGGAATTAGATTGTTACTCAAATAACAAACATAAATGGTCTATCCCTGGGTCCTGAATTGATATCCTTTCGTGGCCGGAAATGAACCTGGATTCTTGAATGCTTTCAACATAAGACAAGCTATGATAGACCCAGCCAAGACTGAAGATAGACAGTTTAAGAAATATATTAGAAAACATTTAACCAATGGTGACTCTTGAAGGTGACAATTTTTAAATATTTAATGGGTCATGGATTTTTTTGTATTCATCTTTGTTATGACCCTGATTTCCTATTTTATTTCTTTGACATTTACTTCGTATGTTTAAAAGTTATGTTTACTATGTTGTATGTTCACCATTGAGATTCTTACAGCTAATTTCTCAGATCTCGTGTGATACATGGATGTAAACTCACATATCCTACAGCAGATGTTTCCTGGGTACTTTCCAGCATGGTAAAATGGACCTAATAATTAGAAGACCTGTGTTGCCTGTGGAATTAATTTATCTTGTGACTTTGGGGAAATGATGTAATCTCTTTTTCTCAGTTTCCTCATTTGTAAAACGAAACGATTGGATGAATTTAATCATATCCTGGCTCTAATTTCTAAGATTAATTTCAACACATTTATTAAATGCCTGTTATATGTACGATTCTATGAATATTTGAATAATGGCTGAGTTTTGTTGTTACCTGATATTTAGTTAGGCTTTTTGCTGTTGTTCCTTCCCTCTGTCAGGAATAACATTTTTACTAAAACTTTTCCATCACAATACTCAAGTGCTGTAGCTAAAGTACTTGTTAATCACTTTTGAATTTTTAGTGGCTTCTTGGAAAGGAAAACCTTTCTTTCTCACTCCACTATGGGGCTATTTACCAAATGAAGAAGAGCAAATTAAAATCCTTTATTCTCCAGCCTGAACTTTGGGTTGGGTAAGATTCTGATCTTTATAACGAGGTTGCTGTTGACATTTTTGTCTTTTTAATGAACCTGTTACACGTGATACTAAATCTAGCAAGCTTCTCAGTAAATAGTTTTATAAATAATAAAATAGCATTTATAGGGTATTGTTTTCTTGCCAGTACTTAGTAGTCCTGCAGTTATCCCAGCATTAGTTGTAGAAAGTCTGATTTGCAGTTTAAGAACCAGGGATCTGAGATAGAAGGAATGGTCTACTTGCTATGGAGCAGGAGTGAGGATTGAGTGTGGTCCCTCAGCTTGGCCACGGTGGCTGGCCTGTTTGTTTGTCTTCCGGATCCTGTGTTGGCTTGTGAATAAACCAAAGGCCAGAGTGTTACTGGCAAATGGCATTCTACAGAATGGTTTAATGATCCCATTCTTCCATCCCATAGTTACTGTCCACTTTAAGCCCTGTCAGAGGCCAGGTGTCACAGTGAAAAGATCTCTGGATTATGAAATTAGAAGTAGTGGGTGCAGTTCTGGCTTTGCTCTTCCTTGGAGTATGATCTCATCATTGATCTTGATTTAGGACTTGGTATGTAATCTGTTTGAGCTTTAGCATTCTTGTTTACAAAACGAGAAGGTTGGATTAAATGACCTAAAGTCATTTCCAGCCCTAAATGACCTTTAAACTCCCTTCCATATGTAAAAATTTTGATCATGCTCCTCCTGTTATATGCAGTTGGGAGTCTTCCTCTTAAGCAGTTTCTAATATTCCCGCAGGATTATTTGACACTCTGGGTAAAGAATGAGCCAAGGTTTGACAGATAATACTCAATTGATTTTTGATTTCTTTCTTCAATTTGCTTCTTCCCTGGTGGAACTGATGACAGTGTGCCCATTTTCTCCATTAATCCTTTATTGAAAGGGTAGTAGCCAAGCATTCATCCTGTCTCAAGATTCTTCATAAGGAGCCTTTCTTGGATTAGTGCTCCTGTTTTCTATATTGCTATGGACACTTCTGCCTTTTTGTTATTCAGTTGCAGGCTTCCAGCTCCTTTCTGTCCAGTCCCTGTTTACTTCATAGACTACAACGTTTCTATGGCAACAGGTTACTTTTCAAAGGGAACATCTTGTCATTTTATTTAATCCACTGCAGCTGAAGAGGACTGAAATATTAAGTTGTTGTTGCTATGGATACTGCTTTGTTGCATCAATTTCTTTTGTATCAGATTTCATAAATGTGGTGTTGAGGTTTTTCTTTTGGGGAGGGGGACACTTTTAATAAATAAAGTGACTTACCATTATTACTGTAATTGCTTCTTTGCCAATATGTTTGGCTTCTAGAAATGTTAAATATTTTAGCCTCTACAGCAAGGATTTGTAGACATAAAATTTCTGATTCAGCTATTAAACAAGGGAGGAAAAGCCTCCTGAATTGCATAAGGAATAAGGACAGGACGTGTAATTGAAATGATATAGGTCAAGGCCTTCAACATTCCAGAATATGGTCCACCAGATTAAGATATAATTGAGCAATGTTTAACAAAATAAATTAGAATACAGTACAACATAGATAATGTTAACTTTATGATTTTCTAAGTTAATAGACTACCTGCAGGGATCCCTTTCTGTTTAAATTTGACACCCCAGACAAGGAGCTCTTTGATGAGGAAACTACCTTTACCCTTGACCTCTGGTAGCTTGGCCCCTCCTTTTAGAGGATTACTTAGAACTTGAGAGTCTTGGTGACTTACTCAGGGTCACAAGTGCATGTAAATTTAGGTCTTTCCGGTTGCAAAGCCAGCTCTGTAGACTATATGGTGTTATATAACAATCCAGAGAAATCCTCTCCTTGCCAGTTAAAGGTGTTGACATTATTCTTAACTTTTCTAGAACCTCATGACTCAAAAAAATCTTGAGTAATGACCTAGCAAAAAAAAATTCATAAATAAAATGGGGTGGAGGGGGAAGAGAGGAGAGAGAAATTTGCATTGACGTTATTGAATTCCTTGAAAAAATTGTGATTTCTTTACTATTTTGCTTCCCCCCCTCCCCCCCCCCCCCGTGTGTGTGTGTGTGTGTGTGCGCGCGCGCACGGTGGGGTGCAGTGTTACATTGTTTTTCCTTTTTAATGAGTTGGGCATTGGAATGAATTTTTAACAATTTTTAAATTTGATTTTTAATTTTTTTCAATTAACATACATTTATTTTCTCACCCTTCTACCTGTCTCCTGGAGGAAAGGGAGAGGAAAAACAGGACCCTTCTAACAAATAGACACAGTTTAGCAAAACAGATTACACACTGTGTTCTAAAATGTATGTTTTATTGTCTTAAATTCATTGATTTCTGTATGGAGGCAGTCATCACTCTCAGTCCTTTTCAATCGGTGGTTATTGTATTGATCAAAGTTCTTAAATGTTTGAGTTGTTTATTTTTATAAAGTTATTGTTGCTGTGTAAATTTTTTTCTAATTTTGCTCATTTCACTCTACCCCATACATGTCCTCTCAAATCCCTCCCTCCCTTCCTTCTTATCTTAATTTCTTAAACCATTCCCCAGTTGATGAGTACCCTTTTACTCTCCAGTTTATTGCCACTACAAAATGAGCTCCTGTAAATATTTTTGTATATATGGGTCCTTTTCTCTTTGATCTCTTCGGAGTATTGGCCTCTTAGACGTAGTTGGAAATTGGTTTACAGAATGGCCGTACCACTTCATCACTCTAGATAGCTTTCTTGTTTTCCTGCTGACCCTCCTATATTCATGATTTTTATTTTTATCTTCACCAGCCTGCTAAATGCGAGGTACTTTAATTTTCATTTCTCCAATAATTAGTTATTCAAGGCATTTTTCCCCTTGGTTATGGTTAGTATAGATTTCTTCTTTTAAAATCTACCTGTTTATATTCAGTCTGTTACAGTGCCCTGTTGGTTTTATCTTCATAACATCTCCTGTGAAAGCTCCCCTTTTCCCTCTGATGCAGCCACCACCCTAATGTAAGCCCTTATCATCTCACAGCTGGATATAGCTTCCTGGTTGGTCTTCCTCCTTCAATTCTCTCCTCATTCTAGACCATCTTCTGTCTAAGTGGATTTTTGTTAATCATAGTTTGACCATGTCTCTCCCTACTCTAAAATCTCCAGTGGCTCCCTATTTACATTCAAAGATTTACATTCAAAATCATCTGCTAGCCTTCCCTAGATGCATATGAATGTAATGACTATATATATATGATTATAGATATCTAAGTATGTATATTTGTATGCATATATGTGTGTCTGTATACGTATGTGTGGTCATATATGCACATATGTTTATATATGTGTGTGCATATACACACACACATAAAAATGTATATCCATACTTAAATTGTAGCCTTCTTGGGGGAAGGGGAGAAGAACAAAGCAAAAGGTACACAGCAGAGAAAAAGATGGACAGCTCTGAACAAAATGTGTAGTATAAAGCTTAAGTATACTTAATTATTTTCAGTTGATAAATGAACCAAAGATATATCAGTCAGTTAATAAACATTTATTAAGCATGACTCACCAAACATTATACTAAGCACTAAGGATACAAAGAAAGGCAAAAGAGGTTTACTGCTCTTGAGAATTTTATAATCTAACAAGGGGATACCACATGCAAATAACTGTGTACAAACCGTTACATAGAGAATACATTGGAAATAACTAGCAAAGGTAAGGCAAGGGGAGGTGGGGAGAGACAATGGAAAGGTAGGATTTTCAATGGTACTTGAAGGAAGTCAGGGAAGCCAAGAAGCAGAGATAAGGAAGGAGAATATTCCAGGGATGGGGGACAATCACTCACAGTCAGGAGATGGAGTGTCATGTGTGAGGCAAGGAGGCAATGGTCTTAAGTCACTCACAGAGTCAGTGGAGGGAAATAGAGGAGTGAGCAAATTATTTTTTAAAATTTTCTTTAATTTGTTTTAAACTTAAATACACAATAGGAAAAGAAAAAAAGCATTGCCAGGTGCACAGCAGAACATAAGGGTTCAAAATATACAGTGATTTTTCATTTCAAAAAGTGTATATGAGCCTTCTGATTTTCAAGAAGTCTATTTACTTGAAAAAGATTTTTGACCGCTTGTATTAAATCATTAACTTTCCTTCCAAATATTTCTTCCAGTGTTCCTGTTTATTGTCCAGTTCTTTCCTCTAGAGCTCCCATTTCATTTGATACCATTTAAAAGTGATTTTTAGTAATCTTGATTATTCTTCATTTTCATTTCTTCCAGCATTTCTTGAATGCCCTTGTGACCATGATGTGATTTTCTTTGATACTTTACTTGAAGATCTTTTGGAATTTTCTTCTTTATCTGAGTTTCTGGCTTGTGTGTTCCTGTCTTCTTAATAGTTTTTTTTAAATTACTGGTGTAGGCTTTATGTTTAGTTTTCTTTTTTTTAAACTATTTCTTCTAACTTTACTTCAAGAATTGGGGACTTTGTGTTTTGTCCAAACTCTTTGTGATTCTGGTGACATTTTATGATCCTCATTCATATTATTTTACATCTCGTCAGTGGATGCTCTAGGCACCAAGTCAATTTTATTTTTCAAGTGTTCAGGAAACTGCATGCTTTTAGTGGATTCTAAGAAATCTGATCGAGGCAACAGTCTGATTGCTACTCTTCATAATTGATTTTTTTTCAAACCCACGATCTTGGTTTGGTTTCAGAGTATGCACACACCTGTACACAATATGTGTTAGGGCAGAGTATTCTTGCCTCTGGGTTCAGCTGGCCTAAATGGTATCAGCTTATAAAGACTTCAAGAAAATGAGCTGTAGAAATGTCCTCAACACAGTGCTGGTTCCTGTTTACTGTCCTTCCACAACTTGGAATCTCTTTGCCTCTACTTATACTTTTCGTTTCAGCGGATAGCATGGCCAGACTAAAATATTGGTGCCTACACTGCTGTTCTTGATTTGTATTTTTACTTACCTTTCTTAGAATCTTGACTCAGTCACTTATGCACAGTCTTTCTCATTTATTTTTAATTTGTATCTCTCCACTTCTTCCCCTTCAAGAAACATATTAAAAAGTTCCTCAATTTACCTTCCTTACCCACTCCAGTTCTCATCGTAGCTGTTATCTCCCTGATAATGCTAAGCTTTCAGATCAACTCTACTTGCTGCTTTTGATGCTTTGCTCTTTACCCTTGTCTGATCTGGTTACTATCCTCACCAACTTACTGAATGTATTTGTGGTGGAAAGGACTTCCTCAGTTTAGCTGTTTTTCGCTCCTTACCCCTCTGCCCTGTAGTAAGGTCCATTAGCTCTTCTTCTGTTTTTTTAGTCTGTTAAAATCCTGCCCAAAGCTATTTCAAAGCTACCTTTTTTCTGACAGCTCTCCCCACCCCCACCAGTAATGACTGTTCTCTGTTTATCTTCATTTGCTTGGCCTTCTTTTATGTACTTAATTATATTAATTTTGAATGTATTCTATTTTGCTCTACTAATTTTCAAACCTTGTGATTGCAGACTGTTTTCACTGCCTTATTTATACTTTGTTTCTTTAACACCCTAGGGGACTGCTGGTCTAAGTTCATCTTCATTTTCCCGCCTACCTCTACCTTAGAACCACTGCACTTAACTAATTTCCTGTATTCTGTTGATGGTGCTTTTGTACCATTCAGCCACATTGACAGCTTTGGTGTCATCTGTGACTGCTTACTGTCACTCCACATATGTCATCAGTTGCCATATCTTGTCATTTTTATCTCCTTACCTTTTGTATGGACCTTCCTTCTCTGCAATCATACAAGAGAAATCTGCATGTCTCCATTCTAAATTCAACCGTACAAACAGTATTTATGGCATCGTTCCAAGGCAACAAGTCTTAGAGGTGAGCACATGTTTCCCTGGAAGTTGCCATGGCAACTTAGAGCACACTTAATGGTATGACCCCTGTTATAGTTCACAAAGCTGCCAAAGTAAGTTTCTTTAATACACAAGTCTGACTATGGCAATTCTCTGATCAAAAACCTTCAGTGGTTCACTTTTTCCTTCTGAGTAAAGTACTTCTTGACCTATCATTTACTCTTTTTTCAGTGTAGTTTCTATGAATGTGTTAGCGTTATTTCAGTTTATTTCTCTCTCACACTGTATTCCAGCTAAGTAGAATGAGCTATTCTTTAATCTTACCTGGCATTCTTTTGCCTCTGTCTATACAGGGAGGACGTTGCTTGTTCATGCCTGAAAGATAATTCTTTCTCCCTTTGGCCCCCTTGAAATCCTCTCATCCCTAATAACCTAACCCCAGGTGCCACCTGCCTGTCCTTAAATTTTCTTAGACTATTTTTATCTCAGTCTTTTCTTTGCCTCTGTCATAGTTTGCCATGTATCACATTTATTTGTGTTCATGGGTGATTCCCTTTCCTTGGTTTATAAAATCCTTGAAGGCAGGGACCATATTGTCTTCCCTTTTCTATTGCTCAGTACCTAGCATAGTGCTTAATTTATAATAGGAGATTGATAAATATATGTTAAATTGAATTATAGTTGCTTCATAAATGTTTAATATATTCTCATTTAATGAATTTGATTTCATTCTTTGGTTTTGAGTGAGAAGACCTGTGTTCAGGTGCACTCAGTGTTAGTCTCTTCATCTGTGAGAGGGAAGTAGGACCTACTACATTCTTCACTTTATGTTTTTCATATTGTTAGGGGAAAGATAAGAAAGTATTTTGTAGGCATTTATTCAGTTTTTACTATTTGCCAGGCACTCAGAATACAAATAAAAGGAGAGAAATGATCCCTTCTTTCAAGGACCTTATGTGCGGGTGTCCGATCATGCTGTGGCTAGAGGGATGGACCTGGAGTCGGTTAGACTTGAGTGCAGATTCAACCCCAGAAGCATAGTAGCTGTTAATCCCTAGGCAAAGCCATTTGAGCTCTGTCTGCGTCAGCTTCTTTATCTGGATGATGAGGGCAATAACAGCGCCTACCCTTCATGGTTGTCACCAGCATAAAGTGGGATACTGGACAAGCGCTTGGTGTCCTTAAAGCAGTCTGTGCGTGCTAGCTGTTGCTCTGTCAGCATGCTTGGTTGTTGGGCCTCATTCTTGTTTTTCTAAAGTAATTTATTTTTAGTTTTCAACATTTAGTTCTTTAAGTTTTAAAATTTCTCCAACAGTCTGATATAGGCTCTAGAAATACATGATTATTAAATATATTTTCATTTTAGTCATGTTGTATAGAAGAATTAGAATGAATGAGAAGACCCATGAGAACCAAGCAAATAGTATGTTTCACTATGCATTCAGATTCCATATTTCTTTCTCTGGATGTGGATGACATTTTCCATCATGAGCCTTTTGGAGTTGTTTTAGGTCCTTTCATTGCTGAGAAGAGCTAAGTCTATCAAAATCAATCATTGCACAATGTGGCTGTTACTGTGTACAATGTTCTGGTTCTGCTCACTTCACTTAAGTCTTTCCAGGTTTTTCTGAAGTCTGCCTGTTCATCATTTCTTGTAGCACAAAAATATGCCATTATATTCATATACCACAAGTTGTCCAGCCATTCCCCAATTGATGGGCATCCCCTCAATTTCCAGTTCTTGACCACCACAAAAAGAGCTGCTATAAATATTTTTGTGCAACTGGGTCCTTTTCCCATTTTTGTGATCTCTTTGGGGTGTAGCCCTAAAAGTGATACGCTTCTTTCTTGAAGAGGACCAAAATGATATTACTATGTTAGAGGCAAAGAGCAGTGTTGCTGATCAGATCAGTACAAGCTTTAAAGGCTCTGCCACAGATTGGACACAAACAATCCACATGAGCATTTGGAGTGGGGATGTTTCTAAGTTTGTGCATCTCTAAGTCTCACATTTCTTTTAGGCTATTGCAGTTCTGTTTTGCTCATAGAATACAGCACCTTCTTTGATACTGGGTGGTCCTGTGTCTGTATCTCCCATGTCACACAGTCAATTCCAGCAGAGAGGAAACTTGTAAATATATGTGTATACAGAATATTTATGCAGATAAATATAAGGTAGTTAAGCCAAAGGGCAATAGCATTTGTTGTCATCAAGAAAAGTTTCATGTAGAAAGTGGTACATTAGCTTCATTTCTAAGGATTCTCTGAGGCAGAGGTAAGGTGGGAGCAGACAAAGGAATAGGACACACAAAGGAATGGAAATGGAAAGGTAAACAACTATATTTGAGGAACAGCATGAAAGCCAGTTTGGCCAGTTCATTGAATGTGGAAAAGAAAGTAATGTATAGTGAAGATCAAGCTATACAGTATAAGAAATTGATTCAGATTTATAAAAATAAAATCCAATCAACAATTTTCAAAGGGTCAATGATATGAATAGGCAGTTCTAAAGGGAAGAAATCAAAGCTATCAATAGATAAATGAAAAAATGTTCCAAGTTACGATTAATTAGAGAAATACAAATTCAAACAAATCTGATGGTCAAAAAAAGAAACAAAATAGAGGAGCAGTGGGAAAACCTGGCAACAAGTTTGATAGATTTGTTAATCATTACAGCCATTTTAGAAATCAGTTTGGAATTGTGCCCCTGACGTTACCAAACTGTGCAAAAACTTTTGTATTCTTTATACTACTTTTTAAAAAAATTATTACTAATTAACTTATTTTAAGTTTTGAACATTCATTTCCTCAAAATTTTGAGTTCCAAATTTTCTCCCCATCTCTCCCCTCCCCCCACCCCAAAAGACTGATCGTTCTGATTGCCCTTTCCACCAATTTGCCCTCATTTCTAACATCCCTCCCTTCTCTTATCCCCATTTTCTCTTTTGTCATGTAGGGCAAGATAAATTTCTATACCACATTACCTGTATTTCTTCTTTCTCAGTTGTATGCAGGAACAGTACTCAACATTTGTTCTTAAAACTTTGAGTTCCAACTTCTCTTCCTTCCTTCCTCCCCAGCCATCCCCACTGAGAAGACAAGCAGTTCAATATAGGCTATATATGTGGAGTTTTGCAAATGACTTCCATAGTAATCATGTTTTGTAAGACTAATTATATTTCCCTCCATCCTATCCTGACTCCCATTTTCTTCTATTCTCTCATTTGACCTTGTCTCTCCCCAAGAGTGTTTACTTCTGATTGGTCCCTCCTCCCATTTGCCCTCCCTTCCATCATCCCCCCGCCCACCCTGCTTATCCCCTTCCCACCTACTTTCCTGTATTGTAAGATAGGTTTTCAATTGAGTGTGCATATTTTTCCTTCCTTGGGCCAAATGTGATGAGAGTAAGCTTTCCTTTTTCCCTCTCACCTCCCTGCTTTTTCCGCCATTGAAAAGGTTTTTTTCTTGCATCTTTTATGAGAGATAATTTGCCCCATTTCATTTCTCCCTTTCTCCTCCTAATATATTCCTCTCTCACCCCTTAATTTTATTTTTTTGGATATGATCCCTTCCCATTTAACTCACCCTGTGCTGTGTGTGTGTGTGTGTGTGTGTGTGTGTGTGTGTGTGTGTGAAATCCCATCAACTACCCAGATACTGAGAAAAGTTTCAAGAATTACAAATATTATCTTTCCATGTAGGAATGTAAACAGTTCAACTTTAGTAAGTCCCTTATGATTTCTCTTTCCTGTTTACCTTTTCTTGCTTCTCTTGATTGTTGTGTTTGAAAGTCAAATTTTCTATTCAACTCTGGTCTTTTCATCAAAAATGCTTGAAAGTTCTCTATTTTATTGAAAGATGATTTTTTTCCCCTGAAGTATTAAACTCAGTTTTGGTGGGTAGGTGATTCTTAGTTTTAGTCCTAGTTCCTTTGGCTTCTGGAATATCATATTTCAAGCCCTTTGATCCCTTAATGTAGAAGATGCTAGATCTTGGGTTATCCTGATTGTACTTCCACAGTACTCGAATTGTTTCTTTCTAGCTGCTTGCAATATTTTCTGCTTAACCTGGTAACTCTGGAATTTGGCTATAATGTTCCTAGGAGTTTCTCTTTTTGGATCTCTTTCAGGAGATTATCCTACTTCTTTAACTCCAAAAAGTTGGAAGATAAAAGAAGCCATGCTTACAAAATATTTATTTAATATTTATTTCTTTTTGTGGTTGGTTCTAAACTGAAAAATAAAGGGGAGCATTTAACAAATGCTTATTTCTTTCCTTCTGTCAATTATGGAATAGCTGAAAATTATGTTTTTTGAAAGTAACAGAATACTAATGAATGGGATGATTTCAAAGACATTTTTAAAGACTTGTATGAATTGTTGCACGGTTAAATGACCTGAACCTAGAAAACAATTTATGCTACAATAGCCGCATTTTAAATCAAACGACTTGTTTTGATAAATGTCTGACCTTGTCTACTGTTGATTTGTTGATCAGATTATATCTCTTATGTCACTTTTTATATGTCACATTGGACACATGCTCTAGCCCTACTTATGCTTATTACATTCCCTTACAAAGCTTTTTTGTTCATCATACATGTTTCCATTGCCCTTTGGATTGCCTGTAGCTTTGCTTCTGCCAGTGTTGTGGTGTCTCAGGATTTCTAGTCATACAGCATACACAGCATTGGAGAGAAAAAGAGGTTGCGTTTTCTCAAGTAGCCTGGGATCCCTACACATTCACACATGGCGGTCAGCTCATTCTCAGAATCTAACTCACCAAACATTAGAGTTTCAGGCTTGCCAAGTATCCCCAAACTGTCCAGAACCTCCAGCCTCCCAACTCTTGAGGGCTAAGAATTTTTTTTTTTGGGTATCAAAATGAAACCTTTCTCTCTGTACCTTCCAACCTTTTCCCCCAGTACTGTGCTCTTGAGCCAAGAAGAACAATTTGAATTTCTTTTCTACATGATTACCTTGCAGATCATTAGAGATGGTTATTATGTTTTCTTCTTCCTCTTATCCCCAATCCAGTCTTACATCCTCCAAGCTACCTGCCTCCACATGTTAGCCCCAGGTTCTTTAAGTGAGTCCTGATATGGCATCATCTTGTATCTATTTATAATCTCGAGAGTCTTTCTGCTAGTTGCTCCTTATTATATTAGTGTACTTCCTAAAAGGTTTCATTTAGACCTGAACCAAAACAGAGTACAATGAGACTCATACTGCGTTAGTCCTAAATGGCATTTCATCCAGTCTTTGTCCCAGCTTCCTCCTATGCTAGGTGCTCATTGCAGATGAACAATATTTATAAGTAAGTGTGAGTGCATATTTATGTTCAGTGACTTGATCATGCAATTATATATTATTGTTTAGGTAATAGGCATTTTAAAATCCATTTTCGTTATCCTTTATTAATTTTTTGACTTATCTCCTTTGTTTAATTGTAGCCATCATGTTCTGAGTTTATAGGCAAAATAAACTTACAAATATGTTTTGGTCAGTGTCCTTTTTTGAGTCTTTAGTTTGATTATCTTTGGTTTTGTTTCTCTTCTAAACAGTAGTTGTAATTGTGGTGTTTACTTTCTAATTCAGCTGATTTTGCTTTGTATCACTTGCAGGTATGTTCATCTATTCTCCAATCACTGGAGGTATATGATCTCAAATCATATGTAATTACTTTTTTTTCAATTATAAATGAAAAAATATGGATATTTTGTATAACTAGGCTCTTTATTCCTCTTGTTATCTTTATGAATCTATTCTGTATTTCCACTTTGCCATCCAAAACATTTGTACCAGGCAAAGTCAGTACTGTGGCGTTTTCCCTTTCTGGAGTCCTAATAACTAGAAAACGTTATTCTACACATTCTGACGTCATTTGTATTTTCTCATGATTTAGGAGAATCTTTAATTTTAAATATTTTATATAAAACATGTTGGAAAACTCCTTAATTTAAAAAAAAATCAGAAATAATCCCTTAGCTAATATCTTAGCCTCCAGTTTCCAGATTTATCCAGTGATAAAGATACCATAATAATCTTCATTTTCTCCCTTTCACGTACCAGTCTCCTATTCAATAATAATTTCCTGTTGCCCGTGGCAGTGTAAGTCCTATACTAGTTCTTCTTCTTGTTTCTCCAGAATTATCTGGCACCATTTCCCAAAGTAGTACCTCTCTTCTAGCTCATTTGATTCTGCTTACTGTCTCTGTATGTGCTGATTCCCCTCTCTTTTCAGGGATCTGTCTCTATTCCATTCTACATTCTCCATATCTCAGCCTGATTTAAAATGCTTTCTCCCAGGAAGTATTTCTCTGAATAATGCAGTCTGACTGAATTCTTTTTTCTTTCTTCCATCTCCTTTATTCTTACAAATCCTGTTTCTCATATTTTGTACTTGTGATAATATTTATTCATATTTTTTTGTTTTAATTTTAAGTTCACATGCTATCTCCCCAAAAGAATGACAGATTTTTGGAGGACAGATGACAATGATTATTACTTCTTTTATCAGTTTTTCTAGATTGAGGGCATCAGATCTCAGATACACTGACTTAGGGAATGTACCAGTCCAAAACTCTCAACTATGGGTCCAAAACAACAACAAAAAAAAGCTGTGCAAGTATCCCAGAATTCACTTGTGTGTGCACTATTATGTCATTAAGGAAAATGTCCTATGAAGTTTTTTGAGGGAACCCTTGAGGGGCGGGACTGGAAATGCGGGGCTGAGGTGCTGTAAGCAGCTATCACAAGCTTCAGTCCATTTTGCAAGGACCTCCCCTCTCAGACATTTTGTCATAATGACTCATTTTTTGGCTGAAAAGCTAATCTAGCAAGCTTTTATTAGGCACCTGCTGTTTGCAGGGAACTGTGCTCAGCACTGGGAATACAAACTCAAAAGCCTCCACCATTCCCTTCTGCTTATTGATGTTCAGATGCGAAGATTTGTATTGAAGCTGTTGTACCTTTGATTGATTGTCTTATTTCTTTGGCAGGAGACTGAACAGCACCCAGGGGGAAATCCGTGTTGGACCCAGCCATCAGGTAAAGCAAATTTCAGTAGTTAGCATTTGTTAAGTATCCCCTTGTTTTCCCCCATATTCTTTTACTTGTCTTTGTATACATCTTGGTTCCTGTTTGTCCTAGTGTCTTCCCTCTTGACCCCGTCTCTGTTTGCCTCCTCTGCTTTCTCACTGAGCATTTATTAACTGCTTACTATGTTAAACTGGACTAAGCAAAAGAAAGGCATGAGATAGTCCCAGCCACCAAGGAACCTTCAGTTTAATGGGGGAGACAACATACAAATGAAGCTGAAAACCTGGCACAGGGCAATAAAATCATGCAGGCTGGCTCTGAATCTTTTCTGAGAAAGAGTTTCAGTGTTGATTTCATCTTTGAGAATTATGAATTTCTAGAGATCATCAAGGCCAAGAAAGTAGCTGGGTGAGAAATGATGTGAATTCTCTGGATGCCCTCTTCAAATGGTGGAATACTTGGAAGGAGCTCTCTGTTTAACAGCACTTAACCCACTTTAGTTAGAAGGAACGAGGGTCCCCATGGCAGGGAGTACTTAAGAGATATCATCATTAGGAATCATGCAATTTGAAGATCATCAAGTTTAGTATCTACCTTCAGCCAGTTCCCAGTAGCAGAATTACTAACTTGCAGTTGTCCTATAGCTTGAAGAAGTTGAAAATCATTGTTGTCGTGCTGTAGATTTAAATTTTGAAATCTTTATTTTAGATTTTCTTGCAAGTTACTGATTGGAGGAAAATGATCCTTAGATAAATTGATGCCACTTTGCAGACCTTAAATTTTACAAATGAAATAGATTTATTTGTAATGGTTTTTTGAATCTTGTATTTTTCATTAAAATTATAAGTCAACATTTTAGGGTTCTATCTGTTTTTGATTAATATTATATCAAAATTTTCCTTCTACCTACTTCCTTGGGCTGTTTTTTTCATGATATTAAAATGTAAACTCTTTCATGGCTGGAACTATCTTTCATTTTATATTTGTATCCAGAATGCATATCAAAGTACTTGGTAAAAAGCTTGAATTTGTGCTTTCTCATTCATTCATTAAAGAACAAATCGTTTTTATTTTAATCAATAGTCATTTCCAAGCTCTTCTATGTGTCTTATTATCAAAAAATGTTTTCTTATCTGAGGACTAAGAAACTGCTCCCTTGTAGGTATTTGGTGCTTTTCCCTTTCCAAAGCACTTTCACATTTAATGTGTTATAACAGACCAAAGGACTATCAATTTAGAGTCAAAAGAATCCAGTTGACCTAGCCTCTTTATTTTCCAGAAGAGAAAATCTGAGACCAGAAAGATGCAGTGATTTTTACAAGGTCATATTAGGCCAGGTCAGGGACAGAGTAAAAAACTCAATTCAGCCTTTTAGATGCCCAGTCTAGTTGTACCATATATCTTTTTTTCTAGAAATTAAGCATATCAGGGAATCTTTTATCCATTTGTTAGGGGAAGAAGCTAAGGGAAATTAATTGACTTCCCTCAAATTCCATAAATAGTAAATGAGCTAGGATCAAAATGTAAGTTTTCTAGTTTCCTTCTCTTGGCTCTTTCTAGCGCTTCTGCGTAAAACCGTTTCTGAGTTTGAGTTTCAGATCATCATTTCAGTAAATTTTGTACCTGGCACTCCATTTGGAAAACTGCAGAAAAAAAGAGTAATTACTTAGTCCTAATAAAAACCACTATGACAGTTTTGTTTAATTTTTTTTAACTGACTACTATGGTTGTTTTTTAGGAAGTACTTGATATGATTAGTTATGATATAAGTTACTATGTTCAAATTTTTTTAGTGCTACTTTTTTTCTGTTGGTTTGAGCACATTATTCAGAGGTAGCAAGAGACCTTAGAGATTTTATTGTCTAACTATTTCATTTTACAAATAAGTAAACTCAGAAATGAAGTAACGTGTTAGTGGACCTCCAAAGTGAAAGGAACTCAGCAAGCACTGAGGCTAACCTCTCTGCTTGTGTGTGTGTTTCTCTGTGTCTCTTATCCATGTGTGTGTACGTATATATAGTACGTATATGTATGTGTACATGTACATGAATAAGAATCCTTTGTATAATACGCTTGACAAGTGTTCATCAGTTTTCCTTGTAATTCTCCAATGAGGATGGCCCCTCCCTCACCCCCATTTCACAAAGCGGCTCTCTCCATTTCGGGGTAGTTTTAATTGTTAGGATTTTTTTTTTCCTTACAGCTAGATTAAATTTTCCATTCTTCAATTTATAATTACTGTTTTCAGTTCTGCCCTCTGGAGCTAGGCAGAATAAATTTAATTAACCTATTACACATCCCATGACTTCCATCTTTTGGACCCTCATCCTTAATACCTTCCTCTTGACACCTTCCAGTGTATCTCTCTCCTTTTTGCAATGCAAATCCCTGAACTGAAATACAGTATTTTTTCTGTATTCTGATTAAAGGGAATAGTATAAGGCTCATTTCCTTAATTCTAAGCACTATGCTTCTCATCACTGGTGTTAGTAATGGATCTGAGATTTAAACTCATGCTTTTCACTTCATGGGTCTTTCTACCAAACATGCCTCCCTCATAATTTACTTATATGTGTTAAAAAATAAACCCTTTAGAGAGCTTGTTAATAATTTAAAATTTTCCTTCTAGCATGAAAAATTAGGTTTAATTTGGGTATGGATCTTATATATACCAGTCCTACCCCTATCCTTGCCAAATCCCTTCCGTTAGTCCCAATTCCCCTCACAAAGAAGGACATATTTTTCAATGACAAATACATTTTATATGTTCCTAGGGAAAAATAAATAAAATGGAGGGCAGGGAAACATAAGAAAAGAAAAAAGGTCTATGCAGCAGTGGTTCATGATTGTTAGCTTGAGTATATATATTGTTTGCTTTAAAAAATGTCTTATGTTAGCGATTGTAAAAGATAGTCATAAGGCTTAAAGACTTTTTCTCCACCTCCCACCAAATTCAGTTCTTTTCCTAATACTTTGAATGACTAATTTTATTAATTGTATCCATTTTTAATTAAATCTTTCAGCAGATTTCTTTAGTTTCATCTGTTGTAGTTTAAATAATTTGTTCAAGACATTTTACAAAGTGTTATTATTTCACCTTCATGCTTCTTATGTAAGATTATTTCATTTATAATTTATACATCATATATACAATCACATAATATATAAGCATGTCATACTTCTTATAAAATCCAGTTGTTAGAAATGAAACATAACTCTTGACATTTTTATTTTCAGAGTTCTTCCTTATTAAGAATTCATTTTTGGCTTGTTCATAAACGATGATAATAGTGTTTTTGATAAGTGGAATAGTTTATTCCTTAAATAGAGATAAAGTAGGTGGTTTATAGAACTTTTACATTTTTCTATTTTATGAATACAGTATGAGGTCATTTAGAATTCTTCAAGAATTTCTTTAGTACTCACTATGTGTAAGGTATCTTGCTATGTTATAAGAACTTATTACATCCATAAACCTTAGAATTTATATAATGCTTGGAAAATATTTCATTTGACACAAGATAATACTGTGTAGGAATTACTCAGTGAGTTCCTAAAAGGTTGTATCTCTTGTAAAAGCCTTCCTAGTGAGATATTTCTTTAATTTGTGTCTTCTTTTTGAAATTTATGTCCTTTTTTTGTAGGCCAAACTTCCTGAATTGCAGCCATTTCCTTCCCCAGATGGTGACACTGTGACCCAGCATGAGGAACTGGTTTGGATGCCTGGAGTTAATGACTGTGACTTACTTATGTATTTGAGGGCAGCAAGGTAATGACAATGAAGTTTACTCTGTTTTCTGATTCTGAGTTAAACATAAAGAAAGTACTGGGGCATTTTAGGGGGAAGGATTTAACAGACTTTGTCAGAGAATTTCAAATTTGGAAAATTTGAAAATGGAAAATGGCTTCTCAGAAGCCATTTAGTTCAATCCCTAAGTGACTAAAAATCAAACTCCTATGTTGGACTTATCACAGAAATTGTCTGTAACCAAGTTTTCCATATAACTCCCATTTTTGACCTCTTCTTCTCAACTAGCCAGAAATATTCTATTGTCTAGAAGTTGAAATGAGTTTGGTTCCACTTCTGCATTTTTCTGAGTGAATTCTTCTCCATGTTATGCTTCTTTTTTTACAATCCTATCCTAGAACT
Organism: Potorous gilbertii; assembly: GCA_028658325.1. Classification (NCBI taxonomy): domain Eukaryota; kingdom Metazoa; phylum Chordata; class Mammalia; order Diprotodontia; family Potoroidae; genus Potorous; species Potorous gilbertii. The sequence continues at coordinate 35,147,849 of CM053771.1, read as the reverse complement.
TTCTTTCCAAAGGGAAATTCTAAAATAGAATAGTGATATTCATAATCTTCATGTTTACCTGCTCGACTCATTGAAGCATTGTGCTTCACCATTTATTCATCTCAGCATTTATTCATTCATTCATCTCAACACTCAAGTGTTACCTCTCCAAGATGTAATCCTATATTAAGGCTTAATATGATAGTGCTTTGTGTAGAGAGCATTTTATCAGTGTCTGCAATGTGTAGCTCATCAGCTCATAGAATCAGTTTGTATTAAGAGTCAGAGGTAATGGATTCTAATCTCTTCTTTGTCCCCTAGCCTTTGTGTTCTTTTTCTTTTCCTTCCTCTCCTTTTGTGTTCCAGCTTCCTTAACTATAGATGAGAGAGTTGGTATAGTTAATTATGATGATCTTTTCTTGTTCTAAATCTGTGATCTTTCGGGAGTGGGACCTGTGGGAAATTCCCTGTCTGTAGAACAAAAGTTTAAATCTGTTTCTACCTTGTCACAAAGCTATCTATTAACATTCTTTTGAGAGCCAAGAATTAGTATATCTTTGTTACACCTTCTTATAATATCAACTATGGTGTGATTGAAGCAATATGTTCCTGATACATGACTCAGGATGTATATTGGAGCTACCCTTACTGCTTGGGTGACTTTGAACAATCCATTTTCCTTTTTGGGCCAAAGTTTCTTTATTTTAAAAATGAGGAAGTTTTACTTGATACTGAAGGTCATTTCAAGGCATAAAAATTCTGTTATTCCATTTTCATCATATTAATTTCTTTTGTTTTACCTGTAACTTCATTAGTATAAGCAACCTACATCTCCCCTGCAGCTTTTCATTTTAGAGATTTTCCTGGGGCACAGAAAGGTAAGTGAGTTGACCAAGTATATGTGGCCTATGTGTGTAAGAGGAAGAAATTGAATGCAGACATTTCTGACTCTGACGAGCTCTTTATCTACAAGGTCATTCTCCCTTTCCAATTTATTATTAATATAACATTATATATGATAACCAAATATCCATTAAACAAAATGTTTATTATAGGTGGGTGTTATAATGTGTTTATTATACCATTAGTAATCATCAGCATATGAATGGACAAAGAGTCTTTAATGATTGAGTAGAAATGATTTCAGGTTCTGTAAACTTCCATAATTTTTTAAAGTATTTTGCTAGCTTATGCAACAATCATTCAAAAAAAAAGATGATTTCAATTGACTTGAAGAAATCTGGTTGGGGAGTTGCAGCATACCCAAACTTGTGTAATATGTCATTTTGCCATTTTAATGCATGATCAGATAGGGTTGTGTGGGAAGCATAACTTTACAGGGTAGAATGCAAAAGTGAACATAAATTACAAAGTGAAAATGCTTGATTCTGCCAGAGGACTATGCTAAAGCAGCAGGCCATGTATTGACTTGTTGACATATTGACTAGGCCATGTGTTGGTTTAGAAAACCACAAATGAGCATTATCTATGCCAACAGTATGTAACTCAAAAATACATGCAATGCATTTTTATTTATTTTGTTAAACATTTTCCAAGTACATTTTAATCTGGTGCTCTAGAAAAGCTGTTATTTTTTACTTGAGTTTTCCTTTTTCATTTGAGTCAGTTAGTTGAATGCCACTATCTTTCAATAAAAATTTTAAAGAAATGAATTTACTTTTCTTGTATAAAGCTAGTTACATAATGTATTCAATTAAATAGACATTTATGTTTCTACCACATAAGCAAACATCCAGTCTTTGCCCTGAAGGAATTTGGATGGAGGGTTAGGGTTAGGATTAAGTTAGTGGGAAGACCTGGTAAGTTGCTTCACTTTGTTGACACTATTTTCTCTTCTGTAAATATAAGTGTAGTAGGAGTTGGAAATGGAATCAGAGAGGGAGAAAAGAAGGGGAGGGGGAGAATTTATTGTTTACTTATTTGTGCTGTGCATTAAGGATACCAGGTTAGTCCTTACCCTCAAGGAACTTATATCCTAATGGGAAAGGACAATTTTCAGAATATCCAGAAGGGGTAAAGAGAAAGAAAACGTGTGTAGAGACCTGGTTGGGAGCTGGGAAGTGAGGAAGAACTTCTACCGTGTGAGTAAAGTGCTTTGTAAACCATCATGGTTTGCATCATTCTGTGTAAATGTGAATTTTTACTGTCTTTGGCCTGGTAAGGTGGTTTGGCTGATGTTAATTAGCTTCTACTGGAATGAGTCAGAAGTGTGTCCTTGGTTCTATTAAGATTTTATCTAGAGGAACAGATAATATAGTTATCAAAGTTGAAGGTGACAGAAAGCCAGGAAGGAGGGATTGCTGCCACACTGAATGATGCAGCATTAGAAAAGAGCTGTTAGGGTAGAATAGTTTGTCAGTGATGAGTACGAAATTTTAGATTTGTGTTAAAATAATTATCAGAAGTATGAAATGGGGGGAGGTGGTTATCTAGCCAGATAAAAATTTATGTAAAAAGGTCCTAGAATTATAGTGATGTACAAGCTCAGTTTAAGTCAGCTGTGTAAGATGGAAACCCTCAAAAAACAAATAAAAAATTGCATTGTGCGTTACCTTGGGAGGTATTATGTCCAGGTTTGGGAATAGGGTATGCCCGGCTTTGGTTAGATCAGGGGTAGAGTGTTGTGCTATTGACTGGGGCACAGTTCAAAAATTTGGGGCATTCAAAAGTTTATCTAAAAAGCTCCTGGAATTTTAATGATGTACAAATTCAGTTTGAGTCAGCTGAATAACATGGAAACCAAACCCCTCCCCCAAAACAATCAAAAAACAAAATACAGTTGTTGGTGCCCTTGAGAGGCATTCTGTTTAGGCCTTGGGATAGGGTAGTTTTGCTCTGCTTTGGTGAAATCAGGGATAAAGATGTTGTGTAATTATCTGGGGCACTGCAATTCACAGACTTGGAGCATTCAAAGAAGGAGAAATGTACTGAAGTTTATTCCCTGCTATATGAGTATGGGAGACAGCCAGAGAAAATGCCCAGAATGGTTTTTTTGTGGGGGGAAAGGCAGACCCCCAAGAGGCCAGAGTTACTGGGTTGAAGAGTACCTATTTGGGAGAGTAAGGTGTAAAAAGATTGCTAAAGTTGGGGAGAGGGTTGCTAGGAATTATTTCAGTATACAGGAAAATAGCCTGCAATAATCCAGTAGATCATTTATTTATGAGAACATCAGAAAATATTTGACTTCATAGAATGACAACTATAGAAATATCTTTAATCTATGGAATACCAGCTAAAATTAGGAATCTTTAGTATTAGTGGACCCTAGAAAGAGAAAGCATAGATATACCCCAGAATGAAATTAACTTTGTTTGGCCAAAAGTTTACCTGGGTATTATATCAGAATGCATATCTGTTACCCTCATATTGGTATCCACAAAAGAGTAAGAAACCTCTGAGAACTCCTCTGTCATGGGAATGATATCCAGTTGCAGGCTGGTTGATACAGATGAAAATGTAGTCTGATTAAAGGGTTAAGGTCTCTTCTTTTTCTTCTCCTTCTCTCCCCATTCCCCATTTTTTTCCTATGAAGGAGCATGGCGGCTTTTGCGGGAATGTGTGATGGAGGCTCCACTGAGGATGGCTGTGTCGCTGCCTCTCGGGATGATACTACACTCAATGCACTCAACACAGTAAGTTTTTTAAAGTAAACCCCAGTAGAAAAAGGAGAATTAATTTCTTTTTTGGATTAGAAGAGGGAGAGACTACATGTTGATTGTAGAGTGAAGTAAGTGTTTTTTCGTTCTGAACTGGCCTAGAATCTTTGGAGTACGTAATTCATCCTGAAATTGCAGGAAGATTAGAGATGGGATATTTGGGTTAGATTCTGATGTGACCTAATCAGTGCTTGTGATCACTAACTATACTTCCGTGAATATACTTTTCCAGGGTGTTTCATGAGTTTTCTGAACATCAGATGAGATTTTCCTTGTTTATAGCTTGGAAAACCCTAAAGTTAATAGTATGCAAATTTATGGTGGTGAAATTTTTAATTAATTAATAGTCTGGGGCTCAGTATTCCTATAAATCTCACTGATTGGTACAGGAATCACCTATTCTGGGTTGAATTTATGTAATTTTAATGTGATTTACATGGAGTCAGAGGCTAGTGTTGCCCAGTGCTCAGTCTTTGGAAATTAACCTCTAATGATATCAAAAATCAGTGTAATAGAATGGTATGGGAAATAAGAGAATTTTTTTCCTAATCCTGCTAAGTTGCTCCATTGGCATGCTTTGGCTAGTTAGTATATGTCTAATAATGTTTAAGAATTTACATATATATATATATATGTATGTATGTATGTGTGTATGTATGTATGTATGTATAAAATTTCAAAGGAATCAAACCACTCTTTTGCCTTGGTCTTCTTCCCCCCAACCCCCACTTGGTTCTCTTTTAGGTTCTTTTTGTAAGTTTTTTGTTTTTTGAAAGTGATTGCCCTTCAAGTAATTTTAAGTTTTATCCTTTTTTTTTTTTTAAAGAACTTAGCAAGTCATTAACATTTTAATATATGGAGATCAGAAAAAGGAGATTATATATGAAACTACAAACTTATGTATATTAAATTTAACACTATGGTGTCAAAAATGTCTTGTTCATCTGTTTTCACTTCTGACCTCTTATACTCTTCTATGTTTTTGCTTAGTCTTTCATTGGTTTTTTCTTTCTTTTCTTTTTTTTTTTTAGCATTACTTTCCCATCTCCTTCTCTCACTTGTAAGAAACTGTATTTAAGGAAAATATATGAATACTGACTATTACATCGAGATATATGTGAAGGGAAGAGAAGCATACTTCCTTGTCAGGCTACTACAGTTATATTGTATTATGCTTTGAATTGGTCTTTTTGATTTTGTTGGACAATGCCAAAAAAACCAAAAGGGAGAGATCAGAAGTCATCAAACTTAACTCTTCTTATTTCAGCTATTTCATGTAGATTGGTTTCTCTTTTTTCTTGAAAGTCCTCTGACAAATTTTTTTTGGCCATTTTGAAATATGCTAACCTAATAGTATTTTTTCTTTTCACTGCACTGTGCTTCTTTGAAAGATTTTTATAAGGATCACTTAAGGCTAGGGCTAGCTCAGCTCATCAAACTTCCTAATTTTAGAAGTGAGGAAGCTGATGATTTGAACAATGAATTTATTTATACACTGCAGGTTATCAGCAAAGCTGTGACAAGGATTCAGGACTCAGTTGCCCATCTCTGGCCTTTCTCATATTGACTCCCCTAAAAAAAAAAAGTGAGACAGTGTCATACAATGAAAAATGCTCTGGACTTGAAACCCTTAAGTTCATATTCCAACCCTCACCCCCAAAGCTATTTTACTGTTGTACATGTAAAAATAAAAATGTTATACATGTATTTACTCTGAATGTCATCTGTAAGTTAATATTTACACTACCTTCCTCACTGTGGTCATATGGGAGTTACATGATAGAATATATGTGAAGCATTTTTGTAAATTCCAAAGTACTGTGTAAATGTAAGGCAGTAAAAACAGGAGCATGCTCATAGAGGATCACGAATGGAAACAATTAACTTATTTTCTTGGCCTCCTCTAGAAGCACTGAGCAGTCTGGTACTAATAACAGAGAAGGAAAATATGAATTCATAGCGGGAGGGTTGTGCTTTGTTCAGCCATGGAGACTACACTGAAGTGCCTTGTTAAATCTATGGGCTCACTATTAATTCAAGACCAAAGGTAGAAAAGTGAATCCCTAATAGGAATAACTAAGGAGGAAAAAAGATGAAATTGAAGCACTGGTGATCTCACAAAAAAGATAGAGTATAGATGGTGGTGATGTGAGTTATGTAGACTGACATGGAAGGCAAACATTTTAAAAGGATCATTAATGTAAATATTAACATCACCAAAGTTGATGGAGTTTGAGGTTGAAAGTGGACTCTTGAGTTACTTTTGAATAGAATAAATTACAGAGAGAGCAGCAGCCAAAATCTGAAAGTGTGCTTTTCCTTACCAAGCAGAGTGTGCTAACTTTTCTGTTTTGCTCTGTGAGTTTATTGGAAAGGTTGGCAATGGAGGTATCATCTCCTTAGGTGTGTGTTTTGGAGGAGGAGGTAATCTCAGTTAATGTTGAGAAATGATCATTCTGAAAGAAAATTCAGCAAATATTTATTAAATGTCACCCTTATAAAATGCATTTCTGAGGGATAAATGAACAAAAGCAAAATTCCCAACATCTAGGAGTTTATTATTCTGTAAGAGATAGAGGATAAAAAGACCCTTGTTAATAGAAACAGTGGAAGTATAGGGCAGAAAAGTTAGGCTAAGTGATGGCTATAGCTTGGGGATATTTTGATGAAAATACAGGAAGTATTAGCATGGGAAAAGATATTTGCCTGGATGTTTAGTGGATCTGGATGGAGGGATTAAATAAATATACTGGGAATTTTTAGTTGAGCATTTAGTAAATTGCCCTATTTAAATGGAATTTTAACTAATACCCCATTTGTCTACATAAACCTAGATCACTACCCTCGCAATCAAAGAATTTGTGTTAGAAAGGCCCCCCCAAAACAAGCGGTGAACTTATATGTGAACAAGACTTACTTCCACTGCATGACTAACAAGAAGAGCTGTTTCCTTGTCATGCTTATTCTCTAGCTTTCTTCCTGTGGCCTTGAAGAAAAAGTCTAATTTCTCTTCCCATGACATCCCTTCACATATTTGAAGACAATGCTCCTATTTCCCTTACCCCTGCCCCAGTCCTGTCCACCAGCCTTTTACTCTTCAGAATAAATGAACCCAGTTCTTTCAGCTAAATATCATTTGGCATGAAGCTCTTAATTATTTTGATGTAACCATTCCCTGAGTATTCTTCAGCTTATTAATATCCTTCTTAATATATGTTACCCCAAAATAATCACTGTATTTTGAATATAACTTGACTATCATATTGTACATTGCGACCATTGCTTTCTTTTTCCGTTGATACTATATCTTTCCATGTAAGTAATGACTGCATTAACTTTGCTGGACGTAGGGGGGGCGTTGCATGTAACTATTAAGTGCAAATTTTCCTTCACCTTGTCTTTTTCCCTTCTCCCCTGTTCCCTGGTTGTCTCAGGATCCATTTGGGAAAGCCATCCCAGAAAAACTGTCTTTTAGTGATAATTCATTCTCACCTTCCCTTGTCCAGGTTGTATAACTGCTTACATAACTTGATTGAGACAATAGTTCTATTCTTTCTAATGAGATGGAGAAGCACCATGCCTTATGCATCAGCCCTCCCATAGCCTTTTAAATTCCTCCAGCCCTTTGTATATGCCCTCTGGTCCTTCACCATTGTCATTTGCCCTGCTTATATGGGAATGGACCAAATTATCAAGTATTTTACATGCCAAACACAATCTAGATAGGACAAGGAGCCATTAGAGGTTATTTCCTTGGGCTTGTGACCCAAGATCAGATCTGTATTGTGAAGGCTATATTGATTAGGGAGAGAGTTGAGGCAAGGAAATTTGTCAGTCTATTGCAGCCAACCAAGTCAGAGATAATGAGAGCCTGCATTTGAGTTGTGACTGTGGAAGTAAGGCAATGTGTATTCAAGAGATGTTGAAGACAGAGGTGACAAGATTTGTCAATGGATTGGATATTTGGGATGAGCTAGCAATAAGATTGCAAGCCAGAGTACCTTAGTATATGTTGGTCCCCTAAATAGTAATAAAGCAACTTAGAAGAGGGTAGTTTGAGAGAGAAGCTCTGGTTTTGACATATTAAGTTTAAAATGCCTAGCCCAGGGGAGACTGGGGGGGATATATATCTCTACATAGATATATTTATACATCTATACCTATAGATGTTTATCTACATTGATATATCTGGGTGCCATTTTCATAGAGAGGCTAATTGAATCTATGAAATCTGATGAGATCACCAAATTTTATTTATACACATATACACACATACATACATATATGTGTATGTGTGTGTATGTATATATATCTGTATTTCTGGATGTTGTGAAAAGAGAAGGGAGAGTCCAGGGTAGAACCTTGGGAGACACCTATAGTTAGTAGACTTGACCTAGCAGAAGAACCATCACAGTAACCGTGAAATCAAACAGGTATGCGGAGTCCCTGGAGAAAGCAATGTCATGAAAGAGAGTGAAGAGAGAAGGATTAAGCAGGCAGACTCCCAGAGGAGACTTGAAGGAATGACATTCAGAGTACGACCAGTAGGAGGTGGCAAGATGGATCACTTCAGAATGAGGAGCAAGGTGGGAAAGAAGAGAGATGGTTGAGATGTGTTTATTGAATAACAAAGAAGGAGCTTACAGTATATTGCTTCCTTCTTTTATCCCCCAGTTAAGCAGGTACAGTCCTCTGCTGAGGTTGGGGTTTGAGTTGTAGAAAATGAGAGTAAAGATTTAGAAGAATAGCTGCTGTGGGACCTGTGTAAGAGCTTGATGGCCGTACCATCTATACTTTTAGTCAAGTCATTGATAAAAAGTACTGAGCAACACAGGTATAGATTCCTTAGGTGTCTCCTGCCAAAGGGTTTCCTAACTAGCAATGATTTTTTGTTGTCTGTTCTTTCATTCACTTTGAAATCAATTTAACCATTGATTGTCTAGCCCTGGTGTTTTAAACTTACCTTTTGGGGGAAATATCCCTTGACTCTGAATAAACCTTCTTGTATCCCCTGTTGAATGTAAGTGAAAAGAAATTCTGAAATTCATCATGCCTATGCATATAAGAAGAGACTAATTTTTATAATCAAAATTTATCTTGTGCTTAGCATTTTTTTATATAAAAAAGCTATTCTTATTGCCAGGTAACAACATTTTTTCTCAATAAATGAAATGTCTGCATATTATGTTTAGCCTTTAGCTTGTTTCTTTGGATTTACCGGAGAGCAGGATAAAAGGAGCCTAATACACAGAGATAAGTTCTTGTAAACATCAAAGTCTTGGGATCACATTTTGTAAGCATAATTCTTAAAGGATACGTTCAAAATTATGCAGCTTCATTGATTGGAAATCAGTTCATTGTTTTTAATTGCTATGGAAATCAATAAGCTCATCTTTCACGGGGTCATTGATTTTTTTTTTTTTTAGTTCAGTATGAGAAGGGTTTCTCATCCAAACCTTATTCATTTAGTTCTCGCCAATAGAAGTTTTTCTTGGATCCTTCCTTTCTTCCTCCTGCCCTCTCTCCCTCCCTCCCTCCTTCCTTCCCTCTCCTTAACAGGCTCTCTAGACTTTTCAACCAGACTTCATCTCTTCCTTTCTTAGCTGTTCTTTTCAGTCCATATTTACTAGCATTATTCCTTTTGGAACATTTCTATAGTTATTTACTAGATATTCTCCTAGCACAGTTGACAACATTTTCATATTTCCAGGTGACACCCATTCCTCTGACCCGACCCATGTCATTACTAACTTTGTTAAAACTTACATTGAAATGTAGGTAAACCGTTATCTGTACATATGTTAAGTCACTGCTGTACCTCAGGCTATGGACTCTATCAAAAAGAAAATGAGGTTAGTTGAAGTTGTTGTGTTTGTCCTTCGTTCTGAAAGAGGATCATGACATCAAGATGGTGACCCAGATGACTTTGATTCAAGTGAGGGAGGGCTGTGCAGGGTCACCAACCTCGCTTTCTTCTCCTGAGCCATCTGGGTCCAGTGACCTGATATTCATCAGGAGGACTGGAGAATGCCCAGGATGTAGTGTGAGACCCTGGCCCTTTCAGGCTTAAGGTCTTAATCACATTCTCACTTTGAGTGAGATACACCTATTCAATGAATAGGCTTCTTTAAGTTACTCAACGGATGGCCCCTTTAATAAAAATAAAATAAAATAAAAATGGGAGGGGAAGACCCTCAGGGTTCCTAGGTAAAAGAGAAACAATTAAAATTTAGTTGTTACATTATTAATAAAGAGTAGTAGTAATCGAATTTAGAGCATGCCTGAAAGCATCCATGTGATAAACTGATCTTCATACTTTTCATTCTCCAGTTCTTCTGTAATTTCAAAATTATGGAACTTCTAAGTCAAACCAAAGGTTAAAAAAAAAAAAAAAGAACCTTCAGTAGTAACAATAGCTAGTGTTTATAAAGTGCTTTCAAAATCGTATCTCCTTTTATTCTCACAATCTGGGAGGTACTCGGTGCTACTATTGTCCCATTTTACAGATGAGGAAACTGAGGCAACCATAGGTTAAACTAGTTATCCTAGAGTTTAAGATATCATAAGCTTTGGGGTTAGGAAAGAAGAGCTGGGAATAACTCATTCAGTTGAGAAGGATCATTTTCATTTTTGTTCTTTTTCTTTTTGAAAAAATTAAAGCTCCAGTTTGAAACCTTTAAAAACTATCGGAAACTTCCTTTTCGTTCCCTTTAAATGAACTGGACTAAATCATCCATGACCTGGAATCTGGGCATGACAGAACAGAACCTGAATGAAACCTGTCCTTCCAGACAACAGTGAATTGCCGTTTGGTTCTTTTTTTATTTGACACTTGACCCAAATATGGGATTGTGGTAAGCCAGACGGTCCGGCCATGTTTCCTACTGCTCATCCACTTAGAAGGAATGTCAAGTTTGCTGCCTAGTTGCCAAATACTCATTGTTTAAGTTTTCTTGACTTCTTTTTGAGCTTGATTGGAGGTGTTTTTTCAAAATTTCAATCTACAATCTAAGTGATTAATGAGAAGAATCGATATGCTATGCATTTCCTTATTTTGGAAATGCAGTAAACTTTAGAGTAGTATCTCATTAATGAATGTGACATGTTACTTCTTGGTGTTTTCTTTATGATGATAATAGAGCTATGATGTGGTTTATTGTTAATTATCTCTTAAACAAATGAAGATGAGGGAAAATGCTTAACAATGTAGAATTTCTAACATTAACTTTTTCAAGTGATTATTGTCTACTGTCAAAATTTCATGTTTTAGTCTGTGACTTAATTGTATTTTAATGCTGCATTCTTCATATTTTGAGGAACAATTGGAAAACTTTTGAGCCCTCTGAATTTGAAAATGTGGCCTCTTAATGCACCAGTTCACGTTTTAAAAAACAAAACAAAACATGTCTTTAGAGACATATTCACATGCTTCAGTGGGAGATGATGGAGATCATAAAAGAATTATTTGTTAATAATAGCTTTGTACATCACATCCATTCTGTTACTTGTTCCTCAAAGCTGATCCTCTGTAAAGCAGATAGTACCGATATTATTTTCTCTATTTTTCAGGCAAGTAAACTGAAGCACAGAGAGGTTACAAGATGTGACAGATGAGATTTGAACCCTGTTCTGCCAGTCCTCTTTCCTCCAGATCACAGATAGACCTTCCTGTTTCACTTTTTTCTTTTTGGTGGAAGTTATGCTTTTCAAAGTTTACTTAAATTATGAGGTTTCTTGTTAGCTATTCTACAGCTTTGTCTCAAGTTTAACTTCTAGACTTCGTTCTCGTTTTAAATGAGAAGCAATTAAGTACTCTAGTGAACAAAACCCATGAAATTCATTCCTTAGTTTATTTTGAATGGACTTCATCAAATGACTATCCCATATTAGAGAGAACTGAAATAGTTTATTTTGACAAGGAATGTTTCATCTGAAGTGTTCTTTCAATTGAAGCAATTAGGCCTTTAATACTAAAGAAAGCCTTTCCTTAACTCCAGGTATCAAGGAGCCTAGTTTGGAATTGTTTGGAGAACAGGCTTTAGTCACAGCCTGATGACCCACATGCTGCTGCTCTGATAGCTGCTTAGCACTGTCCTTGCTCCTGCTACCGTCTGTCCCACAGCATCACGCCATGTCCTACTGTTCTTTGGTGAGAAGGAGCAGGCTTCACCCCTTCCCTGGCTGCCCTTAGTCTCCATCCTGCAGGAAGTGGAGGTAGTGACAAGCAGATTGCCCTGCCTCTTGTGGCAGCATGCTGTTAGGTTACTGCTGCCAGAGAGCTACAAAGCAGAGCATGTGGGGGCATGCTGCTGCTAAACAAATGTGTGCTACTTTTTGATGGTATTGGTGAGATAGACCAAACAACCCTGGAGGGTATACCCATACTGATGTCGAAGCTTTTTACAATACTGAAATACTTGTTTACTGTGTCTTCCATCGAGGATTTCTCTAGTGGTTGCAGAGGCCAGGTTGTTTTATATCAGTGATATAAACTCCTATAGAAAGGAGGACCACTAATCTACATAAGGATCTCCCTGGGCTACATATTGACTAAGTTCCTCTTTTCCTTGTATTTTTATTCATTTTGTGAAATATTTCCCAATTGCATTTTAATCTGGTTCACATCACAGTAAGGAGTGGTCTGGGCCATACCCAGCTGTGTTAGGCACCTTTGCTCCATATGATTCTATAGCAGTGAAAAGGCAGCTTTCTTTTTTGCTGTTTATTGATCGTTGGAAACACAAGTTTTAGGTAAAAGTTTTTAGAAGATGAAGAAAATGGTTAAGCTTAAACTTCAGGGCAGTTGTCTATGTTTTGCATCCTGTTTGTCCCGCTCTCCCAGTTTGAGTTGGGCTTCTTGATACAGTGAGTTAGTATCGCCACCTTGAGGCAGTTGAAAGGACCACTGAACCTCCTTTGTTCTTTGCTTTTACCTGTCTGTACCCATGAAAAAGATATGTACTGGGGGACTTGCTTACATTTGGGCTGTTTGATTTGATAAAATGATATGCCTCCAATTTCCCTTCTGTTGTCCAAAATAAATGAAAATATGTCTAAAAATCTTGTTTACCTCTCCTGAGTAGTGCCATATATGTCAGTACATGATAAATGTTGAATTAAGTCAACCCACACTTTGAGATGATAATGATTCCATTGAAGATACCTTTTTTAAAAAAATGATTGTAGTCATAAAGATGATGTAAGTAGAAAACTGATTTATTAGTATCTTAATTGTTTTTCATAAAATTTGGGCCACTCCTTTATTTAACTTGCTGATTGCATTGATTACACTGGTTAGACTTCTTGTTATCCTTAATTTTTCTTAAACTTAAATGAGCCCTCCTTTACTTTGTACTCTAGGATGGAGAGGAGCTTAGTCTGGCTCAATAATTGTCAAGCATTTTCTACCTAAGATTCACTTTTCACTTTGGTAACCAGGTTTTCTCTTCTTTGTTCTGGAGAACTAAGCTTTCACATTATACTTTATTCTTCAGCCTCTTAAGTCATCATTTTAATAGAAGTAATCAATCAGTTTTTACTCTTTCTTCTCTACAGTCTAATCTTAAAGGTATATCTGACTAAAATTAGGATTGATTTTTCATTTCTGTGGTCTTCGGAAAGACTAAAAATTAATTCACCATACAAAACATTTATAGCATATACTCTGATTAAAAGATGAAAACTGCACTTGCACAACATTTTTGAAGGTATTAAGACTGAATGTCATGGGCTGAAAGTTATGGTTTACTGATATAATTAATGCCATAAAAAGAAAATCTTACCATTGAGTATACACCTTCATTCATTTCTAATTCCATGTTCAAAATGTAGCAGGGAAACAGGTCCTAACAAAAAAGCAAACAAAATGACAGCTTCCCATTGTGGCTAGATTTCTGGCTCCTCGCTTCTTTACAGGTTCTTCACTGATTTGTTCCTGTTACGAAGGCTTATCTTTTTTGGAATGTGAGAATACTTTTTTGCTCCTAAGCACATTAGCTTGAATTTTAAAATTAATACCCAGGATATAGGAAATGGTTTTATTAGTTTTCAAGAAATGAAAGAGGAACAGTCTAGGCTTTTGCTCGCTGCTGTGTTATGATATTGTACGCATTCTCTGTTTAGCGTTATTTCTTTTCCTTAGCAGATACAGTAAATGAAAAGAATGCAGCCCCAGTTTCTCTTTAAAAGAAAATGTTGGTCACACGGAATGATATTTAGATGTCTTATGCGGATCTTGCCTAGCTTTTTATTTTCAAAATCCCCCAAAACTGCTGAGAAAGGAAATTTCCAAACATCATCACTGGCAGATTTGTCATTGCTCTGCTCTGGTAGGTTGGTGTCCTATATATCTGCCAGTCCACAGAAAATTTCATAGGTAATACGTGCTGAACATGGTGATCTTTTCTAGCATTGACAGAACCTAAAGGTGACTTTCTCTCATTGATCGTTTCCATAGTAGGCAAAGGTGGTGTTTCTTTAGTCTTGCATTGCTTAGATTACAAAACTTTTTCTCTCTTCCTCGAAGCACCATATCAGTGGATTTAATAATATCCTAATAATAATTTAATAACACATTAAAGCATGTATGTTTCTATTCATTGTATTAGTTAACCTTGGGTTAACTTACATATTTTTATTCTAGTCCTTGTTTAAAAGGGAAGGAACCAGTGAATTTGTCAGTTTGACAGTCTGCTTTCTGATCCTTTCCAGAAGATATCCTTGGAGGGCACCTTCTGGTAACACTCTCAGTCTTGGTCTAAAAGGCTAGCATATTTATCAACCTGTTTTTGCTTTTGAAATGCTGTTTCCTCACGTGATTATTCCCTTCTTCCGAGGCTCTTTTTGCCTTTACGGGGAAAGAGCACTTCTTCATATAAAGCTCAGTTTGTTAGGATTTCAGCTTTTCCTTCCAAAGAAGAGAGGAGCAACAGCTATTGCTTTGATAAAATGGGGAAATGATTATAATTGACTGAAAAATTCAGAGTTGTACTTGGTCTCTATCTTTAACTGGATTTCCTGGCATCTGCTGATATATTCCAATATGTGGTTATTTTCTGGTGTGATTTTTTTTTTCTCTTCTTTCTCTAAAAAGCCAAGTGGCCAGGTGAGACTGTCCAGCTAATACATGCTAAGGCCTGTTTCCCTTTGCTAATAAAATTACTTTGCATTTGCAGAACAGAGTGTTACATGGTGGCATGTCATTTTGAGTGACAAATGTGGCACTGTTATATCAACTTTGGAAAATTTAGCTATTTGGGAGATGTCACCCATACAAATTACCATCTGTCTTAACCTGCTAGTGGAATAGATTTTCTTGTTCATTTACCACAGACAAGCCAAGCATAGAAACCAAAGAATACTCTTTAAATATATGCTGGGAATTACTATGATGGCAAATTGTTGTGGACAAGCCGTTGTTACTGCTTAGACTTTACTGTGCCCTTAATATAGCAAACTTCTCCTGCCAGGGGTCTTTCTTCTCATAGCTATGTCATCTATAATTGTGTTGCCTATCTCTAGTGCTAAATAAATGACAGCCCAATGAGACAAAAGCTGTTCATTTTAAAAGAATACCAGTCTCAGTGTACCCAGGAGCCAAAATGCTACTGCACGTGGCCTGTGATGGAGTATTTGACCATTCCAACTTTGCAATATCTTGAAAATGTTTAGAGAGGATACAAGCAAAACATACATTTATCTTAGAGGATTATTTTTAAGAGAGTACTGTATAACAACCCTGTCCAGCAAGTATGGTAAGCGTATTGCAGTCATTTCAAAAATTAGTAAGATAATTGAATAGTCAATACATTTTAATATCGTCAGGGATCAATTCAACCCATTATCCTGAGAAAGTTAGATTGATTTCAGGTAGGTGAATGAATTTGAGTTATCTTGTAAAGACCTGAATAGATAAGGACAAATTTCTGTAATGTGTAATCTGAATTGGTCAGATTTTTTTGAAAAATAATCCAGTAACAACAATCCATTGTATAGCTGGAAGGCTCTGGGTTGGTGGAAGGAGGGGACAACATCAAATATTTCATTGCTTCCCAGCATAACCTTTTTTGGTGGTGGGAGTGGGGAGAATTATGTAGAGAAAATAAAGTCCACATTGAAGTAAAATAAAATACTATTTTCTACCCCTGGACACTTTCTTTCCGGTGTCTCTACTGGCCCTGTTGGACCGTACTATAAGTCATGACTTTTAAAGCCAGAAGGAAATCAATTTCACATTTCTCTCAAACAAAGCTGGCATCCTATTTCAAGTTCATACACTGAAAATATAAGGTTCTTACATTGGCTTCTACTTTCCGTTAGCATTGTGAGAGTTGTGAGACCACATAGCAGATGCAAAGAGGGAAAATAAATTATTTTATTCTAGTTACCAAGATGCAGTAAAATGTAAGCAGTAAGAATGTATTAGACAGGAAATTAATATTATCTTTCCACTGGTTTTTATCATTGAGACTAGAAATAGTATTTGATTTTTATTTAAGTTTTGGTGCTAACGTGAAGAAAATACTTGGGTTATGTTCCTCTGGCCAAGGAAACAATTCATCAGCAGATTACGGGTCTGTACTTGCCAACTAGTTGTTCTGGTATTGGGAAACTAGGTCATGCAGGATCTGAATGACAATAAAGGACTTGGATTTGATATTTGGTTAGGAAACACTAGTTTAAATGCCAGAAATTATATTGGAGGAAGGATGTTAGAACAGATATCTCCTTGGCAGAATCTGCCCCTCAGTGTCGGATGAAGATAGAGGCAAGTCAAGATGCCAGAGTAGGGAATGATAACAATGTGGGATTTCCTAATTGGGTGTTAATTTTCTTTATTGAAGGATTCCCCCCTCCCGCTCAGGGTAACATAATTTTGAGAGTAGACTTACATTTCACATGTTTCCACCCTCTCCCTTAAAGGTTTTTCTTCCTCAGCCAAAAAATTCATCCTGCCAGATGTCCTAGTTGCCATCCTATATACCAGTACTGATTATCTACCTTTGTCTAGAGCTTGAGGTTGTTTATACATAATCTAACAAATTAAATGCAAATAGCATACTAGATGATAATGACTTTTATTGAGGACAATGCTGTAATTAAGTGCCATTTTTCATGCAGCATTTGCATCATCATAGCTTAAAATTAGTTAGGCCAGGTTTTTGTCCTCCAAAAGCTTCTAATGGACGACAAACAATTAGGATGCCAACAAGTTCTGTCCTTCTCTAGAGGGCATAAGTAGGAGCTATAGGTGAATGGACATTTCAGGGAAGTAGAATTCAATTTCAGCTCCATAAAAGGAACACTTCCTTGTACTTTGAACATCTTACAATAAATCAATTTGCTTTTGTGAAACAGTGAGCCCCCTGCCAATGAAAATAGTCAAGCAGTTCCAAGATGTGACTGGAAAAGAGATGTTTGTATTAGTTGGGGAACTTGATTAGATGGCCTAACATTTCATTATCTTTAGGATTATGTGCTTCTAAGAAAGCAGGGTTTTAAGTACAAATGACTGTGCATGGATACCTTAAATAATGAATGAATGAAACGTTTATTAAAATTTTTAAAGTAAGATTAGATTCATTAACCAGTTCTGAAAAGCTGCCTCATCATATTGGATTGCACTTTGAGAATGTTGCAAGAGCAAGAAGAGCTCTTTTATACTCAGTAAAATGGAACACCACATAAAAGTATGTTTTCTATGCAAGTATTCCTACTGCTTCCCCTTACTTCCTCCTATTTGTTTCCTTATGCCGCCATTAAAAAAGTCAGTGTCCTTTACTCTCATTGTTAGGGAAAGAAAACCTGTTTAATTGGTCTGGAAGAGTGTACCCCTGGATGGTACTAGTGTTGAGATCTGAGAACCATAATGTTGAGGTTTGGGGTGCTTGGGACCCCAAAATACCAACACCTCGGATCCTGCCCAAATGAATTTGACCCAAGCCTTCTTTTAGGCAAAGAAAAACAAAACACTTTTATTGACAAGCAGGTCAGACAGAATTTGAGTGCCTCCATGAAGGCAAGATGGAACTTATATACAGAAAGATTGTGGGAGGGATCTAGTATTGGCCAAGTAGTCTAGGGTGATGGGAGGAGGGGTTTAGGGAAATTCTTGAGGAGGGGGTGTAAGGAGGATCTTGATGAGACTGGGGTGACTAGAGGTCAGAACCTGGAGAGTAGGATTTTGACTTGATCAAGGTTGGGCAACTGCTGGAAGCAATGGAGGGCTAGGGTGGGTTAAGGGTACTTTATGGAATCCAGGAAGGGAAGCTGCTAGATGCAATCTGTAGGCAGCAGACAGTGGAGGGCCAGGTCTGGTTAAGGATTACAGATTTGGGTATGAGGAGTCAGATTAAAGTGGAAAGATTCAAGGACAGTTCGAGGGAGTTCCTAGAGTCTATGCCCCATCACTAGGTGATGCAGAGAATTAATAATAGGTTTCTTAAGGTTGTTGAAATATGTCCACAGCTCAGCAGAGTGATAAGTCTGTGGTCAGGGACTATTTAATACCTTCCAAAAAAAAGTGATTTGCTCCTATTTGTATACATGTCTTAAGAGTTATTGTTCTAGGGGCTTATTTTTGATGTTGAAATATTCACTCATAGAAATGTCTAAATAATCTTCCATCCGTTCTCTGGTGCTTAAATATTTAATCTTAGCAAACTTTATTTTGGTTTAAACTAGTCATAGTGAGCCAGCACTTCTTCCTCCATCACCCTTTTTTGGTTTTGTTTTTAAAAGTAAGGATTTTGGATGCCTTTTGTTTTGGTGTCACCATCATTTTTGGGATGAGAATGGCTCCTTCTTCTCTGTCCCCTGCCCCTGAGTCAAACTCTCCCTGATAGCCAGGACAAAGGGATGAATGAACATGTGTTGTTACTGATCCTGAAATAAGGATTGTGTTGAATGTTTTTTGAGGATTAACTTATTAAGGAAAAAGGAAAGGCTTCTTCCTCATAAGATATAGTGACAAGTACAGCTTCAGTTGGCAGAACTTGGGGGAGACTGCATCTTTCTCTGGCTCTGCTTCCCTTGTTCTTTCCCTTGAAGATTCAGATGGATTTTTGGCAGTTCTTTCTCACATATAGGGAACATATTTTGCACTGAGGAAAGGCTATGAAATCCTAAAATGTCCTTAATGGGCTCTAGTTATTTAATATGGTGCAACCTACCTCATACAGACTTTTCTACAGCCTTCCTAATGACTATAATTGCCAAAGGATGCCTTGCTGGAGTCGAAGCTGCCAGATTCAATGCCATTTTGATCTAAAAAGGTCACAGTCAAAGGGACATTTAAATTAAGTTATAAATTACAATTGAAGAACAATATTTTGATGTGTGAGACCAGAAATGTCAGACCAGGGAGATGTAATTCATGGGTTCATTATAGAACAGAGGTGCCTGACAGCTGAGCCATGCCAAAAGGAAAATTTATTTGCAACATCACGCAGTCAGAAAATGGCAGCTCAGATGAGAAGCCAGAGCAGGAACTTGAAACCTGGTGGTAATACGCAGAGTTTATGCTAATCACATTTTCCAAAGATTCAGAGATGTTTAATGACTGTTGTAATACAAATGAGATGTTTGGACATGTGCTCATTCTGATTTTTTTACTTAAAATAAAACTTTGTGCTAGCCATGTAGAAATAACAGATTTTTTAAAGCAGGAGTTAAGGCTTATTCTGTATCTGTGTGTGACTATAGGTCTGACATCTTGAAGAATTATTTCAGCTGCATGGTTGACAATTAACACAATGATTCCTTCCATGACAGCCCTGAAGAAGGGCAGTAGTTCAGTGTTTATGGCAATACTGTGAAAAGTTCAGTCATGAGTTAATTAAACTGTAGGCAGTCATCATTAGGTATTATTTATTCTTTTGAGTAGCTTGCCAATAATTGACTTATATATATTAAATTACTGAGAGTAATAGGCAGGGGAATGATCTGTCAAGCAGAGTGAGAGAAACAGATTTAATACCAGCAATTAATAAAGAAATATTTTTTCTTTTTGTAGAGTGATCCTTCCCATGTGCTAATCATGGACAGGTTAGAACAGTGGTATCATACTCAGAAATGAGGACCACCAAACCATATATTAGGATCGCTGCAGGCTGCATATTGACTTAGTAAATCATATATTAACATCTATTTTGTTGTAGTTTTATTTATTTTGTTAAATATTCTCCAATTACATTTTAATCTGGTTCTTGCTGTACTCAGAAGTGCTGTAGGCCATGAGTTTGACACCTAGGGTTAGAAGGTTCATACAAGTAAGTGTATGTGAATCATCACTCTAAACTCACCTTAGACAATTCTCACTGTTTGGGGATATTCTGAGGTGTTGACCCTTTATCCAAATTAAGAATATTATAGTAATAAATGGTTCTTTACATTCTTATGGTATTTTTTAATTTTCCAGAGTGCTTTGGTTATCTAATTTTAATTTCACAGTGATCTCATAATAAAACTAACAATTGTATCCATTTGACAAATGAAGAAATAAAGTTACAAAGGTTGTTTTAATGAATTGTTGAACCCATACAATAGACAACAGCAGAGTAGAAAATAAGACCTATGCCTTTTGATTACCATTCATTTGTGGGTTTTTTCCTCCTACTTCCAGTTCGAGATGTCAATTTTTCTGACTTCTGAGAAGGTAAAATTCTCAGTGTTCCCAGTTAAATGTAGTCTTCTACATGGAGTCATTGGAGACTCTGTGTGTTGTAGGGAGGAGGATATAGGACTGTGACAAGGGCAGATTTATACTTTGGTAAATCATTTAGGCCCTTGAGAAAAGGATGAGTTGGGGAAGGGGAGGACTTAAGGCAAGGATCTCAACCTACAGGCTATTTTTATAGTTGCCGTATGAGATGTTGAGAGCCTGCATCTGTGTGGTGACTTTGTGAATGGAGAGAAAGGGTCATGAAGAACAGAACTTGATTAATAGATTGGATGTATGGAGTGAACTTGAGAGTTGTCAAGGATGATGGAGCTGCCTTTAACAACAATAAGGAAGCTGAGAAGAGGGGAAGGTAGTGAGTTTGTTTTGAACGTATTGAGTTTTGTATTCCTTTATCCAGCTCAAGATATCCGAAAGGCAGTTGGTGACATGACTAGGATTGGGAAAGGGAGGTTAGGGCTAAGTGTGTACGTGGGAGCCTTTGCCTCTAGGTGATTATTGAACCCCTGGAAGTTGATGAGATCAGGCAAGATAGTATAGAAGAAGAAGAGAGACAGGTCCAGGACAGACTTGGAGGAAGAGCTCTCGTAGGAGGCTTGCATGTTTAGATAGGTAGAAGAAAGAGGAGAAGGTAATGCCACAAAGTCTGAAGGGTTCAGAAGTACCAGAACACCAAACTGCTGTATTAAGAGCTTCTCACAGGTCAGGATGGATGAAGATTGAGAAAAGGCCATTATGTTTGGTAATTAAGAAATCATTAAAAATAAAATCACTTTTAAAGAGAGCAGTTTCAGTTCCGTGATGAGGTCTAGAAGCTAGATTTTGAGGTGTTTAAAATCAGTGAAAAGGGAAAAAAGGTAGGAAGCAAAGTCTAAACACTTTTCTCAAGGAAATTAACTTTAAAAGGGAATTGAGAGATAGAAGATGATTGCTAGCTGGTAACGTAATAGTGAGAGAGTTTTTGTTTTGTTTTTTAAACAATGAAGAAAACATGACCATATTTACAGGTAGCAAGGAGGGAGCCAGTAAATTAGTGTACCTTGCAGATTAGTCAGTGAGGAGGGTTGATAGAAGGGCAGAGAAGTGTGGAGAGAAGAGGCAGAACCAGCAAGATTGGGCAGTGGTTTTGACATGTGTAGAGAAAATGAACATTCAAAGATGACCCTGAAGTTAGCTGGGAAGAAGATAGTGTTCCAATAATAGGAAAGTTTGGAAGAACTTAATGTTGCTGTCAACTTGAGTTTCACGAAGCATTCTGGGTAGTCAGAACAACCAATATATTGTCTTTTGTCATCTCCATATTTGGAATCTTTCCAACTTGACTTGATGTGGCCACATCTTCTACCACCTTGGCATAACCTCCATGACAGAATGAGGCCTTGAAGGAGAAAATGCATTTGATGGTCTGATTTAAAAGGGATCATGATACAATGTGGTACTTTGGCATTAAAATCCTTGGGTCCCTATCCTAGCTCTTGTTTACTGGCTCTGCTACCTGTGAGGCCTTGGACAGATCACATCACTTGTCTAGGCCTCAGTTTCCTCATCTGTGATTAAAGTCGCATATTTTTTTAAAAGTCCTTTGATCTGTAAACCTAGTATCTTGTAAAATTGTACATTGTATTTTGGGTTTAGGCTACTTTGGAGTGTGAGAAGAGTATAAGTCCCCTGATTTTTAACTATTTTTCCTTTACCCTTCTGCTTCTCCAGGGAAAGGTACAGTTTATGCTGAAAGTGATGGGGGCACATTGAAATGTGAAATTTATAAAGATGAAACTCCACTGTTGTCCGTTAATTTATTCTATTTCACATAGCAAATGCAGGCAACATCCCCTTATTGATTTGCCTGCAGTTTGTTAGTTTATATATAATTGGCTAACTGAGACTTTTATTATTCTTTTTTTAGCTACATGAAAGCAACTATGATGCTGGAAAAGCTCTCCAGCGCCTGGTAAAGAAGCCTGTGCCTAAACTGATTGAGAAGTGCTGGACTGAAGATGAGGTGGTAAGTAATGACTTGGACCTTAGCGATGGGGTGGGGATATTGGGTTTCAGCTTATCGGAATGCAGCCAGCCTGACCCAGGGCAGAAAGAGTTGAGTGAAGTCAGTGTTCCTTACCAGCCAGGGCCAACTTGGCTGAATATGGAAAAAGTAGCTGGAAGCCTCTCACTGTACCAGGAGAATGGCATTAATTGTTGGGCTCTGAAGTGTACAGAATGTATCTCTGGTTCAGTGCCTGATGTGGATTCACCAGAAGCTCCAGGGCAGGGGGATTTGTTCTGTAAAGTTTGGATTCAGTCTAAGTCTTCACCCCCACCCCCACCCCACAGCTCCAGGGGAGTGATTACACCCTTTGTAAGTGGTCCTCTTCTCATTTAAGGACTGTGCCTCCTTCTGGGCAGCTGCTTTGCTAAAATATTACTTTGCTAGCTACCTCAGTGTTTGGGACCATGTTTCTACATTCAAATTACAGAATTAAGTGACACCATTATCTTCTGACTTAAAAGGAGTAAAGTATTAAAAACAGGGACTATAAAATTTGAATAGAGTAAAAAAAAAATTCCATTACATATGTTAGAGTTGTAATAGTGACTAAGAAGAAGAAATGAGTTGTGAGCAGAAAAGAATCAGAGATATACAGGTCTCCATGGACATGCAGTCACACAGATGGAGATAAGAAAAGTAAAACTTTCATCAGCTTTTACAGGCCTGTATAACTTGTGACCAGTGGGTCTTTTACCTGCTTGTGGAATGCCAGAGGATTTCCTCTATATACTAAGGATGTTTTCCTCTACATTTCTCATGGGGCATGAGAAATCATTTCCTGTACAGTAAGCAGCCTCTGAGGGCCACAAGTTGTGCAGGCCTGAGCCATTGTGACATTAGGGAATTGCTTTTAAAGAGTTCTGGATGGGTTGTGTTTTTGGAGTTCTAGACATAGGAAAATCACTTACCAGTCCTTGTCCTTTCTAGGCTGACTGAAGCACCCATCTTGTAGAGCATGCTGAGAAACACAATGCAGCATTTCATTGTGTATCTTACCAGTTCCAAAAGTGAACATATATTAATTAATATAGTGATTGAACACGTATGAAAGAAGCATTGTGCTTTTGGAAGTCTATAAGTGCTTTTGGAAGCATTTGGAAGTCTTTAAAATTTGGGTCGCCAATTCAGTTTGAATTCCTAGTTTGTCAGACTTGTGATGAAATTAGTAGTTTAAAAAAAATAGCCAACCCCCAAACCCTTGATTAAGAAATGAAAACTTTCTCTTTGTATTACCTAAAAATTAGTCACAGTTCAGGGTGAAAACATTGAAGCTTCTTTTGTCGTTGTCATATGTATGTATATGTGAGTCCTCATCTTTCATATTTTGGATCAGAGTAGAGAAGAGTTTATATAGATCCATTTAAGTTAAACCAGGTTATTCTTTTTGAAAATGGGGTGCCTGAAGAAGATACTGTGAAATAGAAAAGAATCTTTGACTTTTAACAGGAAAGTAGGAAGAAAGTCAAGAGTTCTGAATATGGAAATCTTGTCACGATCTCCAAGGTTATTACTCAAGAGAATCTTCTTTTACTCATCCTGCCCTGAGACATAAAAGACACACTAGTTACTTATTTGGCTTATTTGTACAATTGGAAATGCCTCTTACTTCATCCCCTCCTTTTGGCCTTGATGTTGCCTTCCAGGTTTTACCCTCTTTCCTAAATTCCCTGCCCTCAGATACAGAAATAGCCTTTTCCTCTAGAACATCTGGTATATATAGCACTTACTTTTCTAGCTAGTGATACACACACATACACACACACACACACACACACACACACACACACACACACACACACACACGCACGCACACACACACACACGCACGGCCCTTCCCACCCCCCCCACTCTGTGGGGGCAATATGTCAACTGCACTACCATTGCAGTCAGGATTAAATGATGAAATGTGGAGCCTTCAAAACACAAGGTTAATTGAAAAATAAGACATTCCAAAAGAATGAACACCGTGAGTATGGAATGATGATCATTAACTCCATAAATCATTGTCATTTTGGTCACATTTGATCACATTTGCTTCTTGTTCTTTTCCAGTCAACTTTTGAAAAATGTTTTGGCAGTCATCTGATCATTAATGAGCCAGAGATAAGATTGTGTGTGTGTGTGTGTGTGTGTGTGTGTTGAGTGTGCAAGACAGTAAGTATATGTTATGGATAGGTTGATGTAGCAGCCCATGAGTGTATTCTATTTACTTATGTGAACCACAGGAATCGGAGAAGAAATGGGTCCTAATTATTACTAATTTCATGGAGAAATTAATACCTACCTTCTTTTCTTTGTCTCTTAGTCTCTTGCCTACTTAGGATATTCTGGTTGTTCTCCCTGATTACATATATCTCTCCAACATTAGAGTGAAGGAGAAAGTGGATTATTTTATATAATTCTAATAATTTGGCTCTCTGCAGTTCTTCCTCCTCCTCCTCTTAAATTTTATCCTGCCTTTTCTTTCACCCTGCCCATCCTTCAGGACCCAATGCATACCTTTCTTTCTTCATAAATCCTTCTCAGTCCAAGTCAGATGACCATGTGATCTCTTCTGCTTTGTTCCCATAGCAATGTCTTTGCTATCCATTTGACAGTTCCAAACTAACTCATGCTATTTTTTGTATTGTATTGAATTTTGCTATATACTCTAGTTATTTAATATGTATTTGCCTTCTCAGTGAGATTGTAAACTTTGTAGGTCAGGTACTTTGACTTGCCTATGATTTCTGTATCTTGTGGTACTTAGCACATTATCTGGCATATAATAGATTATCTTTGTTGTTTCATTCAGTAAAGCTTTCTCCTTTATGGGTATTATTTGGGAATGGAGGGAGTTGGCAGGAGTTGATTGTAAGCAAGAATAGATCCTAAGGATGTAATGTACTCTTTATGGGTGTGCATCGCAGTTTTATAAAATAGGTGTCAGAGGAACACATTAAATTGAGTTGGTGGCAAAAGCATCAATTTTGCTCAGGACTTAACTCTGTTCTGCCTTCTCTTTGTTCCCTCTGAGTCCATATTGTCATTGGATAGTAGGTAATTCTTAAGTTAGAAGGCCTCAAGATAAAACAAATGGGAAGGGTTTTTTTAACCTAATTTTTTCAGTTCACTAGTTAGTCTCCTTAACATAATGTATATGTTATATAGCTATATGTTATATGTGTAAAGTTTCTTCCTACTAAAGTTGCCCTAGGACTGAAATTTTATAAGCTTTGCTGAATCCTAGTCAATTTTACATAGGTTTCCATCAATTCAAAGGGTGATGCCTGACTGTTTTTATAAATATAAGTTATCTGTAGCAACCTAAAAACTTGCTTTCCAGCCCCCCACCCCAAATCAGGTGACTAGAAATTAGTTCATATTATAGAAGCTCTGTATAGCAAATGTATGTCTTTAACCAGCACGTACTTGCATTTACCTATTTATTTGTAATGAAAGTGCTGTGTTCTCATTCACCCATGTTAATATGACTTAGGTATGAGAAAGAGGGAATAATTTGGGTCAGAAGGTTTTTTTTTAAAGTCCTTAGTTTATTAGATTTTTAATTAAATATGATGAGCACAGTTAAATAACACAGAAGGCCCAGGCTGAGCTGTAGCTAACAGAAACAGATTAAGTCACCCATGCACACTTGGGTAGTTATTCATTCTGTTTGTTTATGCATGTAGACTGAAGGCAGCCTTCCTGGCTGTTGGGCTGCTTGCTGCTGCCCTGGGATTCCTCTGCTGCTGTGTGAGGTTGGCTGCTTTAATTATCATTCAGCTGTTGATTATGGAAAACATTGGTGATGCTAATTGAATTCTCTTTAAAATTCAAGGCCTACATTTTCCTTGCAAAGTCTGGCAGTTTGGCCCGTGTTTCAGGTTCTTTAACTGAATTACAGTTTTCTGTTTTGCTTTCCATTTGCCCAAGGCCATTTTGATATTTGAAATTGATTTGCTATTGAATTCAACTTTACAAAAGAAACAAAGGACTAAATCAAAAATGAGATTTTTTTGCTTGCTTTGAGTATAGGATGTTGCCAATTCATTCTGAATGTTTGTAGCTTTTCTCAAGAAATATTCTACCCTTTTAAAAAATTTTTAAAAATTTATTTTCAGTGTTCTATAATCACTATCATATAACTTAGATTTTTTCCCCTCCCTCCCTGAGACAGCATACAATTTTATATAGGTTCTACACATATATTCCTATTAAATACATTTTCACCATAATCATGTTATATAAAAGAATTAAAATAAATGGGAGAAATAATATAACAAACCAAAATGTAATACAAAAGAAAATGATTCCATTTAAAGTTACGGTAAACACTATAAAATATTTGAGAGTCTACCTGGATTTGTTTGAACCCAGGACTATATGAACACAAATACAAAACACTTTTCGCACAAGTAGAATCAGATCTAAGTAAGTGGAAAAATATCACTTGCTCTTGGGTGGGGCGAGCCAGTATAATAAAAATGGCAATTCTCCCGAAATTAGTTTACTTATTCAGTGCCATACCAATCAAACTATCAGATAATTATTTTGTAGAGCTAGAAAAAATATCACAATTCATCTGGAAGAACAAAAGGTCCAGAATATCAAGGGGACTAATGAAAAGAAGTATTAGGGAAAGTGATCTAGTTATACCAGATCTCAAATTATATTATAAAGCAGCAATTATCAAAACCACTTGGTGTACTGGCTAAGAAACAGAAGAGTAGACAAGTGAAATATGCTAGGTACTCAAGACACAGTAGGCAGTGAATATAGTAATCTACTGTTTGATAAACCCAAAGACCCCAGCTTCTGGGATAAGAAATCACTGTACAATAAAAATTGCTGGGAAAAGTGAATAACGATGTGGTGGAAATATTCCATTCTTTAAATACTTTATATCACTTGTGATGTGATAAATTTGAGGTAAATAACCCAGGCTCAAATAACCTTTTACATTTGTATCCCAAACATGGTCATCCTTGGCAATCATAAACATTAATTGGCCATGTACATGGAGTTGCAAGTTAATAAATTTTGAAGCTTCAAAATCCTGACTTTAAAGTTCAATTTGTCACAAATATAAATGAAAACTCTTCCAAAAATGGCATAATGTAGCAAACTAATTTTCTGAATATTTGTTATCCAATGAACCTGTGTGTCTCTGGTCTTGGGATTACTTACACAAAATGCACTCAGTTCTTAGCATGGTTTCTCTCTCCAGCATCATCTCCAAATGCCTTTGTTGTGCCCTTTTTGGAATGTCTACTCAGGAAAACATTGTTTCATTGTTCATTTCTTTGAAGCCAGGTGTCTGGGATGTGCTGGAAGACAGAACTGCTTACTCAGGCAAAAACACCATGAATTTTATTTACTATTTGTGTGGCAGCTGTAGAAAATAGAATTCATAGCAAAATCGAAGCATATTTCTGGTAACAGCAGGAGTTGTTCCAGGTTTGAAAGCTATGGACAAAAAGGCAGTTGTAGGGAGACCAAAGAAGAGTTCTTTCTCAGTGAGGTTTACAGTACTAATCTCCATTTGAATCATAAAATGGGTTTTTAATATTGGAAAATAAGATAGTGTCTGGCTTTAAATTTCATATCATGAGTGAAGTTAACAATACTGTTTCATTCTGATGGGACTAATTGTAAAAACTGAACAATTCCCGGTCTTCATATTTGAATCATACTGTCAATTTCCAAGCAACATTTTAATCAGTGTGAAGTGGGAGAAAATTGAAAAATGTACTTAATAACTTCACCTGTTACCATGATAGCACCCTTCTTATTGTAGAGAGGCATATTTTTGTGAGAATGGAAAGAAAAGTGGACTTATTTCCTTCCCTGTTACTCCCCCATCTCCTTTTAAGTGAAGTGTCATACATTTTCCTGTAGTCTGATAGTTAAATCTGAAAGCAAGAAAAGGAAATAGGTACAAATTATCTATATACATAAGTGAAGTGTGACCAGATTAGATATTTTAACATAGGTTGTTTTATATACACCAGAACCTGTTTACTCTAGGTGGGTGGCATACATTCTTAACAAATTCCATAATTGAAATCAGAATATTAAAATTTTCTAAAATTTGGACTCTGGTGAGATTATCATAATATGTTTTATTGTTTTCAGTGCTTTGATTAGCTATCATCAGCCTTTGATCTTAAACTCTTGTTTAAAGGACACAATATTGTGAACAAAGCAGTTTATTAGCAATCCCTTTTGGAAATAAGGCAATGAATTAAAATCAATTATATGCAAAAAAAAAAATTGGCATGGGAAAGTCAGTTTTTGTCCGTTAGTTTGCAGAAGGAATCCACTACTTACCCAGCTGTAAAGAAAAATGAATTCTAAAAAATCTTCAGCAAATGAAATAGGGCAAGTAGTAGGAAGACAAAGAAATTTCAAAAAAAAAATTCTTTCAGCATTTTGTAAAAAGTTGAAGAAAAACTGCCTTCAGGAAAAATCTCTATATCCAGTTAGTGACCTTGGCTTCAACAGATGTGACTTTATTGCTTTCTCAATCTTGATCTAGTTTCTACTGCTGCCAAATAAGTTTGTTCTTTTTTGTTATTTTAAAACAATTTTATGATTTTCCTTATTTACTTTAACCAACATATGTTTTTTTGATTCATCATTCCTATTGCTGTGTACTGAATATTTATTAGTATTAAATGTTTGCTGTACTCTTAAGTCCAAAGTGAAAAAGTATTAAAAATATTTTAATTGGCTGGATGCCATTCTTCAGAGGGTTATTTCTGTAAGCATGCCAGGAAGCTAAACTCAAATAGAACACCAGTATGCACTAAATTATTCTTAGGTGTTCCAAAGAATATTTTTAAAATGGAGAGTCATTTATGGTACATTCTTCATTGTTGCCAAGGGGGGAAAATCCTACAGCTTGAAAGATTAATAAATGCTGTAGCAGTTGGTTGTTGGAACTCTGTTTTCTATCTCATTTTTGAGAGGATGTAAAAAATAGAGATGGCTTATGCTTTCAGCTGCTCTCTATCACCTTTCTGGGCTCATTTAAAAAGGAGAACAAGACACAAGAGGTTTGAGAGATTGCATTTGTTCTCCCATAGGCAAAGTGCTTATTTTATAAATGAGAAGGACCAGAATACCTTCTCTCTCCTTTGTAGTTTCTT
Organism: Potorous gilbertii; assembly: GCA_028658325.1. NCBI lineage: Eukaryota > Metazoa > Chordata > Mammalia > Diprotodontia > Potoroidae > Potorous > Potorous gilbertii. The sequence continues at coordinate 35,118,335 of CM053771.1, read as the reverse complement.
AGCAACAGAGCTAAAGTCAGCCTTAATGTGTCCATTGCATTGTATTTGTATAGCAACATTAGATACAGAGCTGGAGAATTTTACAGGTGAGACTGGTATCGGTCTGGAAACAGGCTTCAGGAGAACAGAAAGGGTGAACAAAATAGAGACCATGCTGTGTCAGAAAGGTTAGACCAGCCCAGCGGTCACTTCTTTCTTGGCTTGACTTCAGCCTAAATCAAAGGCTCTCCCAAGCAGGTAACCAGTAATGGTCCTTGTAGCCTGAGAACGCCTACCTTCTAAATAACACTGACACATTTTTAATTAGTTGACAGTTGTTCTTCATTCCACTGTTCCACTTTGGCCTTTAGTGCTGAGTTGTAGGCCCCTTTATACCTGCTTGTGATTGATGTTAGGTCACTTAACTCCAGTTTGGGGATGTTAAGGATTCATTATTATGATAGGAAATAATATGACCCAGTTGAGGGAGACTTCACCTAGGATGAAGTTAGTGGACTTAGTTCCTCATACTGGCTTAATAGCAGTTTGACCTTAGGTTGGGCACATACCCTCTCCAGGTCTTTTTTTTTTAATCTGTAAAATAAGATTAGATTTGATGATCTCTGAACTCCGTCATACTTATAACAGGTTCATACTTTCTGGAATTCACATCAGAATAATCCAGAGTATTTTTGGATGGGGAAAGTAAAATAATGAAGTCTTGACAGCATTGCTTTAGAGGCTTGACAAAAGATGCTTTCTGGGCACTGCAGAACAGCACACTCAATGACCAAGGCATTTGATTGACTCTGTGACCTTCATACAAAAGCCTCTCTTCCATCCTGCAAATGAATGTCCATTTTTTACATTGTATGTGTGGAAATTTTTCTTGGTGATAAAATTATCTGAGCATTGGCTATAACATCTCAGGAGAGGGACCATATTTCCTTGATCAAATTCCATTATTTCTTTTCTGATTCAAGGTTCTTGATTGTCATCTATCCCAGACTATTATTTCTTTCACCGGACTAACAGGTCTTCTTTTTTTTTGGTTTCTTTTGGCTAAATTAGCGAACTGCCAGTTATTAGTACCGTATTTTTTGGAGGTCATGATGAAGTGCTTTTGTGTTCATATTATTTTTTTTTTCAGAAAATTGCTTGAATTTAGAAAGATTTAAACATTTTAATAGGAAGGTAAAACTGGAACAAGTCATTACTCTTGCTGTTGCCCCTTTCCTGCTTATTTACAAGATTTCTTTCTGTTTACACTTTATATACCTTGTATGTACATAGTTATTTGCATGTTGCCTCCTGAATGAGAAGGTGAACTCTTTGAAGGCAGCAACTATGTCTTTTTTCTGACCGACAAGACTAAATGAAAATTAAGGAATGATGTCCTCATTAATTCCACTGGTGGCATGTGCCAGAAGGAGATCAGTAACTAAAAGAACAATGCCATAAGACATAAAAACAAAACCAAAAAGAACTCAGGGCTATAAATAAATTCCAAGTCACATATACTGGTTAAATTTAATAATTCAGTTCAGAAACAAGTTCAGCAAAAGATCAGGATAAAGACATGATACAAATAAAAGGAAAAAGGAATTTGAATAATGAAAGACAATTTGCACTTACCATTAAATGTAGGAAGTCATGAAATAATATGTTCCAAAGAGCAGTGAAGCTCAGGATGCAGTCCTGCTAATACATGAAAAAAGACTGTTGTTCCATTCAATAAATTCAGTATAAATTCATTGTGACTACTATGTTCCAGGCACTCTACAAAGTACTGTGAATGCAAATAAGAAAAGGACAGTCAGAGAGCTTGCAAACTAATGTTGAGTAATAAAGAGGTGTTTGAAACATTTTTAGAATGAAAACCATAATTAATGGGATAACTTCTTGAACACTCCAAACAACAGGAATAAAGAAGGAGCGAATAAATGCAGCAGCCAAGGACAGCAACAGTGTAACAGTAGAGTGACCAGTAAGAAATTTTTTTCTAGATATGCACTAGGAGATAGGGAAAAGACAGGAGGCTTTTGGGAGTAACAGTGAGGGAGGGGGCATATGTGTGTGGGGGGAGGGTGGCATTTTAGACAGAGCCTGGTGGGACCCTGTCTACAGGTGAATAGATGGCGTTTTTTGTGGGATTACATTGCAATATGAGTGCATACATGAAAGGGGGAGAGAGGAGCAGGAGGGATGGGGGATAAAGCAGAATGTGTAATGTTCTGGGGTCAAATCAAAGGCTAGAATGAGAGGAAGGTGACCCTTGTTATCTCAGAAAGAGAAGATCTTACAGTAGACTTTGTGATGAGGAGGGGAGGGGAAGGTTTGAAAAGGGCTGGTAGTGGGAGAATGGATACTATGGTACTGTGAGTGAAGAGAGATGACCTGTGAATTGAGATGGGGACCTTGTATTGGGTGTGTTCTGGGACATTTTGTTTTTGAAAAGTCTATTCTTCCTAGGAGGTAGGAGGGATTTGGAACTCCTGGGGCACCTGACTTGATCCCTGGAAGGAGATTTGAGGCAAATAGGCAAAGAAAGGTAAACAATGGGAGCTATAGATCGATGAGTTAGATAATCACGGATGCCATGGGGGAGGAGCCCTACCATGAAATAGTGTCCTTTCTGACACCTTCAGTAGTTGGCATTTTTCTGGGAGCTAGTCACAATGGAATGGTATTAAGCTTTACAAGGAAGTGGCAGAAAATACCTAGAGTGGAGGGTTTAGGATAGGTATAGGTACCTTGGAAGCTTTGATTGCATGAGGAATAGAGAGGAAAGAGGGAGACTGACATAGTGGTTATGAATCAGAAAATGAGGGACTAGAGGAGACAAAGAGGATGGATAATGAAGAGAGCAAGAGAAGTCCTTCTTAGAAAAGGGTACAAAAATGGAAATTAAAAATAACAAATTGGACAAGTTGAAGGAAGGAGACAGAGAAAAATCTGCTTGACTGAGAGGAAAAAAAGGATGAAGAATTATATAACCTGGTAAAAGCAGGAAAGAAAAAGAAACTAATAAGTAAAACCTCAGAGGAAACAAGAGGAGGAAATCAGGATGAGGGGAAGAGACTCAATGTAAATAGGACTATTTTTAAAAAGATTAAAGTAACTGAAGGAACAGAACACAGTTTGTAACAGAAAGGGGGGAAAATCATTACTTGAGATTAAAATGAATGGAGAAAAATATAAAAAAAGTTATCACTTAAATGTGAAAGAATTAATTAAGTTCAGTCATTTTTCAATCATGTGTGACTGTTGATTCCATTTGGGGTTTTCTTGGAAAAGGTTCTACGGTGGTTTGACATTTCCTTTACCAGATGAGGAAATTGAGGCAGTTATGTGACTTGCCCAGGGTCACACAGCAGCTAGTAAGTGTCTGAAGACGAATTTGAACGCATGAAGAAGAGTCTTGCTGGTTCTATGCACAGTGCTCTATCCACCGGGTCACCTAGCTGCTGCCCATGAAAGGATTAAACAATCCAGTAAAATAAAAAAGAGTGACAGATTGTAGAAGAAAACAAAATCTGACAATCCGTTGTTTATGAAAAACACATATTAAAAAAAAAGACAAAATAAAACAGAGGCTAGATGAAAAAATTTATAAAGTGTCAGGTGAATTCAAAAAAGTCAGTTTGCAATCATGCTGATACACCAAAAAAAGTTCCAAAAATAAAAAAGTTTGATAAACCAAAAACCTATGATGTGTTGAAAGGAACCATAAACAACAGCACACCACTGTCAGTAACACACTTACACCCCGCCAAAGGCCTCAGCAACCCAACTCATAAAGGAAACATTAGCTGAGTTTCAAGAAGAAATAATAACAGGAGCCAAAAGGTAAACAAAAGGAAAAATTTAGAAAATTCCTGGGGAAACTAAAGTCACAAGACACATGGCATCTTTTAAATGGCCCAGCAAAAGAATATACATATTCCTCTCAGTCACATAAGACTTTTACAAAAATTGACCGCATTACAAAAGATTCCAAATATAGTGCAAACAAATGTTTTAAAAAAGTCAGAAATAGTTAGTATGTCCTTTATAAAGCAAAAATAGTAATTGGTTCAGGAACCATAAACCAAAGATATAGACTAAAATGGAAATTTAACATTGGAACCAAAGTACTTAAAAGGATAGATCATATAAGCAATTAGTGCTTATGTAAGCAAAAATAAGAATAATGAAATAATATACCCAAATTTCTGGTATTCAACCAAAGTGATCTTCAGTGAAAAAATCCTGTCCTTCCATAAATTAACAATTTAAAAACAAGTAGGATTAATGAACTGAATATACATTTTAAAAATTAGAAAGCCAGTAAACCTAAAATAAGCACAAAAGAAGAGATATTAAAAATTATATGGGGAAAGACAAATTGGAAACAAAAAGACCCTGTAAAAATAATGAATAAAACTGAAAGCTGGTTCTTTGAGATGAATAAAATTGGTAACCCCTTAGCTAATCTGATTAAAAAAAAGAGAGCTGAAAATCAAATCATTTAAATAGCAAATGAACAAGGTGAAATCACAGCAAAAGAAATAGAAAGAATAATTAGAATATATTATTCAGTTATATTCTAACAAAATCTGAGTACCCAAAAGAAATAAAAGAATATCTTCGAATTTATAAAATACCCAAAGTAACAGAAGAGCAGATAGAGATCTTGTGTAACCCAGTCTTAGAAAATGAAATAAATCTGGTTGAAAGGAACTCTTGGGGTTGGGGGCGGGGCGGGAAGAGAACACTGATTCTGATGGAATCAAAGAAGAATTCAGTCAAACTTTTAAAGTTTTATTTAAAATGATTCACAAATTTTTAAAATTGAGAAGCATTTTACCAGGAACCTTTTGTGAGGCAAATATAGTCCCAATACCTAAACCAATGAATGATAAAACGCAGAAAGAAAAATAATAGGCTAAGATTGTTAATGAATATTGACTCAGATTTTAAACAAAATTCTGTCAGACTACAGCCGTTTATCCAAGAAGTTGTTCGTTGTAAGGGAATTGCCAACCCCCAGCCTCTTGGACGGCATTCATTGGTCACGACTTAGGTAAACTGAGGGGAGACTGGTAAGCATGAACTAGACGGCGCTGGGAAGGCTATTTTCCCGGGCTTTTCGGAGAACAAAGAAGCCCAAAAATGTTTTTCTTTCTAGGGGCTGTGTGTTCGCCCTGGGCAGTCCTGGTCAGAGGTAAATTACTTCCTTATAAGGGCAAACTAATTGCTGATAGGTTCACTTAGGGCACTGGTGTCGGAAAAGAGATAAAAGCACCGCTCACTGCTTCAATAAACGGTGTTCTTACTATCTTGTCTCCGGCCTCGGTCATTGCTTACAGCTAAACTCCACCAAGGCCTGCAGGCCTCTGCTGGTCAGATAAGTCAGCGGGCCTGAGAGATCAGGCCCAGACTCCCAGGGTCCCTAACAGTTCATTATGACCAAATATGATTTATACCAAGAGTTTAAGGATGATTCAGCATTAGAAAAACAGCCAGCATAATTAGTCATATTTAAAACTCAGACATCTAAAACCATCTCCATCCATGCAGAAAAAAACCTTTAACAATGTATGAAACTTTTTTTAATGCTAAAAATCCTAAAAAATGTAGGCAGTGAGGCATTTTTCAAAAATATCATTAAATGTATTTATCCAAAACCAAAAGTGAGCATCATATATAATGGGAATATGTTACTAGAACCTTTTCTAGTAAATATGGGAGTGAAGCAAAGATGCCCCTTCTCACTTTTATTTGTTATAGGAATGCTAACGATAGCAGTAAGACAAAAGAAAAAAATTAAAGCTGTAAAGATCATTTTAAAAGAGAGGAAAACTATCCTTATTTGCTGATATGATGATTTCCTTGAAAAATCCTAGGGAATCAGCAAGGATATTGATTCAGACAACTTCAGCAAAGTAGCAAACTGCAAAATGAATTCTCAAAAACCAATGGCATTTCCGTATAATAATGGGAAAACAGAAGCAGCACTAACTGAAAGGGAAATCCCATTTCCAATAACTACAAAATGCTCCTTAGAGAAATAAAGAACAATACAAATAGCTGGCAGAATATTCAGTGCTCAGCTGTAAGCTGGGCCAATATGATAAAAATGAAAATAGAACCAAAACGAATTTACAATTTTAATGCTATACCAACCAAATTACTAAGGAGATACTTTATAGAATTTGATAGTACGAGAGTTCATTTGGAGAAAGAAAACATCTAGAGTATCAAGAGAAATGATAAAAAGAAATAGAAATGAATGTGGAATAGTACTTCTAGAATTCAGAAAGAGGGAGGGAGACAGACTAGACAGGAGAAATTTAAAAACAATTGAATTGAATATTGAAAATCACAAACGATAGACTTCGTTACCCATTGTTTGACCACATGGAAAATAAATTTGATATTTTTAAAAAAAAAACTCCTGGGAATAATTCAGTCTATTCCATCTGAAATTGTGCTTGGACCAATACTTTACACACTATTCCACAGTACTTTCCAAATGGATATGCAGTCTTATTAATGATCATACTATAAAAAAAAATTAGAAGAGCAATCAATCAAAGCTTTGGGTGAAAGGTATATTCTTAACCAAACAAGAGAAAGAGTCAATTAAAAAAGATAAGCTAGGTAACTTTAATTACTTAAGACTGAAAAGCTTCTGTACAGACATTTATATTACCAAGATAAGAGAAGTAGTCAAATGGGGGAAAACAAATCTTTGTATCAAATTCTTCTGATTAGGATTTGGTGTCCAAGGTATATAAATATCTAGTAAAGATATATAAGGCTAATAGCCATTCCCTAATAGATAAGTCATCATCAAAGAATATGAAAAAGCAGTTCTCAAAAGAACATCTAGCAGAAACATCTTGGATTTCTGTTTAGCTAACATTTATTAATTACCTTCTATATATAGAGCATTGTGTTTTATGCTAGATGAAATACCTAACACAAAGGAGACATATTCTCTACCCTTGTGGACCTGATGGTCTCCTCTGTATATAATCAAAAAATTAGAACAGTTCTGATGGTGTCTATGAGAGAATGCCCTGAATCATTAATTAGTGAAAGAAAAATCAAAACAACTCTGAGCTTTCATCTCACATCTTGCATTGGCAAGGATGGCCAAAAAATAGCAAAATCTTAGAGAGGTTATAAGAGGGGTGGGAAACCTGTGGCCTCAAGGTGACATGTAGCCCTCTATATCTTTTAAGTGCAGCCCTTTGACTGAATCCAAACTCCACAGAACAAATCTCCTTAATAGAAAGATTTGTTCTTTAGAACTTGGACTCAGTCAAGAGACTTCACATAAGGAGGTCACATGTGGCCTCAAAGCTGCAGGTTCTCCACCCCTGAATTATGGAATGATAGACACACTCTATACATTGTTAATGGAGCTGTGAAATGGTCTGCTCATTTTGGAAAGCAGTTTAGATTTATGCAAATGAAATTACTAAAATGCCCATACTGTTTGAACCAGAGAATTCATTACTAGACTTGTATACCATGGAAGCCATCAGCTGGAAGAAAGTCCCCATATACTCCCAGATATTCATGGCAGCACATTTTATGATAGCTAAGAATTGGACATAGATACTCATCAGTTGGGGAATTGTTTAAATACATTGTGGTCCATGAACGTGATGGAATATTGTGTGTTATGAGAAAAGTTATGTGATGTGTACAAAGCAGTATGGAAAAATCTATGTGAACTGATGCATAGTGGAGTAAAAAGAGCCGTAAAATTAATAAACGTAGTAACATAGCAATATAAATTAAAAGAATGACATCAAAAAATCAGAAGTGAATATAACAGAAGTGTAAAGATCACCGGGTAGGACACCCCATGCCAGCACTTAATCGGAGTGGGAGATCAACAGATATTAGCATCGCACACACTATCCAACTTTTTCTAGATGTAATGATTAACTGTGAAGATTTTTTTTCCTCTGAAAAAAATCCCATTTGTCATATGAGATGGTTCCCTGGGGAGAAGAGGAGAAGTAATATTGGTATAACATTATAACATTGGTATAACAATGTTGGTGTAATAAACAGAAGATATCAATACAAACGTAGTTTTTTTAAAATGACAAGCATGATTTACAGTAGCATGGAAAGACTTACAAGCTGATGAAAAGTGAAATAAGCAGAACCAGGAAAACAATATTTATTATAACTTCTTGTTGTTGTTTGATCATATCCAAGTCTTCATGACCTTCTCCATTGGGTTTTCTTGGCAAAGATTCTGGAATGGTCGGCCATTCCTCTTTCTAGTGGATTAAGGCAAACAGACCTTAAGTGACTTCCAGTGGTCACCCAGCTGGTAAATGTCTGAGGCCAGATTTGGACTTGGGTCTTCCTGACTCCAGGTCCAGTGCTGTGCCACCTAGATGCCTCTATAGACTATGATTACAAAATTGTAAATGGAATGAATAACAGCCACAAAACAGTAAAAACTAGATGTTGCAAAATGATAATGACAAAAGTTGAATCCAATGAAGGAAGCATTATGAGACAACAGTTCTCCCTGTACATGCGTTCTCTCCTTCCCTTTGCATTCCTATTCAACGGTTGAAGTCCAGGATTCTGAAGCATTACATATGACGTTAGTGGGTTTTTTGTTTTGTTTCGTTTTGCTGGGCTGGTCAGTTTTGATAATTTTTTCTTCACTTCTCCCCCCTTTTCTTCATAACGGTTCATAAGGGATGGCTCTCTGAAATACAGTAAGATGAAAGAAGGCGTTAGAGGGGAAATCTAGGTGATTTGAAAACATGATATAAATAAAAAGCTATTTTAAAATAACAGCACCCAACAATTTTGGTTTTCCTAGAATTCTTTATTTTTCTGCCCTGTCTCAGCTTGTCATTGAACAAAGAACATGTAGTAGAAACATCTTGAATATCTGTTCAACAAACATTTATTAACTACTTTCTATATGCAGAACATTGTGTTTTATGCTGGATGAGATACCTAACACAAAGGAGACATGTCCTCTGCCCTCATGGACCTGATGGTCTCCTTTGTGTATAATCAAAAAATTAGAACAATTCTGATGGCAACTATTCTAGCTTGTTTCAGTGAACTCTGAGTAATATTTATTTTTTCATTCAAACTCATACATATTAATCCTTAATAAAATATTAAGTAGAAATAGGCCAGGCAGGGTGCTACATCCCCCTTAAGGGTTTGCTTCTGGATGGACACCACTTATATCAATCTGATTGTACTCTTACCTTGGCATGACTGATTTGGGGGAAAATCTCTGCCTCTCTTCCTTGCTGCTAATATCAGAACAATAAAGGACATGTTGGCTGAACCACTATGAGCCTAGTTCAACAGGTCAAAATGAAACTTCATGTTGAGAAAATGCCCAAATTTCCATCTACAAGACCAATGTCAGGAAAAGTAGCTGTTCTGTGTGAGGGGGTAGCCTCAAGTAGGCCTCACCGTGCCTCGAGGGTGTAAAGAGACCTGTATTGTTTGGCAATTTTCCCTGTGTTGACATTTCCTGATAGATTTTATCTTATGAAATAAGGGCTTCCAGAGTATTCTACCTTTGGATACATCCAGCCTGGCATTTTGCACTCTACGTAAAAGTTAAGTAGGGTAGCAATATACAGCCTTGCTGTACTTCTTTTCCATTCTTTGTACTTCTTTTCCATCCAATCAATTGTTCTGTCTTTGGTTCTAACTGTTGCTTAGTTGATCTAGTATTCCCATCTCTATGAGGACTTGCCACATTGTGTTGTGATCCACAAAGTCGAAGGCTTTAGTGTAGTCAAGGAAACAGAGGATTTTTTTTTCTGAACTCCTTTGCTTTCTCCATAATCCAGTGACTGTTGGCAATTTGGTCTCTAGTTCCTCTGCTTCTTCAAAAATCAGCCCTGCTCTTCTGGCAGTTCTTGGTTCACATGTTGCTGAAGCCTAGCCTCTAGAATCATAAACCCAACCTTGCTGGCATGTGAAATGAGTGCAGTTTTTTGGTAACTTAAACATTCTTTAACATTACCCTTCTTTAGGTTTCGGACTAAACAGAGCTTTTCTAATTCAGTGACCACTGTTGAATTTAAGTACTTCAACTGTAATTCCATCACCTCTTCCTCCCTTATTGTTAGCAATGCTTCCTAAAGTCCACTTGACTTCATTCTCTAGGACGTCTAACTCTAGCTCAGTAACCACACCATTGTGGTTATCAGTGATGTTAAGATTTTTCTTGCATAGTTGTTTTGTGTATTCTTGCCATCTCTTCTTAATCTCTTCTGCTAAATCCATGCCACTTTTACATGAAACTTGCCCTTGACATCTTTAATTTTCAAAAAGAGATCTCTTTCTTGTCTTTTCCCATTCTATTGTTTTCTTTTTCTTTTCATTGCTCATTTAAGAAAGCCTTTTTATCTGCCCTTGCTGTTCTCTGCAATTCTGCATTCAGTTGGGTGTATCTTATCCTTTTTCCTTTATTTTTTGCTTTCTTTCTTTACTCAGTTTTTATAAGCCTTATCACTTACCCATTTTGCTTTCTTACTCTTTTTCTTTAGAGTGTCTTTTGCTGCTACAATGTTGTGAACCTCTGTCCATTGTTCTTCATGTACTCTACCTACCAAGTCTAATCTCTTAAATCTACTCATCTCCGCCACTTCGTATTCATAAGGGATATTATATAGATTATACCTATGTAGTCTGATGATTTTCCCTACTTCAATTTAAGTCTGGATTGTGTAATAAATGTGACTCACGATCTGAGTCACAGTCAGCTTCGGGTCTTGTTTTAAGTGACTGTATAGAATTTCTCCACTTTTGGCTGCAAGTTATATAATCAGTTTGATGTATATATTGACCATCTGGTGATATCCATATATAGAGTCACCTTTTAGATTGTTGAAAAAGAGTGTTTGCTATGATCAGAAGGTTATTTTAACAAAATTCTTTTAGTCTCTGCCCTGCTTCATTTTGTACTCCAAGGCCAAACTTGCCTGTTACTCCAGTTATATTTGAATTTCCTACTTTAGCATTCCAGTCCCCTGTGATAAATATGGCACCTTTTTTGGCATTATTTCTAGAAGATGTTGTAGCTCTTCATAGAATTGAGCAATTTAGGCTCTTTGTCACTCATAGTTGGAACGTAAACTTGTATTACTGTGATGTTGAACTGTTTGCCTGGGATTCAAACAAGTTATCATTCAGTCATTTTTGAGATTATATCCCAGTACTGCTTTTCTCATCTTTTTATTGACTGTGAGGGCTGCTACATTCTTCTGAGGGGATCCTTCTCAAACTGGTATATGTAATGATCCCCTGAATAAAATTAACTCATTGTCATCCATATAAGTTCACTGATACCCAGGATGTTACAGTTTAATCCTTCTGTCTCCTGTTTGACCACATCCAGCTTATCTTGGTTCCCAGATCTTATATTCCAGGTTCCTATAAAATAATTGCTCTTTAAATACATCTGTAACAGAGCTTCTTTCAACTTTAGTCTAGCCACTTTTTTAGTACCAGAGGTACTTGTAGTTGTCCTCTGTTCTTCCCCATAAGTATGTAGGGTTAACCTGAGGGGCCCATCTTCTGGTGTCATTTCTTTTATCATTTTAATACTGTCTGTGGGTTGTTTTTTTTTGACAAAGATACTGGAGTAGTTTGCCATATCCTTCTTCAGTGGATCATCTTTTGTCCGAACTCTCTACTATGACCAGTGTGTCTTTGAGTAACCTTGTATAACATAGCTCCTAGTTTCATTGAGCTATGCAGGGCCCCCTGCCACGACAAGACAGTGTTCTAGGGTAGGTGTGAGTACTGGTACTACTGAATTATTCTGAATTTTACACATTGAGAGATGAGTTGGGCCCTCTTTGTCATCTAGCCCTTACTGCGAAACATCTTCACTATCATGTATCTACCCATACCCATACCTCATACTTATTCATCACTCATGTGACTTGTGGTCAGGTGGGATGAAGTAATATAACTGTGAAGATAAAATAGGCCCAGTAGACAGTTCTTTGTTAATGAAGACACTTTGAAGAAGATAATTTATGTAGCATGGCCCTTGGTGCCCCTCCCCAGGCTGGATAGGGCATTGATTAATGACTCTAGGAAGTCTTTGTCTTAATCATGTCTACTACTCTGCCTGTGTACGACATACTTGTGTTCCCTAATACTTTCTTCCGGATACCCCAAACATGTAGCTGCTTTGTTTCCCTTTAATCATTTGTTAAATTAATCCCTCCCCTATTAACTTTTATTTTTTCAATTTAGAGCAGTATTGGTTTTGTGTATATGTTTTTATCCTTCACCCTAGGTCAAAGTTGAGAAAGCTTCATTTTTATCATTAAAAATGAGGACATTGATTCTACCTTTCTGTTTGAGATGGCTTTTGTAAAGAGCACAGGATGGTGGTGTCAGATGACCTTAGGTTCAAATCTCTGCCATTTACTCTCTGTGTCACTTTAGACTAATCACTTTGCCTTCCTAGGCCTCCATTTTCTCATTTGTTAAATGAGATGAGGAGATGGGCGAGAAAATCTCTAAGATCCTGTCCAGCTCTAAATCTATGATCCTAAGGCATTTTGTTTTGTTTTGTTTTGTTTTTATTTTAGACTCAAACACCAGAACACAAATACAGAAAAGAGAAAAGAAGCAAAAAACTTACCATAAACTTAAATATTGGAACTTAAATACAAAGAAGGGGGAAAAGCATGTTATGTGCATAGCAGAACCTAAGAGAGGATTCAAAATATGTAATAATAAATTTTCATTTCAAGAAAGCCTCTATGATAAACACTACATGATGTGTTAAGAGTTGTCCATCTTTTCTTTGCTTCCTTGTATGTTTTCTTTTCTTCTCTGCTGTACAGTTTTTTATTTTGTTCTCTTCCCACCACCCCCAGGCTACAATTGAGTGTGGATATATTTCTCTGTAGCTGTAGATAGATAGATACATATATAGACATATAATTTCCCAAACAAATTCTACTTCTGATTTTTCTTTTTATGTTTGTGCATATTTCTTGTTTCCTACCCCTCCTGACTCCTCTAGTTTACTTCTACCTGCTACCTTGCCCTTCAATTACTTGCCTCTCCCTCTCCATGGATCTCTCCCCTATTCTTCCATTCCCATAAATCTAAACACCCTTCTATCACCCCCTGTTAACCTATTCCCTCACCCTCCCCTCTAAAGATTCCTCCCTTATCCTTCCGTTCCCATTGATCTATACTCCCTTTTGCCTGTTCCCTCACCTTACCCTCTAAAGATCCCTCCCTTTTCCTCTCCCCCTCCCTATCCCCTTATTATTTTATTTCTAATGAATTTAGAAGATTTTCATACTTTTTCAAATGTATATGTGTGTATTGATCCCTTCTAAACCTATTCCCAGTGAAAGTAGGTTACCAGATCTACCAGCCCTTTTCCCCTCCCATCTAATGCTTCTGTATTGACTTTTCCTCTTGCACCTCATTTGTATAAAATAATTGCTCTTTTTAGCTGTTCTTAAATTTTTTTTCTTTTTGAATTCTTATCAGTACTCTGATTTACCTCTATCTTTCTTATGAACTATCCAGTTATTAATAAGAATCTTAGACATATGTTCTGCATTTTACCTATATGAAAAATGGTCTGTCTTCATTGTGTCCCTTATAATTAGTCTTCGGTATGTACCTAATGTTTCCCTTGGATGTCAAATCTGTTAAATTCAGGGGTTTTCAAAACAAAGTTTTGCAAGTCTGACAATTGATCAAAAGTCCATTTTTTATTCAGGATTATGCGTTATGCTTAACTTTGCTGGGTATATTTTTGGCTTGGAGCCCCAGTTCTTTTGCTCTTTGATATATAGTGTTCCAAGACCTGCAGTTCTTTAATGTCGCCACTGCCAGGTCTTGTGTGATTCTAATTGTGTGGCACCATCATATATAAATTGTTTTATTTTTGTTGCTTTTAATATTTTATATTTGAGCTGGGGTTTTTGGAATTTGACTTATATTCCTATTAGTTTTCCTCATAGGATCTCTTTTAAGTGGTGATTGATGGATTTTTCCTATTTGTACTTTGCCCCCTTATTCTACTGCTTCAGGACAATTTTCTTTAATTATTTCTTGTATTATTGTATCGAGATTCTTGATCATAACTTTGTTAGTCTGTTTGTTTTTATTTTTTTTCTTCCAGATCTGTTGTTTTTCTTATGTTTCACTTTCTCTTCTGTTTTTTTCATTATTCATATTTTGTTTAATTATTTCTTGATGTCTTATAATTTCACTGGCTTTGCCTTCCTCAAGGTGTCATTTTCTTCCTTAAGATTCTGCATCTCCTTTTCTATTTAGTTGACTTTTCTTTCATGATCTTGTTTTTCTTGGATTATTTTCCCCCTCCCCCCCATCTCTGTCATTTGATTTTTGAAGTCTTTTTTAAGATCTTCAATGAATTCTTTTTGGGCAGGTGACCATTTGATGTTACTCTTTGGGGGTTTCTTTACTTCAGTATCCTCTGAAGATGAACTCCCATCATCTCTATTTCAACAGTAGCTTTCTATGGTTGGATTCTTTTTCCTTTAACTGTGCATTTTTTGTGGTAATAACTTAATTTTTGTAATCACCTCTAGCCCTGGGTGCCTCATACCCTAGATCTTCAGTTTACCTCTCCACCCTGGAATCAAAGCCAAACCTCCAACCTCCTGTAAAAGCCTGCAGCCAGGGTCTTTCTGCACTCACTGGGGCATGTGCTCTTTCCTTCCCACTGTTTCCTCCTCCCCCACCCCCAACCAGCTAAGTCAGACATTCCTTGTTAGCAGAGATTCCCCTGATCTTCCTGGATCAGATGCTCAATCCTCTCACTATCCCAGGGCTAAAAGTTCCTGTGGCTGGGGTGGAGGCAGCTTTTCAAACCAACTAACTGTGGGCCTTGTGGCTTGTTGTTAAGGGGGATCCTAGCCTGGATCAAATCAACTCATCCAGGGATTTTTCTTCTGATCTTCTCAAATTGTCTCAGGAAGACCCTTGTTGTGCCCTTTTAAAATTTATTTTACACTCTTCCCCCTACTCTTTCCCCACCCCCATGTTTGTCCTAAGGTGCTGTTTTATCTCATGGGTTGGGGAAAGTCTTGAGAACTTGGAATTTTCTGACTCTGCCATCTTTCCAGAATCCTCTCCTATTAATTTTTGCTGATTGTAGCTATGTGACCCTGGGCAAGTCACTTCACCTTGTTGACCTCTGTTTCCTCATCTGTTAAATGAACTGGAGAAGGAAATGGCAAACTACTTCAGTTTCTTTGCCAAGAAAACCCCAAATGGGGTCATGAAGAGTCAGATGTGACTGAAAAAAAATGTCTTAACAACAACAAAAATAAATTTAGCAGATACCAGAAAAAAAGTGTGCAGAAAAAAGAATATGATCAGAGTCTCAGAGCCAGGAAAGCATGGGGCACACTGGGGAGTCTCAAGTAGTCCACTCTGGCTAGAGTATAGAAAACATGGAAGATAATAGTGTGAAATAAAGCCAGCTGGTATAGCCCTTGAAAGAGCTGCTTTTTTTTTTTTTGTAAGTCAGGCAAAGGAGCCAAAACTTAGAGAATAATTAGTAGATTGTCATTGATGGTTATTGATTCAATAAATGACACAGCTTGTTATGTCCCCAAGAACAGTCAGTCTGGCAGGTGGGTGGCTTGGAACAGGCAGAACCCAGCACTGGGAGGACCTGTGCAGGGCCTGTGAATGTTGCTAGGGCAGTATTCCACATGGCTGATGATAGGGGCTTGTTTAGGAGCATCCTGAACATCACGGAAGATCCATATCATCATACAGATCATTGAGACAGCAGGTGATGCGGTGCAGAAAGTGCAGGCGCTGGTCTCAGCATCCCACCTGAGACCCTCTTGTGGTCTTGGGATTAGAAGAGGATTAAGGCTACAGTTCTAGAGTCAGTGTGGTGGTGAGATGTGAGTGACTGCCCTTCTTTCAGCCTCAATTTCCTCATTTGTAAGATAAGTATTATGATAACTCCCACCTTCCAAAGGTGTGTAAGGCTCCAGTAAGACCACATATATGAGGAGCTGTCAAATATTAAAGTACTTTGTAAATGCTAGCTATTATTACTACACTTTTGACATATATTAAGCTAGCAGACCTTTTTTCAGACAAATTGATGTCTTGTGATATCCCCCCTGTATTTGTAAAGTTAACTTTTTGAACCCAAGAATGAGATTTTTACATTCCAGATGCATTGAGGTATTGATGAAGCCTTTGAACATTACTGTAGATCTTGGTAGGGTTCAGTGGAAGAAGTCTTAACCACAGGCTGGGACAGCATTTCCACTGACAGGAGTAGGACCTCTATACAGAACAGTCCCATGTAGGGTCTTCCCTGTCTCTGAATTTTACCTGACATTACCGTTGCTCTTGGGGAAGAAACCTTTTGAAATATTCTCATGGGAAATACAGTAGTGATTTCATTGAGGCATTTATAACCTAAACATAGATAGAGTCCTTGAAATATATTAAGCACCTAGCATTTTGTTCGGATTTTTGTGTTTTTTACTTTTTGTGACATGGATTCTCCTGCTCAAATTAATGACACTTGAGCTGCCCAGATAAGAAAACAAGTGACATTGTTGACTATTTTTACTTAAAAGTTGGTGGGAAATAACTCCTTTTGATGTGAGATGGTAGAGGTTATTGGGACTTAATATTGCCTATCTTCTAATTCAGGAATGGAGGAGGCTTGTCATATATCTACCCTGTGACTTTGTTGGCAAGTTGAATTTTTGGTCTTTACTGATGTATTTTTTTGAAAACCCTTCACTAGTTGGTATTCACTAGTGGTTATTGTGTTGAGTGAGCAAGATTTTTATTTTAAACTCTGCTCTTTTGATAATTCAGATATCTAAGATTCTTAAAAAAGTAAAATAGTTGACCCAAAAAATTCTAAAAAGAATAAGGAAATAATTATCTAAGAAATCTTGATCCTGTCAGACATACACATGTTCTTCGTGCATATCTAATACTCACTGAGGGCACCGAATGTCACAGCTTGTTGACTATATTTACATGATAAATATTGTTTTTCTATTCCTCCTATCAGCACTAGGAAAAATTTTAAATCTTCTGGAGGACATGAAAATTCATTTTAATGAAGCAGATTACATTGCTTTGTCTCCTTTTATGTGTAAACAGAGCAGCCATATTCACTTAGGCTAAAAAGATCATTTGTTCCATTATGAGCTGTAATCAAGTGAGTAAAAAACTTGTGATCCATCACCAGTTGCTCTGTTTTATTTTACTTAAATCACTTGCTATTCTGTCAGCAACTCTGAATTCTCTTTGGGAGCCATAATTTAATTTAAGTCTGTGGTGTGTCACTCATTTGCTAATAAATACCTGTTTCAGACACATAGATCCTAAATATTAATCATTTGTTTTGTCCATCTAAGGCTTCTAATTAGGAGAATATAGAGCCAAAAGGCTTTAAGTTTTACATTTGAAAAAGAAGATCATAGTTGAGGAAAAACATTTACAATGTGGGGTGGAGGGGAATTGGTTGGTGATCCAGACTCTTATCTCATCCTGCTGTTAGCCATACTATTAAATGCCACTGTTAGTGGGGCATTTAGGATATACATGTATATTTCTGCATACTTTGACTGTTCGTCACTTTGGAAAAGCGTTCCATGAGGGGGTGTTGTTCTAAAGCATCTTTGTAACCCAGGCAATACTTTGTTACTCTCCATTCCGTTCCATCAGATGCCACATTGGTGTAATTTCCTTTATTCTAGAACGTTTTTGTTCTATTCCTTCGGGCCAGCCAGGGCCTTGGTTCACGTCTAAACCTGACAAATCTTTGTGTTAATTCTTTCTCCATAATTCAGACCTTCCTTAGCCAGTCCTCTGCCTTAGGTTCAGTTCACACTTAGTTTTCATCTCTTTCTACACCTGTCAAAAACTGAAAGTATCCTCTTGGATTTATATACCTTTTAGGCTACACTTGGAATGAATCAAGCAGTAGTTCATGCATTTAGAGGAGTCAATAAGCCTCTCATCATATTACCCTCCACTGAGCTGGAATAATTTCAAGCGCTCAAATCAAGCATTCCATTTGTTATGAATTGGAGGAGGTAGGGAAGGCATATTTTGTCTCACCTGCTTTATAAATGAAATTTCTCAGGTGTGGAATTGAGCAGTATCTTCTATTCCTAGATAGACAACTTTAGAAACCGATGGTGGGGGAGGGGTGCAGAGAAAGGAAATATATTGAGAGAGAGAGGGTATGTACACATAGATACACACACACACACACACACACACACGCAAGACTCACATACAGAAAATATTCTTGTGTCTGCCTTTGAACCTACCTTTACCTGCTTACTCATACTTGTAATTCCCTCAGTAGTTGAGGTGAGGTCCTGTTTCCATCATTATTCATTTCTTTTCCATTTTTGAAGTATCCTTTTTTTGTTTAATACTATTTTGAAGAAACTGAATTTTTAAAGTATTCTGAAACATTTATGTAAAAGGAAAGATGCAGCACAGACTACTTTTCTTTCCTTTGACAACCAAGTTCACTTGATGAGCCAACACTGCCTTCTGCAGTTGGTATGGCTTGGGACTTTCTATCACATTGTGGTGCTCAAATGTTTTTGCCAATGAATCGGAAATTGTCATTACACCCTAAAGAGGAAGGAGTAGGTTCAGTGTTGTCTGGCAGAAACATATAGTGGGAATGGATGTAGCGTGTGCATTCTTGAAATAAAAGCTTCTATAAAGTTTATATCCCTTATATATAAGGGATATATACTTTCCAAATGATCCTCCCACTTTTGTTAAGAAAAATCAGGCAAATAATGCCACTATTATTTCTGACCTCTTAAAAGGGAGCAACATCTTTTGTTCTGTGTCTTTCCAGTGGTTTCAATTAGTTCAACCCCATTAACTGTCATTTTTTTAGTCATTTTCCATAGTCAAGTATTCTGACCATTGTCACGGCCAAACAAATAACTTCAGGGACCTAAATCTATTAAAAGCTTGGAAAAAAACATGGAGGAGAGGGGAGGGAGAGAGGAGAACTTTGCTATAGGACTAGAGCTATTCGACCTACTTTCTTTGAATTTCAAAATCCATTCTTGTGATTTAGAATACTTCTTTGACAATAGTTTTTAGAAAAGAAACTGATGACAGAGTATTTTTAAATATAAAAGAAATGAAGAAGAGAACACTTCCCCAAAACATTTTTGTGACCTTATTGTACATGAAGAGAAATAAAGGCAAAGTTCTTTCTTAAAGTTGAACCTCAGTATCACAGTTGTAGGGGAGAATTCCCTTGATATGTTAAAGCATACAGTGTTTATATCCACAGGCCTTGTATACTTTTCTTTCACTGTTAATTTGTTGGCTGTGATAGTGAGATTATTTTGTCTGTGACTCCACTGAAGTATGGCATCTCTGTTCTTTTCTGTTCTTTGTGATCTGCCCCTCCTTCCCCCAGATTTTTTTCGCTTGGATTTTTGAATATAAATATAGATTTTGCACTTATTCCCATTAACTTGTATTTCTTGAACTTTCTCTTTATCATACTCTCTAATTTCAGATTTCTATTCTTTTTTATTAACCTTGTATTGCCATCCTAGTTAACCAGTACCTATTAAGAACTTCCTATATATTAGAACAGAGATGGGGAACTTGTGACCTCAACTGGGGCCCTTTAACTGAATCCAAACTTCACAGATCAAATCCCCTTAATAAAAGAATTTGTTTTGTAAAACTTGGGCTCAGTCAGAAGGATGCATCCCAGGACCTAGAAGGCCACACGTGGCTCCCCATCCCTGTCCTAGACATTGCACAAAGTTAGAAATTTAAAAAAGAAAAGCAAAAAAGCTCCGGGCTATTAACTGTTACAAACCATAGTTTCCCTAGGGCATCTGTTATCTTTTATTTAAAATTCTTACCTCTTCCCCAACCTCACACCATGCTCTGCACTGAACTGATGCTTAATGAATATTGAATAATAATAATATCTAGCATTTATACAGTGTTTCGAAGTTTGCACAACATTTTGTGTGTTATTTAATTTTTTTCTTGCAACAACCCTGGAAGGTAGATGCTTATTATCCCTATTTTAAACATAAGGAAACTGAGGCAGGTGACTTCACTAGCGCATAGTAAGTGTCTGAAGCTAGATTTGAACTCAGTTCTTCCTGACCCCAGGTCCAGCACTCTATCCATTTACCTACGTGGATTAATGATGTTTCCAAGAAGCTCTCTGCCTACAGCGCGGGGCTTGGCCTGTGTGATGTAGTTTGTGGCAAAGTTACGATGGAAAGCTTCCAAATAGAATCTCCTCTCTAAGAACGGTCAACTAGTTAGGAACTTGACAAGTCAGTCAAAGGAAAAGCTATTACGTCCTTTTTGTATGATTTCCTTTCAACATCTGTTGGCTATTGTTTCTTATCATTTCTTCTTGTGGGTTGGTTTTTGTTTTGGTGGTGGTAGTTTGCTCTGTTTCTTGTTTGCAAACATCTTCTTTCAGAGTTTTTCTCATTCTTCACAACTCTCTCCACATGCAGAAAGTTACAGGTAACATAATACTGGCCCCTGAATGATGAGAACAGTAATAACAGAAAGTTCGGTAGAATTGTACTCCCAAAGAGGAGATGGTTTTTGTTTTTTTCTCTAATGGAAGTTATTCATAATCTGGAAGAGGACTTAACATGGCCTGTGTGGGTGGCATATTGCTCTAGCTTTTGAATTTGTTATTTCTTCAACTAAACTTGCCTTTTAAAAGATTAGAATTGCTTTCTACTTAGTGTTGTCTTTACTGATAGAAAAGAGCCTTGATTTGTGCTATCAATAGGCAATGACAGTGTTGTGAGACTTATGCGAAAACCAGGTTTATTACGAGAGAAATGAATGTGCATGTGGAACCCAAAGGATTCCCGGTCTTCACAGAAGTGTACTTTTTTTTATAATAGCAGGACAAAGGGAGGAGGGAATACCAGGAAGGGGTATGATGATGACATGCACTTGACTTTGTTTTGAGTGAGGGAGGGTTGTGCAGGTCAACAGCCTCGCTTTTCCTCCAGAGCCACCTGAATCCAGTGACCAGACATTCATCAGGATGACTGGAGATGACCCAAGATGAATTGGGGTTAAGGTCACACAGCTAGTGAATGTCAAGTGTCTGAGGTGAGATTTGAACTCAGGTCCTCCTGACTCCTGCACTGGTACTCTATCCACTGCATCACCTACCTGCCCTGTGGGAGGGGTAACAGTGCAGTAAAGGTGGGAAAAAAAAGATAAGACCATTCCTCATAGGGAAGAGTAACATGATGGCAAAAGCCACTTTCTTTTCCTTTGGAAAGTGCTAGACTATAAAGATGGGAGGGGTCCGCTTATCTGCAAAGGACCCCAGCTGCACAAGCATTATCCTAGCTTGGTACAATCTAACTGGTACTTGTCTTGCCTCCCAAGGATACACAGGGAGCCCAGCTTGGGGTGCAACAGCAAATTATGTCAGCTCATGGGAAGCTTCATCCTTGACCATGTCGGGCCTCCTGTATGCTCTCGGTCTGGTGTTTTTAGAAAATATGGTAACTAAAAAAGACAAATTCAGAGGACCCCTTAACAGCCCCTTAACAGTGCTGACCTCAACTGGCCTCAGCAGCTTTGCTGTCCAACTCCAGGTTGGAGTCTCCCTTTGCAGCTTCGTAACATATTACTCTCCTTTGCCTTTACTCTGTATTTCAGCACAACTGACCTGAGTGGAAGGCCAGAAAGGTGGGTAAGGGCCAGTTACAAGTCATATGATGGATATTTTTTAATAAGAATAGCAATTACAATCTAGCAGATGTGGACCCTAGTAAAGAGTTTGTTGGGTATTTTCTTCCCTGTTTCAGTCACTCTGCCCAACTGAAGCAGTCCGAAATTCTGCGGTTCCACGGGAGGATCCTGAGGGAGGCTAGGTGGTGTTTCAGGAGACATTTCCCGCCCTCCCTTTTCTCCCTTTTTGCTATTTGTCTGCTTCCTCAAGGGGAAACCCACACCTTTCCTCTTCCTTTGCTTAAGCTCAAAAGCAGAAAAATAATCCACAGATTATTATGACAGAGCACTTGGAGGTGGGACTTCTGTAGCTCTTTGGGCAGTGTGCATTATTTCTTTTTTAAACCTTTAACAATGACATTTTATATTGTACTTTCTCAAGAGGAGCAGTTTAGTCTGTACTCCTGGTCCTTGTCTTTGAAGCTGCCGGGTTGCTGTTAGATCAGATTTCTAGCCTGCAATTGACTTTATCTCATTTACAGGATCACATTTCTGTTGCCATACACTGTGTGATCTCAGCCTCCCCAAAGCTTTTTAACAATTAGTAATTGAGCAGGAAGTGTGTGTTTATTACAATAGCCTTTTGATTTTGATTTTACAATCATGTAGTGTTGAGCAGAGAGCAGAGGCGGCAAAGTGCCTCTCTGTAACACGTTTTTGACGGAGAGAAGTCTGTTGTTTCAGCCGTTTGGCTCTCTGTCAGCACTTCTCAGACTTCCCTCTTGTGTTGGTTGCTTGGCAACCTGGAGTTGGAGCAATCAAACCGTGGCCAGTGCTTTTCCAAGCCTAAATTGGTAGATGATTTATTGGTGAGACTATAAGCATGGCAAGCAACAGAAATGGACATTTTTTCCTTTTCATTCTTTTTTTTTTTTAAGACCAAGAGTGATACAAACAGTAAAATAGGAAGGATAACTAAGTCGAGAGCCTTATCTGAGGTGCTTTTTTCAAAAATTTTTAATGAAAATCATTCAGGCTTACTCTGAAACCTTTTACTTATATATGTCTTGATGCCTGTGTATTTTCTTAGGATTAAATAATTTTCTGAAGGATATTGTGAATATGGTATTAGAAAGGCAGTAAAAGTTAAGACTACTGTTAAGTATGATTGCCTACAAGGTATTTTTTACTTTTTTTTACTCATCATTTCCATAATATGATCGAAAAGAGCTTTCTGAAGGAGAAACAGAGGGTAGGAAAGGTTAAGGGATATGTCCAAGGTCACACAGTAAATGGAATGGTAGATCTAGTAATAGGTCTCACTTCTCCTGACTCTCTCCTTCCATACTAACTTTGGATTAGCTATTATAAAATGCTGATAGCTGACCTTAAACATATATCAGGAGCAGTGTTGGAGCCATAAGGCTTTGACAAATGGAATAGTTCCTCCTTTCTTCTCTTTTTATCTTTTTAATCAGTCTGGGGGTAGAAAAACCCCTGGAAAGACAGTACCTTACTTTCAATATTATGCTCTCCCTTAACAGGTGTTTAAGACTTCCTTTGAGTCTGTGTATAGATTTGGGTAGGTAGAGAAGAGGAAGCTACCATTTTGGTACTGGTTAATTATGTTTCAATGGATTCTTCTATTTTTTCCTTCTGCCATCACTGCCTGACTCATCCTTTAATTTAAAAAAAGAAAAAAAGCTTTTACTCATAAATTTTGCTATTTGGATTTTCTCTTCAAAACCAAGACACTAAAAAGCTGCATGCCCCATCATAGATTAAATTTCTGTAGAATTACAAATGAAAGGAGATGACTGAAAGCATTCTGCATGCAATATTGAGGGGTGAAAGTGAGAAGGGAAGATGTACAGATTAATCTCTAAAACATTAGCTAAGTATCCCTTTTATAAAAAAATTATAAATATATTGAAACCCTAATTCTCTCTGTATCCTGGCTTAGGTTACCCTACTGTATATATAAACATGCTGTTAGTGTTTGAATTCTGTATAAATATATAAATCTAATGTTTATATATGTTTGTGTATGTGTGTATACATACATACACACACACATTTATATAATTTACACATAGCTGTGCTCATGCTTGTTGAATCCCAATACTTCTATTAGGAGTGAGGTGTTATGGGAATACTATTAGTTGAAACAAAAGATAATAGAGAGGCTCCATGGAAGGGCTCATTGACATCTTATGATCTTGTGATACTTCATCTAGGGAATTTCTTTGACATGTGGGTATACTGCTATATTGTAAGTATATTGCTAGGTTTACTTTCATAGAGAATTCCCATTTTTTGCTGGGATTGTTCTTTATGTGTGCGTGTGTATGTGTTTGAATATTTCATACATATTGAAGTTGATAATGGAAAATAATAAATGACATTGTCTTCTCTCCCTCCACTATTTTTTCTGCTATCCCCAAATAAAAATGTTTTCATTGTGTTTTTGGTCATGGAGCAAAGGGTTAAATGATAGCCCACTGGTGCAGGGGTTCCCAGTGGGCAGAGGAGGAAAGTGACTGTGGCCTTGGGTGAGACCCTTTGGCTTCTAGATATTCTCATTGTCCCTCTTTGAAATGGAGAAGATCATAAGGAATGCTCAAGCATGGTTAGAGTCTTTGAAAAACCACCTTTCTTTCTTGACTTAACTCATTTTTTTCTTTTTCTTTTTTTTGAAAAGGCATTTTTGTTCTTCTACATTTAATTTTGAATTTAGACACCAGAGAGAGCATTTCCATACACATAGCAGAACACAAAAAGGATTCTACATGAAAGCATGGAATCCATTTCATGCTACTTTTTTTTTCAGTATATAGTGCTATTCTTCTTTCAAAATTGTATTTCAAAACTGTACTAAGTTTGAAGTTGGAACTGGATACACCTTTTTCTAGAGTGGGCGCAATGAAGGGAAGCACCGTGAAGCTGCGTGGGTTTTGCAATCAAAACTAATCTAGCTGGTGTTTCTGCCAAAAGGAATGAATGACAGACTCATGACAATGCAATTGCCACTCACGAGAAAATGCCATGCCACCATCATCAGTGCCTATATTCCTACCATGACAAACCCTGATGAAGTCAAAGAAAAAAATTTTATGAAGACCTAGAGACCCTTATCATCAGTGTGCCAAAAGAGGACAAGCTTATAATTCTGGGTGACTTTAATCCTAGAGTAGGCTCAGGCTACCAGACTTGGTAAGGAGTCCTAGGGAGGAATGGAGTTGGAAATAGCAACAGCAGTGGTCACTTACTGCTGAAGACTTGTGCACCACATGACCTTCTCATCACCAACACTGTCTTCCTTGTACCTAAATACAATAAAACTAAATGGATGCACCCTCGCAGCAAACACTGGCATCTATGTGAGTAAGGAGAAGAGACAGACAAGATGTGAGAGTGACAAAGGCAATGTGTGGTGCAGAGTGCTGGACTGATCATAAATTTATCCTTTCCAAGCTAAATTATTCGCAATCATCAAAAGCACCGCCCCCAAGGCAAAATGACTACCAGAAGAATTAATGTCAACAAATTAGAGCTCTTCTCTGAGCATGAACAGTTTGTTGCTGACTTGGAGGGAAAGTTGAGCCAACGCACAGCTGGCAACAGTGGAGCAGAAAAGGAGGGGCAGCTTTCAGAGATTTGGTGTGCAGCACCACATTTGCTCATCTGGGTCAGAAAACAAACACCGAGACCAGTTAGATGAAAATGATGGGGAAATTCAGAAGTTGCTAAATGAAAAACGTGAACTCCACAGGATTCATCAGCAGGATAGTTCATCCACCTCTAAGAAGGCAGCATTTAATTCTATCAAAAACTAAGTACAAGCAAAGCTTAGAGAAGTGCAGGATTCCTGGCTCAGTAAGAAGGCAGATGAAATTCAGTTTTATGCTGATAGTAACAATTCAAAGTGCTTTTATGATTCCCTGAAAGCTATTTGTGGACCAAAAACTTATGGTGCATCACAGCTCCTCAGGGCTGGTGGAGCCACATTTACTAGTGATAAGGACATGATCCTAGAGAGATGGACTGAACACTTCCATAGTGTTTTCAACAGACCATCATCAATCAATGCTGAGGCCACTGACCATTTACCTCAGGTTGAAGTCATCCCTTCTTAGCTGAATTTCCAACTGAAGAAGAGGTTTTGAGGGCCTTTAGGCTCCTTTAATGTGGCAAAGCACCTGGTGCTGATTCTATTCCAAGTGAGATTTACAAGGTAGGGGGACCATTGCTCATACAAAAGCAGACTGAAATTTCCAGGTTATACGGCAAGAGGAGGTTATAACCCAGGAGTTCAAGGATGCCTCCATTGTCTATCTCTATAAAGGTAAAGGGAATAGGTTGTCCTGGGACAATCACAGGGGGATCTCTCTCTTAGTCATTGCTAGCAAAATTCTTGCTAGAGTCCTCCTTAATAGGCTGATCCTTCCCCTGGAAGGTGAGCATATACCTGAGAGCCAATGTGGCTTCAGAAAGGGCTGAGGAATAGTTGATATGGTGTTTGCTGCCTAACAACTCCAGGAGAAATGCCAGGAGCAGAACAGAGGTCTATACACAATGTTTGTAGATCTGATCAAGACCTTTGACACTGTTAGTCATGAGGTCTTATGGAAAATCATGTCAAAATTTGGTTACCCAGAAAAGTTCATCAATATTGTATATCAATTTCATGATGACATGTTTGCCCAGGTTCTGGATAATGGACAAAGGTCTTGTGCCTTCCCAGTCACCAATGGAGTGAAACAGGGCTGTGTGCTTGCTCCCAAGATTTTTAGCATGATGTTTTCAGTCATGTTGACATGTTTTCAATGAGGATGAATATGGCATCAAGGTCAACTACCATACTAATGGTAAGTTCTTCATTTTGAAAAGGTTACCATCCAAGACCAAAGTGGAGGGAATGTTGGTGCATGATTTTCTGTTTGTAGATGATTGTGCAGTCAGTGCAGCCTCTGAAACTGATATGAAACAAAGCATGGATCAGTTACCTGCTGCCTGTGCTAATTTTGGCCTAATAATTAATACCAAAAGAACACAGGTGCTCCATCAGCCACTATACCATCCATATGTGGAACCATCAGTTACACCAAATGGAGAAGTTTTGAATGCTGTAGATAAGTTCATTTACCTTAGTAGTGTACTTCCAGGGAAGTACACATTGACAATGAGGTTGATGCACACATTGCCAGAGCTAACTCACTGTTTGGGAGAATGAAGAAAAGTTTGGGAGAGAAGAGGTATTTGACTACCAAACTAAAGGTCTACAAAGCTGTTGTGCTTGCCTCATCGTTATATGCTTGTGAAACATGGACAGTCTACCAGTGCCATGCCAGGAAACTGAATCACTTCCATTTGAACTGTCTTAGGAAGAGTCTGAGGATCACCTGGCATGATAAAGGTACGAGACACTGATGTCCTTGCTCAAGCTGAACTGCCAGGTATTCAAACTATGCTTCAGAGAGCATAACTCCTATGGGCTGACCATGTTGTTCAAATGCAAAATGTATGCTTGCCAAAAAGACTATTTTATGGAGAACTTGCATGGGGCAGGTAGTACATGGTAGCTAGAAGAAATGATATAAGGATACTCTCAAGGTCTTTCTCAAGAACTTTGGACTTTACTGTGCAATGTGGGAGACTGGCACAGGACCTCTCAGCATGGCATGCCCACATCAGAAAGGGTACTGTTCTCTTTGAGTAAAGCAGAATTGAGACAACACAAAGTAAACACAGGATGTACAAATTTGGGATATCCACTCCAGATATTCAAGCAGACTATGTGTGCCCAACCTGTGGTAGAGCATTCTGAGCTTGTATTGGTCTGATCTGCTACAGTTGAACACACTGAAATTTCACTTTACAATGGTGATGTCATTTTGGTCCTCTTCAAAGACAAAGGACAACAACCAGCTTGTCTGTGCTTACTTTTAAGCTTCCTTTTTTTCTTTTTAGAAAGTGTTATGTCCCTAATTAATCCAGAGGAAGTAGGGGCAAGAAGGAAATGTGAAACAAATAAATACAGTCGACCAAAATGAATCCACCCAGTGGCCATCTCCAAAAATGCTTATTTCTGTAACTTGTGTCCATCACCTTTCTGTCAGGAGTTAGGCAATATATCTCATCATTGGTCCTCCAGAGGTATGGTTATTACTTTGATCAGAGTTGTTAAACCTTTTAGAGTTGTTTTTCTCCATAGCATTACCATCTTCATATGAATTTTTGTTTAGTTTGGCTTAGCTCATTTCACTCTGCATCATTTCATACTACTCAAACTATTTGAAATTGTCTCATTCATTATTTCTTACAGTACAGTAATACTCCCTTACATTTACATGTCATAATTTTTTCCATTTCCCAGTGAGCTGATAGGCAATCTGAGGTACCACTTTAGATTCTAGTTTTCTCATATCCCCCAAACCCTTTTAATCTCCCTTTATGAATTTGAAATTTTTGTTTTGCTTGTGACTACACCATATCTAGTATTATCTATGCTCTTAATCTCTATCCCTGATTGTTTCCCTGTTGAGTTGGATATATTTCTACCCAAACTATTTGTGTGTATTTATCTATTTGTATATTTAGCCCTCTTTTGTCTATTTCAAATAAAAGTATCATCTGACGTCCATTCCCTCAACCACTTTATTCATTTTTATATATTCATGTTCGTATATTCACTTATGCGAAATAACAAGTTCTTCCTCCTTTTCATATAATATATTCTAACTTAAATCCTCCATTTTCTTTCCCCTCTTTAGAACCTTAGAACAGAAACATTGCTTCCTCAGGATTTGTTTGTATATTTTTAATATAACTCCCTTAATGCCCTTGAAAAACATTGTTCTGAAGGAATCTTGCTTACATTTTAAAATTTCTCCCCCTTTAAAAATGTTAGCACGATAGCACCATATAACTTCTTCCAAATGTTCAAATAAATTTATCTTTCTAGTTTTCTCTGGATTCTTGTGATTTGTATTTCAGAGTTCCTACTCAGTTCTTGCTTGAATGCTTGAATCAGGAATTCTTGAAAGGCAGTAGATTTCTGAAGTTCTTACCCCTTCTCACAACTTTTCTCTTTATCATCCATGTTTTCTGTTCCCTCATTTAACACTAATCCCATTCCTTGTATTTCATTTCTTTCATATCTCCCAGTGTTTCTCTGCTCCACTCTTGCTTCATTTAAAATTTCCATATCCATCACTGATCTCATGGTCTATTATTTCAGTGACTTTGCACAGGTTAGCTCCTGCATCTCAAATATACTCTTTCCTTGGTATCATTAACTTCCTTCAAGATATCTAGACCTCCCAGTCTCTCTTTTCTTTGTCTCTGTACCTGTCTGTCCCTCCCTCCATCTCTCTCTCTCTCTTTCCCACCTTTCTCTCCTCCTCTCTCCTTCCTTCTCCAGTAGACTATCTGAAATTGCTTATGCACTTACTTGAACATTTGCTTATACTGACCCAGGTAACCTCATTTCTAGCTTACTCTCACCATCTGATTTCTCCGTTCATATTCTAAGCAATATTGCTGTTATACCTAGGAAGTCAAGAAATGCAGTTAATTTTGTTCTCTACAAATGGTACTTGAGTGAATGAATGAAAAAAGAAGCATTAATTCCCGATATTGCTCTTGGAATACAAATGAATGCCAACAGAACTGCCCCTGCCCCCTAAGAGCATAGTAATAAGAGAATACCACACATAAAGGATACTGGGAAAGATGATAGGGGCAGTACCTACCTGGTGGCATTGTGTGGAAATAGCCAAGAAGTGGTGTGGTGGACTTGAACTTCCAGGAGCCACGATGGTGTAAGTGCTCTCACTCTCCTTTTGTTTACCTGGAAAAATCCTGGAATAGTGGGACCAGCAGAAGGGGTAAAGCAGTCTTTTAGCTCAGAAGGTTAGGGTGATCGATAGGAAGGGTCCCTCTTGCTGTGGCTGAAGGGGACCAGTGCAGGATTGGAGGCATCCCAGCAGGCCCCATGTAAGTGTACCTGAAGATCCAGAGCCCCAGAGGGCATGGAGCAAGTAAGCACCAACACCAGGACTCCAGGCATGCCTTAGCACAGTCAGGGGAATTGGGCAGACATCAGCACAGATGGTGGTCCACCAGCCACTGAGCTTGCCCATGCTCTAGCACAGCCCTAGGGGAGGAGGAAACCTCCAGGGACCAGATCACCTCTCCCCCACATGTCATGTCATGAACTCCAGGGGAAACTTGAAGAGACTTCATCTGGCCTTGGCCTTGGTACACACCAGCCAGCTAAGCACCAAGTTAACTGCAACATTATATAGCTTCTAGCTGAAAGAACCAGAGGCCACAACACAGAAAGCCAGTAACCAGGCCCTTAGCTCCCAGCACAGGAAATGTGGTACAGAGCCCCTTGTGCCCCAGAAGCAGAGATCCACTTTAAAAGCCAGGAAAAAGACAATCACCATGAGTGAGAAACAAATTAGGAAAACAGAGACCATAGAATCTTAACTGTGAGGACAGGGAAGATCAAAATATGAATTCAGAAGAGGACAGCATTGACACTATACCCACATCTGAAACTTCGAAAGGGAATATGAACTTGTCTCAAGCCCAAAACATTGGAAGAGCTCAATAAGGACTTTAAAAGCCAAATTAGGCAGAAGTAAAATCGACCAGTGATTTTAAAAATACAATTAACAAAAATGAAAAAAATTCACTGAAGAAAACATACAGGTAAAAAGCACAATTGGTCACATGGATAAGGAGGTACAAAACCTAACTGAAGAAAATAATTCCTTAAAAGAAAAAATTGAACAAATGGGGAAGGGAGGGAGGTATAAAAAGTAACTGAAGAAAACAATTCGTTAAAAATTAGAATTGTACAAGTAGAAGCCAATGACTTTGAGGCATCAAGAATCAGTCAAACAAAATCTATAGAATGAAAAAATAGAAAAAATGTAAAATGTCTCATTGGAAAAGCAATTGACCTAGCAAATAAATGCAGAAGAGAAAATCTAAGAATTATTGGTCTACTGGAAAGCAATGAAGAAAAAAAGAGCCTGACTGGTATCTTCCAAGAAAACATCAAGGAAAACTGCCCTGAGGTGTTAGAACCAAAGGGCAAAATAGTCATCAAAAGAATCCACTGACCACCTCCTGAAAGAGATCCCAATTTGAAAATGCCAAGGAATATTGTAGCCAAATTCCAAAATTATCAGGTTAAAGAGAAAATACTGCAAGCAGTCAGAAAGAAACGATTCAGATATCGAGGGACTGTATACAGTCAAGATCACACAGGACCTTACAACTGATTATTTCGTAAAGCAGAGGAGGTTGGACAACAACCAAAGATAAACTACCCAGAAAAAGTGAGCATAATCTTTCCAGGCAAGGAAATGGACATTTATTGAAATAAGGGATCTCCAGACCTTCCTGATGAAAACACCAGAACTCAGTGGGAAATTTGATCTCCAAATTTCAATGATTCAAGACAGATAAAGGCAAACAAGGAAAAAAAAACTTGTTGTTCAATAAGGACAAGCCGTGTTATACGTATGGGAGGATGATATTTGTTAATCTTGACAATTATGTATTTATTACAACATTTTTAAAAGGGATATAGATAGAGGGTGGGGGTATAAATTAACTGATGTGATGATAAAAAAAACCTAATTAATGAGTGTGAAGGGATTGTAATGGGAGAAGAGAAAAGGAAGAGGCAGAAAAGGGTAAATTACATCATATAAAGAGACACAAAAACATGGTAGAGGGAAAGAAGGGAGGGAGACGAGCATTGTTTGAGCTTTACTCTCATTAGATTTGGTTCAAGGAGGGAATAGCAGTTACGGTCCAGAATAACAGTTAAGTATAGAAATCTAGCTTTCTGTACAGACAGTAGGAGGGGAGAAGGGAAAGAGGAAAGAAAAAGGAGGGGTGATTAGAAGGGAGGGAAGAGGTAGTAAGGGGAAAGAAAAGGGAGGGGGGTTGATAGAAGTGAAAGAAAATTGAGGTAGGTCGTGGTCAAAAGTAAAACTTGAGGAAAGGAAGGGAGAAATAAAAGCATAAAGGGGTGGGGAATAGGATGAAGAGAAATATTTAGATAGTAATATATGAATGAGATGAACTCTTCCATGAAATGGAGGTAGATAACAATGGATTAAAAGTTATAATCCTGCAATGTATTGTTTACAAGAAACACATTTGAAATGGGGATACACATAGGATAAAGGTAAAAGACTGGAGAAGAATATTGTGCTTCAGTTGAACTAAAATAAGCAGGGGTAGCAATCCTAATCTCAGACAACGCAAAAGCAAAAATAGATCTAATCAAAACAGATAAGGAAGGAAACTATATCATGCTTAAAGGCATCATAGACAAGTAATATAATTGCTTAACATATATGCCCCAAGTGGTAATAAAGCATCCATATTCTTAGAGAAGAAATTAAGGGAGTTAAAGGGAGAAATAGACAGCAAAACTATTCAAGTGGGGGACCCGAATCTTCCCATCTCTGAACTTGATCAATCTAACTTGAAAATAAACAAGAAAGAAGTTGAGGAGTTGAATAGAATTCTGGGAAAAGGTATGCTAGAACCTCTTGAGAAACTTGATTGGGAAAAGAAAGAAATATACCTTTTTCTCAGCAGTACATGGCACTTACACAAAAATTGAGTATGTACTAGGGCATTAAAACCTCAAAATCCAGTGTAGAAAGGGAGAAAAAAATCAATGCATGCTTTTCAGATAGTGTTGCAACAAAAATGATATGTAATGAAAAGCTATGGAAAGATAGAGCAAAAATTAATTAAAAACTAAATAATCTAATCCTAAAGAAGAAATAACCGGTAACTTGATTCACGAGAATGACAATAATGATGCAACATACCCAAACTTATGCAGTGAAAAGCAGTTCTTAGGAGAAGTTTTATATCTATGAATGATTACATAAATAAAATAGAGAAAGAAGAGATCAATAAATTGGGCATGCAAGTGAAAAAGCTAGAAAAAGAACAAATTGAAAATACCAAATTAAATACCAAATTAGAAATACTGAAAACTGAAGGAGAGATTAATAAAATGGAAACTAAGAAAACTATTGAACCAAGAGTTGTTTTTATTGGAAAAAAACAGATAAAATTAATAAACCTTGATCAGTTTGATTTAAAAACAAAGAAGAAAACCAAATTTACAGTAGCAAAAATGAAAAGGGTCAATTCATCTCCAATGAAGAGGAAATTAAAACAATAATTAGGAATTATTTTGCCCCGGTGTATGCCCATAAATTTGACAATCTTAGTGAAATGGATGAATATTTACAAAGATATAAATTGCCCAGATTAACAGAAGAGGAAGTAAAATACTTAAATAAGCCCATTTCAGTAAAAGAAATCGAACAAGTCATCAATGAACTTCCTAGGAAAAAATCACCAGAGCCAGATGGATTTACAAGTGAATTCTGTCAAACATTTAAAGAAGTTAATTCTAGTACTGTATAGACAACTTGGGGAAATTGATGGCGTCTACTAGTTTCTTTTTATGATACAAATATGGTACTGATACCTAAACTGGGAAGAGCCAAAACAGAGAAAAAAAATTATAGACCAATATGCCTAAGGAATATAGATGCAAAAAAATTTAAAGATATTAGAAAAATGATTACAGCAACTTATCGCAAGAATAATAACACTTTGATAAGATAGGATTTATATCAGGAATGCAGGACTGGTTTAGTATTAAGAAAACTATCAGCATAATTGATCATATCAACAAGAAAAGTAACAGAAACTACATGATTATCTCAGTAGATGCAGAAAAAGTTTTTGACAAAATACAAAACTCATTCCTCTTGAAAATACTGGATAGTGTAGGATTAAATAGAGCCTTCCTTAAAATGATGAGTAACATCTACCCAAAACAATCAGTAATCATTATATGTAATGGGAATAAGCTAGATGCATTTCCAGTAAGATCAGGGGTGAAACAAAGATGTCCCTAATCACCACTTTTAATCGGTACGGTACTAGAAATGTTGGCTCTAGTAATAAGAGAAGAAAATAAACTGAAGGAATTAGAGTAGGCAAAGAAAAAATTAAGTTGTGACTCATTGCAGATAGAATCCTAAACGATGAGGTAAAAAACTACTTGAAATAATAAACAACTTTAGCAGTTGCAGGATATAAAATAAACTCACACGAATCATCTGCTTTTCTATATGTTACTAACAAAGCCCAACAGCAAGAAATAGAAAGAGAAATCCCATTTAAAGTTACTGTAGACATTATAAAATATGTGAGAGTCTACCTGACAAAACAAACCCAGGGACTATATGAACATAATTACACAACACCATTCACACAAGTAAAGTCAGATCTAAATAATTGTAAAATCATCAGTTGCTTGTAGGTAGGCTGAGCTAATATATTAAAAATGACAATTCAATAATTTCCTTACTCAATGTCATACCAATCAAACTACCAAAAAATCCTTTTTTAGAGCTAGAAAAAATAATACCAGAATTCATCTGGAAGAAGAAATTATCCAGAATATCAAGGGAATTAATGAAAAGAATGCTAGGGAAGGTTGCCTATCCATACCAGCTCTTAAATTGTATTATAAAACAGCAGTCATCAAAATCACTTGGTACTGGCTAAAAAATATCAAGGTAGATCAATGGAATAGCTTAGGTATGCAAGACACAGTAGTCCATGATTATAGCATTCTACTGGTTGATAATCCTAAGAACCCCAGCTTCTGGAATATGAATTCACTTTTTGACAGAAAGTGCTGGGTAAACTGAAAAATAGTGTGGCAGAAACTAGGCATAGACCACCACCTGACCCCTTATACCAGATGAAAGTCTAAATGGGTACCTGATCTAGTTATAATAAAGTTATAATATCAAATAAATTAGGGGAACGAGGAATAATTTGTCAGATTTGTGAAAAATGGAGGAATTTATGACCAAACAAGAGATAGAAAACATTATGAAATGCAAAATGGATAGTTTTGATTATGTTAAATTGAAAAGTTTTTGTACAAACAAAGCCAATGCAGCCAAGGTCAGGAGAGAAGCAGAAAACTTGGAAAGAATTTTTACAATTAGTATCTATGATAAAGGCCTCATTTCTAAAATTTTTAGAAAACTGAGTCAAATTTATAAGAATGCATGTCATTCTTCTATTGATAAATGGTCAAAGAATATGAATAGGCAGTTTTAGTCACGTGAAAAAATGTTCTAAATCACTATTGATTAGACATGCAAATCAAAACAACTCTGAGGTACCACATCAAACCTATCAGATTGGCTAACATGACAGTACAAGAAAATGTTAAATGTTGCAGAAGATATGGGAGAGTTGGAATGCTAATTCATTGTTGGTGGAGCTGTGAGCTGATCCAGCTATTCTGGAGAGCAGTTTCAAACTGTTTTCACAGGACTATAAAAATGTGCATACCCTTTGACCTTGCAATACCTCTTCTAGGGTTAAATCCTAGAGAGATCATGAAAATAGGAAAAGGAGCCACATATACAAAAATATTTGTAGCAGCTCTTTTTATGGTGGCCAAGAATTGGAAATTGAGAGGATGCCCATCAGTTGGGGAATGGCTGAACATGTTGTGGTATATGAATGTAATGGAATGCTATTGTGCTAAAAGTTTTGACAGAAAGGCAGAATTCAGAAAAACCTGAAAAGACTTATATGAACTGATGCTGAATGAAGTGAGCAGAGGCAGAAGAACATTATTCACAATAACAGCCACAGTGTGTGAGCATTGATCTTGATAGACTTATCCCTTCTCAGCAATGCAAGGACTTGAAACATTTTCAAAGAACTCATGATTCAAAATGCCATCCACATCCAGAAGAACTATGGAGCCCGAACACAGAATGAAGCAAATTAGTTTCTCTTTTGTTATGGTTTGTTTTTCTCATGTTTTCTCCCATTTACTGTAATTTTGTGCAACATGACTAATATGAAAATGTGTTTATTAGGAATGTATGTGTAGAGCCCATATAAGATTGCATGCCATCTTGGGGAGGGAGAGGAGAAAATTTAAAACTTAGGGAAGTGAATGTTGAAAACTGAAAAGAAGTAAAATAATAAATTTGGAGAGAGAAAAAAGAAGTTATATCCCTAGTTCCAGTCAAGATAATCACAAAGCTTATCTCTTTTTTTATTGAATTATTTTATTTGTTTTCATTGTTCTCCAATCACTTCCATATATCTTAGATATTTTTTCTCTTTTCTCCCCATTCCCTCCCTGATACGGCATACAGTTTTATATAGGTGATACACATATGTTCCTATTAAATA
This sequence comes from Potorous gilbertii, assembly GCA_028658325.1. NCBI lineage: Eukaryota > Metazoa > Chordata > Mammalia > Diprotodontia > Potoroidae > Potorous > Potorous gilbertii. Next base: position 35,082,296 of record CM053771.1, on the reverse strand, counting down.
CATTTTCACCTTAGTCATGTTGCATAGAAGAATTAAAATGAATGGGAGAAATCATAAAACAAAACATAATACAAAAGAAAACGGTCTGCTTCGTTCTATAATAAAATTCCATAGTTCCCAAAGCTCAACTCTTAAAGCCAAAAGTGCCAAAGGAAAAGTCTGTGTATTTAATCTCAGATAATCTCTTACTCCCTCCCAGAGTCTCAGTTTCTTCAGAAGTAACATGGACATATTAAATGAAAAGACTCCTGAGTTATCTTCCAGGTCTAGATCTATGATCCCTAGGTGTCCTCTCATATAGAAAGGTAAACTGTTTAGCATTATTGAGTCCCTTATGATTTTTCTTTTATGTTTTCTTTTCTGTCCTTCTCTTGAATTTTTTATTTGAAAATCAACTTTTCTGTTCAGCTCTGATCTTTTTATCAAGAATACTTAAAAGCCCTACATTTCATTAAATATCTACTTTAAACTTTGAAGAATTATAGTCAGTTTTGCTAGGTAAATTATTCTTGGTTGTAATTTCAGCTCTTTTGCCTTCTTCTAGATAGCATATTCCAAACCCTCTACTCTATTAACGTGGTAACTGTTAAATTTTGTGCAATCTTTACTCTTGCCCTGTAGTATTTAAATGGTTTCTTTTTGTCTACTCGAAATATGTCCTTAACCTGGGAACTCTGGAATTTGACTGCAATGGTCCTGGGAGTTTTCATTTAGACTTCTCTTTCAGGTGATCTTCAGTGGGTTTTGTTTCTGTTTTACCCTCTGGTTCTAGGATATCAAGGAAATTTTCCTTTGTAATTTCTTGAAATATGATGTCTAGGTTCTTTCTTTGATCATGGCTTTCAGGTGCTCCAATTCTTACATTATGGTTTGTCTTTCTGTTTTCCAGGTTCATTTTTCAATGATATATTTCACATTTTCTTCTCTTTTTTTCATTCTTTTGACTTTTGTTTTTTCTTGATGTCTCATGGAGTCATTAACTTTCACTTACACAGTTTTAATTTGTAAGGAATTATTTTCTTCAGCAAGCTTTTATATCTCTGTTTTCTGTTCAGTTAATTCTGCTTTGTAAGATGTTATTTCCTTCATTATTTTTTGGTGCGTCTTTTACCAGGTAGCTAATTGTTTTTTCATAATTTTCTTCCTTTGCTCTCATATCTTTACCAGTTTTTCCTCTGCTGTTCTTACATGATTCTGAAAATCATTTTTCATTTTTCTAGGAATTCTTGTTGGACTTGTGTCCAATTCATATGTTTCCCCCTTGGAGACTTTGCTTGTGGCTGTTTTGGGGATTTCAGTGTTTTCCGTGCTTCCAAGATGATATGGTCACTACTCTCCTGGTCTTTATTCTTCTCCTTACCTAGGAAGGGCCTCTGATCCCTTGGGATTGCCATCAGTGGTGCTTTTCAGAGCCCCTGCTCCCTTGAAACCAGAGACAGTATTGTTCCTCAAGGTCCCTGTTCCCTTGTGACCAAAAGTGATGCTATTCCTCAGGGCCCTGATCCCTCCTCCCCCTCTCCTTCCCTTCAGCTATCACCTAGAAGTGGTCATAGGCAATAGATTTACCAGCGACTAGTCTTGCTTCTAGTGCTAACTTGTAGTCTCTGACCAGTTGCCTGAGATAGCCCTGTATCCTGCCAGTCCTTTTCTCTTATTGATGTCTGCCTTTCAAGCCTTCCATTTTGGGAAAGGATCCAGGTCATCCAAACTTCATTCCACCCCTCACTGTGCTTTCTGACTGTAGACTTCACCTCCATGCTACCATAACCCTGTCTCCCAGACTTTCCACTTGCTGTTTTTGTTTGTCTTCACCCATCATGGCTAAGGACTTGCTTTCCTTTACTTGTTTTTGTATCCAGTGCTTAGTTCATTGTCTGGCATATAGAAACCAATTAAACTTGTTGCTTATCTGCCTGAAACAATCCCTTCCCAAGGAGCTTGCATTCTATTGGAAGAGACAACATATATACATAAAAGCATAGAAGACATATAAAAATAAGTACCAGTTAAGTTGGGTCTTGGGAGTGAGTAGGAAGGAAAGGTACTAACTCCTGGAGAGATGGAAAGGCTTCATGTAGAAGGTAGGGTTTGAGCCAGAGTTTTGACGAAACTAAGAATGCAGAGTTGTGGAAGAAATTAATTTTGGGCATTAGGAATAGCCAGTGGGAAGCTGGGGGCACAGTGGATAGAGCACTGGACTTTGAACCACCAAGACTCATTTTCATGAGTTCCAGTGTGACCTCACACACTTATGTGTTATGCATCCCTGAACAAGTCATTTTGACCCTATTTGCTTCAATTTCTTGTCAGTAACATGAGCTGGAGAAGGAAATAGCATACAACTCTGGTATTTGCTTTAAAAAATCCCAAAATAGTGTCACAGAGAATCATACACCACTGAAATGACTCAACAGCAACAGCAACAAAAGGGACAGCCCATGCAGAGTCCGAGAGCTAAGAGGACCAGCATCAAGGTGAATTTGGCTGGTCTGTAGTAGAACGTAGGCTACGAAGATTGCAAAGGTGACTGTGGGACAGACGGGCAAGCACTTTCCAATTCAGACACAGGAAATTGGATTCCAGAGGCTAGATGGAGCCCATTGGAATTTCCTGAGCAGGGAGATTGTATAGTCAGATCTTTACTCAAGGAGTTTCACTTTGGCACATGTAAAGGGTAGAGTGGAATGGGGGGAAAAGGGAGGCATGAAGATCAGTTTGAGATTGACTGCAGTAGTCTGGGCATGAAAAAGGAAGGTGGCTGTGTGAGTAAAGAGATTTGGCTGAATATGAGAGATAAGGAGGTTGAAATCATCAGATTTCTGTTTGGATACGTGATGTGTGAGTGAGAGTACAAAGTCAAGGATAATGCATTGTGATAAATTCAAGTGACTGAAAGAATTGTGGTGTCTTCTGTCAAAATAGGGAAACTTGAAAATGGTTTGGGGTATGGAGGAGTGTTGTGAATTAAGTACTGGACATAGTTGGTAAGTTTGAAATACTTAAGAGATATCCATTTTGAAACACTAAATATACAAGTGGATCTAGGAAGAGACTAAGACTAGAGGTTTGGGAATCATTTGCACATAGATAATTAAACATGGGAAGTGGTGATGATTTCATGGAGAGACAGTGTAAATTGAGACTACAAGAATTCCTCTTCTTGAGGTGACACCTACAGTTCAAAGAAATGACGTCAATAAGGAACCAGCAAAACGAACTGAGGAAGCATAGTCAGGTAGTTGGAAGCAGGAAGAGCAATATCATGAAAACCCTTAGAGAAATGAGTCCTCAGGAGGGAAAGTGAGGGTTAGAGGGTAGTTTGGTGTCCTGTGCTGCAGAGAAGTTGAGAAGGATGCAGGCTGAACAAAAGGCCTTCATGTTAATAGGGAACTGAGGAAGAACAGATTTAGAGGAGAATATGAGTTGTATTTGAAAATGCTGAGTTTGCGATGCCTGTGAGACATCCAGGAGGACATGTCTAGTGGCAGTTGTTAATGTAGAACTGGAATTCAGGGGAAAAATTTGGGAGTCAGAAGCATAGAGTCAGTATTTGAATTCACTCATTTTGGATGAGATCCTACAAAGATCTGTGTTTTGTGATATGGGGAACAAATAATTATATCAATGTCCGTGCATTTCATTTTGTTTGGTAGATAGACAAAATTTGTTAACATTTACCTTTGTTACCATAGTGAATAGTACAAAAGATTGTAAAAGATGGCAGAAGACAGTGCAGGATTAATTGCTAAAAGTGTGATATAGTGAATGTTAGGAATGATTGTTATTTGCTAGCATTGAATAGTGCTTTAAGGTTTATAAAATACTTTATATATGCTTTCCCATTCCAAGGAGGGGAAAGATCACATTAAATGAGAATAGTCGTTAAAGGAGGAGCTTACATCCCTCTACTGCTATGTCCTATGATATTTTGATTGATGGTTCAGTTCTCCTTCTTTGTGCAGCAGTGTTCACAGTTGAGAGACATGGTCAAAGAATTCTTAAGGAAATTAAGTTCCTATCCTGAGTTGACATGTCGTAACCTCAGAGGTACCACCTCTGACGTGGGCTTCAGAAAAGAGGTTATATCCAAGTTTCTGATATCTAATTGACTGTAACTCTCTGCATTTCTAGAATCCTAACTCTAAATACATTTCTTGGATCCAGCTGGCTCCCATTCCTTTTTTGTGCCCAGAGTTCTATGGTCAGCTGTGTACCAGCTCAATCCAGTTATTGAATGCAGCCCTTTGGGGAAGCTCATGCCTTCAGGGTACAGTTCCCAACTTGACCTGTTGCTCAGTCACATGAAACAAGTTGCCTAATGAATTTTAAGATCTTCCTGTATCTTTACTGTGAAAACTAGTCCTGATCAAACTTGATATGGAGAATACCTCAAAAACTGAAAAAGTAGTCACTTTTTAGGTAGTTGTAGTCACACTCTCCTTCCGCGTTTGGTGCCACTTAGATTGATTCACTGATACAGAAATCTCCCTTGGCCAAACTATTTTCCTTCTTGGGTATGGGTTATCAGACTAGTGGGGCCCCATGAAGCGGTTTTTGTGCCTGTGAATGATAAAGACTTGTTCCATCTCTCTTTTGGAGATGTATAGCCAGCCATCTGGCATCTTTTTCTTGTTTTCTATCATGCCTGCCTGAGAATAAGGTATTTTTACTAGCTAGACTTAGTGTCCCTTCAGTGCGCTCTCTCACCTCTCATTAGGCCAACCCCCAACACAATAAAAACTAGAATCAGCCTTCTTTTCTGTTATTAAAATTGCTTACAAAAATCTCTACTTGTAAGTTCCAGCAAACTTGGTATGTCCAAATTTGAGCTCATTCTTTTTCTCCAGGCTGGCTTCTTGAACTGACTTCACTGTTTCAGTTTTTAAATTTGGTATCATCTTTCATGCTTTTCTTTCCTTTATTTTCTATACCTAGTCATTTTCCAAGTCCTGTTAATTCCACCTCTACAAATGTATCTCACATACATCCTTTCCTTTGTATTTCCTACTGCCTGAACCTTCAACCAGACCTCCATTTATTACAAACCTGGACTATTTCTATAAGGTTTTAAAAAGATCTTTCTCCAGATGTCCGTCTTCTCCTCCCACACCTCCCCCAAGTCTTATACTTCTTTCGACATTTCCAGCCTTATCACATATTTAAATTGCCTCCTGTGTGCCAGGCTCTCTCCTACATGCTAGGACGACAAAAATGATGTAGTCCAACTCTGCCCTCAAGGAACCTACATTTTATAGGGAGAGATAGCATGTTTATTTTGACAGCATGTTCATTTAGCAGTATATGCAAGATAAATACAGGTTAACACTGGGAGTTGGAGGTGTCAGGAACTGCTTATGTAAAAGTATTTGAAATGCGTTTTGAAAGAAACCAATGATTCTAAGAGGCTAAGATGAGGTGGGAGCACATTGTAGGCAGAGGGGACAAGGAGTGCAGAGGCAGGGAAGCTAGAGATGGTGTGTCCTGTGTGACACAGCAAGAAAGCCTGTTTAACAGTCACCTGATTGGTGAAAGGAAGAGTGTGTAAGGATGCTGCGATAGTAGTCACCGGGCAAGGTCAGGGGTCTTTGATAACCATGCAGAGGAGATTATTCAATTTACATAGTAGAAAGCCACTGAAATTTATGAGTAGGGGAGTGAAACTAGGTTGCTGGCAGTGTGTACTTTGTACATGTACAGGAGGAAGGTGCTTCATTTCTGCTATTTTTTAAAATTAATTTTCTTTTTTTATTATCAACTTGACAAGCAACAGCTAACCTGAATAGTTCAATATATAAAGGACAGAAAATGAGAACTGTATGTATTTGAAACTGTGAGCTTTTGTACAGATTGCCCTTTTAATATATATTCATCTTAACACAGTAGTAACATTACCTTGCTTCTTTGTGTTTCCTCCTGAATTTCCTTTTCTCTTCTGTGGCTTGTTGTCTCCTCCCCTTCTGTTTCTCCTCCCTTTCTCCTCTCTTCCTTCATTCTTCCCTTCCCTCTTCATTAAAATATCACTATCTACTAACTGCCTATACCTCTGCCATCCTCAAATATAAATGCTCCTTTGTAACAAGAAAGGAGGATAGTCAAGCAAACCAAGTGCTCTTATTGGCATTGTCTTACATTGTATATTTTGTAATACCTCTCCAGTCCATCATTACACTATCCAGAGGTGGGAAACAGGCTTCCTCATCCTCCTCCTCATGGTATAACTGATCATTTCACTGAATAGAATTCTTAAGTCTTTCAACTTAGGTTCCTTTCCAGTAGTGTAGTCATTATATAATTTGTTCTTCTGGTTTTACTCGCATCATCCTGCTTCATTTCATATGAGTCTTTCCCACTTTCTTTGAATCTGTCCTTTGGATCCTTTCTTATGGCATGATAACCTAACTGTATTCACATACTATAATTTGTATAGTCATTTCCTCTCTAATAGGCATCTACTTTGCTTCCACTTTTATTTTTCCCAACCAAAAAAAAAAGGTATCATGGATATTTTTGTGCTCCCTAAGAATAGTGGCTAGTTTTTTGTTTTTGTTGGAGGGTGAGAGTGGCCTTTCTTTGTATTATTCCCAGAGCTTACATGGCACAGACTAAGCTTTTAATAAATGTTTGTTAACTGATTGACTGATTTGCATATGAATCCTTTAAATTTTTTTAACTCTTTAGGGAGTATATGCTTAGTAATGGTGTTGCTGGATTAAAGAATACATATAAGTCAGAGAAATTTTTGCTCTTGTGCCAAAATGCTTTCTGGAATGTATCAGACCAGTTAATAATTCCACCAATAGTACATTATTCTGCCTATCTTCGCACTGGCCTACCAGCAGTTGTCATCTCTTAAATATTTTGTTTATTTGTCATTTCAGCCAATCTGATAGGTGGATGGTAGCATATAAGAGTTGTTTCAGTTTATTTTTCTCTATCACAGGTGATTTGGAGAATTTTTATATTGTTGTTGAGAGCTTGCATTTCTTCTTTTGAAACTACTTGGTCATATCTTTTGTCCATTTATTTACAGGGGAATTCACTTTGTATCAAATTGAGTATTTGCATAATCATTTATTTTTGTATATTTGCATCAGTTACCTATGCATCTTGGCTATGAGGCTTCTGATTTACCTTAGAATTACTGGAAACTACAGTGGAACTATATTGAAGTATATTTTCTTATTTTTATCAATTGAAGTATTTTATCTATACCAATCATAATGAAAGGACCCCTTTTGTTTGAGCTTGATCACCGAGACAGAGGTATCCCACTCATAACCACTGAATCCACTGCCGCCAAACCAGACTGAAATGTAGTTGGGAAATATTTAACAAAATAAAAAAAATACAATACCATGTAGATAATGTTAATTTGTTATTCTAAGTCAGTGGCAGCAGGGATCTGTTTCCATTTGAGTTTGTCACCACAGATCTAACTTTCTTTAGAAGAATGAATTATGTTGACATCATGGTGGAAACTGTAAAAGAAGGGGGCTTTGCCAGTAGGAAAGTTAGACTGAGTGAATGATCTATCTGTCTGTCTATCTTACCTATTTGTCATCTCTCTAGTCAGGCAAACCTTTGGGCATATGGTCTTTGAACAAAGAAGTTTCCCTTGACATCTTAGACACTATGCCAAGTTGATTTAAAGGGAAAAATCAGCTTTTTGCACATTGCCTTGGAGTGTGGGGCACCTGGCTGTTGATATGGGAGATCTGGATAGTAAGAATCACTGAGTACTAATTCCTGTGAATTGAAGAAAGAGTGTGTACATGTAATTGTAATGGATGTTTATTAAGTACTAACTATATGCTCTACGTTGTTCTGAGTTGTGAGCACGCAAAGAAACAATCTGTCCTGTCCTCGAGTTGGGTTGTTGTTGTCCTTGTTGTTTGGGGAAGGAGGGGAACAGACCAAAAGAAAAAGACAAATATAATATGTAAAAAGAAAATGAAAAATAAGTGGAGGGCAGGGGAGAAGACTCTAACAACTGGGGAGCTCAGGAAGGGCATCCTTTAAGAGGTGGTCCTTGAGCTAATCCTCGAAAGAAGCCAAGGATTGTCAGGCCATCATGGATGGAAGGTGGATGATGTCTTGGGTCTTAGCAGCAGTACTGAGTGACTGGAGCTTCTTATTCAGAGGGTTATTTAGAACTATCAGTTTGGCAGCTGTGTAGATGATAGATGAGAGGGGGAAAGAGTTGTGGAAGGCAGAACCAATTTGTTGGATTCTGTAATAGTCCAAGCAAGAAGTACTAAGGACCTGAAATAAGGTGGTAGTCATGTGGATAGAGAGAAGGGAACAGATCAAGAGCAGACTGGGCTGGACAAGAGATGCGTTCTCATGAGGAGCATCTTAGATGAGCATTCCACACCTTATGTCAATACTCTTTCCTGTATAATTATAGCCGCAGTTAAATCAGTTATTTTTATATAATTTTTATGTATATTTGATATCTTTGTGGACAGCCTGCATGAATGCATTTTGTTCTACTCAGTCAATTGATCATTAAGCATTTACTAAGCCCCTACTATGTGCCAGGCACTGTGCCAAGGTCCTGCAACAAAAACTTTTTTGAGGCAGCTCTGGCTCAGTGAACAGAGAAGTAAGTCTTGAAGTTTAAACAGGAAGACTTGAGTTTAAACATGACCTTATACCCTTTCATAGGTGTGTGGCCTTTGGTAAGCCATTTGGCCTCTGCCTGCCTCAGTTTCTTCACCTACAAAATGTGGATATATTAAGACCACCTACCTCATAGGGTTTTTTTGAGGATTAAATGAGATATTTGTGAAGCCCTTTGCTAACCTTAAAAAGAGTTTTGTGATAGCTACTGTTATTGTTGTTTAAAAAAATAGACACAATGACATTTTGCATTTATGGGTTTTTTAAAGGAGTTGTGTTATTTGAGTTGGGTTTTGTAAAGTTAAGATCTACTGTGGGCAACAGTTCAGAAGTCTATATTGTTTTCATAGACTTTTTAAAATAAAGACACACAGCTTAGTAGTTACTAATGTCTTCAGTCATGTTGTTATTGTGGGGGTGGTGGAGAGAGGGTCAAAGTATGCTTTGTCATCTTTCACTCTCTTGGAATTTTATGTTATATGAGATAGCTATCAGTGTCAGGGTTCCTCTAAACTTCGGTCATGTTCAGCATAGATACATGTACATGCAGATGTGTGTATGTGTATTCATTTACATGTGTGCAAATGCACATGTATGAATATTTGTTTTCCCATCTTCTTCTTCAGTTATGCTGCCCAGTCTTCATATAGTGCTTATCTACTAAGATAGCCTCATCCTGGGTCATCTCCAGTCATCCTGATGAATATCTGGTCACTGGATTCAGATGACTCTGGAGGAGAACTGAGGCTGGTGACCTGCACAGCCCTCCCTCACTCAAAAAACAAAGTCCAGTGCAAGTCATGTCATATTTCTCTGATGGCATGGTCTTCTTCGGCAACAAGGGACAAACACATGCACACTAAGATAGCAGGATCCAGATACAGGTTTATCTTTGTCACAGGTGACAGTTGGTAAATCATGTGTAAGTCTTTGTCCTTTCATCCTTTTGTCTGAATTGGTGGTTTCTTTGATTTCCTCTGCAACCAGAGTGATTTAACTAAAAACGCTTGATTCTGAAATGATTGTTAGGTTATAAGAAGTCGTTTTCCATCAGTAAAGATATATTTAGTTTCTTTTGTTTCCCCCATGTTTGTTGCTCACCACCTCTAAAGACTATTCTTATGAAGGTATTCATGATGCAAAAATATGACACTTTTGGGTAGGCTACAAGCCATTGGTTTCCTTCATTTTTTGAATCTGATCTATATTCTTCAAAATAATCTTAGTCATCCTTTTCTTTGTCTACTTTTGAAATGAAGTGACTGAATATCTATGGAGGGACAGGTTAGTTACTTTGCAGAATTCCAAGTCACTTTCCAAAATGGTTGCACCATTTTACAGCTGCACTAATGGTGTGTTAGTATGTTTATCATCCCACAGCTCTTCAGTGTTGACATTTCTCTAATTATTAGTATTTTAGAGCATTTTTTATGATGTGGTAAGTATTTTGTAGTTTTTCTTTCAAGAACTGTTCATATCTTTTGACCACTGATCAATTGGGCAATGGCTATTAGTCATGTGTCTGTGTGTGTACACATACGTATACTATATGAGGGTGTGTACGAAATGTCTATATATAGATATATATATGAGAATGTAAAATTTTTATATATCTTGAATGCCACACTAAATTAGAGAAATTTAATACAAAGGTTTCCCCCCCTGCCAATTTGACCACTTCCTTCTTATTCTAGGCACATTAATTTCATCTCTGCAGAAGCTTTTAAGTTTTGTATAATCAAAGTAATCAAATTGCCTCTATTCCTTGTTTGATTAGGAATACATCTGCTAGGATGGGGTGGTGGTGGTATAGAGCCAAGATGGTGGAATGACAGGAAGCAATTCAGTCACGTCTTCTCCACAAATTCTTCCTAGCAGTTCTAAAAATTGTACCAGACCAGAGCATGATGAAGAAATTCAGAAAAAGTCACAGTCCATTGTCTGGCCCAGTTTGATACAGGGAGACATATAGGGAAGTCTATGAGGCTCCAGCACTCAGGGAGAGACTGTGCACCACAGCAAGAAGAGATCTTAAACCCTTTCCAGGACATCCCCAGACCCATACTGAGACACTGTCATGTAGATAGGTGCTAACTGGCAGTTTTACCTTCTACTACTTAGTTGCAGGTTGGAAATTCAGGGTGGAAAGAGAAGGGTTACTTGTGGCATTGAGGTTAGGAAGGCCCTGGCAGTATATATAGAAAGGAATAAGTTAAGAAGCCAGCAGCAGCAGTAGTAGCAGTGGTTGTGACTCAGACCTCAAGAGCAAAGAAGGATCTCATTTCTAAGGTGTAGCCCACCCTGTAGAGAAATAACCAAGGTAAGACTCCCAGACCAAGACCATGTGTACAGTTTTGCTTTTCTGAGCTAACATAACTTTCCAGTTGACTGATAGGGACAGAGAGTCTGGTGTTAGTTTACTCTTGCCTAGACCAAAATACAAGTCAGAATTTGAAAATCTTAGACCATGGGGATAGCAATCAAATTTTCCTTGAGATCATTATGAGAGTACTGAAAGCCTGCAGAAGCCCACCTTGCCCCCAAGACTGTGGAATAAGGCAATCCTTAGTACCTCAGGGCATCAGCAACAGGACCAGCCTCAGCCTTCCCTCCAAAAGGGCCACAGAGCCCAGCCTTAACATCAGGTCTGAAATCATAAAATAGCCTGGAAAAATGAGCAAACAAAAAAGGACCATCCTGTAATGAGCTATTAGGTAGCAGGGATGCTCAAGACATAGATAGAGAAACAAATTACTTCAAAACATCTACAAGAAATGCTTCAAAGAAAAACACAATTTCAGGACAAACGTCAATATTCCTGGAAAAGATGAAGCAAAGAGATTTTTTTGTTGTTGGTTTAAAATGTTTTGTTTTCTAAATGAGAAGAGAGAACTTGAGGAAAAATTGGAAAAGAAATGAGACCTATAGAAGAAAGAATTGGAAAAGGGATTAACAGCTTTGCATAAGAAACACCAATTCCCTGAAAATTCAGATAGACCAAATAAAAGCTCCTTGAGGCAACAAAAAATATTAAAACAAGTCCAAAGGCAGAAAAATAGAAGAAAATGTAAAATAGCTGTCTCATAGCAAAACAGTGTACATGGAAAGCAGATGGAGGAGAAAAAAAATTAAGAATTGTTGGACTTTCTGAATACCATGGCCAAGAAAAGGGGCCTAGACATCATTCTTCAAGAAATCTTAATAGAAAACTGCCCAGATCTCTTAGAACTGGAGGGCAAAGTAGAAATAGAATCTACTACTCATCACATCCCAAAAGAAATTCCAAGATGAAATGCCCAAGAACATTACAACCAAAATTCAGAGCTCCCAGGTCAAAGAAAAGAACACTATAAGCATGCCTATAAAAAGAATTACTTAGTAGCCACACTTAAGATCACATATGATTTAATAGCTACCACAATAAGAGCACAAAGAATTTACAATATGAAATTGCAAAAGACAAAGCATATGGTTGTATAGTCAAGAATAACTTAACTTGGTAAAACTAAGTATAACGCCACAGGAAAAAAATAGAGGTCTTCTCTTTGTGAAAGAGAGGACTTCTAAGTGTTCCTAATGAAAAGGCCAGAACTGCAGAGAAACTTCAGAGTAGAAAAACTGGAATGAAGAGAAATATAGAAGGGTAAATAAGAATGTACCATAGCAAACAGACCAACAGTGCTAAATTTAAATATTAGAAGATGATACATAGATCCCTCTCAACCTTGTCATCAGAGAAGGAGTTCAATAAGACAAGGTCTGGGAGAGATTCTATTATGTCTTTATGATTTAACAAAAGAATGGAAAAAGAAGAGAAAAGGAGTACTCTTGGGACAGAGAGGGAGGAAGAGAAAGGAAAGTTAGGGAGAATTAATCTCATAATGAGATAATAACAATGTATACAAACAGCTATGGAGCCTCACTTTTTCCTGAAATAGTCAGGAACAAAGAATGCACACACACGTATGGTTGCCTACAAAAATACATTTCATTCAGTAGGGAAATAGAAGGGAAGAAAGAGAAGGAATGAGGGGAATTAGAGGGAGGGCAAATTAAAGGAGAATTTAGTCCTAAGCAAAATAAATTCTAAGGATATACAAAAATATTTATAGCTCTTTTGGAGATGTCAAAGAATGAGAATCTGAGAAGGGGGTGCCCATAAATTAAAGAATGAAGGAACAAGTTACAATATGTAAACATGATGGAAGGAACAAGTTACAATATGTAAACATGATGGAAGGAACAAGTTACAATATGTAAACATGATTGTGGTGAACTCTTAACAATGTAATGATCAACCTCAGTTCCAGAGGACTAATGATGAAACATGCTATATATCCTCTAATAAAGCATTTAAAGACTAAGAATGCGGAGTGAGACAGTTTATTTTAGTGCACAGACAATGGGAAAATTTGTTTTGATTAATTTTACATGATAATGAGTTTTATTTTTCCTATCTTCTCAAAGGATCCTGGTGTAAGGGTGCGGAAATGGTATGGAATGGTGGATCTGGGTGATTAAGGCAGAATGTAAAGAAAAAGATAGAAACTCTGAGGACTCAAGATTAAACATGCTGCTCATGTCTTCACAGAGAAGTGGTGGTCTCAGAGCACAGATTGAGCTGTATTTTTTAGACATTGTCAGTAAGATATTTTCTCACTATAATTGTTTCTATATTGCTTTACTGATAAATGTTTCTGTATTTATTGCTTTACTTAACTCTACGTGCTTGTAACAGGGTTTTTGTTATTTTTACTTTGTCAATGGAGAGTAAAGGATGAGGGAGGAAGAGAAAGGCTGATCCCTGTTTAAAAATAAATTAGAGTTTAATTTGAAAAAATTAAATGAGGGAATTGGACTGAAAATAAAAACAAGAATATATGGTCCATAGCTGTGAGAGCTATATGATATGATTCTCTTTTGATTTTTTTTTAATACCATGATCTTTAATATTAAGGTTGCATATTCATTTAGTATGTATTGTGGAATAGCGTATAAAGTGTTGGGCTAAGGGTCTCCCTTGGGTAATCTGTTTACTTCTAATCAACACCGGATTGTTTCAGTGACTGCACTTTTCCAACATAATTTGAACTCTGGAAATTCCCCTTTTATCTCTACCTTTTTTTTTTTTATCATTTCCTTTAATATTCTAGGTATTTTGTTTTTTCAAATTCATTTTGACATTATTTTATGAAGTTTTTTAAAATATCCCCTTGATAATTTGATTGGTATATCATTAAATGTGTGAAGTAATTTTAGTAGCATCGTCACTTTTATTATATCGGCACTTTCCAGTCATGAGCCCTGAATATTCTTCCATTTATTTGAGTTGTTCTTTATTTCTTTAAGGAACAATCTGTAATTGAATATATACAAGTCTTTTGTATGCTATAATAGATTTATGCATCAGAGATAAGTCAATTTCCGTTGTCCATGATATGAGACACTGAGGTCTAACTCAAGTATACTTAGCAACCACTAACTCACTGCCTAACCTTCGGGCTGCACCAGCCAACTAGAGAAGGTAAGGGAGGGAATAAGCATTTATGTAGTACCTATAATGTCCCAGGCAGTGTGCTGAGCAGTTTACAAATAACTCATTTGCTCTTCACAAAAACCCTAATTCTGAAGTGCTGTTACTACTCCCATTTTATGATTGAGGAAACTAAGGCAGACAGAGCTTGAGTGACTTGCCCACAGTCACACAGCTAATAATAAGTGTCTGACTCTGCATTTGAGTTATAACCTTCCGAATGATAAGCCCAGCACTTTATTCTCAGTACCACCAACTACCTCAACAAGACACATGGGCATGCAAAATAATGCAACTCTGTACCCTGACACCCCTTCCTTCTTTCTAATGCCGTGGAGATCCAGGCTCCAAGCTACAGACATGTACTGCATCCTGGATAGCCACTATAGTAATTTTCTGCTGCAAAAGACAATGCACATACCTTATATAAAGTTCAACCCCTTATCTGACTCCCCAGCCCAGCCTACACACTGCCAGTGCTTCAGAGATTCAAACTTAAAATGGCAGAAACTTTTCTAGGCTTTAGTAGCAGTAATAACATAACATGGTCGTAATTTGTACTGCTGAGCCAAAGAACTTTGGAATAAATGGAAAGGGACAGGACATTATGGGTGGAGGGAGCTATCTGATCCTCCACTAGGGAGAGGCTTTGACACCCAATTCTCATAGAAATCATCACTGAAAGGGAGGGAATCAGAAAATGAGTAATAGGGGGAAATAAGGGGGAAAATAACCTTGAAATTACACCCAAAAAAATTACCAAAGATCTCAGGAAGAAACCTCTATTTCCCATGCTTGAAGTCCATTCCTTCTTCACATCCAGTTTGTAGAATTCCTTCTTTTCCTTTCAGAAACGGCTTAAGCACACAATCCTGACAAGTAGTGATGCCCCCCTCTCAAATTGCCTTGTATGTAACTAAATTATATTTGTTTATTCAGTTAATATTTATTTTATACAGGTCAAACCAAAAATCTTAGGTATCTCAAATGTCTTAGTGCATTTTTTAACTTGTGTGACTGTACACACACACACACACACACACACACACACACACAGACCCCCAATCATCATCCATAAATTATAGCTTTGTGCATCTGTACTTGGTTGTCTTTCATGAAATGTCAGCATCCTGTGAGTAGGGATTGTTTAATTTATCTCATTTACATGCCCAGTGTCTGTCACATAGTATGTATTTCATAAATACTTAGTGATTTACAAAGTTCTTTACAGATTATTTGCTGTAGGAGAAAACCACCCTCCAAATCCAGTTTCATTAGAAGTTAAAGCAGTGGTTCTTAACCAGCAGTCTACATATTCCCAAGGGGATTGTTGTTACATTTCAGGAAGTCCATGAACTTCAATTAGAAAAAATTACACCTCTATTTTCACTAACCTCGGTAACTAAAATTTCTAATTTCCTTCAATTATTTTTAAGCATCATGCTTAGGAAGGCTGCATAGGCTTCATTCACCACACTGCCAGAGGGATCCATGATGCAGAATATGTTAAGATTCCTAGAATTAAAGATAATGAAGTTCTGTACCCTGAATATTTACACTGCTTTCTACATTTGAATCCCTGGCTTCCCTGCTCTGTCTCTGATCCTGCCTTGCAAAACAAAATTCCTCCTCTGTCTTTATTTTTTATTCTCCTTCTCTACAACTAAATGCCCTATGAAGGGATTCGTTTAAGTGTCCTGGCTGGGTCCCCTAATATCAATTGCACTCTCACTATTGCATGGGGATCCTTTTGTTCTCCCTAAATTAACTCTTTGTTACACTTCCACAGTGGTTGCTCTATACCCTTCCTTTTCTGTACTCTGATAACCATTCTCCCCTTCACAGAAAATGACTTCTCCTCCAACTTTCTGAGAAATGTTTCTTCATTGTCGGTACCTACCTCAAATTCCCTTTCTGTTTCCTTGTTCCAGTCTTCTGTCTCTTTCCTTTTCTTCCTTCCCCTTTTTCTTTCTTAACCTCTTCCATTCCCAATTTTCTTTCATTTGAAATCTCTCCTTATCTGTGGACTCCTTCCCTAGTGCTCCCAAGGCCATCCTCCAACCTTAAAAAGCCTTCACTTGACCCTTCTACCCACTATAAGAAGCAGCTATAAGAAAGCCACATATATTCACTCCTCCATTTCCTCACCTCCTACTAATTTTTTAACCCTTTACAAACTTCTGACTCTGGGTATGCTTCTATTATCAGCACTCACCCTCGCCCCCACTCTTCTCTTTCTGTATTCTTTTACCTGATGACCTCCTTGGCTCCTGTGGCTTTAATATCATCTCTCTATGACTCCCAAATCTATATATTCTGCCCTAGTCTCCTCATCTACTCTAATCACCAGCTGCCTCTTGCACATTGCAAATTAAATTGTCCCATAGGCATCTCAAATTCAAAACAGAGAGCCAAACCCACTCTGTGTCTATCCAGAGCAGCTCCATCTTTTCCTGTCATCCAACTTACATCTTTAATATCATCCCAGAAGCCTCACTTTTAGGTACTTCACATATTTCATTAGTTGCCATATCTTGTCATTTCTGGTTCCACAACATCTCTTGGTCATTTGCCCTTTTCTCCATTCACAGCCATTTCAGTCTCTCATTATTCCTCACTTGGATTAGTGCAGTAGCCTTCTAATTGGTCTCCTTGCTAAGGTCTCTCACCATCCATCCATACTCCACATAATTATCAAAGTAATATTCCCAAAATTGAGATCTGACTGTGTCACATTCCTCTATGTAATAAAATGTAATGGTTCTTTCTTACCTCTAGCTTCTAATACAAAATTCTTTGTGTAGCATTAAAAACCCATCACAGCCTGCTTCCTGTCAACTTCACCAGACTTCTTATTCTATTACTCCTGTTCATGAACCTCTATTTTCCAGCTAAACTGTGTTTATATACAGCCTCACATCTCCCGTCCTCCATGTGCTTCCTGTACATCTGTCCTCTTCATCTGTCCCTCTTAGAATCCTTACTTAAAGACTTAACTCAAACTCTACCTTCTACATGAAGCCATTTTTAAAGCCTTGACTGGCTAATACTTTCTCCCTTAAAATTACCTTTTTAAAAATTTTGTAATAAAAGCTAGCATTTATAATTCTACTATAAGGTTTTCCTCACAGCACTTTGTAAGATAGTTACTGGGTTTGTTTTTTAAAATTAACCATATATTTTTGTTTTAAATTTAAATACAAAAATGAGAAAAGGGGGGAAAAGCCATTGCCCATGTACACAGCAGAACATAAGAGGATTCAATATAAAACAATAAATTCCCATTTGGAGAAAACCTAACTTTTTTTTGCATCTTCGTAAGTTTTCTTTTCTTCTTTGATATGCACTTTTCCCTTTATTTTTCCCCTGCCCTCTACCCCAAAGAAGGCTACAATTAAGCATATTAGATATAGATATCTATAAACATACACATATATACACATATACACCCATGCACATGTATATGTAAGATTGTACTATGCTTATTTCCATTTGTCTGTTTCTCTGAAGGTGAATAGCATCTTCCTTCGTCAGTTCAAGCCTTCCCATGTTTTTCTGAATTAATCAGCACATCATTTCCTACACCACAGCAGATATTCCAACCCAATCACATCTTACTTGAGAGATTGTCTCCGAAAGTTTTTTCCCAATTTTTTACATGTCTTCTGTTCTTGACTGCATGGGTTTTATTTATACAAGAAAATTTTAATTTAAAGTTATCAAAAAGATCCATTTTACACTTCCCTAATCTGTTTCCTTAATGTCTTTTCCCTTGGTTTCTTTTCAGTTCCTGATCTTTTGTTCTTCCAAATGAACTTTATTACTTTTTCTGAGTCAGTAAGATTTGTTTTTAGTAATTTAATTGAGACTAGGTCAGGATTTATGGATTTGGGAGTCCTGCAGATATGATACTCAAGCCATGGGAGCAACAGAGGTCTCCAGTGATTTAATTTAGTAATCTCATCTGTTAAATAAATAGCTTAGTTAGGTAAAATTGTTGTTTTTTATTATATTAGATTTACCTACCCATGAACAATGGCTCTTATTTCAGTGATTTAGATCTAACATCATTTGTATAAAAAGTGCTTTATGTTTATGTTCATATAGTTCCTGTGTGTTTTGGCATATATATTCTTGAGTATTTTATATATTGTCTAGTTAATTTAAAACAATATTGAATAGTATTGCTGACACAGTGTAGTTTCTCTGCTTTTTTTATTAAATCTCTTTAAGCTTTAACTTTGTCTGAGATCATGATTACTACACCTACTTTTTTTACATAATAATTTCTACTCCTACCCTTTATTTCATCCTTGTATGTATCTCATTTTTATTGTATTTCCTGAAAGTATTATATTGTTGAGTTTAAATTTTTAATCTGTTATCCATTTCCATTTTGTGGGTAAATTCATCCCATTCTAGGCTATAACTACTTATGTATTTCTCTCCTTCCTATTTTTCCTCACTATCCTTCTCTGTATACTCAATCCTTCCTCACTCCTCTACTTTACTTCCACTTGCTACCTTGCCCTCCTATTCCTTAATCTATTTACCCATCCCTCTAAGAATCCCTCCCTTATCCTCTCCCCTATATACCTATTCCCTTGCCCTCTTACTTCATTCTGAATTTAGAAGATTTCATACTCTTATATGTGTGTGTATACATATACATATATACTCTATGATATGGTATAATATTTATATATAGATATATATTCCCTTTTTAACTAATTCCCTATGTGAGTAAGGTTCTAGCACTACCTGCCCTCCCCTTACTAGCTTCTTCTGTATCATTTTTTCCTTTTATGCCTCACTTATATGAGATAATGACTCCTTTTTCTCTCTCCCTATACAGTTTCATTTTTTTAGAATCACCCTATCACTCAGCCCAGCCAACTACCCAAATAATGGTGACAGTCATAAAAATACTGGTATTTTCACATATAAGAAGTAAACCATTTGACCTTGTTCAATCCCTTATAATTGGTCTTTAAAGTTTACCTTATATTTCCTTGGATGTTATATGTCAGATTTTCCCTTAAGTTCTCCTGTTTTTGTCACAAATGTCTGAAAGTCTTTCCATTTGTTAAATGTCCATTCTTTTTCACTCAGGATTTTATTTAACTTTGTTGGGTAAGTTCTTCTTGGTTGTAACTTCAGCTCTTTTGCTCTATGAAATACAGTATTTCAAGACCTACAGTCCTTCTAGGTCTTCTGTAAGCTCTACATTATTGTAGCTCTATAAATGGCATTCATTCCAAGCCAGGAGGGCCCAAAATACAACCATTAAGTGGTGCTTGGGCAGGCACCTATTGTGATCCACTGTATGGACTTCAAAGAAAAGAGAAAGAAAGAAAGAGAGGGGGAAAGAAGGGAATGAAAGAAAGGAAGACAGAAAGAAGGAAGGAAGGAAAGAATCAATCTAGCCAGTTAAACCTAAATTAATTGGGCAGCTTCTGGCCAGTAAAATTTACCTACCTTTGGAGAGGACAAGCAAGAGCTGAGTTATCCAGCTGACTGGGTGTCCATTCAGGCAGCTCAGACTACTCACAGGTTGTGTTTCTCCTTCCTTTTCAGAGAGGACCATGACATCTGGGAAATGTTGACATGACTCACAGTTGAACTGCTTCTTTTTTGACCATCAACCCTGAGGGTCTTTCCATCCCATTTTGGTTTTTTGTTTTTTGGGGGGTTTTATTGAAATTAAATGAGCCATCCCTTGACTGACTTCTTTAAGAGGCATTAAGTGAAGCTTTACCTCACTTAAAGTGGGAACCTGAAAAGACCTTAGCCTAAAAAGGCCAGGGTCTCCCATTGCATCTTGGGTTATCTCCAGTCATCCTGATATCTGCCCACTGGACCCAGATGGCTCTGGAGGAGAAAGTGAGACTGGTGACTCTGCACAGCTCACTCAAATAAAAGTCAACTGTAAGTCATGTCATCATTTCACTGATGTTATGGCCCTCTTTGAAAACAAAGGACAAACACAACAACAGTAACAGCTGTATGACATTTAAATTAATTTTTTCTTGTTGCTTCCGGTATTTTCTCCTGGACAATGATATTCCTGTAAGTCTTCCTCCTAGGATCTCTTTCAGGTGGTGATGGGTGATTTTTTTCTATTTCTGCTTTGCCTTCTTATTCTAGAACTTCAAGGCATTTTTGCCTTGATAATTTCTTGTAATATTGTATCAAGACTTTTTTCATCCTTATTTTCAGATAGTCTTACTATTCTATTATTTCTCTTCATTGTGTTCTTCTGAATTGTTTTTCTAATGAGATGTTTTCACATTCTCTTCTATTTTTTCATTCTTTTGATTTTGTTTTTGCATCCTAGAACATCATTAGCTTCCCATTGCTCACTTCTAATTTTCAAGGGATTGTTTTCTTTAAGTTTTTGATTCTCTATTTCAAGTTTGTTGACTTTCTTTTCATAATTTTCTTGATTTGCTTGGATTACTTATTTTTTTTTCTAGTTTTTCCTCAATCTCTTATTTGACATGTAAAGTCTTTTTTAATTTCTTCCAAGAACTCTTTTTATTCTTGGGACCATTTGACATTTCTCATTGAAAAAGGAGTGGCTTTTTAAGCTGTATTATCCTCTGAATATGAACCCAGATATTCTCTATTCTTTTAGTAACTATGTAACCAGGGAATTTGCTCTACTGCAAGTGTCCACAACCAGCAGGGTCCCCATCTTTCTGCTACGTACTGACTTGTGTATGTAAGTTACTTCTCAACTTGGGATGCTTCTGTGGTCAGCACAGATGTTCTTGGTGTCCCTTAGTGGGTGTCCCTTCGTGTCACCAGTGGAAGTTAAGGTGTCCTTTAACAGTCTTTTCCTACTCAGCTGACAGATCCCCACTCTGTCTCTGAGGTGAAAGTTTCTATGGCTAAGGCTGTCTTCAAGCCAGCCACCCCTAGGATTTGTTGTTTGTTGATTTCATAGAGTTGGCCTGGAGGTGTTTGCACCTTGCTCTGGCTGAACCGCTGTCCCTTGAGGTCAGATATTTCCTTGGGGTCAGAACAACTGCTTTACCCTGAATTTTTTATTTATTTCAGCTACTCTATGTTCCCTGTGAAGCAAAATTCCATCTTTTTCTGTGGAGAAAATTTAGAGAGCCAAAAGTTTTGTGATCTGCTCAACCATCTTCTCAGAGTCCTTTCCCCTGATAGTTACTGTTATCCCCATTTTGTGGATGAGAGAACTGAGTCACAGGGAAGTTAAATAACTTGTTCAGCATTACATAGTTAAGAAGTATCTGAGACAGGATTAGAATTTAGGTCTTTCTGACAAGTCCAAATCTCAGTCCGTTGTGCCCGTAGTAGCCATGTTGTCAGTATTTTGTATATTCCAATTTTATACATATGTTGTTACTTACTTCCTTGAGCCTCAGTTTTCTCATTTGCAGAATGGGGATATCACAACCATTATTACAAGTTGTGAAGATCAGATGAAACATTGTATGTAAAATGCTTTATAAACCTTATCTTTATTGTTCAGTCATTTCAAATGTGTCTTAACTCATTGTGACCCCTCGTTGTGATTTGAGGTTTTCTTGGCATAGATACCCAAGTGGTTTGCCATTTCCTTCTCCAGTTCATTTTACAGATGAGCAAACCAAGGTAAACAGGGTCATGTGACTTGTCCAGGGTCACACAATATCTGAGACCAGATGTTAACTCAAGTCTTCCTGACTTGAGGCCCAGTGCTGTATCTACTGCCCCTAGCTGCCTTTTGCAAACCTTACCCATGCCTAGAACAAAGTTCCTTGAGAGCAGACTGTTTTTTTCACGTCTGTCTTTATATACCCAGAACCTGCCTGGCAGGGAGCAGGTCTTGAAAAAATGTTTGTGCATTGATTGATTTTTGGTCCTACTATTCAAGTGAAACCATTTCTTTTCCAAGATTACGGTCAATATCTAAACCATTATTTCTGTGGATATGCTGTCCAAATTTATGTAACCAATCTCTCTGAACTCTAGTGGTGTATAACCAGCTTTCTTTTGACATCTCAAACTCAGCATGTCTAACATAATACTTACTACATCCAGACCTTATGTCTGCGCCAGTCATCTTCCTAGTTCATGCCGTCTGTAGCCTCCAAGACATCCTTGCTTTTTGTTTCCTTCTTGTCCTGTTCTATGCCAGATCTCATTATTTCTACTTCCAAAACACCTCTCATCTCTGTAACCTTCTCTCCACTACGTGGACACCTTAGTTCAGGTTTTCATGACCCCTTACGTAAATCATTATAGTATCTTCTTAGTTGATCTCTCAGCTTCCGAACTTTCTGTTTCCAAATCCCTCCTCTATGTGGCTCTCAGTAATCTTTCTAAAACACAAGTTTGAACAGGTTATTCCCGTGCTCAAGATTCTTCTATTAAAAATAAAATATAAATCCTTAGCCTTGCATTCAAAGTCCTTTCCAATCTGGCCCCAATCTACCTTTCCAGACTTAAGGGAAGCCTTTATCCTTTTCACAGAACTGCATTCCAAGTACACATAAACCACTGGTTCCAGAATGATTTCCACATCAGTAATAAGTAATTTTCTATTTGTTACAATAGAGTCACTTTTATTTTTGTAATATATTTGGTGCTCATCATGTATAGATTCTTTCAGGTTCTCTTCTCAGATAAAGTAGTGTTCAGATGTAAGGTGCTTGACCTTTCGTTTCTTACTCCTAAACCATATTTTTCTAAGATATTTCATATTCACTGCACCTGTACTCACATTTACATTGAAGCTGCTCATATTAAAGTATGTGTTAAACTAATTTTGAGGGCCCCATGTGCTTTATGGGATTTTTTTTTCACTCGTTCATCCTCTACAATAAATGGTATAAAAAGGTGTAATTGTTTGGATGCTGACCTTTTTGCAAATATTTTCACTAACTAATCAAGCGTTTATTAAACATTTACTCTGACAACGCACTGTGTTAGAAGCCATGTGTACCAATACAAAAGTAGGACAGTCTACTATGGAGGTACTTACCTTCTCTTGGAGGAATACAACATCCTCCCAAATGGGTTACTTGATGATTTAGACAAAATGAATATATTGGGAGTGGGGAGGGAATCTCATATGGCAAATCAGAAAAGGACTATTAGAAAGCAATGACTTGAGCTCAACCTTGAAGGGAGGGCAGGAGAGCCAACTTCTCATTGGTAAGTAGCCTCTTCAAAGTGGAGTTTGGAGATGAAATGTCATGTATAGGTTGAGCTAGAGTATAGAGTGCTCCAGGAGAATAATGTTTAATCCTAGCAGTGAGGTCCAGATTGTGAAGGGTTTTTAATGCCAAATAGAGGATTTTGTCTTTTTACCCTAAAGGCAACAAGAAGCTATTGAAGCTTTTTGAGCAGAGCAGCCTAGTCAGATCTTTGTTCCAGGAATAGCAGTTTTGCCTTTGTGTGAAGGATATGTGGAAGAAGAGTCTGCTATAATGGCTCAGATGTGGGAATTTGAGCATAGACTGTAGCACCTGCACCATGTAAGTAGAAATAAAAGGATAAATACAAGAGTCACTTATTGGAAACAGGGTCAGAAGATGACTGAAAGGAAAGAATCCATGATGTCATCTGGGTTGTGAGTTAGGGTGACCATAAGGAATGGAGATGTCTCCCTTCTTACCCCATCAGAAATAAGCAAGTTAGAATCACAGAGATTAAAAAAAAACAGTCATTGCAGAAGCAGAAAGCCTCTCATAAGGATGAGACATTTTATATTTCCCCTTTTAGTGGATTCCAATGACCAGAGAATTTAGTGTTTGAATTAGTATCAGAATTTGAATTTTTGAAAGGAATTTTTTATCACAAAAAACTAAAAGAAACATGCCAACTAACAGTGTCTGTACATACATTATATAATTGATTTCATTAAGTCATTTAACGAAGTCTATCAAAATATTCTTTAGGACAAAATATAGACATGCGGGCTATTCATAAGTCACAGGTGTTATTCATTCAACAGGAATTTATGAAGCATCCTCACTTAGGAAGCATGCTTAGACTGTTTTTGCTGCTGGATCGGACCCTCCCCACCCTCATGGAACCCATATTTTAATGGTAGAAAAGGAAAGAGTGGGATTCCCTTAAGAAGCATCATCAAAATATAACTATCAAATTGTTTGTCGCTTTTTTTTAGTAATGTTTTAACTTTGTTATGGTTACCCATTAGAAAGCCAGGAAACTTAAAATTCTCTCAAAGAAGATAATAGGAATAGCCATCAAATCACCCCAATCAGATTTTTTACTGTTACCATAAGCTCCTAAGAAGGCAAAGCCAAAATGGCAGGAAGCAGTAAGTTGAGCTCCCAGTCCCCACCTCACCAGTTCCTTCAAGCAGATTTAGAAAACACGCCAGCCTGAATTCTCATTTAAGCAAATCTAAGGAAAGTCACACTGAGTCACTTTACTAGCCTAGGCTATCATAGAGAAAGAGACAGAAAGGTCTGCAGGCCAGATCTGTCCAGGAACAGCCCACAGAGCCTGCCAGTACAAGGAAAGGGTCCTGCAGTGATCCATATTGGGGCACTATGAAAGCAATGCAGTACCATCTGATAGCTTTGCTACCTAGTACCAGTGAACATTTTTATTAAGCACCTACTATGTACCAGGCACTTTGCTAATTGATATAAAGAAGGGCAAAAAACCACAATCTAATGGTGATGGCAAAAAGCAAGTGTGTACAGACAAACTGTATGTAGTATTAATAGGTAATATATAACAGGGAAGACACTAGAATTAAGAGGGAGTAGGAAAGTCTTCCTGTAGAAGGTGAGATGAAAGAGAGCATTCCAGGCATGGAGGACAGCCAGAGAAAATGCCTGGAGTCAGGACGTGGAGTATTTTGTTGAAGGAACAGCAAGGAACTTCCTTCCAGGAGTGTGCACAGCCTGTCCCTAATATCGACTCTGATAGGCTAGGACAATGAACAAACAAGCAAAAAGGAATCAAACCATAAAAAGCTTTCATGTTGCCAGGGAACTCAGGATACAAACCTGGAGCAGAATGACTCCAAAATCTACAAGCAAATCCTCAAAGAAAAACATACCTTGGGCACAAATGCAACTAAAATTCCTAGAAGAGATGACAAAATGCTTTTCAAAAGAATTTAAGATGTTTTTATCAAAAGTAGTTAGAGTCCTGCTAAAGGCAAAAAAACAAAAATAGAAATGAAATGTGAACTATGGAAGAAAAAAAATTTTTTTTTAAAGAACAGTTTGGTCCAAGAAGTGCAAAAAGCCTTGCCCAAGCAACAAACTCCATGAAAATTAGAATGAACAAATCAAAACTAATAACTCCCTAAGACAATAAAAAATAGGAAAAATAAAATTTAAAAGAAAAACTGGAAAACTAGAAGAAAATCTGTTTTATAGCAAAAACAAAGCCTAGAAAACAGATGGAGAAGATAAAATAGACAATTTTGATGATTTAAGAATTCAAACGTTTTGCACAAAGTAATGCGACCAGAACTAGAACATGGTATTGTAACAGTCATCACTTGAGAAACTTTTAGCTATTCTGATCAATACATGATCTGAGACAATTCTAAAGGACTTCTGATGAAAATGCTATTCATATCTCCAGAGCTGATGAAATCTGAGTATAGAATGAAGGGTTTGGTTTTTTCCAGTTTTTCTTTTATTTTTTGCAACATTTTCTGTGATTTCACATGTATAATAAGGATCATATTACTTGCCTTTTCAGTAGGTGGTGAAGGAGCTAGAAGAAGAGAATTTTGAGCTCAAATGAATATAAATTTTTTTAAATAAAAAAGTTTGGTTTTGCACAAACAGTATCACTGGAACTGAAACAGAAAGCAAGCAGATTATTGGGAGGAACATCTTTGAAGCAAGTTTCTCTGAGAAGTGTCTTATATCCAATACATACACACACATGCATACATATGTACACACACACACACATACATACATACATACATATAGATGGAATTTATAAGGATTAGGAGCCATTACTCAATTGCTAAATTGTCAAAGTATATGAATAGGCAGTTTCATAAGGAAGAAATCCAAACATCAATAGTGACATGAAAAAAATGCTCCTAAATCACTACTAATTAGAGAAAAAACTCAAAGCATTTATTTAACACTTAAGATTTATAAAATAAAATGATTAAATGAAATTAAGGAATTTCTTTTGATCCTCATAAGAATGGTGGTTGTTGCTGTTTGCTCATTTCAGTATTGTCCAAATCTTTCTGACCCTCAGCTGAACCAGCTTCTTGGCATAGATACTGAAGCAGTTTGCTGTTTCCTTCTCCAGGTCATTTTACAGATAAGGAAACTGAGGCAAACAGGGTTTAGTGATATGCCCTGCATTACACAGCTAGTAAGTGTCTGAGGTCAGATATGAACTCATATCTTCCTGGCTCCAGGTGGGGTGCTCTATCCACTGCACTACCTAACATCCCTCCCTGTGAGACAGTCACTATTAGTATAATCTCCATTTTAAAGATGAGGAAAATGAGGCAATAAGAAATTGATATGACTGCCCAAATTCACATAGTAAATCTTTAAGAAGGCAAATTTTGAATTTAGATTCTTCTGACTCTCCAGGTCAGTTGTTCTATCCACACCATCACTTTGCTACCAGAAATACAAATTAAAGCATCTTGGAGGTTCTTCCTTACACCAGTCAAAAGGGCAAAGTTGACCAAAAAGAAAAATGTCAGATTTTTAGAGGAGCTGTGGAAAAATAGGCATACCTCTTACACTGTTGGTGCAGCTATGAATTCGTCTCGCTATTTTGGAAAGCAATTTAGACTTATACTGAAAAAGTCCTTTAACTAGGTATATTCTTTGATTCAGCTGTGCCTTTTACTCATCAAAGCATTTAAAAGAAAATGCACAGAAGAGAATAGAAGGATATTCTGAAAGAAACACAGATAAGCACAGTTTTTAAAGTAATATGGTGAATTGATTACATACCTTAAAAAAAACAAGGTGTATTTTGTAATAGAGATTCACAGATTCAACAGTCCATTTTTTCTGCTCTACTTTACATATTGAAGTACCAGATTTTTTTTTTCCATTTTGGTGTTTAAGTAATGAATTAAGCAATTTTTTTTAAAAAAGGGAGAAACTTCACAATGACTGTGGTATTCAATTTGAGTGACTTAGCAAGAACTAGCACCTTTGACCAAAAAAAAAAAACAAAAACGAAAGAGGATTCCTTCGGTGTGGTATTGGTGATGGTTAGGGGAAAGTATGAAGAATTTGGAACAACCAGGTACATTTAACAAATTTCACACTGGAATTTTGGTGAGAAATCAGGGAGAGTAGGGAAAAATGTGAGAGTTATCCATGCATTTAAACAGCATATTCACATCTTTTTGCGTTTTATACATTCTCAGTAGCATAGTTTAGAAACTACAAAACACGTGTCATCTCTGTTTGAAGTGTATAGTAGCACTTGTCTTTGGGGTTTGTTTTTTGTATGTGTGGTAGAGTCTACCATGGTTTAATCAAAATCATATAGTCAAAGAATTACCTACGAAGCCAAAACTTCCCATTGTTTCCAGGTGATAGAACTGAGGCCCACAAGTGATATTGGTCAGGTCTCTGCCAGTTCATAGAAGAGCCATAGCTTGGAACCAGACCCTCTGGCCACAGGCTCAGAGATATTGCCACAACTCCATACTTGCCATTCTTCATTCATATCAAACTGCTATTAGATCTTCAGTGTCTCTTAGGCACCATCTAATCTGGACACCATCTATTCTCAACTTTAATTTTGTAACCTCCTTGATTCCTAAGGAGGATAAAATTTTGCTCAGAATCAAACAACTAGCTATTTGTTAGCGAACCTGAGTCCTTTCCACCACACAGAATGAAAAAAATTAAATCTGTATTATGTGCTAAGTGAAAAGGATACACATGCAAAGGGGTGACAGCTCCTTTCAGGAGACTAAATTCTTATTTATTTATTTTAAAATGTATTCACATTTTTATTTAGTGTTCTATTTTTCCCCAGTTACTTGTAAAAACAGTTTTTAACATTCTTCTATTGAAAAGTCAAATTTTCTATTTAGCTCTGGTCTTTTCATCAAGAATTCTTGAAAGTTCTCTATTTTATTGAATATCCATTTTTCCACCTGAAAGATTATACTCAGTTTTGCTGGGTAGGTGATTCTTGGCTGTAATCCTAGTTCCTTTGCCCTTCAAAATACCATATTCCAAGCCCTCTGATCCTTTAATGTAGAGGCTGCTAAATCTTGTATCCTGACTGTGGCTCCATGATAATTGAATTGTTTCTTTCTTGCTGCTTGCAGTATTTTCTTCTTGACCTGGGAACTCTGGAATTTGACGACAATATTCCTGAGAGTTTTCATTTTGGGATCTTTTTCTCACCTTGGGACTGCCACTGGGACTGGGACCCAGACCCAAATATAGTCAAAAGGTACAAAGTCCTGTCTCAGTGCTAACAAAGAGACAGACCCCTGTGATCTCCTTCTGCCCAGTTGCTCTTACCATCTGTGGGCTGAAGCTCCACAAGCAGCTTCTGCTGCTGCTGATTCAGCAATTCCCCTAGGCCTGTTCCTGGTTTGCTGGAGCTGTGTCTGTGCTGGTACAGCTTGTGCTAGACTTGTGCACTCTTTCCCAGTTGCGACAGACCTTTCCTGATGACCTTCTAAATTGTCTTTAGCTGGAAAACGATTTCACCTTGTCCTGTTGTGGGTTCTGCCACTCTAGGAATTGTTTTATGGCGTTATTTAAAGGTTTTTGGAGGGATTTTGGAGAGAGCTCAGGGGAATCACTCCCTTTTCTCTGCCATCTTGGCTACACCTCTAGAAGGAGCCTAAATTCTACGGAGGAAGTGGTGGCTAAGGAGTGGAGTTCTTTCTGGAAGTCACAAAGATGGTACATGGACCAACTGAGCATGTCATTGACATGCTCTTTCCAGAAGCTTCTGTAGCATTAATCCAGTTACAGTTCTCAGAGCAAGAGTTTTAAGTGACAGGTAGAAGAATGGAGAGGTGCAAGTACAATGTCAGGACCGAGATTCACCAGATGGAAGATGACAGCACTGAAGTCCCACAGTCCCAGGGCGTGCGGAGTCAAATAGCTTAACTCCCCTCAGGCGCATCTCTCGTGCCATGATTGTGTACCGTGGTTATTTTAGGGAAATTTAGTATGAAATTTCTAACAGTGACTGTCCAGTGAAAAATGTTTTGGAGCCCATTTAACTAATTCCTTTTCTTTTATCCTTCATGTTCATAACACCACTAAATGTGGGAAAACACATTTAGTAATCACCTACGATATGCCAGGCACTTAGCACAGTGGTTGTCACATGGTTATTGAGTTGTTATTTCATTTCATTCTGACAACATCTCTGGGAGTTTGGTGCTATTGTGATCTCTATTTTATAGGTGAGGATCCTAAAACAAAAGTTAAGTGACTTGCTCAGGGTCAGATACACACAAGGTTAGATTTGAATTTACTTCTTACTGACTCTAGGACTAGCACTCTCTTCACTATACCCCCTAACTGCCTGAAGCATTGGACTTGGATTTAGGAAGACCTGATTTCAATTCTTACCTTCGGCACTTACTAGCTAGAGGACCTGGAATCCAAATCTGACTCTAGATTTCCTCGTCTTTAGAGGGGGGAATGATACCTCTAGTACTTAAATCCCAGGTGTCTTAAGGATCAAATGAGACAGTGTATGCTAAGTGTCCTTTATAGGTATTAGTTGTTATTGTTGTTTATAATTTAATTTAATTGTATTAGTTGTTATTGTTGTTTATAATTAATAACACTTTAGATTAGAAGGCACTCGTACTTTTCTAAGTATTCACATAGTTGTTTCCTGGAAGGAAATAACTTTTTAAAATGAGAGGACTGGGGTACGTAACGTACTTGGGTTATATAACTAACATCATAGTATATTATATCCTTTATACCAGTTAATGAATGCCACTGACATATGTCCTAATGTTATTATTTCACTTACTATATTTAAGTTTTTCTCCTCTATCATTTTTCCCCCTCTTCTGTTCACTTCATTTCAAAATGAACATTGACTAATTTTCACATGAAATCGAGGAACAGTTGTACCAACAAGTATTTTCTGAGCACCTCGTTCTGTACACATAACACATAATGGTGCTTGTACCTTAATTGAATTCCTCTTCACTTGAGGTGTATGTGGGATAGGATATACTCACCACTCTCTGGGTAATACATGACAGTATATTAGGCTTCTTCTCCAGGAGTACATGGCACCATTGAAACTTCAGTAGCACTTTAGAAACTAAGAACATTTAAAAAGACTTGGATCCATAAAACAGACGTTATCTTCTCAATGAGAGAACTCAACCCTTTGAGTTAAAAAACAACTGCTTGTCCTCAGAGGAATAGTGATCCGCAAGGTCTTCAAATGAAAGGTCAACCCGTAAGAGTCGGAGAAATAAGAAATAAAGTTAAAATTAGTGGGTCCTTGCTGAGGGACCTACTGAAATAGCTATTTCTCTACCTGAGTACAACAGAAATTTATAATTGTCTTTCTCAGCATGAGATGGAGCACTTTTCAAAACTTCTCAATACTGATGACTGACATGGACACACTCCTGGTGATTCACGTGGGTACAATTATATTGAAAGCAGAAACCTAAAAAATGTTACTAAGTGAAGTGTTGGACATGAAACAACACCACAGCAAGTGAAAGTAACATGTTCTTCATTACTTCCTGTAGATGTCAGGACATACAGAAAAAAAGGGTTTGATTAGGAAAGTAAACACCTGATTGAGAAGATATGAGAGAATTGGGAGTTTTGAATCTGGACCATGACTGAAAATGTGTATCAGAATGGCATCTCCTAGCAATGATGGAATATATCTAACAAGGGCTAATAAGAATGCATTTGCTGTTACTGTGGAAGAATTCTTTATTTGACAAGAACTTCTATGAAAGCTAGAAAGTAATTCAGTAGAAATTGGGTTTGTATATATAACTTGCATTGTATCTTCAAATAAATAAATAATCTGGGTATTGAAAATCACAACATTAATAAAAATAATAAAGAGCAAACCAGACAGATATTTTCATAGATATGAGTAGGGGATGGATTGTTAACCAAACAAGTAATAGAGATGATCACAAAATACAAAAGAGATAATTTCAGTTACATTAAATTTTT
This sequence comes from Potorous gilbertii, assembly GCA_028658325.1. Lineage (NCBI taxonomy): Eukaryota > Metazoa > Chordata > Mammalia > Diprotodontia > Potoroidae > Potorous > Potorous gilbertii. The sequence continues at coordinate 35,050,973 of CM053771.1, read as the reverse complement.
GTAAGAACAAAATCTGTGTAGCCATGGTAAGAGAGAAAGCTGTCCATTGAGGGACAAAAATCTCTGTATCAAAACATCTTTGATAAAAGATTGGTTATCCAAGATATAGCGGGAACTAACATATATCTGAGACCCCTCTAATTAAGTAGTCCAAGTATACAAACCATTCTCAAAAGAATAGAAAACAAAAACTGTATGATTGTCCCAGATTACTAAGAAATGAGAGAAATTCAAATCAAAATAACTCTTATGTTTCACCTCATCCCTAGAAAATTGATAAAGGTAATAAAAGATAGGAACAGTTAGAAATGGAATGAATATGAAAAAAAACAGCCACATTAATACTCTATTGGTAGTGCTTTGCATGGGCTCAACTATACAGAAAAGAAATTTGTAAGACAAGGGCTCTAAAAACTTCCAAATCTAAAGGACTTCTAACAAAAAAGGTCAGAGAAGAAAATTATGTTGTTTTTTGTATCTATCAAATAAGATATCTATGGATAGTGTCTACAAAATAAAAAGAAGGGACATAGTAGACTTCTAGAAATTAACAGAAGACAAAATCCAAGAAAGTCCACCATACATAGTGTCATATGTCCATAAACAAACATAAATAGGTACACTGTATTTATTTAGAGTTCCTACCCCGAGAAGGCTAATTTGACATGATAGAAGTTACTGTGAGTTGTTGATATAAAATCCACAGTTATGATAATAGCTCTCAAAGAGTGTCATTAGCTCTTATTCAAAAAGTCTCAGCAAATGGTATCATCAGGTGGCCCAGAGTGCTTGCAGAGTTGTACTCTGTGTTAAGAATACATACTTTTGAGGAAAACCAGAAACTGGGGTTGGGGAAGGAGGTGGAAACATATTAAAGAATGTTTTGATGACTATCAGGGAGTCAGAAATAAGTGATATCATCGTCAGAGTATATATTATAGACCATCTGAAAATAGATGGTAAGTCTGACCCAGAAGCATGATGAGGGATTTCATTTATCTGTAAATCTGTGGGAACTTTCTCCCTGACAAAAGAAGAGCAGATAACACCTTTTTGATTTGCCTTAGTAATAATTTAGCCCTTCAGAAGATAGAAAAAGCAATGAAGGGAACATCTGTTCTTGACTTTATTTAGCAACAATTTACTTAGTTGTTGAAATAATAGAAAGTGGGAAAAATAACCATTCTACTGTAGCATTTGTGATGGAGGAGAAAGATTGGCATATTCTGACAAGGGATTAAGATTTTGGAAGCGTAGATTTCAAATGGTTTAGAGTAAAAAGAATTAGGAACTGATGGCCTAGAATTCCGCAGAGGAAATCAGCCTAGAAGAAATATCAAGCTCTCAAGAGTAAAATTCTGAAGACATAAAAAGAAACAATTCTTATGAGAAGGAAAAAAGGAGTCTTTCAAAAATGTCATTGTGAACCATATAAAACTCATCCAGCACTTGAAAGACACGTTTAAAAAGGTGAATGGAAGAATAAGTAATGGAGGGTGAAAAAAAAAAGGGACCTGGTTCTGTTAAAATAATGCCAGAAATGTTCAACCTGAGTATGAGCTCAGCTTGGAGAACAAAACTTGGGGCAAAAGAGACTTTTTATGCTATTTTGTGGAAAAGCAAAAGATGTACAGGACAGATAAGGCTGCTCTGTAAGGGAGATACAAAAGTGATCATGGACAATGGAGAGAAGGTGCAGTGACTCCATTCTCTGGAAAGAATGCTCTTTGCATCCCAGTTGGTATGTGTTAGAGGCAAGATGTGAACCCAGGTTAAGTAATGCACTCATTCTACCACCCAGTTTAGAATACTGAAAGAACTGTCTTTATCTGTTTATTGATCCACTATTAGTAAATGATCACTTAAGGTTCTACTGAGCCCCTGATGGCATAGTGAGAAGCAGTGAGTGGTTGTTGCTGAGAGGGATATTTTTGCTGAAAGGAAGAAAAAGTTCCATAAGGACTAGGCTTGGCCATGCATGTGATGCACAATGGTTGCTTTATATAACCCCTTTGCAACCTAAAAACCTCAGAAATAAGAAATTACGTGCCATTTATAGAGTAGCTATGCATACAGGGACAAGGCCAAAGACGGGAAAAGAACCACCTCATGAAATAAATAACATCAGAAAGTTTACATATTTGGAGCTCTTACTCAGCATCCTTATACCTGTCACCTACTCAGTGAACCAGGTGCAGTGAGCACATACAGACTTGGAATTTAGCCTTTACCTGACCAATCCACTCCCAGAAAAGAAGTAAATCCCAAATTATTCACAGTCCCTTGAAACAAAGAGAGAACATTGGAAGGAGGAGTCAAGAATACATGAGTAAAGCCAAGAACAGTGGAGACCACTAGAAACATTAACATGAGACAACAGAACTAGCTAGATGGGGAAAAAAGGGGAAGGGACAGGAACCCAGCAAAGGCCTGTCCTCTCTTCCTACCAGGTACCAATACTCACAGGTCCCCTTGTTTTACTTCTTTTCTTCTTCTTCCAATTAACAAACATTTATTTTCTTTTTCTGCCACTCGTTTGAAAAGGAAAAGCAAAAGCCTTGTAACAGATTCCTGCATTTGCCATGTGCAGAAATGTTCATCACATTCTCCATAGCAAGTACATTACCTCGCAGTCAGGAGATAGGTAACATTCTTCATCACCTCTTCTGAAATCGTGTTTGATGATTACATTGATAAGAGTTTATAAGTCTGTAAGTTTTTCAGAGTTGTTCATCATTACAGTGTCATTTTTGTTGTATAACTTTCATTGCTTCTGGTCACTTCACTTTGCATCAGTTCATGTAAATCTTTCAGGCTTCCTTTTTGTCATCTATTAGAGCCCAAGAGTATTAAATTACATTAATATGCTGTAATTTTTTCAACTATTCCCTAATTTTTGAATGCCCCTTAGTTTTTAGTTCTTTGCTGCCACCAAAAAAACTGCTGTAAATATTTACATGCTCTTCCCTTTTATATGACAAAAAGTATTCATTCTATCTTTTTTCTTTCTCTTTATCCTGTATTTGGTCCCTTACCCATAGTTATGAAAGTTATTTCCTTACTCTTCTGATTTATGACATGAACTTCATATCTAAATCAAGTATATATTTTGAGCTTATTAGGTAGGCATAATATTGGCATTCTTTAATCAACGGTGGTTGCCTATTTTCTTGCATCCCTTGCAGATTTTTTTCATTTTTCATTCAGGGAATCTGTGAAGCATTTGAATTGGGGAGAGGAATGATGCTATCAAAGAGCAAGGAGGGAACTCAGAATAAGTGTCTAGGAACATAAGAAGCTGGAAGACCAGAAGTTTAAAAAAGAATCCTGGAACAATATTCAAATACATACATATCCAAATATATTCTGCGGTAGTTAAACCATGCAGTAGACGATGAGGGCAGAAGGATAAACAAAGTAAAACCAAAGGAAGTTAACATATATATTCAGGGCCATATCATTACTTTATAGAGTAGGGATTTCTCAATTTTTTTTTTCCTCATGGGAGTTGAAGCCTACCTTCTCAGAATAATGTTTTTATATGCATAAAGTCAAATAATAAAATTACAAAGGAAACTGATTATGTTGAAATAGTTATCAAAATGCATTTTTTTAGAAGTTCACCAACCCAGGTTAAAGACCCCCTTTATAAATGTAGAAAGAAATAATAACTGTTCATCTGGAATTAGAAAATATCGAGTACCGTAGTTAAAATAATGAAAAAAGTGGGAAAGAAGAATGCCAAGCAGTACCAGCTATCAGACTATGCTGCAAAGCAATACTCATCAAGACACTTTGGTACTGGTTAAGAGATCAGTATAACAAACTTTGTATATAACATACAGAGTAACATAATATTTTATCAGCCCAAAGACATCAGATCCTGGAATAAAGGACATGATTTGACAGTAACTGTTGAGAAAACTGGAAAGTAATCTGGCAAAATTTAGATATAGGTAACATCTAGGGCAGCTTGGGGGCACCAGAATCACAGAATCATTGGGCCTGGAGTCAGTAAGGCCCGAGTTCAAATGTGGCAGTGGCAAACCACTCTGTATTTTCACTAAGAAAACCCCAAATGGGGTCACAAAGAGTCAGCCATGACTGAAATGACTCAGCAACAGCAAACATCTTATAGACCACATAACCAAGGCAAGCTCCAAATGGATACATAACTTAGATGATACAGAAAGTTAGAAGAATAAGGAAAAAATCAGTACCAATTAATGGGTGAAGGGAAATGCAAATTAAAACGATTCTGAGGTTCTACTTCACACTAGTCAGATTGGCAAAGTTGACTAAAAATAAAAATGACAGATGTTGGTGGGGCAATTGAAAAACAGGCACACTTTTGCACTGTTGGTGCACCTATCAATTGGTTGAGAATTCCGGAAAGCAATTTGAAACTATGCCTCCCACAGTCTTTACCATTAGCAATACTACTGTTAGATCTTTAATAGTAAATACGAAAGAAAGAGAAAAAAAGATCCACATAGTACCAGAACCAAACAAAATTGCAGCTCTTTTTGTAATGACACAAAACTAGAAACTAAGGGAGTGTCCATCAGTTGGGGATTGGCTGAACAAAGTATGGTGTGTGAATATAATTCATTATTACTACCCTGTAGCTAAAGGTGGGTTTCAGGGGAACCTGGGAAAATGTATATGAACTGATAGGGTGAGCAGAGCAAAGAGCACAGTTTACATGAGTTTACAACAGCAATTGCAAAGACAAACAACTCTGAAAGATTTAAGAACCTCTGATCAATGCAGTGACCACCTACCTATGGGTCCAGAGGGCTTATGATGAAACATGCTGCCTACCTCCTGACAGAACAGAAAAGACTCAGGGTCGGATGAGACATAAATTTAATTAGTCACTCTAGAGAACACTCATTTATGCTACAATTATAGGCATAGTATTCTGTTTTTAGTAATAAAAAGAGTATATTCTGAAACCAAAAACTAACATTATTTATAATATAGAGGTACTATTGCAAATTTTTCATTTAAATAGAGGAATAAAACAAGTATGCTCCTTCTCACTGTTACTTGATATAATATTTTAAATGCTAGGCATAGCAGTAAGATGAGAAAAAAACTTAAAGACAGTTAAGACCCCCAAATTATGCTTATTTTTGACAACATGATGGTTTACTTAGAAAACCCCAAGGAATCAGCCAAAAGAATCTCTTGAATACCATGCTATAGTTTTTTTAAAAGTCCAGAAAAAACACCAGGCAAGATCCAGGAGCAAATTATCATGAAATCCCATTGAAAAATAATACATCTGCTATTCTACACACTAGGATTTTAAGAAAGGAGCTGGAAAGGAACCTTAGAAGTCACATAGTACAACTTTCCCATTTTACATATGGGGAAACTGAGGTATCCAGAGTGGTGAAATGGCATATCTTCGATCACAGCTATTAAGTAGTAGGACTAGAACTTAAACCCAAGTCCTCCGACTTCAAAATCCTTCAAGGAGGTCACATTCTAATGAAGGAGACAATAAATATGTATGATTCAATTTTCAGTTCATTAAACATTTATTAAGAGCCTACTATGTGTCAAGCACTATGCTAAATACTAGGGATACAAATAAGAAAAAGAGACAGTCTCTGTCGTCAAGAAGTTTATAATCTAATGAGGATGACAGCACATAAAAGCAAGCTGAAAAGTTCGGGGTAGGGGAGAAAGAACCAACAGGTAGCCTTTGTGGAGGCATATTGTTCAGTGGAGTGTCAAGCCAAGCAGAGCTGCTGGTGTGGAATGGAGTTATCGAGAAGGTTGCAAACTCTCTATAAAAGAGACTCTTTGAGCTTTTAGTGCTTTTTTTAATTTACAATTTAGTGTTTCCCCCTACAACTCTGTAGTTATAGGGGAGAAGGCAACTGAGTAAGAGTGGAGTGAGTATAGAGTATCCAGACCTGAGTCATTCTTTATTCACACAAGATATGTACTGGACAAATTGGAGAGAATGTCAGAAGAGAGCATTAGGAGAACCAGGAATGACTTCTTGCAGTAGATAGAACTTTAGCTAGGAAACTAGAGATGAGGGACAATATTCCAGGCCTGGAGAAAGACAGTGAAAATTTCCGGGGAGACCACTACTGTCTCTGGATCATAGAGTATGTGGAAAATAGTAAGGTATAAGAACGCTGGAAAGGTAAGAGAAACAAGGTTATGAAGAACTTTGAAGGCCAAAAAGAGGTTTTGATCCTCATGCTGGGAGAGTGATGGGGGCTATCCAAGTGGGAGTGGGGGAGGACAACAAGGTCAGACCAGATCAATTTTGCTTTCATTTAAGCTGGAACCGTACATGAGTAGATAGGGTAGTATATTGCAGTGGATAAAGAGTTTGCCTCAGAGTCAGGAAAACCTAAGTTCAGGTCCAGCTTTTGACATATATTATCTTTGTGACTCTAGCAAATCATTTGACTTATTTGTGGTAACTACCTCTAAATGGCACATCTGCATCGGGAGAAGTTTCCAAACAGCATTTCGTATACCATTGAAACCATTAAAATACTCCTTTTTCAACCCCACCTCACCAATATTAAATGAGTAGAATTTTCCAGAGATTTTCTTCTTGATATTAGAACAATGCCATAGCCTGAGTGAAGGCATAAAAGGTAGAAATGATAAGACACCCTTGTCTGAAGTGTTTGATTTGGTTTAATGTCAGTCAACTAACATTTATGCTTCCTACATGCCAGGCCATTGTGCTGGGTATATAAAAAGATGAAACCATAGCCCCCTCTCTTCAAAGAACTCACAGTCTAATGGAGGAGAAAATATGCAAGCAACTATGTATGAAACCAGGATACACATGATAAGTTGAAGACAATATCAGAAGGCACTAAGATTAAAAAGGACTTGAATAAAGTGAGACTTTAGCTGAGATTTGAAGGAAGCCGGAAGGCAGAGATATGAAGAATGAAAGTTGTGTGTGTGGGCAACAATAAGTGCAAATGCTGGGAATGGGGAGGTGGAGTGCCTTGCATGAAGAGGATGTGGAATGTAGTGAGGTGTAAGGCTAGAAGAGTAGGAAGGGATCCAAACTAAGGACATTTGATCCTGGAAGAGATAGAGAACCCCTAGAATGTGCTGCCTATGGTAGTAATATGTTTATACATGTGCTCTAAGAAGACCTATTTGACAGTTTAGTGATGGATGAATTGGAACAAGGAAGATTTTAGAGGCAAGATTGAAAGCTGCTATGATCTCTAAGGAAAATATTATGAAAGGCCCAGGGCAGAGTCTTGGGGAACTCCACCTTTCGAGTTTGTGAAGTACATGAATGTCCAATAAAGGTGAATAAAGCCTAGAAAAGAGCATAACCAGGAGGAGAGAGTGATCCACAATGTCAGAGTCTGTAGAAAGGTTGAGAAGGAGGGCTGAGAAAAGACCACTGGATTGGCCAGTGAAGAGATTGTTAATAACTTTGGAGAGATTGGTTCTGGTTGAATGATGAAGTCAAAAGCTGAGTTAAGAGTATTAAAAAAAGGAATTGGAATCACCTATTGTAGAGATCCTTCTCACAGCGTGTAACCAGAGAAGGATGAGAGACAGAGTGATAATTAGTGGGGATGAAAAGATTAAGTGAGGAGTTTTTAAGGATAGAGGGCACATGAGCATGTTTGTAGACATTAGGAAAGCAACCAGTAGACAGAGAACATCGAATTTAATGTTAAAGTAGGGATGATGGGGGGCTTAGCTGGAAAAGATGGGATGAAATCACTTTTGCCCTGTCTTCAAAGAACTCACAGTCTAATGTGGGATACAGTAAGCAAACACATTATGTACAAAAGCAGTGTACACAGGCTAAATTGAAGGTGATAACAGCACTAAGATTAAGAAGGACTTGATAATTTGCCTTGGCAAGGAGGAAAGCCACCTCTTCGTGTAAGACAGGAATTAAGGAAGTTGCAGAAGCCTTCTGGGTGGTATTGTCATTCTGTCGTATCTAACTCTTTGTGACTTCGTGAACACACCAATATTGTCAATGGGGTTTTCTTGGCAATTTCCTCCTTCTCCAGAGATTAAGTGACTTGCCTCAGATCACAGAGTTAGTTTCTGAGGCTGGATGTGAACTCAGTTCTTCCTGACTCCAAATCTAGTATTCTTTCCACCCAGCTATCTAGCTGCCTCCATCTGGGTAATGTTGAACAATTAATAGTAAGGATTTATTAAGTGCCCACTATGTGCCAAATGGATAAGCTAGGTGTCACAGTGAATAGAGTGCTGGCTCTGAAGTCAGAAAGACTTTTCTTCCCGAGTTCAAATTCTTACTTAGTTGTATGACCTGGGCAAGTCACTTCACCCTGTTTGCCTCAGTTTCTTTGTAAAATGAACTGGAGGAGGAACTAGCAAACCAGTTCAGTGTCTTTGCCAGAAATAAAATAAATCCCCAGATGGGATCACTCCCTGAAAAGACTGAATGACAAAGCAAGCTCTGTACAAAGTGCTGAGAATTTAGATAAGAAAAAGAGACCGTCCCTACCTTCAAAGAGTTTGCTAAATAATAGAGAAGATAGAACACAAAAGGAAGCTGAAAGGGAGTGGGAGGGAAGTGCTAGACATGAAGATATGGTGTAAAAGTTAGAGAAGTCTCAATATTCATGCAGTGGGGGGTGAGAAATGAGATGTCTGAGATGAGCCCTCTTCTTAAAAAGAGGTTTGGAGTTCAAGTACCTACCCTCCAATCTGAAAGGCAGTGGGTAGTAATAAGGTAGAGTACAGGATGATGGGATTATCCCAGTAATGATGGCCTTCTTGGGATATGGTGAAATCAGAGAAGTCCCAACCAGAGTAGTGCAGCCAAGTGAGAAAAGATGTGATGTGAAATAGGAAGTAAGCCTCTGTGTGATGGGTTGGAAATAATATTGACAAAAGGCAGCTGTAATACAGTGTACTGGATTTGGACTCAGAGAATTTAATTTTAATCCTTAATCTTTAATCCTCAATCACTTAATAAACTTTATTGATTAATTATCTGATTGATGAAGCCAAGGGCTGAATTCACCATCTCCTGACTCTTTTCCATCCATATTGACTTCATGAAATGAGAATTCCTCTTTATCCTGTATATAGTCTATTTATGTATATTTGTTTGTTGTCTCATCTGGTTAGAGTGTGATTGCTTTGAGGACAGGAACTGACTTTTACTACCTCTTCTTGTATCCCTAGCAGGGCAATTCCTAGTTTAAAAATGTTTAATTATCTATTTGATTGTATGATCTTGGACAAGACATTCAGCTTTTCTGTGCCTTAGTTTCTTTATGTCTGAAAGGGAAATAAAAATATCTGTGATATCTTTCTCACACATCTCTTGTGAGGATTAAATAAGATGAGTAATAGAAAGTACTTTGTCAACTATGAAGCCCAGTGTGAATATCTGCTATTACTTTTGTTACCATGTGGTGTCAGGCAACGTGGCTTCACAGCCCAAGGTAGGTGGAATTCTATTCTATAGTTAAGGAATAAGCAGAATTTTTTAAGGGGTTTGTGTTGTGAGAGTGTTGGGGAGAGTTTAATTTGATGGAATTGATTTTTTTCATACATTTTATTTTGATTCAAGATACTTCTCAAGAAACAATCAAATCTTCCCTCATAGTACATTCCCTTGAAAAAAATTAGCCAAAATAATTACTGGCTTGATTATTACTAAAATAAATGGAATTGTCTTGTTTATCTTACCAGCTATGAAGAGAAAGAACATGTATTTTTAACTTTGAAAGTATATCACCCATATCACTGTTGTATTCAACTTGAGTTCTTGTATTCTTTGTTTTTTTTAAATGTTGTCTTTAATTATATTTTTGTAGTCTTTGTGAATATTCTTATGACTCTTATTCTGTCTTTTCAAATAAAGTTTTTTCCATGTTTGCCTGAAGTCTTCAAAATAATAATTCTTTGTGGTGTACTAATATTACATTCATATGCTAAAATTTGTTCAGCCATTCCCACCATTGGACATATTATATTTCCATCTTTTACCATAAATACTATATTTCTCCCAAAATATTTCACATATATCGCAATTTGGAAATTTGGATATTGTTCTACACGTGATACTTTTCAGGAGGCAATATGGCAGGGTAGAAATGTTGAAATCAGAGTTCTTAGCCTTGACTTTTATCTACCCATTATTTACATGTGTGTGTGTGTATGTACACACATACACACACACACACACACACACTTTCTGAGTTCAAAAATGCCTCAGACATTTTCTAGCAATATGACACTGGGCAAGTCACGTATCCCTGTTTGCCTCAGTTTTCTTATCTAAAATGAGCTGGAGAAAGAAATAACAAACCACTCTAGTATCTTTGCCAAGAAAATTACAAATGGGGTCAGGAAGAGTGGGGCATGACTGAAAACAACTGAATGACAAAGTACAATCTTGAGCATGCATATGCACACACACATGTGTGTGTGTGTGTGTGTTTGTATGCAGGCATGCATACCCATGCACATACCCCATCTCTTCAGGCTTGAGTTTTCTTATTTATAAAGTGAGGACTTGATGTCCTAAAAAGTTGCTGCTACCAAACACCTTGGAATCACAGGGCATGAACGATTTAATAACTTACCTTCCATAATGCCAAATTTTTTTCTAGGATGATTGAAACTCAACCAACAGTGAGTTAGCATGCCTATACAGCCCCTCTGTCATTGAATTTTGGCATCTCTTGCCATTTTTGCTAACTTAGTGGGTTTAACAGTGATACCTTAAAGTTGTTTTTTGTTTGCATTATTTGTGATTTTGAATTTTTTTGATAGCTGTTCATGGCTTGTAGTTCTTTTAAAAATTATTCGTGTCCTTTCACTTGTCTCTCAGGCAGATTTCTGTCAATTCCATATAGATTTTAGATGTCAGACATATCAGATACTCAATACAGAAATTTCCCCCTAATGCAGACCGTTTTTATTCTAGCTGCATTGATTTTATTTATATAAAGACTTTTAAATTTACAAGATAAAAACAGTCTCTTTTCAAAATAAAGTAGACAGTTGGTGCTTTAGGAGGATTAATCTTAAAGTGGTATTCAGTATGGGTTGGCAGTGTGGGTACTTACTAGAGATGAGAAAGCCTGTTAGAAATTTCTTGCAAAAGAGCCTGAATTGGGGTTCTGATTGTTGGAATGAAAAGTTAGGCATGGTTTGGAGAGACATTTTGAAAGACAAATAGATAGACAAGATTTTGTGACCGATTTAGTTTGGAAAAGTGAATAGAGGATGAACAGGGTGGAATTATAGACGGGTATGACTTTGAGCCTACTATTAAAACAACAACTATGTGGTGAGCTCTTTGAGGTCCTTTTCTTTTATCCCACACAGGGCTAAACACACAATTGGTATGCAGTTTAACCTTGATGAGTTCAGAAGACAGTCAGTTTTGATGACAGTTTTTAAATTGCCTTAAAACTAGCTTTACCCCCTTCTCAAGTTTTGCTCCCTTTCATAATTTTCCTTCCTGCAAATTTTTTTTTCCTGCAGCTTTATTGTGTTCCTTGCTCAGGGTAGGTGCCCTATCCTCCCTCCCTATTGAATATGAATTATATTGAAAGTGGAAGTAATTTCTACCTCTATGGGGAGTCTACTGGGACATTCAAAGCTTTGGATAATGGTGTTCGAGTTGGATCAGTTTTACAATTGAAGACAAAGCTTTCTTAGTTCTAGGCTGGCCTAACATGGATCTATGGGGTCTTAAATGAACGAATTAATGAGAAAACATTAAGTGCTCACTATATGCTTTGGAACAGGAAATACAAATACAAAAAGAAAGGTATTTCCTGCCCTCAAAGTTCTTATGTTCTAGAGACTTACCTTGGGAAGAAGGTGGTTAGGGACATATGTTTTGGTCTGGAAAGTCACAGGGGGATGGTGTACAGAGTGGTAGGATTAGTTGATTGACATACCATATCCAGCTACAAAGGTCATGTTATCTGATGGTAGTTTTCAAAACAGGAGCCGTGAAATGGGTGTAGGGTGGGGGAATGACCAAGGTGAGGAGCTTATTCCAGAGTTCAGAGCCCTCGAATAGGGGTGGGTAGTAGGGAGCAGCTTAGAATTAAAGTGCTGGGGGCATAAAGGAGGAGGGGGAGTTCTTTCAAAGAGCTTCACATCTTTTTGGAGTAATATAAGTATGTACATGAATAATTTTTTTTAACTGAAAAGTCTCAGGAACAACTAGGGGAATTGGGAAGGACTCCCAGACTTGGGGAACCATGGTTGGAGTTGGTTAAAGGTAGTTTTCTTGCCGATCACATGGGAGATGCGCTGGTCCTGTTTTCCACTAGACTAATACTTTTCCCAAGTGGAGCACAGCAAGGAGGCAATCTTTTATCTTCTTCATTTAGGGAAACCACCGTACTAAGGGAAGGCCCATCAGAAATTTGGATGATCCTTTTCCAAAGCACCTGTTGGGGGACAGGGCTTTTCTTTCCTCTTCCTTATAAGGGGAAAATGAGGCTGAAGTGGTAGAGTTATGAAGAGAAATGACCTCCATCCTGGTGCCACATTCCCTGATGACTACTGTTGATTCCCCATTTCTTATAGTTTCCCCTGTAGTGGTAAATTGGATTAGGATGGGGCCGGGGGATCCAGGCCACCTTTTACAGGGAGCTGGTTGACTGTCTTGGAGCAGCCCAGCCCAGCCCTGCCCAGCCCTGCCCAGCCAGGATCACATGCTAAGCAGCCGCTGCCGCCACCTCCGAGCCTCCTCCTCCCCTTCCCTCCTCTTCCTCCCTCCCCTTTGTAGTGTCAGAGCCCCCAGTGACAAGCGGGTTTGGTTTACCACCGCAGTGGCAGTGGCGGCGGCGATTGCTCCCCACCTCTGGAGACTTGTGTAGGGCACCTGGCTGGACTTACCTGTGGCTGGGGGAGGGGGGTTGGAGGGAGGGAGGGAGGGGTAGGGGCCTTCCTTCCTCCCTCTCTCCTGCCATCCCTCCTCTCTTCCGTTCTCCCTCCCTCTTTCCATTTGCTGCCTGCAAAAGATGGGAAGCGCTCCGCGAGAGGTGCAGCCCCTGCTTGCCCCCCTCTGCCCACCCTGCAGGGGCCCTCAGGGAGCTGACGAGCAAGAGAGGGCTGGGGTGCCTGGGGGCAGCCCCCAAGCCCTGCAGGAGGCCCTGGGAGAGGGAGCTGCCCCGGGCAGCTTCGCTGGGCTGAGTTCCTCTCCAGCTCTGGGGAGCCCAGATGGAGGAAAGTCCCCGGTCACCGATCTGCACGGACCGCCTGCTCCCTCTCCTTGAAGAAGACCCCCTCTCCGTGGGAAGCAGCTTGCTTCCGCTTTGCCTTGGTGAAAGGCGGAGAGCATTTGTGCTGCCGACCCCCTGAGAAACATACGCGAGCCCCGGGGCTCGGAGCAGGCCGATCGTGGGGAGCTGTGAACGCCCCAAGTTTCCTCCCGCAATGCCAATGCCCAACGTCGCTTGTGAGCTGTTGCTGGTGTTGGGGTGAAGGCTTTCCTGATCCCAGTTCCATGCTGGCCGGTCCCGGTCCCTGGAGGAGGGGGGACCCCTGCTGCCCTCGGCAGCCGGAACCTTTTATTCCTTTTATTGTGCTGAGTAAAAGGATTTTTGCTTTGCTGACATCTTGTTTGATTTTTGTTGTTGCTTTTATTTTCATTTTAAAAAATTTTTACATCTCATTTGTTTGTTTTAACGCAGAAACGCTTCATTAAAGGGCTCCGACAGTACGGCAAGAACTTCTTTAGGATCCGAAAGGAGCTGCTTCCCAATAAGGAAACGGTGAGTGAGTAACAAGGGGCTCAGCGAGGGGAGGGGGGACGTTTTGGGGGGGCTGGAAGTGATCCAGGTGGGCGGGGGATTGGAGTGCTGCGGGACTTGGCCGGGGGCAGAGGCTCAGGGCTTGGTGTTGTGTGCAGCTGGGGGGCAGGGTGGCTCGGCGCCCTAGGTTGTGCCTCTCCTCTTCTGCTGCCTTTCCCCCTTGGATCGGACTAAGAAATTGTTTCCCTTAACCCTGGACTGTGTTTAAAGCAGGGCACCGGAAAAAGAGAGCTCTTACTAACATAATGATTCCCCTTAAAAAAACATCAACTTTTGCCTTTATATCATAAACCCAGGCAGCAAGTGGTTTAATAAAATGAATCAATACTTATATCCTTGAAGAAAATAAAGTTATTTTGTAATCGTAAGAGGTGACCTTTGGGAAGGAGAGGGCTGGTAAGCGTTGTGGAATTCAGATCTAATTTTAAATAAAGTCGATGAGGTAGGATAATTCACTTATATCACTGTTTAAATTTAGTAATTAGCAAAAGCCTAAAACAAAACTAAACAAAATAGAATTACAAGGAGGCTCATAGTTATACAAATTGTAAATTCATGTTCAATTCTGCTGGTTATTGCTGGTTATTCTATGAAATGTTGCCCTGCTGTGGGGAGTTCTTTTAACTCTTTAGCACCCCTGCCTGGAAAGACTGTTCTTTCCATCAGATTTTACCTTATAATTTCGCAGAGCTGGGAATCAGTTCACCTCCTATTCTTGTCAAACACTGAGGTACTAGGGCTTGTTGGGAATAAAAATGTTCTGTACTTCTTCAAAGTGCAGTTACATAAAGGAAATGCCAGGAGAAATCAAGCATTGTTTTACACATCATTGCCTGCCCTCCCTCAAAGCTTGTGCAGGTGGTATCTCCTTATGAGTGAAGGCCTTTCTGTGCAACCCAGGAAGGAGAGAGGGGTACAGTGCTTGGTAAGAGCGAGCCTCCAATCTCTTTGCCTGGAATCTCATTTTTTATACAGTATGTCAGTGTCAAAATTACTAATGAATTGATGGTTGGAAAAAACAAGGCATTTGGTATGAGAATTTAGCCATATGATAGTTGATTATTATTTGATTTTTTTTTACATAGGTTTTGATTTGTTTAATTTCATTTCTCCTCCATCCTGCCATATATTATTAATGGACCCTCTTTGACCATACACAGAATCTGATTTACCCAGCTTATGCAGGTAATAAATAGTAGAGCTAGGGCTCTTTTTTCTTTTTCCAGCACACTGCCCTGTTGTCAAAACAGTGATCTCACATGAGGCAGTATCAACAAAAGAATGAGGATGCTTTATTAAGGTTCAAAGCCTTAGAAGTGTCTATTTTGGTAGTTGGTATTAATCAGGGGATAAATTGTGAGATCATGGAATTTTAGCATTAAAAGAGACTTCTGGAGATCATATGGTTCACTACATTTTAGAGATGAGTGTACTGAGACCTACAGAGGTTAAATATTTATCCAGAGTTGTAGAACTGTTTAGTGACAGTCGAGATTATAACCCAAATTCCTTGATTCCCAGGAGGAGCCTTCCACCCTGCCAAATTATACTCTAAATATTGCTATTTTGTGTATTTCTGAAAATAGGGAAAAGGAAGGAAACAAGTATTTTTGTAGCACCTACTGTGCGCCAGGCCCTGTGCTAATCACTTTTTACAAATATTCTCTCCTTTGATGCTCCCACCCTTTGAGGTAGAGGCAAACAGAAGTTAAGTTACTTTGCCCAGGGTTACACAGTTTGATCTGAGGCCAAATTTGAACTCAAATCTTCTTAACTGCAGGCTCAGTGCTCTATCCTCTGCATTCCCACCTGCTTCTGTCACATGTCCAGAAGAGGTGACAAAAAGATTAGAATCAGAATCATTGTCTAAGTCTGTGGCCCTAGCTCTCAGTCTGGTACTGCTTCTAGCTTACAAGCCCTGTGACTTTGGGGCAAGTCATTTAACTACTTTGTGCCTCGATTTCCTTTTCTTTAATATGGAAAAAATGCTTTGCAAATGAAGTTTTTAAAAGGTAACCTAGAATCATAACACTGTACAGGGCAGTATCGTCACTTGTTAAAATCTCACCAGAACTGTTGAACTGGGACAATTGTTAATGTGGAAGAGAATATACAATTTGGCCTTTCTGCCAGTTTCAGCTGTTTGAAGTTTGAAATAACTATAATGAGTGAATCGGAGTCTGTATGTTTGTGATTAGCAATAGTATAAGAGAAGCGTCCATTGAGGTACATTGAGGTCTGATTCATCAAGATTAATGTTTTACTGGAAGGAGCTTTGTATTAGGAGCCTGAATAACTGCTGTAAAGTTCTTGTTCTGGCTTGGTGACTCTGAACAGGTCCCCTAAACAAGTAGTGCCTCAGTTTCCTCTTTAAGATGAGGACAATAAGCTTGCTTACTTAGTAAAATTGATGCGATTGTACTAGTAACCACCAAGATCACCCTTGGGGGATTCCCCCCCCCCCCCCAAGCTTCTAGGTCCCTGTGTCTCTACTGTATACAATACACTTCTGAGTGAATATCAGATCAGGTGTAGCATGCACTCCATGCAGGCAAACTATTACTTCTGAATTTGAATTTGGGGATACTGCATAGTGTAGAAAAAAAAGGGAAAAGTGATACAGGATCTATAGTATTAACTAAAATTTTAGTAACATGATATAGCAACACTTTCAAGAGCTGTTAATGTATTCTTTGAAAGCTAGTGTTCCCTACCTTGATGTAAGTGGAATAATCTTCAACCTAGAAACGTTTGCTTATTCCACTTAGGATTATAGATTTAGAGCTGGAAAGGGACCTTCTTAGTACTAGAAATATAGTACACTTTCCCATTCAGATGGGCAAACTGAGGTATCCAGAGTGATAAAGTGACATATCTTAGGTCACAACTATTAGGTGGTAGGACTAGAAGTTAAACCTAAGTTCTCTGATTTCAGTATCCAGGACACTTTCCAGTGTGCCACATTTCATCTTTTGGCTTTTGGCAGTCCCCTACTCTTGACTAATGAATGACTTAATAAATTGCTCCGCCTTCTGTACCTCCTCCCCTCATTTTTATTTAGTCTTCTAGTGACTGAATAAGAGCATGATAAGATTCCTCACTGAAGCCTGCCCTCTTAGTCTTTCTTAACATACTTCTTAATGCAGAATTTAATCATTTTTAAAACCTCTCTGTTGTACACATCTTCTGGCTATATCAGGTATTACCTCAGTTTTCTTTGTAGCAGCAAGCAACCTTGAGGTTTACAATCTCTTCACCTCAATATGGTTGTTGAAAGGAGAAGCAAAGATAAATTTGGAAGAACTTTTGCAGTTTTGTTTTGTTTTGTTTTAAAGGCAGGAAGGGGAAGAATGAGAGAAACAGAGAGATGGAGATGTGTGTACCTGGCATCCCAAAGGTGTTTTAGTCTTGAGCTTCTAGTACCTTAAAACCTCACTTAGACTTTGGGAGGACTCTGTTGTTGTATAACATTGTTAGTTCCTTCCAAATATTCCTGTTACAGAGGCAGCATAATGTGGAGAGGAAGCTGACCTTTGGCTGGCAGGTCATTTAACCTCCCAGGCAACTTCCTTATGTCTTCAAGTTGCAAAAGTAGTTGCTGATCTGCCCTGGTGGTGGGAATGTGTTCATAGGGGTTCCCTCTATCAATGAAATCATAGGTCTGGACTCAGAAATCCTACTGTAGCTCTCTGAAGAATTCTTCCTTGATACGGTGAGTGTTGTGGTAGACTGTAAGCATCCTCACCTCCAGGAACCATCTTTCTTTCTCTTTATTTGTCAGTACACCCCAGCTAATCATTCACAGCCGACAAGAGGGAGGACAAAGGTTATTTCTCTCTTGGTACAGAAGAAGGAAATTTGTAGGCAGCCAGCTTTGCTTGTTTAAGAACTTGCGTATAAGTAAATTTCTTTTACAAGATTACTCATTAAAGGCACACCCCTTTCTCACACTAAAATCTTCAGTTTTCTAGACGCTTTCAACACTTCTCTTTGTTAGAATCACTTCCCAATAATTTGAAATATCAGAAGGGTATAACAGACAACTGAAAACTCTGCTTTCTGAGAAGGAGGGTCAGCTGACCTGTGTGCTGTTCTTGTCCTTGTAGATAACCATAGTATTTTGTGACATCTCTGTGGGTTTCAAGCATCTCCTTTGTGCTTGACTGGTCAGATCCTGTCAAAAGATGGGAAATTACTTTGTTCCTCAGAGTGCCCATTCTAGCATTTGTTGACCTCAGCATGTGAAAAAGGAAATGGTAGTGTCACAGGAGACAGTAATTCTTTGGCCCAGGTGTGCATGAGGCCTCAGTTGTTCCTCTGAGATAACACTACCACAAACAAAAATTGACATACAAAAAGGACTGAGCGTGTCTCAAAATATGGTACTTTAATTTGTTGAGTGTTCCTTTTTGGCTTTGTCTTCTAGTCTTTCTAAAACACTAAAACATATGGAAAGAAGTGCCAATCCGTTAGGATGTCTTGAAACTCTGGTGAGGAAGCCTCTACTGTTACCAGCTTGTTTTGATGTGGGGACATCTGAGAGGTTCCTGGGGAGGATGTGCATGCCCAGTTGTCTTACTCTTTTTTAGGTTTCTGTATTGGTTTCACAGGAACTAAAATCTGGCTCTTCTGTGATGCCCCCTGCTGAAATGGGAATGCTGGCCTTGATTAAGGAAAACCAACATGATTCTGGAGGTTTTAGTTGAATTGGTATTATGTTAACCTCATCATACCCAAGAGAATATATGCAAATAAAATCTCATGTAGGCCCTTTAGCATTGTGGTTTTGTGTATGTTGAGTTTTTGTCTTTTTCCTTATCCTTTTCTCAACAATCTTTCTCTTGACTTCTATCTCTCAGTCTCTTACACTTTCATTCTCTCATATCTCTTCTTTCATTCTTCTCAATACATGTATGAGGTAGACAAAGGGCATTTAATTTTTTGTTGTTGTTAAATGTAGAAATCTTGGCAGAGCATTCCAGGTTTACTTTAGTTATTGGCCCTCTCTCTCCAGACACTACTTGGCCCAAATCACATCACAGACCATAGTGTTAAGTGCATTTGTATAAATCAAAATAAATGTCCTGTGAGCTGTGCTTCTGAGCAGGAGATTGGGAATTAATTCCCTTGGGTTTTGTTTCAAACTCTGCCACGGATTCATATTTAGACTTTACGTTATTTACACATTGATTTTTGATTGGTTTATTTTCCTGAAAAAATAGGACTATTACTTCTGTCATTTTTGGATTATTTGCTTTGGAACATTACACGAATAATCCAAAAGGGTAGATAATCCCTAAATCATTTTTGTTTGGCTTGAAATGCATTATAGTTTGTCAAAAATTGGTGAAAATAGATCCCAGTAGCTTTTGTTCATCTCCAGAAATTCTTCTAGAAAACTCTAAGATTTTCAGTATCTGCCATGTGGATTGTAAAAATAAAATAAATCTTGGTTTGTGTGTAAATTATATTCTCCATTGATCAAATTGTATAGACATTAGACAATGCACACTTACTCTGTGGGTTGGTCTCATAGTCTTTGTCTTGGAAACAAACAAGGTTTAAAAAAGGACAAATATCTCTGCCTTTTGGCTTATTTAGAGTAAGACAGTGTCATGAAACCAATACTCTTAGTCTCTGGAGGGATACAGGAGGAGGAGAGAGCAGACGTGCTCTTGAACCTTTCCTGCCCTTTGCTCTCATTTGGGTAGCACCTAGCACAGCAGCACTAAGGATGGAGTTATCTGTGGCCTGAGATGAACTCTACTGGAAAGCCCTTCTGCTTTCAGACTTAAGGCATCTCTCTGCAAGCGGTGCTCATTCTTTTAGAAAAGCCAAATTAGTGGGTTATGAAGACATAAATCTCACTTTCATTCTGACTTTTTCCATTGAAAATGTATCTTTCTATCCCTTGCCTCCTTTCTTTGCAGATGTGGGAGACCATGAGTGTGGAAAACCACAAATAATGTAGAGCTTAGTTAATGTGCTGGTTAGTTTTTTCTGAACTGTTTTTCCCCTCTTCTTTATTTTTATTTTTTGTTAAAAGGATGGCAGTCTGGGAGCAGGAACAGAAAGGAGAAATTGGGAAATGAAAGTGATGCAAATATAAAATACATCAATAAAGTTTCATTTTTAAAAGTAAGAAAAATGACTTTACTTAGCATTTGTTTGTTGGATAGAACAATTACCAAGAATTCAGTGAAATGATAGCTTTTTTTAGTGGTTTTAAAGCAGAGTTAAAAGACTGCCAGGGATCTGAGATTTAAAATTTCAACTCGGGAAACATGAAAATCAACCACCTGTGTTTTAGTCATATTTCTGGGAATGTAGTTTCTGAAATAAGTACCCAACTACTGAATATGCATTGTTCTTTTCTTTAGGCAAAATAGCTCTTTCAGGCAGCAAATTCGTTTAGTAAAAAATGAATTCTATTGGGAAACAACCCAAGGACTAACCAAGCCAAGTTCTGTTAATATCGGGAGGCAGGATTGCTTCAGTGTGAGGTTGCCGAGTGAAGTTGTATATAACTTTGGATTGTGGTCTTAGATAAACAGTCTTAAAATTCTGGCTTCAGCGGTGCTAAATCTCATGTTACCTCATCTACAGTATGGGATTCCTGAACAGGTGGGTGATTGGAAGAGCTGATGTCTTATGTTAGTGGCATAGCACTGGAGAAGGTCATTGGACTTAAAACTCAGACCTCTCCTGCCAAAACTGCCTATGGCTTTGCTAAGCAGTGCAGCACATTTAGAAGCAAAGTCCAGGTGGATTTTTTCATCCTCTTTACTTTCTTGATAGAAATTTTCATGAGAACAGTGGAGTTTCTTAACATAACTTCTTTTCCTTGGCCCCAGGTGTTTTGGTTGCACATTGAAATCACTGCCATCATCTTGAACTCTGACCTGGAGGCTTGATATGTGACATACCAGAATAAAACTGTCTTGCTTTCTTTAAGGGAACATATTATTTTGAATGATTCTCTTCTCCTAAGTGAGGTGATGGTGGTGGCTGCACCAGCATGATAACTGACATTTTTATAGTGTTTTAAAGTGTGCAAAGTGCTTTACATATATATATATAGTTTCATGTGATTTTATAGGATCATAGATTTTAGAGGTAAAAGGAACTTAAAGGGCCTTCAGATCCAACCCCTTCATTTGACACATGAGGAGACAGTGAGGTTAACTGATTTTTTTTCCCAGAGTCATATGGATGATCGGTGTCAGGGGTGGGATTTGAACTCAGGTCTTCTGACTCCAAGTCCATGGTTTTATTAACCACTAAACTGTATAAGCACTCATAACAAACCCTGTGAGGTAGGTACTACAGACAGCAACCACTGAAGTTCAGATATGTCATATGACTTGCTGGAGTGATTTGAAATTAGAGGATCTTGGTTACATGTTACCTATGTCATCTGGAACTTAGGAAACAGATTTAATTTAGCTTTAACTCTCTAACAGGTCTTAGAGGTGATGAAGTTGAAGCCCTTCAGGAGGATTTAGGCCAAGTACTTTCAGTTTCAGATCCAGGGCACTTTCCATCATCTCATCCTGCCTTCACTTCCTTTTCTGACCTTTGTTTCTTCACCTGTAAAGTGAGAGAATTGGAATGGATGATCTGTGGACTTTCTCCACCTCTAAATCCGATATGTGCTATTACCTGCAGTCTTATGTTGGCACAGGGTTTCTTCACTATAATTTCTTTCATTGGCTCCATTTGAAGCAACTGTATAAGCACTTTAAGAGGCTATCAAGTTGGGGGAGGGGCAGGGAACAAGGAGGGAGAAAGCATTTGTACCTTTTCTTTTCCTTAATTCTTGGTCCAGCACTGATACAGACAGAGCTGCAATTTTCCATGAGAAATACAAATGGCTGCCAACATAAACAGGCACTACTTCTTGGTAGCAAGAATAGCAATCCTATAGCCATTATGGCATTGAAGGTTTATTTCTTTTCAACACAGGAACTAGACTTAAATCTGTTAAGTCTAGCTTAAAACCCATTGTTGGTTATCCTAAAGAATCACCTACTTGCTTTGAGGGCACTTGGAAGCAAGGACAACCAGGGGAAAAGGTTTGAAAATCCAACTGGGCAATTTTCATAACAGAAATACTTAGTGTGGTTATTGGGTGTTGGAAGAAGCTGCACCTGGGAGAGGGAGGAGTCTGGTTTTTATTTACAGCTTAGTAGCTTATTTAGTTGACTAGGCCTCACTATCTGATCTTCTAAAAACTCTATGCCCACTTACAACATCACAGACTTTCTTTGTGTATCAGAAATAGTGTAGCTGAGAAAGTAATTTACATTTGAAATGCTTAACCTATAGAAACTATACTCATAAAGAATACTGTGAACTTTTTAAGTATTATTGAGCATAAAGCTGTTTACAAGAAGGAGATATTTATTTACTGTTGGTCTTCAACAACCTGTATTCCTAATGATTTGTCTGGATTGTGGATATCCATATTGCTTGTAGAATGGAGACATTTATGGCCGTTAGGCCTATATAGACTGCCTCTTTATAGGGTAGTAAATCAAATGGAAGGGTTGAAATGGTCTTTAAAGAGAATTATAAGTTGTGATTACTTACATGTTATTTGGTATATTTATCCAGTCAGTGCTCAAGTCAACATTTTATATCATAAATAAGTGATTTTCAACTTTTTAAATTCCATAGAACTATTTCTGTTTTCAAGTGCAAATCATGTTCTTTAGAAGTAAACACACATGTAGAACTAAAATATTACTCTTAGAGGTTTTTTGCCTAAAAATCTCCAAAAAAGGCTTGCTTGTATACTGATCCTAAGTAATTAGTATTTTATCTTGAATGATGACACTCAATAATCATGTTGAGTAAAACACAAATTACTGTGCCTAAGGAGGTTTTTTTGTTTGTTTTTTAAATATTCTGACCTAGTTATCTAATAGTAAACATGCCCTGGTTTCTGTGACCTCAAGAGAAGCCCCTGTCTCTTACAGGTAGCCAGAGGAAGCCTAGCTTTCCTGGGGTAAAGGCATCGAGCAGCCCCACTGGCCCAGTTTTCTTATAGTTTATTTCTTCTCTCAGTTTTCTTATTCCCTGAAGGCCCTTGTCATTTCTCTCTCCTTTGGCTATATGTTGCCAGTGGGGGGTCTTTTTTAGTCTGACATGCTTAGATACTCTAAGTATCTAGGTTATGGCTTTGTGGTCTCCAAAGCACCAGTATTATCATAGAAAAGAGCTGCAAAACACCTGTTTATTTTAAACTTTTGGTCATTTTCTGGATGTAAAGTGCCTTGTCCTTTATATTCTGTATCTCTATAAAAGATCCATATATAGGTGTGTGGTTTTTTTTTCTTGAGATTTGATTTGCCACGAATTGAGCTAATCCATTTTAGTTTATTTGTGTGCTAGCTGCTGTGTAAGAGTTTAACTTTAGTGGTATTCTTTGGATTGAGGTCCATGCCATCTCAGTCCATGTTCCTGGTTAACGTAGGAGATTCTGACTTATATGCCTTTGAATTTCCAGTAGTACCTTGGTGGTATTGTAGGTATTCTGACAGTGACTACAATCTAACAGTGATGCCCCAAGTGAGACACAACCTTTCCAAGACTGAGTCCTTATCCCGAAAATGAATATGATGTTTAACCTAGAATTACTATAAAGTGAGATAATGCCTATAAAAACATTTTGCAAATTGATATGTGAAAGTAATTGGGAGTGGAGGGGGTGGGTGGACGGCATGGTATGTGTAATTAGGAGCCCTGTGGGTGGGCTCAGACCCCTTGGTTTTCAAGGCAAATTCTCTGTTTTGGGATTTTTTTTTTCTGTGAGTTGACTGTCTTTTCTGTAACTTAGTCTGCTAAAATGATGCTTTTTTGAAAGCATTTGAACTTTTGATTGCCTATGCCTATGCTTGTTTAAATAATGCTCAGAAAAACCTTGTTAGCAACGGTGTCCAGAGAAAGAACTAGGGCATGGGCATATGGTGCCAACACTGGACTTTCCTGTTCTCTTTATTGTGGCCAGAAGATCAGGTACATCTTTTGTGCCACAGTTCTGTCTTCTAAGTTACTTACAAGATTGAGATCCATTGTTTATTTTTCTCAGCACGTTTAGTGAACTGAGAATAACGTATTGTTATCAACAATAGGCAGCCATTAACCAATTGCAACTTGTTTTCAGGATGACCAGTGAAGCAAATCTTTAGTGTAAAAGATGCCCATTGGAGATGTGAGCTAAGGGAACTCTTTCATGTTTTCAGTGGTTCTGACAGTATTCACATGACCATTTATGGATTTCCTTCCCTTTCCATCTGCTAGAAATTCACCCTCTTAGACAGTTTTATTATCTTGGTAATACATTCCCTGGAATTGTCTTCATGGTTGGAATGAAGCTCCAATGAAGAAACCCTGGACCTTTGAGTTTTCTTGCTGTGGTAGTTTGTGGTGGTTCTGAGTTTCCCCAGAAGAAAATGGCTTGGGGCCACTTTGGTTTTTAACAAGTGTCCATCATGATGTCTAACCTTTAGCCCAGTATAAAGTTTGGATGTGTAACTGGCTCAGCAGTGATAAAGTTGCCTTTTGCTTTACTGTTTTATGAAGCAGTTATTACTTGATGATTTTGTGATTCTTAGTGTAAGAGGGTTTTATGGGAGTGTAGTGTAAGCGCCTACCTTCTCTTTGGGGGCTTGTGAATTACTGTCTTAGATACTTTCTTCCTGTGGCAAAGATCAGATTATCTTTCATCCAGGAAGTAAAAATGCCTACATTCTCATGCCCTTTCCAGAACTCTGCTGTAAGAAGGCTTTGATTAATTTATTTCAGAGGTTGATGAAATGTTTTAGTTCTGAATAATATTTTGAAAATTGGAAGAGAAATAATTTAACCTTGAGGACCAGAGACAGGCCTCCTCCATTTCCTGGTTCTGAAGCCAATCAAAGCTCTGTACATACCCAATACAAAATGAATCAGAGATGTGAATGAAGTTGGGATGGTACAAATAGATAATCTAGGAAATCAGGTTATAAAACTTAACTTCTGCCTGAATTCCTCAGATTGATTTTTAATGAATCTGACAAATCAAACTTTATTTTTTCTTTTCTTTGAAAGAAGAAATAATAAACTCATCTACTAAACCAGGAAAGCACTCCCCTTCTCTTCCCTGTTCTATACTTGTTCTCATAGAGATTGAGAACACAGAGAGACCATAGCATGTACAAGAAAATAGGTGCTCTGAATTCCATAGGCAAATGGTGATTCCACTTGCATTTGGTTTCTATTTTATGAAAGGTGAACAGAAGTCCAGTTGGCAAATAGTGATAAACTGATTAGTCTAGTTTGTTTATTTTGGAATCTTACCTTAAAAGTAGAGAGAGAACATGATTTATTTAGTGGAAAGAATGCAGGAAGCTAGACCATCAGGCTATTTCTCCTATCCTGGCTGCAATACTTATTTAACTGTATGATTTAAGAACAAGTCATTAAAATTCTCTGAGCCTCGGTTTTCTCATATATAAAATTGGGGGAATTCATACTACTTGTTTGTACTTCTTGTTTAAATGGTTATTGGGAGGAAGGTTCAGGCCCAGTGTGTCCCCTGTCCCTGTTTTGTTAAAGTAAAGTCTGAAGCATTAGAAACTCGAGCTCTAACTACTAAAGTCTATATATTTCTTTGACAGCATACTTAGATCTTAATTGTTAAGTTTGACTAGTAGAGTACAAGCTATGTAGAGAATATTTACATCTTTTGGTCCATATCTTGGAAGTCATTCATTAAGTTAGCCTGTCTAGTTCACTTGACCAGAGTGTGGGTGCAGCTAATTTCAAATTCCTTCAAATATCAAACCACGTCTGTGCCCAACAACATGGCAGATTCTAGAAGCAAAAAATGGTGCCACCAAGGCACCTGAGTAACAAAATTACATTATTATCTCATTAGTTCAGTACACATCTATTCAGTGCCAACTCTGTGCAATTCAACCTCTTCTGTTTCTGTTGGTTGGTTTAGACTGTTTGCACTGAACTGGCCAACTGCATGACCAAGAAAGGAACCAAGTAGACCATATATCCTTTATAACTGAATTGCTGCCCTCAAGGTACCCAGTCTATTTTCAGAAAAGAAATGAAACTGTGTAAAATATATAAGAAAATAAAAAAATATGCTAAAAAGTTACCTGGTACAGAAAAGTCAGAGGACCTGGAAGAAGACTGAATGTCATGGAGAAAGTGAAATTTGAGCTAGACTTTTAAAGATAGTCAGAATTTTAGTAGAGCTGGGCCTTTTAGGCTATAGCAGGGAGATTTAACCATTTTTTTGTGTGTCATAGAGTCCTTTGACAGTTTGGAAAAGCCAGTTGTTTAAAGCTAAATTTCTTTTTCTTTTAAACAGACTCACGAAATATGTAGCACTTAAAAGAGGGATCAGTGCATCCTGAGAGTAATACACTGGGATGTGTAAATTTCCAAGGTCAGATAGCCACTTTGAATGCTGTCCCTCAGAGCACTCCCCCAAAACAATCATTAATAGAACTGTTGTTACTATTAGGCCTGTGGTCCCACTTCCTACCGCCAACAGTGAATTAATTTGGGTGTTGGACCAGGACTACACTCTAGCACTTCCCTTAGGCGTAAACATGAGCAGAGACAGAGAAGGTTATGGACCCCAGATATTGCCAGGGCTTTGGACACAAACAAAGCTGGCTTTTCTCTCCAGTTTTCTAATCTAGGCCTCCCCCTACTGGTTCTGTGATAGCTGAATTACTCTTCAGAAGCATGTACTATGTTGGTTATGCATTCAAACTTCTGTATCCCTAACTTTCCTTATGCCCCAGTGCAGATGCAACTGAGATGTCCTTTGGTGTTGGAACCATCATTTTCAGGTATTGAGAAAGGATGAAGCTAAAATGTGTTCCAGGAGGGAAACGTGTTTTATCTCTGTATTTGTGTCTCCCCACAATACCTAGTAACCAGCACAGTAACCATATAATAAATGTTGAATTGGAGTAGTAGAAAAATATGTCACAAATTGTGTCATTGTCCCTTTAGCTCCTCCTCCCAGTTGACTTTTCTGTTTTATTTTGTGCCCACTTAGAGTTCTTTTTTCCCCAGCTCACAAGAGGAATGCAGTGTGTCTAACCTCTAAACCAGCAAGAAAATGCTTGGCCCATAATAAAATGAGAAATCGTTTTCCTCTTCTTTTTTGAAAAATCCTTCTTTTTGTTAATATGGAGACTATTTGTGCCCTAAAGCATGTTCCAAGCAAGCATTTGTACATCCCAGAGGAACTTTTGATTTACTTTCCCAACTGTGCCTTTCTTTCTCCTTTAATGATCTGTGAAGCTCTGAGACTTCAGAACAGTAGTCATGTTTAAAAACCACTCTGACTGAATAAAAGTTCTAGCTCTTTCCACATGCTGAGTTTTTGACTTCCTGAAAGGCTGACCTCCCACAAATTTTGGTTGTGCCACAAGATATACTCAGCAAGGGCCTTGATAATGCTATTGTCAGATCTCTTTTCCTTAGAAAAATTGCAATGAAAATTCTGGGCTCTTGGCCAGAGGGTGGACCGTGACACAATAAAAATGTTTCTCTTGCTCTTTGTTACTTTGCAGGGTTTGATTAGGTTTGTTTCCCATATGACTAATTTTGTTCCCCATTTTTATGACTTTAAAAGGTAAACCTTGCCAGTGTTTCTTCATACAAGCTGCTCCACTTTGTTAGATCCCAGTGTGCTTTGCCTTTTCCAATAGGGAGAGGAAACTGGGAGGACACACAAACTTAACCAATTTTCTGTACTTTTCCATATTCTTGGTTTTCTTGTCTGTCTTTGATAGTATCATAGACCTAGAGTTGTAAGAACCCTTCAAGACTACCTAGTTCAAACTTCCTGATGTTAGAACCCTAGGAAGGTTTGCACTCCTGGCACCTCTGTGCATATGCAGAAGGCTTGGATCTAAGGTCACAGATACAGAAAAGTTAAGCACTTTACCCATAATGTCTTGCTTCCTGTCACTGACTCCCCGTCATGATGATAATCAAGTTATATTCTGACCCTTAAGCTTATCAGTGAGTGTTACATTTTGGAGAGAGGATACAAGTCTTAAGAAGTTACCGCTGTTTAAGTAAGTATATAAGTATGCTCCCGTTCATGTAGCACCATAAAGTGTTAGAGATGTGCTACTTAACACAACCCCTTCGAGTTGGTCCTGCATATTATTATCTGCATTTTATTTTCCCTGAGGAAACTGACGCTGTAAGGACTGCATAGCCACAAAAGTAGAAACTGTCATGACTGGAAACTGAACCGCAATCTTGTAACTGATTTCAGTGCTTCTTCTAATGGCCTATTCTGGCACACTATGTATTACTTTACATTTACATGGACATAAGACTTTACACATCTAGGCCCTTCAACAGATGTGACCCCATTTGGCCCTCAGGTTGAGTGGAGTAGAGAAGAAAGGAGCACAGGATTTGTGGTTAAGGACCTTGGTTCTGACACTAGCTTTGCCAGTCATGCAAAATAAGAGGGTTGTACTAGATGATTTCCAAATTTCTGGTCCGTGAATATTCTCATGTGATACAACTAGTCCGTGTAACTTAATTGACCCCACAGATAGTCATACCTGTGGATTCCTTCTGTATGTTAGTGAAGAGTACTGTTTTCTCATGTTTGTAATTGTCAGGGGTCCCAGGATCTCTCTGGACCACTATGACAAAATGATGGCCATAGCTACTGCTTGGTTCTGAGCAAGATGAGGCATTTTGTCTCAGCAAAGGACCAGGCTGTGGTCTGCAGAAAGAAATTCATCACCCTCAAGGTGCTTCATGCTGACTGCTCCACAACCTGAACATTGTGTGGAATATTTCTGCAGGCTGTGTTAGGCCTGAACTTAACGCCATTTTTATGACATGAGTACAGACTCCCAACACCTAAAACTTTTCCATCTTCAATATTCTGTCTTGTTTTTATTGGTTTAACTATTCTGGTGCTTTTAATTCTTGACCGTCTAATACAGTGTGTTCTTTTCAAATGTGTGAAGATTATGGTGGTTTCCATACAATAAATTTTTATTCTCTTCACAATTTAAACATTTTAGGAAAAATATATATGATTCAACTTGGTAAGTAAAGTGTTTTGTTCTTTAGCCTAGAGTAATGGAACAAAAATTATCCCCGGCTGTTGATAAACAGTAGCAACCTTTAATATATAGAACATATGTTAGTAATTTTAAGCTTAGGTCATTAGTTACACATTTATACCTAGATTCCCTGATTCATCACAAGGCTGAATGATTCATCCAGACCCATAATTACCACATTTAAAACTCTGTGATCTTTTGATCATTGTCTCCAAGGCCACACCTCTTTGTTCTGATGCAGATTACATATGTGTTTTGGTGGGCAGTTGCCTAACACATTTAATAGATGGGGAAATGATATAGTTGTATCAGTAATTACAAGTAGGGACTGGGCTGCATGTGCTTAAACCCAAGTCTTTGTGAGTTGCAGTAAGTATCCTAGTTTCCTCATTTCTCAAGTTGACAAAGGCTGCTTAAAATATTTTTAAATAGATTTTTCTTTATTTTGTTAAATATTTTCCAATTACATGTAAAAATTTTAGGTTTTTTTTCAATTTTGAGGTCTAAATTTTCTCCCTCCTGTGTCTCCTCAATCCTTGAGAAAGCAAGTGATTTGATATTGATTATACATAGGAAGTCATGCAAAGTATATTTCCATATTACGTTACAAAAGAAAAAATGGGCAAAAAAAAGTATGCTTCAATCTCCAGTCAGAGCTCCATGTTCTCCCTCTAGAGGTGGAGAGCATTTTTCATCATGAGTCCTTTGGAATTGTCTTAGATCATTGTCTTGGTCAAAGCTAAGTCTTTCACAGTTGATCATCCTTTGTGTAAAATATTGAATACTTGCAAATGATTTTGCTGAGTAAGTAAAATATATACCAATATGTACCACTAACTCTGCAAGTAGAACCTAATACCAAAAAGTTTTGGTTTTATGGACACGAGCTCAGGTAGAAAACTACAGGCAAACCCAATATAATACTGCTGATCGTTTTTGAGAAACAGAACTTACAAGTTAATCATAGGCCCAATGTTATAATTAAGTGATGCTCAGAGCACTCTTGAAGTGGATTTGATTCTTTTGTAATAATGGTATTAATTGTAAAATGGTCTTTAGAGTGAAAAATTCCTGTGCAAATAATCATTGAATGGCTAACTATATGCCAGATGATATGGTGGATAAAAAGAAACATTACTTTGCCTATGAGGAGCTTAAACTCTTACCTAGGGAGACATCTCAAGTAAATAAAGACTTAAATTCTCCAGGTATCTGTAATATTGACAGGGTGCATCCTCTCTCAAATGACCCAGATTTTTTTTAAGTCTGAATTTAAACACCCAATAAAATGAGCGTTTTCATATACAAAGTAGAATTTTAAAAAGAATTGTAAATGAAGCTATGAATCTATGATATATAACTTGTTTCCTTTTAAATATATAATAAATTCAACATGGAACTTTACACAAACTTTGTGTTTCCTTTTGACTTTCCTTTTTCTTTTCTGTACATTTAAAAATTTTTTTCATTTAACCTCCTTTATTTTCCTTTCTTTTCTGACAGATCTTCCCCCCCTCCAACAAAATCCAACCAAACTTCATCATAAAGTCAAGTCAAGTAAAATAAAACTCCACGTTGTCCATGTCTAAAAAAGCACATCTCATTCTGTATCTTGAGTCCGTCACATCTCTTTCAGGCTTCATTGCCATTCCTCTGCAATTGTGTTTGTTCATAACATTGATTAGATCAGTTGACATAGACTGAAGCGCCTCTACTTTTTTTAGGTAGTCTTGGAAAAATACTGTAGCCAAAAATTTTATCATCCTCCTGTTAACCTTGTAATGAGCCATTTCATACTCAGCAGTCTTGCTGCCCCATCATTGGGCCCAAATTGAAGTCTTTGTAATTTCGTAGGACCTGTCAGAATTTGTATTGTAGAGGCCTAGCCTTCATGGACCCAGGATCACCACTATACCATGGCGAGGTATCTGTAGAGGACATTAGTGGAGGAGCAATAATAAGATTTAAATACTAATTCCGGGCAACAGCGGAAAGAATACAAGGCAGTAAATGATTCATATCTAATCTATCTTTTTGCTTCCTGGGTCACATGCAACAAGTTGGAAGACTAGGCTTTTTCTCTGCACTTCATGACTTCTTAAAACTGAAACAGGAATTATGCAGAGCAGATAAATCTATTTCAGCTGTCTCTGTGGTCTAGGCTACCCAAAAACCCAAACCAAGGTAACATGTCAATGAAATAACAGCACAGAAAGCAGTCAGTAGCCCCCAATCCTTCATGTGCTTACTCAGCATCCCCTTCCCCACTGCCCACCACTCACTACTCTGGCAGCTGCTAACCTTATAGATTTGCCAGAGGACTCAGCTGTAAATCACGGCAAGCACTCTCTGAGGCCCCAGGGAATACAAAGGGTGCAGAAGCTTTTTCATGATGGGTCAGCAGCACTCTGGAGTCCAGTCAGTGAGTAGAAGAACGGATGGAGCTAGAGCATCATCCAGCATGGCTCTCTACTGAGCCTAAGGGAAAGAGCACAGCATTCCCCAAGAAGTCATTTGGGGCAGATAAAGCAAGGTGGGTTGAGACTGAGCTGTAGAGAGCCTTGATGCTTTATGTAAGGAATTTGAATTTTATCCTGTGATCATTGGGGACCATGAAAATAGCTCAATAAAATAATTGGTTTAAGAATAGTCAGAAGCCAGTGCCTGTGAAGAGCCTTGAAGCAAAGTAGTAGGGTTACCAGGTATAAAGTCAGCCAGTAAACATTTATTACGTGCCTACTGTAGTGTTCCAAGCACAGTGCTAAGGACTGGGATTACAAAAAGAGGCAAAAGATAGTCCCTGCCCTCAAGGGGCTCAAAGTCTGATGGGAGAAGATAGCAAGTAAACAAATATGTACAAACAAGCTATATACAAGATAAATAGGACATAATTAAGGGAAGAAAGGCACAAGGCTTCCTGTAGAAGATGAGATTTTAATTGAAACTTGAAGAAAGCCAGAAAGTAGAGCTGAGGGAGAGCCTTCCAGACATGGGGGATGGCCTGAGAAAATGCCCAGAGCCACTGTGGATTGTTTTGTTTGAGGAACTGCAAAGAGGCAAATGACACTGAATCAGAAATAAATAAAGCTATTGAGATAGCACAGATATGGTTTTTATAAGTACTTGGACCAAGGTAGTTGAGAGAAAAAGAAAAGACGGGATCTTGTGGTTGAGGAATGGAGAGGAGGTAGCTCTGACTCCTGAGGTGAGTGAGGGAGCTCAGGAGGACAAGCAAGTTTTGGAGCTTAGTTTTAGAATGTAGACCTTTTTTACATGTTTTCAGACTTTGAAATACCACTGTTTGGTCAAATGTCCCTCAGCAGTTACTCATCATACGTACTATGTATCAGGTGCTGTGCTAATGTCATGAGTAGAAAATAGTCCTTTCCCTCAAGGGACTGAGAGGCCTGACCAGAGCCTGAAGACCTGTTAAGACATGGCTGTCCTAGGTGTTCTCCTTAAAATGGCAGTTTTCTGAGAGGTACATGCCAGTAAGAAGGGGCCACAGGGGCAAAGAGTATTTCCAGTGGGAGAAATCTAGGGATGGGGTGAACTTACTGGATGAGGAACTTTGGCAAGATGTTGTTTGTCCTTTTTTCTTGAAGAGAACCAGTGATATCAGGAAGACGATGTCCTGACTTGTAAGTAAATTGGATTTAAGTGAGGGTGGGCTAAGCAAAGTCACCAGCCTCACTGTCCACTCCAGAGCCATCTGGGTCCAGTGGCAAGGCATAGATCAGGATGATTGGAGATGGCCCCATGTAGTGTGAGATCTGAACCTTTTTAAGCTGAGGTCTTTCCCAGGTCTCAGTTTGAGATAACACTCACTTCGTTATTAAAGCTAGGTAGAAAATAAGGCCAAAGAAATGACCACCATTACCTACTCAGGAAAAAAAAAATCACTCCAGGAGAGGAAGACCCTGGCCAGAACAGAAACAATTGCTATTTACACTGACTCTGAGCCAACCAAACCCAAACAATGACCAGCTCAGACTTGGATTGGGGCTCATTATTGACCAATCAGTGAGAACCTGAGTGATTTGGACACAGTCAAGTAGCTCCATTTGAATCCCAATGGGCTAATCAGCCTGGTTTCCCTGTATATTATTTCAGGAAATTGTATTCCTTTGGGCAGAACACATGTAATGTTTGGGGGGGGGGGGGTTAGTGTATTATGTTTTGATTTGTTATATGATTTCTTCCATTAATGTTAGTGCGACTACATAGCATGACTATGGTGAAAACATACTCAATAGGAAAGTATATGTAGAACCTATTACAGAATTGTATGCTGTCATGGGGAGGGAGGGGGATAGTGGGGGTATAAAATCTTAATTTTAAGGAAGTGATTGTAAAACATTAAAAATTAAATAAAATTTTAAAAAAAAGAGAGATACTGTGAAAAAAAACACCCACATGTAAGTATATGATTCTCCATAGGGAGGGATGAAGGAAAAAGAGAGGGAAGAAGGAAGGCAAGATAGAGAACATACAGAGGGTCAGGAGTGTCCTGGGAAGGAGTGAAGTGCTAGGGGAGGTATGTGTCTTACTGACTTTTCATATCCTCCTTTACTGGAGGTAATAGAGCTCCCTTGCCAGACTTGTCTCACTGGCTATATATAAAATCTAATCACAGATTTGAATATTTAGCATTCCTGAGTTGTGATGCTAGTTTTAATCTTACCCTGTATTTTGAATGTTTCCATATCCGTAGAATGGGAATCAACTTTGCTACATGAACCAAGAGTTCAGAAAAAGCTACTGTATCAATTCTGGATATTATTAGCCTTGTTTGTAAGTAATTTGAATTTAGTTTTGACCTTTTCAGCTGTACTTACTGAAAGAAGCAATGAGAGATACTTCATACAGTTAAAATTAAATTGGATTCATATGTTGCCCAATATGTACATTGTTACCCAAAGCTGGTGCTTTTGGTTGCAGCTGAGCAGTTTTTCTTTTCCTCTGTTTACCATGCATTTTTCTAAGTTTAGGAGAGCTTGAAAACTAGGAGGTGGCTCCTTATTTCTGTTGTGGATTTTCTGAGGTTCACTCTTCTCTCTAGTGCTGTTTCTCATACATATCTACCAGTCAGAGCCATGTATGTTGGTTTCCCTGTAAGATCGCTTCTTTATTAGTATGGGACCTTAGTTGTTTGATAACATAATGCCAAATTCAAATTTCATGACAGCTACAGTTTATATATATATATCTAGTCTAAAAAAGGATCAGTTTGTAAGTGGTACCAGAACTAATTAGCAGTGCTGGCATCCCCCTTGAAAAGTACCAAGGATTATGCCAAAGCCTTTTTGTAAGGACTCTAGCCCTATAGCCCTTCCCTGAGGCATTCTCTCCAGTCCCTTCCAGTTGTCAGTAGAACTGCATCTGCCAAAGTTTATTTTGTCTTATTGAAAAGACCTTGAAGGACAACAGGTAAAATAAAGTTGATACAAGGAGATTGTTTCTATTTGGGTGTTTTCCTGCTTCCTGTTAATTATTAATGTTAACATTACTTGAAGGCATTTGACTGGAGGCATTTGCTAAAATTCCCTGGCTGATGTTCTCTGGGTTTCTCTAATCAAGCTAGAAATACATAATACCATGTGGTCAAAAGTATAGAAAAGTCCAGGCTTATGTGTGTTTATATTAATAGTAGGTACCATAAATCTTTTGAATTAGAAATATGGCAGTCTGCTAATTACATTTATTAGTTAGCCAATTGTTCTCCTTAAGAAACTTAGAATGCTTTGTGTTCCCATTATCTTGACCTTTGACTGCAATTCTCCATAAGCTACTTTTTTATGTGTCCAATAAATTTCAGGAAACTTACCCCCAAAGAATTCCATTATATTCACTTATTTAAGCTCTCCCTAAAATTTGGAAATCTAAAAGTTTTGCATTTTCTTGAGAATTTAAGAAATGCCATCTACAAAAAAATCTGATGTGTATCCTGACAACATCCCACTTGAAGCTGAATGTAACAATACTGCTTTTGCTGAGTCCATCCATCACCTTTTTCTCCCTCAACGACCCTCCCCTCCCCCACTTTTAGCTACCACATACTTCCCTTGGCCTCAGATGCCTGGACAGCTGTGCAGGAAGTTAGGTGACTTCCCAAGCCAGTTAATGTGGTCAGAGACCAAGGAGGAAATCATCCATTCTTCGTTGGTGTTATTTTTAATTTTAGTTTGCTAACTCCTCCTGGGAGGTCCTAGACTTCCTCTTGTACCTCAAATCAAGACATACTTGGACTTTAGGACAAGTGAACTTGAGGTTAGTTCCTTGTGTTCCAGGCTTTTGGGAGCTATTCTAGAGGACTTAAAATATATTGCCTTTTTCTTTTTATACGTTGTATTCAAGTCGTTCTACAGGGGGGTACCCCAGATAAAGCTCAGACTCGATTCTATTTATCTTTCGTCAAGTGATCTTCAGTAACTCATTTTTTCAAAGCTATCTTCCTCATGTCAAATTGTTGGAAAACAGGAACATGATCTCTTTTTATCCTCTCCATTGAGACTTAATAACTGAGGAGACCCAATGGAATGCTTATTAGCAGCATCCCATCTCTAAAATGCAGGACTTGCTATTAAATAACATGATTAGGAATTGTATATTATATATTTGGTTTGCTTGTTGAAAAGATTTTTTTACACTTAATGAGGAAAACAAGCGTTGATGGAATATCATCAGTGCTTTCTGAAGTCACTTCTCCAAACTGAAAGGTAAATTTACAGCGTTAACTTCACATGCCTGTGCAGTTATTAGGGCATCAGAATGCAAAGTAAATTTAGAAAGTAAAACCAGAAGGTGATAGGAAATGCCTGGTGATTTGAATACCTCCATTATTGTCTTTCAGGCTTCTCAAACTGGATTTTAAGTAGACATCTTAAACTCACAATGTCCAAAACTGAATTCATTTTTTCCCCCTGAACCCTTCCCCTCTTTCAAATATCCTTACTACTGTCAAGGATACCACCATCCTTCATTCCTCCAGTTTCCAAACTTAGATGTCACCTCCATTCCCCAGCTTTCTCACCCCTATATCCTGTTTGTTCCCAAGGCCTATCAATTTCACCTTTGCAGTATCTCTCCAAAATGCCCCCTTCTCTCCTTTGATACTGCCACTCACTGATACAGACTCTCATCTCTTCATACCTTGATTATTGCGGTAGCCAACTGGCTGATCCACCTGCCACGAGTCCCATGTTCAATTACCATTTCAGTCCATCCTCCATTCAACTGCCAGAGTGATTTTCCTTAAACCAGCCCTACCATGTCATCCCCTCCTTACTCACTTAAGTCCAGGGGTTCTCTATTACCTCCAGAATCAAAGTCAAAATCCTTTGGCATTCAAAGTCCTTCATAGCCTATTCTCTCCTCCCGCCCCTTTCCTATTTTTCTTATACCTTTATACCCCTTTTGCTTCCTTTACTCTTCCATCCAATGATACTGACCTCCTCAGTATTCCTCAAACAAGATACTCCATTTCCTGAATCCAGGTATTTTCTCAGGAAGGACACCTCTCTCCCTCCCCCCATTTTTGGAAACCATGGGGAAGTGGTAGAGTGAGTTATTCATTCAGGTATGGTGTCTTTACTGTTTGGGATGATGGGTATTAGGTAAAGAAAGTATTCTTGTTTTATATGAAAGCAAATATTTATTTAGTACAACTGTACCTTGCTGTTAAAGGTGGAGCTTTGGCCACCTAATTGTCATTGAAAATGAACTTGGATTAAAGGAAGTGTGTTCTTTGTATCACATACAAGATTGAAATTGGACTTCTCTAGGGGATACAATTTTGTGCAATGCTGTTGACATTAAGAGACTCATTTTTATTGTTATCGGTCAAACCTGTCATTTGGTGATTTGAAAATTGAGGGGTAAAAGAATGTCTTTTATTTTTCTTTTAAGTGATGTCTTTTCTTTAGTTAAATCCCTTTCTTCTTTGTTAGATCTCCAATATTCAAGTCTCAGAACATCCTGGGACCTCTAGGGCAGGTGCCACCTCATTTTATAAATGTAAGAACTTAGGTATCTAGAAGTACAATGCCTTAGCTGACATCCAAGCCCCACACCCAAGCTCCTTGGAAGGAGGCTCAGGTGTGTAAGAGATTGTGCCAGTCTTTGGGTCACTGGGCACAAAACCAATTAAACATGGAAGATCTATTCCTAACTCCATTTGGGACTGGGAAGGGGGAGTGAGAAGAGCGTTCATGGGCTTTCTTCATTGTAATGGGGAGGGTTTTTTTTTTTGCAGAATGTAATTCTTAACTTCAAAGCGAGGAGGAAAGGTCAGAAAGAGTTAAAATTGTCTGGGAACCTAAATTAAGGTTAAAATAGAAATTTTCTAAGGAAAGGAAAATAGTAAACTATTGTAGTAAAATAGCAAACTATTTAAATATAATAAATTAAAACTCTAAAGTGTACTCCTTAAAGTGAAAACCTTGAAAATCCTGGAAATGGACGCTATTGAAAATAAGGTAGAAGATATTATGAGCATCTCTGGATTAGAGGCCCAGGAAGGACAATGGACCGCTAAGTTTGAAGACCTGGGCTCTGGTCCCAGCTCTGCCCTGGGGTTTCTTGTCTCCGGCCTTCATTTTCCTTGCCTGCAAAATAAAGGTCTTGGATTAGATTATTCGGAGGTTTCTACTCATTCTAAAATTCTGTGATTCTGCTAGCCCTCCAGTACCTTATAAAAATAAGCTACAGTGCCTTCAAGACTGTAGCTGAATGAACTCATGCATTAATATTCTTTCTAGTAGCTTCTTGGTTCCTTTTATTTTAAGAACGGTACCCATCCTTGGTGAATCCTAACCTCATTTTTGTCTTCTTGCTTTGTGAAGTACAGAAATCCTTGAAAATGCCTCCTAAAATGGCCCCGAATATTCATTGTTGCAGTGTTATTCAGTGTGTGTCACTAGCATCGGTCAGAGCGCTGCTCTCAGAATGGCTGAAACCTTAATAGCAAACATCCCTTCAGGGTTTGTAATTTTCCAGACAAGATGGCTGAGTTGATAGAAATGTTTTCAACACAGCCTTGTAGCAGATGTTTGCCCTAGTGCTTGGCTTAACAAATGTTGCACATAATTCATTACTGCCTCCTCATCCCTTTTAGATGGATGCAATGGCTAGTGAGATTTATAAATATTTTGTTTCAGGCAGTAATTAAAGCTACTAAAAGGAAGGATGGGGGTGGGGTGGACTGTGTATAGTCACAGCAGCTGTCCTGTGTTGACAGAGATCAGTTATTTCATCATGGCATTTTCTGTAAAGCCAAGAAAACAGCCATGAGGTTAGGGTAGAAAGGAGGCCATAGTATATAGACATTAGCTATATATTAGCTTACATTTAGGTGTTTTCATCCAATCTGTAATTTTTATCAGGCAGGAAAAAAAAGAATTTGATCGCTTGGCTGTAAACAGTGCTTTTAAACTAATCAGATTTGATTTGGGGTGTTTTTTTAAATAGCTATTCCTTATAGGACACTTGAATAACCCAGTCTTAACATGTCTATGTTAGACCACTGAAGAAGAAACAATATATTTTAGTAACATTTCAGGACATTGATGACTCATTTGCCTTATAGCCTATATATTTACCTTAGATTGCCTTTTTCCTTCCTTCCATTTGTCTAAGTAATTCTGTGAATTATTTTAATTTCTGATCAATGATTTTCAGAATATTGACACCAACCTTTGGAGATTTCACCACCAAAGACTTGCACAAACTCAAGAAAAAGCTATGACTTTTGCTTTCACTTGCAATTCCTTTTCATTCAGAACAGAAACCTCAGGATTATGTGGGTTCTATATAGTTTGGAGTTTTTTATATGGGTGGGTTTGGGTTACTTGGGCTAGATTTTTATTAACAGGTTTAATAGCATTATGCTTTTTATTTGCAATTTATAATCTGTATAATAGGGTTCTGACCCTGTACCTTTTCAGAAACCTTCCATGTCTTTCCCCAGTCCCTTAGATTAGAGGATAATGTTTGGAATATTCAGTAAGTTATTATTACTAATAACATTCATTTCTAAATATATTTCCATGTACAAGATTTTAAAGGTTTATAGTTTATTCCTATAGATAATGAATTCTGATATGCTGCATCTTAAAACATTTTGAAAAGAAACCGTTCTCATAATTTCTGTATATTTTATCTTTTTTTCTCATTATCTGCATTTCTGTTTCTTGTAAATATTTATAACATAGTTGTTTCTTAATTGCCAAACAGACAACAAGCATGTATTAGGTACCCACATACTACATGGGCAAGATACAACTTAAGGGATGTTCCTGAAACACACTAAAAAAGGGAGTGCTGGGGGAGCAGCCCATGCCCCAATGAGTTGTTGTTTTTCTTTTTTTAAACACAAGCTGCATCATTCAGTATTGCCTTGCTTCTTTATTGCTTATAAGTGAAGCAGAAACGTGATTTCTTCTTATTCTTCAGCTGAGGCGTCCTTCTTCAGTTGGTAATCTCATGTAGGAAATCAGCAGCTCGGAGTAAGAGTCGGTAAACTCTTTAGTAAAGAAATTACTTTCTCATGGCCCATCTTTAGTGGACTCATATTTATTTTACAGAGTGTGATGAATTCCTGCAATCTAGCCATAAAAGAAATGCTCCTAAAGAATTAAGGTTCTTCATGTTTTAGATGTCATTTAATTGGATAGGTAGTGTCATCATTATTGTTATTTTAAGGAAATGACAAAAAAGGAAAAACTCCGAATGAGCTCGGGGTATCCTCTCGGGATGCCTCCACACACACTTCCATCTTTATTCTTTTTATCTTTGCTGTTATTCTTGAGGCAAAGGCCCTGGCACTACCTACACTACAAATCTGAGAGGATGCTAATGATTGTGTCAAGGTGGCCAACCTTCTCTCCTGCCCTTAAAGTCCATGCTTTTAGTTCCTAATTTGGGGATGACCAAGATTGAACTCATTATCTTTCACTCTAAACTCTCATCTCCTCCTAACTTCCTATTACTGTCTAGAATACTGCCATCTTCGCAGTCACCCGGGCTTACAACCAATGTGTCATCTCACTCTCAACCCCTAGAGTTCAGTGATCAAGTCTTATCATTTCTGCCTTTGTAATATTTACAATGTATGCTTCCCTTTTTTCTTTGACAGTCACTGCTCTGTTGTAGACCCTCATCCCTTCATGTCTGAACTGTTATTGTAACCTTCTGGTTGCTGTCAGATTGATTAGCACAGGTCTGACCATGTCACCTCCCTATTTGATCAACTCTAGTGATTCCTTCTTATGCTCAGGAAGAAATAGAAAATCCTGTTTGGTTTGTAAGGCCCTGCATAACCTAGACCTAGACCATTCCACCTTCCTAATCTTTTACACATTCTAAAGACCAGTGACCCTGGCTTCTTATTGTTCTATACATAAGATACTCCATATATCTTTTC
The DNA here is from genome assembly GCA_028658325.1 of Potorous gilbertii. Classification (NCBI taxonomy): domain Eukaryota; kingdom Metazoa; phylum Chordata; class Mammalia; order Diprotodontia; family Potoroidae; genus Potorous; species Potorous gilbertii. Next base: position 35,010,627 of record CM053771.1, on the reverse strand, counting down.
ATTGTTGTTTTGTTTTTGGTTTTTAATACAAGAATATGCAGAAATTTGAAGGTCAATTCACAACATAGGGTTTTTTTTTCCTTCCAAAGGAAATTCATAGATACTGTTGGAGAAACAAAAGTGCTATATTGTGCAAAAAAGACTTATAATACTACTACTAGGGTGCTTATGATGAATTCATTTATGTTATATTATTATTTTTTTGCAAATTATTGAAAAGTTTGCTTCCCAGTGAAATTTTGTTATGTGTACTATTTCAAATCAGTATGAAATGTTTTCTTAAAGTAAAATTCTAGCTTTATGATAAAAGAGATCTTCAACACTCTAAATTAGAATGTTATTGATATAGTAGATCAGTTTCTTAGGTCAGATATTTTCCTGTATGCGTGTATGTGTGTGTGTGTGTGTGTGTGTGTGTGTGTGTGTGTGTGTGTGTTTCTGAAAAATAATTCAGTACCTGTTAGCACAACCTGTAGATCCTTGGATGGTTAATTGGACCCTGCTTAAAGTGTTCGCTAAGATTGGAAAATTCCCCTTAACCACTGATGGTAACTAATTGGAAATCCACCATCAATTCTTGCTTTCCTAATGAAACAAGTTTTTCCAAAGTGGAAGCCTCCTTTGAAAGGATGGATTGCTCCTTTGAATCTTTCTTTTCAACACAACATCTTATTGCCAAACTTCCCAAAGGAACCATTTGGGATTTGCAGAATTGACATGAGGTAATGCTTCAAATTAGGAATAAACAGAACAACTTGGAGAGTCTTTAATGATCTCTTTATGCCCTCTGCATTTTTTTTAGAAATAAAAGTTATTCTGTTATAGCCACTAGAGTCTGTAATATCAAGCAGTATAGTCTGTTTGGACTTAGGAAGGAAAAGATATTTTTCACTGCTACACCTTGGCAATTTTCTCCCCCGGAAATAAACTTAAAATAAGTTTAACTGGATAGATAAGTGGAATAAACTTAAAAGAATTTGGTAAGAAGAGAGTATTGTGGGTGTATAAGGGAGAATGTTCTTTTGCCTCTGCTGGGAAAGAGATCCTTGTGACAGCAGAGGATCTAAAAATCTCTGTCTGGATGATGTGGCTACCAAAGGCTGGAGCTTTGTTTTGTCAAATACATTTACCACCCATTTAAAAAGAAATTGCTATTTAGATTCAGAATCTCATTCAGAACTTGAAAAGGAACTAGTTTTTCTAATGACTTTAAAAACACAGGTCTGTTAGTTCTGAGATTCAAAAATTAACTTACTCTTACTGTGGCAGGTGCCATATTTATGGCTAAGTGATAAAGGGAATGGAAATTTCTCCAGGAGTCGGTCCTCAACACTGATTTGAATTGCCTGCATATTAAAGCAGGTGGAACTTTTGACCAATTTGTTACAAGTGAACACTTTCCCCCGTGCCTGAACTTTTCTTCCTCAGTCTCTGACTCCTGCTTTCCTGGAATTCTTTCCAGTATCAGCTGAATTCCCACCTTCTGCAAGAAGCCTTTCCCAACTCTTTTTCATCGGAGCACCTTCCCAGTTTGTCCCATATGTATCATTAGTACATACTTGTTTTCATGATGCCCATCTCCTTAGACTGGAGGCTCCTTGAGGGCAGGGACTCTTTTTAGCCTTTCTCTATATCCCCGGTGCCTGGCACATAGTACGCATTTAATAAATGCTTGTTAATTTGACTTAGGGTTGATATTTCTTCTTTTCTCCTTGGTTTTGCCCCTTACCCATCTCTGCATCCATTTTAAAAAAATGGAAAAATAAAGGGAAAGGGAAAGGAAAAACTAAGCCATCAGGCTTAGAAGGATAAAATCATCGCCTTCATTTTTGGCCCCTAGTATTCAATAGTTCTGGCAAATTCAGTTGAGCCCTGCCCTGCTGTCATTGATTGTTGCCAACTTTGGATTCAGGTTGAACCAAAGTGGAGTTGTTGGGAGTCAGGAACTCCTCTGCTCTTGAATAATTGAAATCATGCATTGTTTGGAGCAATGGGTCCCTTTAAGACCGAGGCAGGTGTCCCTGCTGTGATTTACTCCTAATTAATAGGGAACTGAACACAAAATTGAAAGCATCCTTAGTTTATTGAATAGGTAGCATGGAAGTAACAATGATGCTTCTTTCAGAGAAACTGAAAGATTCGTTTTAAGTACTTCGACACTCCCTTTCCTTCTTTTCTCCTCCTCATCTAGTTTTTATTGGTAATGCCAGTTGTCACTCAGTAAGGGTGTACTTTTTGGCCTGACCATTGGAGGGAAAGTTTTTTTTAAGAAATACTTTGTTTACATTCTTAATTTAACAAACACTAAATAAAACAAGCATTTTCACGTACTAAGTAGGGAGCAAACATTTTATTAAGTGCCTGCTGTATGCACGATGCTGTGCTGAGCACTTTACAGCCACCATTATCTCATTGGATCCTCCTCTTTGAGCTTGGGGCTATAATTACTCTCGACGTTTTTTTTAATGGGTCACACTGCTAATAAGTATGCTAATAAGCCACCTACCTGTATCTGAATAAAAGGAACTGTACACGAAGCTCTGAATTTATATATATATATATAATTTATATATAATAAAGTCAACATAACCTCATTTTTTTTTACTTTTTAAAAATTTTGTACATGGTAAATGCCAAATGGTCGTTTTCATGTACATGATAAAACAGGAAAAAAGGATTTTACATAAGAAAGTAAATCTCTCATCTACTGCTTTTCTTTTCAAATCTGAAACAGTTCAACATACAACTTTCAAAGGTGCCGTGCTCTTCAGTGATTCTGTCTGACCTTCTGTTCTCCTCTGCATTTTAAAATGCTTCAGTGAATCCCCTCCCCCTTCTTTCCCTACCCTCCCTCCATTACACCACCACCCCCTACCTGGCTGGAAAAAAGAGGAAGAAAAGTAGCACTCTTGTTACAGGTATGTCTAGTGCAGCAAAATAAACTTCTACATCAGTCATGTCCAACAATGTATGTTTTCATTCTGCACTTTCTATCAGGAGATGAGGCGGCAGGCTTTGTTATAGTGTTCTGGAATTATGGCTGGTCATTTCAAAGCTGGGTTTGTTTGGGGTTTTTTTTTTTTTTTGTAGTATATAAGTTGTTCTGTTTCTGCTCACTTCATTCTCTATCATTTTATGTAAGTTCTCAAGTATTTATGAAGCTATCTATTTTCTCATTTCTTATGGTGACTATAGAAGACAAATTTTCATTTCAATTTGGAACTGATTGACTTCTTAATGGTGCATAATAGGTGTTTGAGGATTGTGGCAGGTCCCGCAGGACACATCGGAGTACCTTGCAAGTCCATATGCATCTTTGCTGGTATGTTGTACATATAAGATATAGTCCATCTAGGCAGTGGATGTGCTGAGTTTAGGAAAGGTGAACCCCGCTAAGCAAAATGTATTCCACAAAACTCAGAAAACCGCTTGAAAGAAGGAGCACTAGGCAGTATACACATTTCACTGACAGGCAGTCTATTAAAGTTTCCTGAGCTCTCTTAAACAAATTGCTATTTGACTAGCCATGAAGTTTAGTAGAAAATATTAAACTGCTCCTCATCCTCATATCCAAAATGCAGAGCATGTAGTGTCCAGAATGTAAATCTTCTGTCTAATGATGGATGACTAGGAACTGCTACTAGCGCGTGACTTTAACAAAACTGAAGAACTGGCCCCAGTTTCTTCCATTCTTTCAATCAACAGATTCTTATTAAGGACAGTACAAATATTTATTAGGAACATGTTAGGGGCAGAGCACTGTGCTAAGTCCCATTAAAGGAGGCACAAACAGAAGACTGAGCTCCTCCAGAGCAGGGACTAGCTTTTCCCTTTTTTTGAAACCACAGTGCAGTACCTGGCACAAGAGAGGCTTACTACGTGTCGATTGGATTTCAGGCTCACTAACATGGGCCCTGCCCTCAAAGGGTCTATAGTCTCTTTGAGAGGAGACTTTATAAACATTAAGAGTTCACAACAAAGTGCTCTAGGAATTTTGGAGAAAGAGCTTAGTATGGGACCAAGTTGTCAGGGCAGCATTGTGGTGGGGATGAAACTTGAACTGGGCCTTGAAGAATGGTTAGGAATTGGCAAGAAGGGCGATGACCTCTAGAGCTGGGAGAAAGGGCAGGAGGAATGACCATGAATAAATCAGTCTACTTGGAGAGTGGCAGGGTTATGATGGAAACAAGTGGGAGTTGTGGTGGGAAAGGTAGCTTGAGGTCAGATTATAGGCTGCCTAGGTTGCTGAGTAAATCAAGATCCTGTTCAGGAAGCAGCAGAGTGATGTAACAGTGATATAGTGAAAGTGATCTTTGAGGAACATTGATTTTTTTTTAGCCCTTATATATAGGCTGGATTAGAATGAGAAGATGAGTCAGGCAAAGCAGTTATGAGGCTGTTTTAGGAAAGTAGATGTGAGATGAGGGTATTGACTTGATGCGATAGCAGTAGTAAAAAGCAGCACAGCACAGAAAGCAGAATGTTGGAGCCAAGAAGACTTCGGCTCAGTCTTATCCCTGGCATTTAGTAGGTGTTACGAGGGGCCGAAGCTTTACCTCTGAGTGGCTGTAAAATGGAGATAATGCCTAGGATCTGTCTGAGCCCGTGTGAAGCTCAAAGAAGCACACACTAAAGTCCTAGATGAATTCCATTGATAGTTGTAAATCAAAGAAAAAATTGACAAGACATCCATTGACATCTCAGATAGTACTTTCCATTGGCATTTTAAATACAATATACCCAGAACTGAATTCATTTATCTTTTCCCCCAAAGGATCCTTCCTGGTGCAGACTCCTATCACCTCATGCCTGAACTATTACAGTAGTCTGTTGATTAGTCTCCCTGCCTCAAATCTGTTTCATAAACTGGTCCCTTCCTCCTTTCCAGTCTAGTGTTTTCCTGAGTGCTTTTCTGAGATTTCTCCAATTTTTATGGCATATATTTTGTATGTACATACTTGTTTGCATGTTCCTTTGCAGGGACTGTCTTTGGGCCTCTCTCAGTATCCCTAAGTGCTTAGTATAATACCTGGCACATAGCAGTTGCTTAATAAATGTTTCTTGAATTGACTTCAAGTTAGATGTGGGGACCTGAGAAAGGAGTCATAGAGGATACTTATTTATAAAGCCTCAGTGACCAGGAGAAAGATCATGCATAAAGAATTCAGGAGGTAAGGAATTCTAGTTTGAGGCAGAGAGGTGATAAATCTTGTTTTTAGACAAGGTGAGTTTAAGGTCGAGGTGACATCTGAAAGGAAATGTTTAGCAAACAGAGATAAGAGGTTGTTCCTGCCATTTACACAATCTCAAAAGGCAATTTGCCTTTGTATCAATTCCAGCAGGACTGTACTATGACCAGGTGTGTTTTGTTTTGTTTTTTTAATTTAAAAAAATTTATTGAGGCTTTTAGTTCTTTACACCACAGTCATTTCCAGAAATTCTCCCTTTCCATAGAAACTTTCCTTGGAACAAGGAAAAATGCATGCCAAACCAGTCAACTCAGCATATATAACTTGCTGCTACCTTCTAGTCATCCTCCCCTTCTCACCTAAAAGGAAACAAACGTGTGTCATCCTCTGCCCCTCTGGGTCAGAACTTGTTACCTGCCAAGGTCTTTTAGTATGTTTGTCATTACCTATTTTCTAGATTATTTAGCAGGCTGGTTTCCAGATACTTACTTCTGCAGAACAGGCTTTTTTTCTAGTCTTTTTCTGAAATGTAGCCATGGCTGTTCTAAATTGGTACAAATTTTAATACAGGGTCCCAACACCTTGATGTGATGCTTCAGTGTCTCTCCAGGTCAGCTTCTTTCACTAGCTCGCTGTACATGCAGCTTTCTCTAACAGTGTTGCTTGTTCCTTGGAGTTATTCTAACACTGGAAAGCACAGTTGTCTTAATAAGAACCTCAAGGGTTGATGTTAGAGCATTCACTTAAATGAGGGAGTATCTTGGGAAAACTCAAATTTGAAGTGAACATTCAAAATTGAAGAAAGTGACAGTTCTATGCCCTGAAATTCCTTTGTAATGTATCTGAAGGATGACATTTTTTGAACATCATATTCAGTGAAAATGTTCTGGGGGGCCTTGACTGAGACTTAAAAAAAAAAAAGGAAAAGAAAAATTCAGCTATTAGAAAACTGTCTAGCAAAGTCATTACAGTCCCTGATGTCTGGTAACAAACATAATCAGGTTCTCATATAAAGATAGGAAAGCTTTTTGTAAGTGAATGTCATGGTGTATAACTGTCCTGTAAGAAATGAGGAACATGGTGAACACAGAGAAGTAAAGAAAACCTTGGAGGGTAGAAATATGAAGAATAACCACAAAACGATCAAAAATAAAGGTTGCAAAATTGAAGAGAATAAGCATGACCCCAAAGAACACATATGAAATAACTCCCCCCCTTCTCCTTTGCAGGGTGGAGGGTCCATGTGAGCACTGCATAGATTGTCATTTTCCCCCCAACATATTGACTGGTTTTGATAACCTTTTTCCTCTTTCTCTTTCTTTAAAAAAAATCTTTCTTATTTGGGATAGGTTTTGGAGAGTGAGAACAAGGAAGGATACAAGAGAAGTTTAAGTGACATGCAAACAAGATATAGATCTTTTTAATTTTAATTTTTAAAAAATAAACGACACTTAATAAAACTTTTCTTGCCATTCAAAACTAAAAGGGAAAATAATTGAATAGGTGGAATTTTAGCATGGAGAAACAATCTCAGCTGAGAGAGCAAGTTGAGTAATGGTATAAAGGTGGAATATATTCAGTATGGAGAAGGAAGGTATTCCAATTTGGCTAGCGCATCAGAGAATTAGTAGGAAATTGCCTTGGGAAAATAGTTTAGAAGCAAGTCACAGATCCTTCAGGGCTATAGTCACCAGGGTTGGAGTCCTGGCTGAGTTTTGTTTTGTTTTACCATCTTTGTATATTTGAACAGGTTAGTTCACCTTTTGGAGTTGCAGTTTCTTCCATCTGTGAAATGAAAAAGTTTGATTAGATCATTACCAAGGTCCTTTGATTAGATCATTACCATCTTATCTCCTATGGTCTTAAAAGTTTTGATTTTATTTACTAGGCACAGAGAGTTATTGGAAATTTTGAAAGAAATCCTGGAGATGAAATGATTAAAGCTGTGTTTTATGAAGAATAATCTGAGTGGTGGGGCAGCGTGATACACTGGTTTTGATATGTGTTGTTAGAGGGAGTTCTTTTTTACCAAGAGTTCCACATCAATAAAAAAAGTTCTTAACACAAAGGAAACATTGGAAAGGGTAGGGATACTAATGAGGGTTCAAAGATTTTTGTAATTGTCCATAAAAGAAGTAATGCATCCTGAAATAGAATATCCGCAGTGGGAATAGAGCAGACAGTGTTGAGACCTAAGGATTAACTTTGATGCAAAGCACAAAGAAAGGAAAGAGTCTGACTCATGAGTCTGATCCTGAGTGACTAGATCATCCAGGGAATAAATAGTATTAACTGAAAAAAAGACTCAGGTGGAAGAGCTAGTTAGGCAGATGGTGATGAGGTTTTTGTAGGTGTCCATTTTGATATGTGGGCAGGACAGCCACATGGAAATAGCTGACAGGCAGTTGAAAATGAAGGTGTGAAGTTTGGACAGAAGGTTGAGCTGGAAATACAAATTGAGGAGTTATCAGCTAGAGGGGTTGAATTGAGATCTACAAGCAGTAGAGTTTTGGAAGATAAAAGACTAGAAAAGGAAACCTAGTTCATTTTGGGGTGGAATGAGCAAGATAAGAAGAAAGAGAAGTCCTTGGAGGTAGGAGGAGAACCAGGAGAATTCAGTATCATGTGAAAGGGAGAGAAAAGAGTTTCTAAAAGAAGCTCTTGGGTGGTGAAGTAAATCAAAAAGTCAGTCTTTTTCCTGTACTGTTAAGATTCCTTTCAGCATTTCTGAGATTCATGGTATTCTCTTTGTGGACTGTTATCTCAAGTTAGTTTTTTATGTTTTGTTCCATTCCCAGAAAGTGGTCCAGGAAGATGTTAGGGTATGTTCCAAGGCACCCAAAGGGCCTATTTTACTTTGGATTCCTCTGAAGTTATAAGCTGAAACATTAGGTTAGCCAAAGAAATGACCCTAGAGCAGAAGTGGTCAGTCCAAGTGGCCAGAATTAACGTGTATTCTTAAAAAAGGAAAGGAATCTTTTAAAAGTTAATACCTAGGGGTGGCGGAGCCAAGATGGCAGAGTAGAAAGACTCACGTATGCTAGCTCCGAACCCACAGCCCATAATTATCTATAAAAAGAACTCCCAACAAATTCTGGAACAGTAGAAGCCACGCAGCAACGGGGTGAAGGAGATTTCCGTTCCAGAGAGCCCTGAAAAACCGATCGCAAAGGTCCATCGCGCACCGAACGGGAGCGGAGCCCAGCCGTGCCCTGGCCGCGTGGCACAGAGAGCAGCAGATCCGAGCAGGCTTCAGGGACAGAATCTCCAGGGGCCGCAAAGGTCCCTCCACCCACAGATGCACAGGCCAGTGAGAAAGACGTCTGGATGGGCTGAGCGGGGAGCGGGGTGTCTCCATGACTCGAGCCCCCTTGGGAGGCAGCAGCAGAGGCAGCAGGCGGCCAGAGGCTCCTGGAGCAGGCAGGAGCTTGGCAGGAGCTGAGAAAAAATAAACATGAAGTTTACTGTCATCACATTTGACTAAAGGAAGGAATAAAATGCACACTCATTTTGGTATGAAAACCTATCTTACAATACAGGAAAGTGGGAGAGAAGGAGATAAGCAGGGTGGGGGGGATGATGGAAGGGAGGGCAATGGGAGGAGAGCAATTTGAGGTCAACACTCTTGGGGAGGGACAGGATCAAAAGAGAGAATAGCAACAATGGGGGGCAGG
>CM053771.1:34981000-35001264 GCA_028658325.1 Potorous gilbertii | reverse complement strand
GATGGAGGGAAATATAGTTAGTCTTACACAACACGACTATTATGGAAGTCATTTGCAAAACTACACAGATATGGCCTATATTGAATTGCCTGCCTTCCCAAAGGGAATGGGTAGGGAGGGAGGGATGGGGAGAAGCTGGAACTGAAAGTTTTAGGAACAACCGTCGAGTATTGTTCTTACTACTAGGAAATAAGAAATACAGGTAATGGGGAATAGAAAGTTACCTGACCCTACAGGACAAAAGAGAAGATGGGGACAAGAGAAGGAAGGGATGCTAGAAGAGAGGGCAGATTGGTGATAGGGGAAATTGGAATGCTCAGTGTATTGGGGTGGGGGAGGGGGCAAATGGGGAGAAAATTTTGGAACTCAAAATTTTGTGAAAATGAATGTAAAAAGTTAAATAAATAAATTTATATTAAAAAAAAGAAGAAAAAAAAAAGTAAAGTCACTTGGAGCACAGTGACCCTTCAAACCACCCAATGCTTCCAAAGGACGTTGTGTCCCTCACTACAGTGAAAAAGTAAACAGGCTAAAAAAAGCCACATGGTACCACAGCAATGGCTATCTGTGTCAGGAAAGCAAAACTCGGGCTCCTAATCTTATATACTGAAGTTCTGTTAACAATGAGGAGGAACAAAAGGACTGGGACTCCCTTGCCCTCCCCTAACTGGAACTGTGGTCCTTGGGGAAGACAGATTAGAGAACAGAGCTTAGATGCAAGAGTTGCAAACCAGGCTACAATAAAGAGGAGAAGGAAAGGACGGAGGGAGAAGGTGGATAGAGAGAGAGGAAGGGCAGAGAATAATCATGTGTATATAGCACCTACTATGTGCCAGGCACTGTACTAAGTCTTTTTTACAAACATCATCTCAATTTGAATGAAAAGAAAGGGGTATTGCCCCTGTTTCTGGTGAATTTCAGATCCACATTAGGTCTGCGATGTAACAGGGCCAGCCTGCCACTGGCACACTGCCTATCACCTCAATGGGCCTCAGTTTCCTCCCTTAAAAATGCAGGAGATGGACCTAAGGGCCTTTGAAGTTCCTTCAAACATTAAATTGAGGATCCCATAAAAATAAAGCAGAAACAGCACCAAGTTACTCTAGGCTACAGCAAAGAAAAATGACTGTGTAAAGTTAGAATCAATTACTAGGACAGATTCTGCAAAATTCTGAAAGGGTTTTAAAAACAAGTTTTATCTATATATTATTAAAGAGGGAGACTGATATTCACAGAGGTTAGAGGATTCATTCAAGACCATACTGTAAGTCAATGGAAAAGTTAAAGGATAAAGAAGCCCAGAATCCTAACTCGGCTCTTACCAACCCCAGGCATGAAACGAGCTTAACAGCAGACAAAGGTCAATGTCATCAGCACCGTAGGGATAGTTTTTAAAAACGGACAACAAGGAATTCTGAGCAGATTTCACAATCTGAATATCACTGATCTGAAACTGATAAACACAGACTTTGAAAGGACCCTTTTACATCAAGTTGTGATGGAAGTTGACGAGAAAATGTAACAATATCAATCAAGATTCCAGGCCAGGTTTTATCAGCTGTCTGACTTTAAATGCTGGGATGTCTACCTAAGAGATTAAACATCGGAATGGAGTGAATTGGAGGGATTAGAAACAGCACACTGGAGACTACATGGGGGGCAGGGTCTGGAGCACAAACAAAAGAACATGTCTGGAAAGCTTTGGTTCTACAAATAGGGTGTGAGGGAGCCCCTGGCCTCTCTGGGAGTAAAGTCAATTCAACTTTCATCAAACATGCATAGTGTATGCTGCAGAGACCCATTGCACATAAATTCAGGGAACAAAAGCCGCTGCAGAAATCAATAGCCTACTGAAACATTAACACAGGCGATCATTGATCAAAAGCTCCCTTTACAAAGGCAGCCTTGCAAATGAGCTTCTGCTTTCACTCACAAGCAAACACAGAGGCATGAATGCTGTTGACTCGAATGGCCTCTAATGATCATTTTGTTCCTGGTGATCTCACCTCATCTCACAACAAGGTCTTCTCGTCAACACATCTCACATCTCTGGGCTGTGATTGCTATCAAACTGGTTTATTGCCCAGTGAGGGAGAAAGGCGAGAGGGAGGGGTAAGGAGGGGGAGGAGGAAGGTCGTTTGGAATCCTCAGTGTTCTGGGCAGCAGTTCTTGGTGAGAGAAGTGCTTCTTACCAACGAGTCTATCTTTAGCAAATGTTTAAACACACACACACACACACACACACACACACGCTCGCTCTCTCCTCACACAACACACTCTACAGTGTGTAGGATGGATTTTCCCATCAGTTTATCCACTAAATGTCAGCCAATAATTATGCTATTCTGCTCATATATTGAGTTGTCAGTTTTGTCAACTCTGGATCTCCCCTTCCAACATATCCTACCCACCAAGCAGCCACAGCCTTAGAAAGGAACACGATTGCATTCTCCAGATTCTCCTAAAAAAGGAGGGAAGCAAGAAAGATAGCTGGGGGTGGGTAGGTAGGAAAATATCACATACCAAAGAGAAGAATTAGAAAAGGGTGTGTGTGTGCATATGTGTATGTAAATCTTAGCTCAATTCTTCCCTGGGAGAGGTCAGGTTAACAAAAGGCTTCAGACTTTGGAAGAACTCTCAATTTTCAGTTGCCTTCTTCTCTGTAGCAGCACTGTTAACAATCCTGGGCCACAGTTAAGAAGTGGCTTGGGGGCAGGGTGTGAGAGGAAAGAGGCTCCAAGGCACCAGCCTTCATCTCTCTGCCCTCCTGTGCTAGGCTGCAACTCAATCAAGACTGCTAACACACCATAAAATGTTGGGGCCAGGGCAAACTGTATTAATCACTCCATTTCTTCTGCCACACACACACAGACACTCTCTCTCTCTCTCTCTGCCAGTGTGGCAATGATTTTTTTTCATATATTCAGCAAAACATATATGCTGTGCTAGTGTGTGCAGCCCCAGATGTCCAAGTGTGTCTGGATCTCAGAGCCTATAACAGCCCTAGTGGAGAAGACTACTTGTTTCTGGGGTGCTTATCAATTTCTCTGAGAATATTTGTTATGGTAAAACAGTCTGGGGGGTTGGGGAAACATCAAAACTGCTCTTTAATTTCTCTTGGGCAGTGCTTCCAGAATTTATCTAAAAGACAGTAGCAAACAGTTTCTCTTGCTCTAGCCTCCTTATTGTCTGACCAACTTAAAAATGAATGAAAGTTTGCACAAGTGTGGGAAGGGAAGAGCCTGCAATAAATGGCTTTCACGATGGCTTACCCAGAGGTCATGCATTACCACTTCTAAATTAGCTCTCATTTATAACATTCTACTTTCATTACCATTCAAACAAACGATGGCACCCTGAAGAAGAAGGAGGTCGGTGGAACAATGCTCCAGAATTCCTAGTGACCTAACTCCTAACACACATTGTGCAGGAGCTTCCGCAAAGGAGGGCAGATACTATTCATGAATCAAGAGCCTCCATCCTATGGGAATCGACTCCTACCCCATCAGGAAGAAGTGGAGAGTGACATCCTAAATTCTAGTGAGTTAGCACCTTCAGCTAACGCTCTAGGCACTCATAGGAATTGTTACTTACATTTTTATTCCCATAAAATCCCTTTACATTAAATAGAAAGCAGAAATTAGGATATTCCACAAGTTAGAAAAAACAAGGAATCAACAGACCCAAGACATCCAACAACATATAACCAACCTATCCAAGGGATAAAATCCTGGTTCTTGTAGTTGACTACATTCTAGAAACCTTTGTACTAACACTGCAAAGTTACATTTTAAAAGCATTTTTCAAATTTTCATTACATACTGACAACAAAGAAGTCTCTAAATGAGAGGACACAAATGCCCTGGCATGGTATTTAATAGTGTCCAGATACACTCTACTCTACTACCAGGAGAACGTCAATGCAAATAAAGTGAATCTGATAACTTTCCTTGACCTGAATTAGAGGGGGAAACAAGGGAACCAGATAGCTGGAGTGTGTATCCTCCTCCAGCAGGACAGAGAGCAGGGTAGCCTAAATCAGCAGAGCTTGGTATCAATCTAGCTTTTTCCTTTTCATATTTTATTAGAGATTTTTAACCTTAGCAATTTTGTTTTTGTGATCCCAAACCTATACGTTAACTGTCAATTTTGATAAATAGGCTTTTGCACATTCTAATTAAGCAACAGGATAGGACAGACTGTGCAGCACTACTGATTAATGAACAACATGACTTACACACTGATGTTCCCAAGTCCCTGGTATTAGAAATCAGAGCATGTGGGAGAAATTTTGCTTTTTACCTTAAAAAAAAAACTGTTTCTGTGCTACAGAAGCATTTCCCCAAGAATTTGTGGGCACACACTAATTTAAAAGCCAGTCAACAAGCATTTATTAAGTGCTTACTATGTGCAAAGATCTGAGATGCAAAGAAATGCAAAAATATGCCCTCAAGAACTGCAAATTCCAATGAGGAAGACAACATGAAAACAACTGCACTAGGAAGAGATATACAGTACAAATGGAAGGTAATCTTGGAAGTGGGGTGGGGCAGGGAAGGATTAAGAGTGGACTGGCTGTTGTTCTTGGTGCTGGAAGAAGACCAAAATGACATCATGACGTTGGGGTCAAGGTGCAGTGTGTCTGACTGGGACTGATTAGACCAATACAAGGTCGGAAGGTTCTACCAGGCGGGGCACAAACAGTCTGTGTGAACAGTATGAATGGTAGGGTGGAGAGGAGATAGGGAGATTGGGAGGAGAGAAACACCAGGAAAAGTTTCCCACGAAAGAAGGCAGACTTTGGGTTGTCTTAAAGGAAGCCAAGGAAGCTAGGAGACAAATGTGAGGAGGAAGAACATTCCCAAAATGGGAGCCAAGCCAGAAGATCCAGTCTTTGTGTGACAAATGGTGAGGCAAGTATTGCTGGATTAGGTTAGTATAGAGGGGAGTAAAGAGGGGAGAAGCCTGGAAAGATTGGGAGGTGGGGGGAAGGATGGGGAGGGAATGAGCACCTGTCTCGCACCCACTGTGTGCCAGGTGTTGTACATTTTATAAACATCGTCTCACTTGACCCTCACAACAACCTGTCAGGGCAGATGCTTTTATTATCAAGCTGTTTTACAGCTGAGGAAATTGAGGCAAACAGAGATTGTCACTTGCCCAAGGTCATGCAAGTAGTTAAGTGTCTTAGGCTGCATCTGAATTCAGGTCTTCCTGACTAGGCCCAGCCCTTGGTGCACCATGGTACTGCCTTGCTGCCTCTAGGCAAACCTTGAAAGGCTCAAAGGAGATAAGCAGAAAACCATTGGAGTTTGCAGTGTGGTGACGTGCTCAGGCCTATGTCTTGGGGAGATCATTTTGGAAGCTGAGGGGAGGATGGATTGGAGTAGGTAGAGACTTGAGGCAGGGCGGCCAGTCAGAGGTTAACTATTGCCAAACAGAGCAGGTAGGTATGACATGATGAGTGCCTTCACCACAGAGGCAACTGAGTAGAGAGATGACAACCCAAGAAATCTTGTGAAAGGGGAAAAAAAAGTTGTACTACAGAGATTTGGCCACTGGTGATGCCTGTGATAGTAACGGGGATGGTGGAAAGGGGACAGATGCAAGGAAGTAGGACTTGTGGGAGACGATTTTTGTTTAAGGCATGTGAATTTGACATCCAGTTTGAGGCAGTTGGTGATACAAAAACAGTTCCTGTCCTCAAAAAGCTTATATTCTACTGAGGATACAAAATGTAGAAAGATGAGTAAAATTCATAAAATGTCACATTCAGAAAAATAGCGAGCATAATAAAGTCCACCTAGCGTTATCAGCTACTGCTGGAATTACTAGGAATCTCAATGTTGTTCCATTTTTGTATAGTTTTTACTTGTAAAAAAAAAAATAAAAAACCTTCCCTCTCCGTCAATCTGGTTCCTCATTTGGTTGCCTTAGGAAAAGGGAGAAGTAAAACTACCAGCCAGGCCAGAGTAGAATGTCTCTTAATCTTCAGTTTTTTCAAGGTCAAACAAGCATGTTAGCAGTATAGCACTGCCCTCGTCTCACAAGCCTGGCACTGCTGCCTCTGTCCATGACTCTGCTTCCAGAGGACTCAGCACCAGATCTGACTGAGCATCATAAGTCCTTGAAATTCCCAACAGGATTCTCGGGGAAGAGATTTCCAAGCCGAGGTCTGCTGATTTTATTCTTCAGGTCAGCTTAGAGGGGAAGGAAGACAGGAAGGGAAAGGCTGACACACTAACCATTAGGTTACAAAAGCAAGAGAAAGCCAAAACACGGGAGGGCCAAGTGCCCTTAGACAATGTCTGAGATACCCTTCCAACAGTATGTCATTCTGATCCTAGAGTGTAGTTGATGTCCTATTTTTACCACATTCACAAAGTCTCATCCAACTTCTCAGAGAAGAATTATCTCTTTACTTCCTTCTGACAAGATTCTAAATTCTAGTAGTAGCTGCAACTCACATTTGGATGACATCTCATGCTTTGCAAGGTATCATTCCTCAACCATTCCATAAAGTTGTAGTACATGTACTGTTAACCTCAGTTTACAGTTTACAGATGAGGAAACTGACGCTCTTAGTAAATATCTGAGGTGGGATCTGACCTCAAGTCTCCTGAGTTATTAGAACTCTATTCACAAAAATGTACTTGTATCTAATCTTATACAAATCATTCACTCTTTTCCTCTTCAGAGAAGAGAAGGGACTTAAAAAAGATCAAGTCTGAAGACAGACTATGGGTCAGACTCTGGACAGGTTTGAACAACACTGTTAAATATCACTGCCAGCATGGAGGGGCAGCTGTCTTTTTCTAGTGCAAGACAGGAGGCTGATCTAGGCCCGCATGGAATCATCATCTAGCTGCATGGGACTTGCATGGAAGGATGACTCTGGTAATTAAAGCTCTGTTCCTTTAGATTCCTCCCTTCAGCCCACTAAGTGAATCCTCTAAGCCCTAAAGAAACCCCAGATACTGCTGGTTTGCTCTGATTGGAATGACAGTCTATGTTTTGCAAAGTATTCTCCTCTCAAACACTTTATGAGAAAGTTAGTACAAGTACTACTAACCTCATTTCACAGATGGAGAAACTGACGCCAAGTGTCCAATTACCTGTTAGTTTGGCAGTCTAGGACTGAACAGGGATAAGCCAAGAAGCATTGGCCATACTTGATTCCATGCTAGTGGCATGAGCTGGGACTCCTCCTTCAGCTCCCTGAACAACAGATGGGCCTGGAAAAAGGCCCAAGTGGAGGAGACTGTTATCAAGACACTAAGTGCTCTTTTTTGCCTCTGTCACTTCAATGTCCACAATGAGGCAGGTAGTGTAGGAAGTAACCTGGAAGATGAAAGCTCATGGATGTTTCTGTCATGACTTTTTTCACTTGCACATGATGTAACCCAAATATGTTGTTGATGGTTCACTCGTATCCCACACTCTCCAAAGTGCACGGAGCATTGGCTTAGGCTCCCTCAAAGAGCGCTTCAACCGGCTCTGCTGGGCTTTCACAAAGCTCCACTTCTTCATTTGAATTAAGAAAAAAACATCTCTAAAGTACAAATAAATCAGGTGTGAATCAACACAACAGACCCAGTCAGTGAGAACACTTAACCTCCAGAGAAGCTACTTCTTGTTTGCTTCTTCCAAGTTTCCTTCCTGCTTCCAGAGAGTTGTTCCTAAGCCTAAACCTAAGACAAAAAAACACCAAAAAACCAAACCACTCCCTCATTTAATTACAAATATTATCTCATTTGATCTTTATAACAACTCTGGGAGGTGGGTGCTATTACTGTCCCAGTTTGACAGATGAAGAGATGGAGGCAGACTTCAGTTAAATGTCTTGCCCAAAGTCACACAGCTAGCGAATACCAAAGGTCAAGTTTGAACTCCAATATTCCTGACTCAGGTCCAGTGTTCTATCCAATTGGTCACCTAGCTGTGACAAATGTAGGCTAACTCAACCTCTGAAACAAATTAAATGTCTTCTAATTAAATTTACTTCACACCCTTTAAAAGCTGGGGCTCTTCGTTACAAAAATCAACAAACTTTTTTTTCATGAGGATGACCTGAGATTGAGAGCTGCCCCACTCCAGGGAAAGAAGTGCTCTACCACTGAGTTGAAATTATATCAGAGGCACACTTAAGAAAAGCACAGGGAGCATGTACACATGTGAACAAGCAAGCACACGCACACACGTGCAAGTACACACGCAAACACACAGGTTCAAGAGAACACATTTTACTACTTATTGCTCCCAATTGTTTGAACCATCACAGGACATGTCATGATCACCATAAGCCATTCAACACTGAGGTTCATTCTCACTGAATCGTCTGCTGTACCTGGACGTGGCTTGCTTAGGAAGCTATTTCCTAAGAAAAGAGAAGTTCTCTAGTTTATTTCTAGATCTGACAGAATTATGCCATGGAGTCATGCACATGGAACCACTTGGGTTTCCCTTGTCCCATCCATAGGACAGAGGTAGTTATTCCCAGGGGAATATCCTCATCCTTCAAAGGAGGGGGCTGGGGCTAAGCAGAGAAAATGGCCCCATATCAGGGGGTCACTTTGATTATGCTTAATAAATTAAACAGGATTTTTAAGAGCTAAATGGGCCCCCAGATGTTACCTGGTTCAACCAATACCTACATAGGACTCCCCTCTACATTACAACATTCCTACATAACAAGGGCCCAGATAAAGCAATAGGAAGACATGCTTAAAGTTTTGCTAGAACCAGAAAAAAAAAAAGAGGCTCCTCCCTTCTCCTTGGCCCTCCTCCCCCCAAATCTGAACTTAAAAGAAGTTCTTCCAAACACTGTTCTTAGTCAGATACTGGCTCACAACACCTGGGATACCTCTGCCAAGCCTTATACAGTGATAAAGGCATCCTTTACTATCAGCACTCAGGAAACAAAGAAGCCTTAAAAAGATCACTCAAACCTTGGGTTTTTTGTTTCTGATTTTTGCAGTGAAGCTGTGAGCTATATGTGCTCCTCCAGTGTTCCCACCCCCTCCTCCAGAAGCTGAGTATGTCATTATTTCCTGAATTTATTTTATTAGAGTTCAGGAACAGGGCAACTGGGATTTCATTGCTGTAAGCTTCCATCACCAGCACAGTGCCATTCTCACTGACTTCTAGTTCCTGTAACTAACCTATATTTTCACCAGGGAAGAGAGGGGGGAAGGAAAGAGCTATAAAGCAGTTAAAACCACCCTTCTCCATCTCATAAACATTTTTCTATTTATCTGCCCTTCATTACATGCACAATCTTATTATCTCTGCTCAGCATCAAAGTGACATCCGTCAGGGTCACCCTATAAAATATACATTGGCAATGTTACATTTAATGACAGGAGCGGGAAGAAAGATGAAGGATGGAAGAACGTAGAATACTGCAGGACATTTGAAAGGGATCATCAGTTCTATCTGTGCATTTCCCGAGGTGATAATTGAATGACAGAGGCTAGAGGGAAATCCATCTTTGAGCTCAAGAAAGGATTGTCAGGAGGAAAAGGGTTTTGTACTGGGGGCGTGTAATGGCTGCCAGATTCCTCGTCAAGCTGCTCCAGAAATTTACAGCTTTTATGTACACACTGAAAATTATCTGCCATCTTCAGCTTTTGGGAGTCAAATGTAAGCATCAAGGACAGACTTTCTCATGACCAAGAATGGACGTATTTAATGGTGCTGCTTGCATCCTCTTCAGCTAATACAGTACAAGATAAATGGCATGAGAATACAGGCATGGGACAATGCCAACTCCAGAGCATTTTGTCTTTCTGGCTATGAAATAACTGACATGATCATGCCCCCTCCTCCCATCTTGACATTAAGTCAATACAACCTCGTAAAAGACTGAGAATACCCTGGGTAAAGCTAAGGCATTTGGGCTAACTTCTCTTGCAAAGTGTGGGTGCATGTGTACACATGAATGACACACTAATTTTCCTAGACTTTAATGCTCAGCCTCCCAGAATGAAAGATGAAGCAGGTGGGCAAGTCTTCCATCAACTAAAAGGTAGCATTACTGTTTTTTGGAGGAGGGGTGGAGTTACCTAAGTCCAGGGATACCTATCTTTCCAAAGGAGGCTGTAACTTTTCTGGACTGATTGAAGAAATATGCTAAGGGAGTTTAACAGTACAAATTGATTACTACCAAGTAAAAAAATACTAATCTGGAGGGAAGGTAAAGGGAAAGTAAAAGGACAACTAGCCACTTCATAGCTCGTACACTCATCTGAGCAATATCAAAATCTGACACACCTGGCTGCCAAATCTTTCGGATGCTATTTAGAGGTAGTTTCTCTATCAAGTTTCAAACTTACTATTTCAGTTAAATCAAGGCAAGTGCAAAGCCCTCAGTCATATAGAGGCAACAAATGTTAGTATCATTAATGCGCATGAGGGATACCGTGGAAGTGACTTGTGACTAGTTCTGCCCCTCAGAAGAGCTAAGAATAATTGGTTAGTACTTTGTTGGGGACATGAAGATGCTTGCAGGAAGGAAGAAATGATCACAAGACAAAGAGACAGTGGTTGCTCCATCATTTAACAGGGTTCCCTAGGAGATGATTGGTAAACTCTCAACTTTTCTGATTTGTTCCCACATAACCAAGGAAAGCTAGACAAGTTGCATTAGCTTCCACACTTCCCTCTCATGCCTGTGTAAATGGTTTTGTGATTGGAGTCTTGGGAGATCTTAAAAATCAAGAGGCTTAAATTCCAAGGGCCTTGGGCATGTAAAAGGCCAAGCACAAGGAGGTCTTGTGTGGGACTGCCAATCTCAATGAAATGACTTTGGGCTAACTTTACTTGATCATTTTGGGGGCTGAAAAGGAGAAAGAAGCCCCTGAAGCTTTCTGGTTATGGCTTATAAGAATGAACAGTACACTCTTTGCTAAAGAAAATGGATTTGAATCATTTGGCCCTTCTTGTGACTTGTGTGTAGGTTCCATCAGAAGTGGATCTATACCACCTGGATAAGACCCAGAAGCCTGCACTTGGCACCAGCTCTCCTACCTGAGTGTATGCAATAAAAAGCTTCAAAAGCCAGGCCAGGTGTATGTGGCCTTCCATTTGTGAGTGGGGGAAAGAGGAAGAAGATTAAAGTGGAGGGGATCCCCTCCCCCAGCCTCATTTTTGCTTTAATGAATTAATCTTGGAAGAAACATGAGGACATTTCAGTGAAGTGGCAGCATCTTACATTGTTTATGGCTCCCATCTGCTTTTTATAGAGGATAGTCCCATTAAAAAGAGAGCCCATGTAAGTAAGTCTACCTGGCATCTATGAGGCCCCTTCACAAAGAGTCACACTTTGAAAAGAGTCATGTTTGATGCAGTCCTCTCAGAGAAAGTACCAAAGGCAATGACATCTATCAGGTGGGGAGGACTCTCCAAGGGCTGCTGGGGATAGGGGGTGGGGAGGCAGATTATCTGGATTTGGCTTCTTTGTCTTACTTGTTTCACTTCTCAGTGATGATGACATTTTTCTATTGGTCATGATGATATCCCCACTGTAATCAATCATAGAAATGTAGAGTTTTAGACCATATAGTCCAAGTTCTATCAAAAAGGAAGCTTACAAAGGGTCAGCTAGCCTAAGCTTGAAGGATATGCCAGTGCATATCCTTCTATGGCAGCCCATTACACTTTGGGATATCTCTCACTGTTAGTTACTCTTGTTCTACCTTTTATTTCCATGCCATAAAAACTTGGTTGAAAGAGTACAATTAGGAAAGGGAACATCAAGAATAAAAAGGTAGCAGGAGACAGTTAATTTTCCCCCTTTGTCCTCCTAGTTCTTGTGCCTGTTTTTGAGACTTCTATGCCCCAATACATTTAAGATTTGTCCCTACATTCTGTAAAACAGTTTTTCCTACAGCTACATACTGCAATTAAAATGTGGCAGGTTATACTTTGGTCCTCTTCAAAAGTACATTAGGCACATTAATGAATTCAGCATTGTCAATGTCACAATAAAAAAAATTCAGGAGATGGGGAGAGTGAGGACCTCTGGAAAAGCCCATGAAGTATATTTTATCTGTGTTATTGTAAAGGGTCAAAAACTCAATAAAGCCTCAAAATCTATTCTGCATCGAGATCAGCTGCACACCAGAGCTCTCAGCAGGGATGGGAAGTACGAAAGAAACCAAAGCTTTCTGCCCCTAGAAATTAGAGTGAGCCTATCCTCAAGCCCAAATCAATCCACAATAAAACCAAGGAATCTAGTAGTGATTCCATTTATTGTCAAGGAAATCATGAATGATTTACACTAAGGTTTACTCGCAAGACTTTTCTGTTTCTCCTCTGCTGTCTTTTCACCCTAGAAATGTCTCTTCACCTGCAGCTCCCTGCTCCACCTGTCAAGTTCCTGCCTGGTACATCCAGGTGAAGAAGTGTCCAGGACAACCGAACTCTCATTCTCTGCTGGCTCTGCTACTGACTCTCCAGGCTTTCTCTGGTCCCTCATCCCCACTCCCAGCCTTTCAGTTTTTCACTTTTAAATGTTGGTTTCCTACCTCTTCTGATGTATCCTTGAGTGATGTTATTACAACAACTCAGAAAATCTGTAAGTTACAGAAATCATGAATGCACCAAACAACAGTATGCTTGTGCTTTGAGGTCCAGGGCACTTATTGGTGAAGGTTTTCAAATATGGGACAAACAACAGTGGTCCAATGATTACCTACTAGCATTTCAGAACTCTTGGGGATTAATAAGTACTTCTGTAGGTCTTTTATTTATACATTAAAGAACAGTTTGAGTCCCTGATTCCCACTAATCCATTTAATTAGTTAAGGTAGTTCTAAAAAGAAAATTACTTTCCCAACTCAGGGGAAGAAGCTTCTCTGGTAAAAATCAAAGCAGGTGTCAAGGTGTTCATGTGCTGATTTTCAGTAGAATAGGTGTTTTTGCTCCCTTTAAAGATCTTTGACTTGACACCATGCCGTGTGTGTGTGTGTGTGTGTGTGTGTGTGTGTGTGTGTGTGTGTGTGTCTGTGTACTCATTTCAAAACTCCATGAATATGTAAATGTAAGGCACAGATCCTCACTATGTATTTTTCCTGCACCTACTCACATGCCACTAAACAGAACCTACCAACTTACACCTATTTGCTTCTGTTTCCTTTTCTGTAAAATGAGCTGGAGAAGGAAATGGAAAACCAATCCGGTATTTTTGCCAAGAAAAACCCAAATGGAGTTAATGAAGATTCAGACATGATTGAAAAACTGACTATTTCACAGCCCCACCAAGAATGCTTTGGCCTGCCCATTTTTCCATAAACCCTCCAACAATAACTAGTGCCATCTCTTTGACACATGTGAAAATTTGTTGAATATGATGTAGAGCCTTAGTATTGTTTTGATTTGCTTCTCTCTTATTACTAGTTATTTAGATGGATCTAAATAATTGCTGTCAATTGCTAGCAGTTCTTTGGAGAACTGTTTGTTTGCTCAAGTCACATTCTCCATTGAGTTTACTATGGTACAACCTGTTGCTCTAACCTTAATTGCTGCCAAATTGCTTTCCAGTTATCTGAGTAATTCTTACTAACTTTTTCATCAAGTAATTTGTGTTCTTGACCTCATCAAAAAATGAAATATTGAGTTCATTTATTTTTGATTCTTTCTTATCTAGTCTGTTATACTTTCCCATTTTAAGATTAGTACCTAGTAGTTTAGATGATTGCTACTTTATAGAATAATTTGAAATCAGGGATTTCTATTCCTTGGCAAAAACATTTCTAAATCTAACAAATGGCCCATTTATTTCACATGTTCACAGAGCAAAAACTGGGTCAGGGAATAAACGTGGTCTTTTTCCCTTGAAGCAAAAGTGAATCTCGCTTTTTGTCTGGCCCTGGCAGCTCCCACAGCGAATTTACTAATTCACCAAACCAGGCAATGAAGTCATCTCATGCTTCAGACTCTCAGTTGCCCATCTAGCCATGGAGCTGTCTCTCCACACAGGACTGAAAAGAGAAGTTCCTAGCACCCTTGTTATTGGAGAGGAGGCATTGAGAAAAAAAGAAAATAGAAATGAACAGTACTATAGCCATTCCCTTACTAGTCATATAATCTCCTTTACCTACAGGAAGCAAAGGGAGAATGCCTAAAAAGGTCAGGTCCTTCTGAGCAGTTATCCTAAAATGTCATTTGCTCAGACAGATTCATTTCTCATCTGATGCTAAGGGATGGCTATTATTTCCATGGCTACCTGAGTAGCTAACATTTGTCCCTTTATTCATACCATAATGAAATGATCACTTCAGTTCCTAGTCAGGAGCCTAGTCTCTCCTATCTAACACTTTGTCACAAGAGATACCTTAATATATATTTTACTTAGTTAATGTTGCTTTTCAAACAGCAGACTGATTTTTCTGAGTACATGAGCACAATATCCTGACCCCATGGTGATGCCATATTACTGAGTTTATATCATATCAGGTGAAGCCAATATGTATAGAACTTTACAATACAAAAGACACTGTTGGTTGGTTGTCGTCCTCTGTCTTCGAAGAGGACCAAAATGACATCATCATCATAAAGTGAAGTTTCAGTGTGTCTGACTGTGTGTCAGACCAATACGAGCTCGGAATGCTCTACCACACACTGGGCACAGATACTCTGTGTGAAAATCTGGGGTGGATATCCAAAATTTGTGCATCCTACATTTACTTTGTGCTGTCTCAATTTTGCTTTGCTCATAAAGCACAGCACCCTTTCTGATGTGGGCATGCCATGCTGAGAGGTCCTGTGCCAGTGTCTCCCATGTTGCATAGTCAAGTTCAAAGTTCTTCAGAGACACCTTGAGAGTGTCCTTGTATCACTTCTTCTGACCACCATGTGATCACCTGCCCCATGCGAGTTCTCCATAAAATAGTCTTTTTGGCAAGCATATATTTTGCATTTGAACAACATGGTCAGCCCACTGGAATTGCAATCTCTGAAGCATACACCGAATACTTGGCAGTTCAGCTTGAGCAAGGACTTCAGTGTCTGGTACGTTATCCTGCCAGGTGATCCTCAGAATCTTCCTAAGACAGTTCAAATGGAAGTGATTCAGTTTCCTGGCATGGCATGGCACTGGTGGACTGTCCATATTTCCCTCATAACAATGAGGTCGGCATAATGGCTCTGTAGATCTTCAGTTCTGTAGTCAAATACCTCTTCTCTCCCAAACTTTTCTTCAGAGCCTCTCAAACATTGAGCTAGCTCTGGCAATGTGTGCATCAACCTCATCCCTGGAAAGCACACTACCAATGTAAATGAAGTTATCCACAGCATTCAGAACTTCTCCATTTGTTGTAACCAATGGTTCCACATATGGATGATGTGGTAGTGGCTGATGGAGCACCTGTGTTTTCTTGGTGTTAATTATTAGGCCAAAATTAGCACAGGCAGCAGAGAAATGATTTATACTTTATTGCATCTCAGCTTCAGAGGCTGCATGGGGTACACAATCATCTGTAAACAGAAAATCATGCACCAACACTCCCTCCACTTTGGTCTTGGCTTGCAGCCTTTTCAAATTGAAGAACTTGCCATGTTCATCCCCACTGAAAGCATCTGACTACATCATGCTAAAAAGCATGGGAGCAAGCATACAGCCTTGTTTCACTCCACTGGTGATTGAGAAGGCATGAGAGCATTGTCCATTATCCAGAACCCGGGCAAACATGCCATCATGAAATTGACGTACAATATTAATGAACTTCTCTGGGTAACCAAATTTTGAAATAATTTTCCATAAGCCCTCATGACTAACAGTGTCAAAGGCCTTAGGTCAGATATACAAATGACACTGTACAGCAGAATATAATGAATGCATTTCTAAGCATACTTTAACTACTTTACATATGCACCTGATCAAGTATCCTTGGGAAGTTATATCTCTGAATGGGAGGATGGCCACCCAGGATAAAGACTGTGGGCAATAATCCTCTGGAATCAATGGAACCAAAGCCGATTTAATATTAAATGAGTTATATAGAATTTTGTTTTGCTTCCGACGAGCACCAAAAAATCCACTTCTTTCTAGCTTATCATCCTATATTTTTCAAGAAGATCCCTCTCTATGAACTATTTTATTCCTGCGTCCCTATATTTAATTATAATGTACTATATGATGCTCATATTTATAGTGTTTGATAATGGAAATCATCACAGTAGAAAGAGTTTGACTCTGCCTGATTTTGAGTTGCTCTCTGGTGACTAAAATTATGGTTAGTGACTAACGTCCATTATTATCAGATATGGACTTGACCTCCCTATCAACCAAAACTCTTTTTCTTGGTGTTAGACAGTGAGACTTGCTGTTTTGAAGCCTCTGTCATACAGCTATGTAAACAATCTATAATTTATTGGGAGATATGATGGAAGAAAGAAGGAAATTACTCAGTGAAGTTATACTCAGATTATTTCCATGTAGGAGGAAGAGATTTAAAATCTGATTTATAACTTATAAAAACAAAACTATGAATTTGACTTTGGCTATCGTTTCCAGTCCTTGGCCTAACTGAAAGGCTAAGAGCAAGGAACTGGGCAAGGAGGTCTTAGGTTCATGGAGTGCCCATTAAAGGCAATCTAAATTAATTGTCTCTTATAGTACACCCAAAGCCAAATGTGAAATATTAAATTCTCCCTTTCTGAGCAATCACGACAGCAGTCAGCATCATGCTAGGATAGCATTGGCTGCTGTATTCTGCCCAGCCCTGATGAGGTCCTGTGTTAAACAACCAGAGATTTATGAATCTAAATACACTCTAGAAAATAGTTTTTTTCCCCTCTCCCAGGCCTGTGGGCATTTCATCATCAAAGAAGACTTTGCTTCTACTTTAAAAAAAAATAATTTCCCCCTTACTTTCCTCCCAATTCAGATACATGCTACCATGACATACCATATTAAAGAGTTGCTGATATTATTTAGAGTTTTTGCTGTTTATGGGATGACTGTCTGTGTTGGGCTAATTTTCCCTTAGAGATCCATGTGTTTCTTTGTTTTCTAAAGGCTCTTTGGACAAAGTGTGTGCGCAGGCTGGCAGCTGTCACTGGTGTCATTCTCCTTTGCCACATGTTCTGCCTGAGAATCTTCTCTCCATCATGAGTATTCTTCTAGTACATGGGCAGAGCTTAATACCACCACCTCAACCTCCTGAAAGCACAATACTTCCACAGGCAAAGAAGCCGGCATAAGGTCCCAATTGAGGGCTATTTTATTGTGTTGTTTCAGTCCTGTCCAACTCTTCCTGACCCTGTTTGAAATTTTCTTGGCAAAGATTTTACAGATGAGGAAACTGAGACAAAGTTAAGTGACTTGCCCAGGATCACAGAGTTAGTAAATGTTTAAGGCTGGATTTGAATTCATGAAGATGAGTCTCTGATTCTAAGCCCAATGTGCCCTCTATCTGCCCACAGGACTATTTTAGAGAGGGATTATTAAGGAACAGGATATAGAGCTGGAAGGCACCTTAGAGAACACAGGCTAGTCCCTTTAATATTCCAATGGAATTGTGATCTCAATGATGTGATCCCTCCTGTGAACAACGAAAACTGTCACCCACCCTAGTCCATGTCCTATCAGAAACTTACTACAAGGAGGCCACCCAACATTGTTCTGCCTTCCCTGATTTCTCCTACCTATTTCATGGACACCAATGAAGCAAAGAGACTGTTAGTTATAACTTGCTCTGTCCTGGTGACCAGGCCACCTTCCTTTTCACTGATACATTTCTACTGGGACAGCCTCTACATCACTTTTCCTTCACAATTTTTTGTTTTTACTGTATTGCACACTGCTTACAAATGCCATGTGGCTCTCCACTGCCCTTTGGGTGAGCCTCACTATACAGTATCCCATGACTAACCGCCCTATAGCACTGAAAGAATATTGGTATGAAAAAACTGAGATCCTCACACAAATTTTGCAGTCTCCCAAAGGCAAACTGGGTTTGTCTCCTCCTGTCCAATTCTGAATCCAACTGTTTAGTTACAGTGACCGTCTAAGATAAAGATGCCAGTGGATAAGCAGTACAGATTGTCAACTGTTAGTATATCACATTCTTGGAAATTTTACAGAAGAGGAAACAGAGGCCTAGAGAGGGGCTGGGGCAATAAGGAGTTCTGGATGATACCTAGGCTATGGGCCTGAGAGGATGGTGATGCCTTTGACAATAATAGGAAAGTGTAGGAGGGGAAGATTTAGGTGGAAAGGTAGTAAGTTCAGTTTTGGACATGTTGAGTTTAAGATGTCTCAACATCCAATTTTGGATGTTGGAGATGTGAGACTGAAGGTCAGCAGAGAGGTTAGGGCAAGAATCATCAACAAAAGAAGGTCGTTAACTTCATGAGATCTAATGAGACCACGCAAAGTAGTAAAATGTTTCTTTCCTTCTCCCTTTCTCTCACTTCCCACATCTCTACAAACTCTCCAACAAATTAAGGCTTACAAAACTAAACCTTAAGAGATCACCTTCGAGTTTTAGTTAATTTCCTATCTTGATGTTTTGAAAACATTATTCTCAGGATCCTGTTGACAGCGGCTGCTCAGGCTCCAGGAGCCAGTTTGTCTTCCTGGCCTTCCCTTCCATCAGGAAGAAAAAACATAGTAAATGTAGTTTTTGAGTTCCAGAAAGCCTGCTGTTCCTACCAGGATCAATCAGATCCTTAGAAGGGAAGTGCATCAGCTAAACAATACTACGCTGGCAGAACCCTAACACCTGTAAATCAGAGCTGGAAGTACTACAGAATGCCATGAGGATATCCAGTACTCTTGCTACTCAATCATTTCTGAACCAGCCTCACTGATACAAAGGGGGAAAATTAGGTCCAAAGCCATTACCAACCCATACTTCAAGATGAATCCTCACTATAATGTGCCTGACAAGTGGGCATCCAGCCTCTGCTTGAAGACCCCCAAGGAGGGGGATTCTTACCTCTAGAACCAACCTGGAGGCCATGAACTAAAAAATAATAATAAAAAAAAAGGCTTGCTGACTATTTCACCTATTTATGGTTCCTTTGTAATCTTATGCATTTTAAGCATTAAAGGACAAGTTTTTCTGAGAATGGAGCCCACCAGCTACAAAAGACTGGATAGGAGGTGCAGGGGAAAAAGCGTGCACCAGGCCAGGGTAACTCACGCTTCCGGTGCTCACCCAGATATCCAGGCTCAACCGATCTTCATTTTCTACTCATTCATCCTGGCTTTATCTTCAGGCCAAACAATATAAGTTCCATCTCTCTTCTACAGTAAGGCCCTTCAAATACCTGAACTTCCCCAGGCTTCTTTTCCAAGCTAAAATATTCAGTTCTTTCAACCAATCATTGTATGAGTCAGTCAGTCAAGGAACATTTATTATGGCCTGATAATTGTGCTAAGTGCTGGTAAAACAAAAAGAAGCAATAAACAGTCTGAGTCATCAAGGAGCTCACAGCCAAATGGGAGAGGCAACAAGCAAACACACACATATATATATATATATATATATATACAAGCAACATACAGGACAAATAGGAAACAATTAACAGAGGGAAGGCACTGGAAAGAAGAGGACATAAGTATAGGCTTAAGGCCCTCTGGTTGCTCTCCAACTATGTAGTGAAAGAGAAGTTGCAGAGAGACAGATTTAACTTGTTCCGAACACCTAGAGCCACCCCGTGGCCATAGATCACATGTTACCCATACAAAAGATTGCTTCTTTATATTACCTATATTTTATTGTAATAAAATATTGTTCACTAATGCTAAACTAAAACGTTTCAAGTACAAATAAAGGATTGATACAATGATAATCAATAAATGAATATGTCAGATATGCTAAATAGAATAAATTAATTGGGTATTAACTTTTTTTTTTTACTATTTCTTTTTTTAAAAATTTTTTAAATACAAATTTATTTAACTTTTTACATTCATTTTCACAAAATTTTGAGTTCCAAAATTTTCTCCCCATTTGTCCCCTTCCCCCACCCCAATACACTGAGCATTCCAATTTCCCCTATCACCAATCTGCCCTCTCTTCTAGCATCCCTTCCTTCTCTTGTCCCCATCTTCTCTTTTGTCCTGTAGGGTCAGGTAACTTTCTATTCCCCATTACCTGTATTTCTTATTTCCTAGTAGCAAGAACAATACTCGACGGTTGTTCCTAAAACTTTCGGTTCCAACTTCTCCCCATCCCTCCCTCCCCACCCATTCCCTTTGGGAAGGCAGGCAATTCAATACAGGCCATATCTGTGTAGTTTTGCAAATGACT
>CM053771.1:34883089-34980500 GCA_028658325.1 Potorous gilbertii | reverse complement strand
TTCTGGTGCTCAGGTAGGGGCAGGGCCACCTCCCAGGCTCAGTTCCCTCAGGGGGTTTATGCAGAGACCTTCCGTAATGGAGCTCCTGCCTGCTCCAGGAGCCTCTGGCCGCCCGCTGCCTCTGCTGCTGCCTCCCGAGGGGGCTCAAGTCATGGAGACACCCCGCTCCTCTCTCAGCCCATCCAGACGTCTTTCTCACTGGCCTGTGCATCTGTGGATGGAGGGACCTTTGCAGCCGCTGGAGATTCCGTCCCTGAAGCCTGCTCGGATCTGCTGCTCTCTCTGCCGCACGGCCAGGGCAGAGCTGGGCTCTGCTCCCGTCCGGTGCGCGACGGACCTTTGGGATCAGTTTTTCAGAGCTCTCTGGAACGGAAATCTCCTTCACCCCGTTGCTACGCGGCTTCTATTGTTCCAGAATTTGTTTGGAGTTATTTTTATAGGAAATTATGGGCTGTGAGTTCGGAGCTAGCATATGTGAGTCTTTCTACTCCACCATCTTTGCTCCGCCCCCCCAGGCATGATTTCTGACAGAAGAAAAGTGGAGATGACTCTGATTTCTCTTTACTACCTGACTGCAGTTTTCAGCCTCTTAACTTGTTCCTTCTTTCTAACAAAAGTGTTTACTATAAATAGATTTCCAAAGCAAGGAACAAAGCGGTAGGTAGGAGATCCAGAGGTCCTTCAGCCTGGGCAGCATGAGGTCCCATGTTGGATCATCCATCCACTGTGGCAGCACTTGTAGCTCATTTTGAGAGGAAAGATAAGGGGAAGTACAAGAATGCATGCATGCATGCATGTGTATGCATATGGATGGCAGTATACCCATACATGTGATAGCCAGGAGGAGAGAAGTTGATGTCAGGTACCAGAGATTATTCTTGCAGTTCCATTCTCATGTCTCTGACAAGTATGTTGCAGGTCTTCATTGTGCACCACAGAATGGATGATTCAGTTGGTATATGATTATGACGGAATATTATTGTGCTCTAGGAAATGACAAGCAGGATGAGTCAGGAAAACCTGGAAAGACTTACATGAACTGATGCAGAGTGAAGTGAGCAGAACCAGGAGAATGTTGTACACAGTAACATCAATACTGTTCAGTGAAGAACTGTGAATGACTTAGCTATTTTCAGCAATACGATGATCCAAGACACTCACAACAGACTAATGATACTATCTACCTCCAAAGAAAGAAATTATATTGATTGAATACAGACTGAAGCATACTATTTTTACTTTTCTTTTTCTTTCTTTTATTCAAGTGTTCTTGTACAAAATGACTAATGGAAATGTTTTACATAGTTGCACATGTATAACCTATATCTGATTACTTACCATCTCAGGGAGAGAGGGAAAGAATTTAGAATGCAAAATTTTAAATAAAAATGGGTTTTTTTAAATGAGTAGAGGGCAAATAAAATCATGTGACTTAAAGAATGGAGATTGAGGGGAAAGAAGAGTAGATAATTTCAAATAGAACAAGGTCCTATTCCCACCCTACCTTCTCCTCCAGCATTTTGAGGATGAAAAACTGAACTGAACCCAGAGACATTACAGTGACTTCTTAGATTTCCTGGAGCAGAGTCATAGGATGGTAGAGCAGAGAGTTGAGGCCTGGAATAGTTCTTAGAAGAATCTTCTCAGATCCTCAATTCTCTGATGCACAGGAGGAAGTTAAAACTCAGAGATGTGACACAGAGACAAAGTTCTGAACCTAGGCTGTCTGACTTTCTCTTATATTACTCTGCTTCTAGGGAAGGATCAGAACCAGGATTCAGCCTGGATGTAGTTCTCCGTGGATCCTGCTACACTTCCTAGAATTGTTACTGCCGCTGCTGTTCTCCCTTCTGCCTCATCATTTAACTTAGAGATCTGACAGTCATGGACTAGAAGTTCCCTATTTGTACCAAGTGTTCAGGGTACTCAGTACTTCCTCTTATAGTTAACCCTCATCAATAGCCAGTCTGTTAGAAGGGTATTTTATGTCCTAAACAATTTAAGCATTTTAATGGAAGGAATTGAATGATGGCAGTGAAAATAGCATTTTTTATAACACTTGGAATGGAAAAAGGGTTGACATGTGGGCCTGTGTATTCTCCAAAACAAACACACATGCACGCACATGTACTCTGTCTTCCTACCACCACGAATCTCAACTCCCCTATGTCCCATTAGTAGATTTTCTTTGAAAATTGCTGTAGTCAAAGAATTTATCACCTTGCAGCTTATCTGGTGGTGAATTTCTCCAGGGTTGGCTAGGCTTGTCCATGGATGACAGGCATAATGTCTGTCTCCTGACTTGTACTTGACATCTTGCTTGTTTCCTATGACCTTCCAGAGTTTGTATTCCACTGACAGAGCCTTTAAGAACCCAGGTTCATGTCCATTCCATGATGAGGAATCAGAATAGAATTTTTATATATACATTCTCTCTGTCTCTCTCACACACACACACACACACACACACACACATAGGTAGATTATTATGAAGATTGAATGATAAAGGCAAAAGAGGCGTAGCAGACAGAACACTCTAAAGTGTTTAGAATGGAAAGAGGTGCTAGGTGGTACCACAGTACACAGAATGCTGGACCTGAGTCAGGAAGACCCAAATTCAAATCTTGCCTTAGACACTTACTAGTTGTGGGCTTCTGGGCAAATCCCTGCCTCAGTTTCCTCATCTGTAAAATGGGGGCAATAACAGCTTCTACCTCACAGGGTTATTGTGAGTTTTGAATGAGATAACATGTAAATCACTTAGAAAACTTTTAATTTAACAGAAGGCATTGGGGAAGATGGTAAATAAAGGAGAGTGAAGCAGAAATGGACTGGGTGATGACAATATTGAAATGAAGAGATATATCCAAGAGGTGGAGAGCTTTAAGGACAACATGAAAAAATAGAATAATCTTATAGGTTCTACCTTCAACTTCCTGTTTGACTCTGTCTCTGTTCAGTAACTTAGGGCTGTAAGTACCATTTATTGGGGTCAAAGGAATCCTTGTAGATCCTTCTGTTAGGGAGATGTAAGGCATTAGGGGTAAGGTATTTTAGAGCTACTTTTTTTTTAACTACAACCATGTTATCAAGTATTTATTTCCTCCATAGAAAAAGAAAAACAAAGCCCTTTGATTTACACAAATTTGTGTATTCAAGCAAAACAGTCATATGTTGGCCATGCCCCAAAATATGCTTCAACCTTCACGTTACCTCTCAAAAGGATGCAGTATCCTTCAACCATAAGTTATTGCCTTGATCAGACTTTTTAAGTATTTTTGTTTGTTTTTACAATATAGTTGTAATCTTATAAGTTATTCTCCTGCTTCTGGTCACTTCTCTCTGCATCAGTTTGTATATCTTACCAGGTTTCTCAACTCTCTGGTTTCTCATTTCTAACAGCCCAATAACATTCTGTTTTATTTATATACCATAATTTGCTCAGCTGTTCCTCAATTGGTGTGCCTCCCTCCCTCCTTAAATTCAAGTTCTTTCCTTCTACCAAAAGCTGTGATGGTATATTTAGGACATTTTCTTCCTTGAACTCTAATTTAGAGTATAGGCTTTATCTGTAGGTAAAAAGATATGCATAGTTTATTCACTTCCTGGGCATAGTTCCAAATTACTTTTCAGATCAGCCGGACCAGTTCACAGCTTTACCTACTGTATCATTAGGGGCCATGCTCTTTTCTTGCTGTGACATTAGCTTTATTGGAAAGTTTTCTTTTTAGCCCTACAGGAATGTATTTTCGGGTTATAATGTTTTTCCTAATGTTTTTGCTCATTTGTTAAGCTATAGACTCATTCAGAAGGGAGGGAGGTAACGAGTCTATGCTGGATAATGCTGCAAGTGATTGCAGTGAAAGACTAGATGGAACATTGTACTATTTTTTAGCAGTATCTTTCTTCTCAAGTTCTTGAGATTGCAAGACATGTTCATCATCACATCAACTTGATGTGGAACTCAGAGGCTGTCTAGATGTTAATATTTTCATATTTTAAACCAGAATCTGAGCCAGTTTTTTAGTTCACCTAGCTTCACATTCACATTGAAATTTTAAAATTTACAAAAAAGCTCTTTATGTTGGGGGTAATATTTCTTGTTAATAATTGATTTATTTGTTTTCAGTTTTCAACAATCAATTCTATAAGTCTTAAGTTTTTCTCCCCCTTACCTCCCCAGTACAGTATGCAATCTTATATGGGTTCTACATATACATTCCTATTAAACACATTTTCACATTAGTCATACTGTGTAGAAGAATTAAAACAAATGGGAGAAACCACAAGAAAAAACATAACAAAATAGAAAATAGTCTTCTTCCCTCTGAGTTCCTGTGCAAGTGAAATCCCAAGTTCATTCGCTATTTCTCTTTTAAAACAGCCCACAGTAGGGTTGACAAAGGACATGTATAGTGTTCCAGAAGTCACGTACTAACTCATAGTCTGCAAAAAGATTCCTTCCTTTTGGTGGTAACTGTATTTATTCCTATTCCCCCCCACCCCCAAAGGACTAATTTGTCTCCCTTCCTTGTATAAAATAAAAGTAATGGCAGCATCTGGCCTGGAGAGGGTCCAAACTCCTAAGAAGTAACAAGGTTTAAAAATTGTAAAAAGAATGGCTCAGAATTCCTGTCTGTTTTGAACTCTTCACAATTCCCTAGGTTTCTCTTTTGTTTTTTAGATAATCAAGCCCAAATCATCCCTTAGGCTAATTCTTTGAGGTATGGGTATTTAACCACTAAATTTATATTGGCTTTCTGATTCAAATGAAAATTTTAGGTGGGTTAGATTGCCTTGTACTGTTTGTTCTTCACTAAATCCAGCTATTTGCCTCTTCCAACAGATATATCCACTTCATTCACTTCACTAATGGCAGTATTTGTTCTCCTAATATAATTTCCCCCATACCCTCCTATCCTGATGATTTGTTTCTATAAACCACTTATTTGAAAGAGTAAGTCAAATTAACCAGATTCCTTCCAGGAGACTCTCATGCTTTATATTTCCTCATAGTTTGTCTTATGTGAGCTAACATCTAAGAACCAGGTTCTGTCAGCAGAACACAAAACTGTTGCCACAAATGTTGGTTTTCTAGGAATGTATGGAAAGAACATACTTTAGTGTTACTTTTTCTTAATTTAACTTTTCCGGTCAGCAAAAATCTGCCTTTTTCCTTCGTACCCTAACTTTTTCCCCTACCCAAGTTGAGAACAAAAGAAAATTAATCCTGTTACAAACATGTATGGTCAAGCAAAACAGATGACTCCTTCTGCACTCTTGAATCCTTCACCTCTTTGTCAGGAGGGGGATAGGGTGTTTCATCATTCTCAGGAATTAATCTAGCCAGATTATGCATGTGTATGTGTCTGTGTGTTACAAACGACTGTATTTAATTTTTTATTCATTTTTAACATTCCTTTTTTAAAAAAATTTTGAGTTCCAAATCCTCTGTCTCCCAGCTGTTCTCCACCCGTTGGAAAAGCACAAAAAATATCAGTTATACATGTGAAGACATGTAAAACATTTCTATACTAGCTGTGTTGCAAAAAATAAAAAGTAAGAAACAGCTTTTTTTAAAAGTATGCTTTAATCTGCCCTCCGTTCACCAATTCTCCCTCTGGAGGTGGAGAGCATTTTTCATTATGGGTTCTTTGGAATTGTCTTAGATCATTGTCTTGGTCAGAGAAGCTAAGTCTTTCATAGTTGATCATCTTTACAGTATTGCTATTATTATATACGATGTTCTCCTGGTTCTGCTTGCTTAGCTTTGTATCAGTTCATATGGGTCTTCTTAGGCTTTTCTGAAACCATCCTTTTCATAATTTCTTATAGCACAGTAGTATTCCATCATGATCATATACCACAGTTTATTCAGCCATTCCAGTTGATGGGCATCCCCTCAGTTGCCAATTTTTTGCTACTACAAAAAGAGCTGCTATAAATATTTTTGTACAAATAGGTCTTTTTCCTTTTCTTTGATCTCTTGGAGATATAGGCCTAGGAGTGGTATTGCTGGGTCAGAGGGTATGCATGATTTTTATGGCCCTTTGGGCATATTCCAGATTGTTCTCCAGAATGTTGGACAAAACATGAGCCCAGTGATTTCTCAGTCTTAATTCTCCTTGACTTCTCTGCAGCCTTTGATACTGTTAATTACTATTTCCTGCTTGATACCCTTTTCCCACTAGGTTTCCAGGACTCCATTCTTTCCTTGTTTTCCTACTTAAAAAGACTATTTCTCAATCTCCCTTTCTGACTTCTCAGATCATGCCCTTTTCTTCTTCCTATCCCTACTGTAGGTGTCCCATGCGGTTCTATCCTGGGCCCTCCCTCTATACTACACTTCTTGGTGATCTCATCAGCTCATGGAAGTGAAAGTTTATCATCTCCATGCAGATGATTCTCAGATCTTCCTATCCAGCCCTAATGTCTCTGCTAACCTCTACTCTTGCATCTCCAATTGCCTTTCATACTTCTCATATGGGATTTCTAGTAGACATCTTAAATTCATCATGTCCAAAACTGAACTCATAATCTTTCCCCTCAAACCCACTTCCCCCCTACCTTCCCTATTACTGTAGCAGACCAACACCATCTCCCAGTCCCTCAGGTTCCTAGCCTAGGTATCTTCCTCAGCTCCTCACTCTCACCCCCATAATTTGTGATCAATGTCAGAAGTGCATTCCTGCTGACTTCCTAACTAAAATTCCATCTTCAGCAAGCCTTGGGCCTTCCTTCTCTTCATTATTTCCTACCTATCCAGTATGTAATTTGTTTGCGCACATTAGTTTGCTTGTTGTCTTCCCCACTAGATTGTGAACTCCTTAATAAAATATTCATTGATTGACTGATTTCAGCTTCCAGCTTCGCATATGTGTAAGGTGGTCTTATCTCCTTTAACCAGTTCATACGACAGTCAGGTTCAGGTGTCAGCTCTTCTCCCCCCTTACTCCCCAGCTTCATACTTTGTTTGTAAGTGTATCTGGAAGCCCTTGGATTTCTTTTGATCCACATGAGTGCCTTAGATCTCATGGCCTCAGGGAACAAGCTTATAGCCAGAACTCAAGGTTGATTTGGTAACTGAAAATGTGAACAGGACTGGCTTTTCCTCAAAACTCTGGAAACAAACCATAACCTAACCCCCTCTGTATACATATAAGACATGTTTTGGATACTTGCTGTAACAGACTTTGCCAGAAACCAGGAAGAAGTTATACTCTGAGGATAGTACATGTGTGCCCTTCTCTACTTAGGGCTCTTCCCTGCTATAAAGAGAGCAGTTGCCATGGCATAATGGACCCATTATTAAACCATATTTTCCACTTCCAGCAGAAAGAGGAAACTGTTCAAAGAGGTGTTTCTTTACCATAGTGCCAGCTGACACCCAGCTCTTCTCTTTTGCAGGGAGAGTTAATCACCTTTTATTACTATTGGAAGAAAACCCCAGAAGCTGCTAGTTCCCGGGCCCACCGGAGGCACCGGAGGCAAGCTGTATTTCGGAGGATTAAAACTCGAACAGCTTCTACTCCAGTCAACACTCCCTCCAGACCCCCCTCCAGTGAGTTCTGTAAGTAAAGGCAAGAGTCCCTGGCTAATATTTGATAGGATTGGAGTGAGAAGGTGGGGAGAGCAGGGAATGGGACACACACTTGTACACAGCTGTAGAGCTGGACATCGAAGGGAAGGGCCCCTTTCAGCTATCTCTATGACTAGGGGAGTACATGTGTGTTCGGCATGTTTCTGAATTGGATCACTGTTCCTCTATCCTCAGGAAAATGGGAAGTAATTGGGATGAAAAGGTATCCCGACTCACCCATTGGCCCTTCCAGCACTCACAGGGTCGGCAGTCATCAGGCTTACGGTTCTTAGCACTTGACAGGACACTTTTCTTTTGAGAGGACTCACATAAGATGTTTTGACTGACTTGTTCTGAGTTCACAAAGAAGTGGCTGTCCAAAGTCATCTTGCTGACTGCAGTCCAGGAGGCATTTTAATAGCCTGATACAAGCCCCACATTTGACCTTTGTGTTCCAGGCCATGGCATTTTACCCACATGAGCACAGTGCCTATTTAAATCCCTCACACACATGGCCTGCTGCTGCCTGGCCCTCTTCATGTTCTTCATCAGAACAAGAACAGACATTCTGATCCAAGTGATATTGTAGGCAACACCAGAGGGCCAAGAGACCATTTTGCAGGTTGGACTCCTGCCTTAGCCCTTAGGCAAGCCCTCCCACTGTTAACATGTGCATCTTGGAGCTTTGGGCCCCTACCCACATTCAGGAGCTAAGGCGCTGTGGTTCTTCAAAGACAGCCAGCTGAGAAACAGTTCCTGGCTCTGCCCCATGTAGCCTCCATAATCCTGGACATATAAGTTAAGGGCCCTCTCAGCTACCTCTGTGACTCTGTAGGCCTCCCCCTAGCCTGAGCCTATTCTGCCCTCCCATAGGAGGAGAGCAGAGGCAGAGGAGCTGTCTGCTTGCTCAGCCTTACTGGACACAACTGAGAATCCAGCCCTTCAAAGAAGTGGCTTCGTTTTAGCCAGTGGGGAATTCTAATCTGAACTGTTCTTTTCTTCTCCTCTCCCTGGCTCGATGTGCTCTGCTTGCTCTCTTCAGTGGACCTGAGCTCCGCCAGTGAAGACGACTTTGACAGTGAGGACAGCGAGCAGGAGCTGAAGGGTTATGCCTGTCGTCACTGCTTCACCACCAGTATGTGCTCCATGACACATGTTGCACCCTGCTTGGTTCTGGTTCTGGCTTTATTTGGGCAGATTTACTACCCTAGGTTGACCTCAGGTGCTCTTAAGGTTTTAACATTTGATAAATTGAAATAAGTGGTATCATAACCACTAACAGTAATTTATTCTGACTTTGATTCCAACGTAAGTGAGAGAGTTGAGCAGTGAATGTAACAAACTCTCTCTGGCCATACTAAATCTTTTAGGATAATCATTTTCTGTTTAGCAGATCAGTATAGAGCTTTGAATGCCAGGTTCAGAGAACCTGCCTGTAACCCACAGGCATGATGCTCAAGGGCTTGGTTGGGGCATATGTGGGGGTAGCCTGGAGGAGCTGGGCAGGAAAGGCAGCATGTGCAACATGTGCTTGAATGGGGTACCACATACCTTGTAGAGACAAATGGCTCTGGTAGCCACTTTTAAGTGTCTCCTCTGAGACCAGAAATAGGCCTGGATCCTGGAAGGTTTGGTCATGTCACAGTAAGACTGTAGCCTGAGCAAGTGTGGCATTTGGGGTTCTGGTTGACTCTATCAAAGCATATTGCTTTTAGGTGGCCTTCCCTTCTAGTAAACCTCACAGTAAGCCAGGGACATGCTGACTTTTCTTTTACTCCTTCCCCCACCCCTTTGTAAAGCCTCCAAAGACTGGCACCACGGTGGTCGAGAAAACATCCTCTTGTGCACTGACTGTCGGATCCACTTCAAGAAGTACGGCGAGCTCCCCCCAATCGAAAAGCCAGTGGACCCACCACCCTTTATGTTCAAACCTGTCAAAGAGGAAGAAGATGGGCTCAGCGGAAAGCATAGCATGAGGACCCGACGCAGTCGAGGCTCGGTAAGGTCTGAGGGTGTGGCATAATCGTTCCCCTCCCCCACAGGAAATCTCCCAGAAACCTTTGTCCTGCTTGATCTCTGTCATAGGTTGCCATATTAACATGCCATCTTATTATGCATCAGTGTCATCCTAGCACATGCTTCTGTAGTGCTTTAAGGCTTGCAAAGCACTTCCTTAACCTTCAGTGCCATCAAGGCTCAAAGTCCTACAAGACACTACAGAATGATACTAGAATCCACATAAAAAATATATCCCTGTCAGGGTTATAACATTTTGTTCTCTTTTGCTTTCATAGCCTCTTCATTTCCACATGTATCCTTAGAGAATTGTTTTTCTAAGGTAATAATAAAAAAGAAAGAGGGGGAAACCTCAGCAAAACTAGCCAAATACATCCACCAAGTTCCATGTTGGTGGCCCTCCACATCTGCAGACAAGAAGGAGTGGCATTCTCAGAGCCTCTCTTTGAAGCCAGGCTTGGAAAAGACTCCATTTTACAAATAGGGAAAATTAAAGAAAAGGCAAAAAGGTAAAATGATTTGTTCAGAGTGATAGAAATAGCAGAGAGAAAAGCACTGGTCTCAGCTTCTAATTCAGGGCTGTTTTCCCAGGTCATTGGCTGTGTGGCCTTCCTTCTAAGGACCTTCCTCTTTCCTACGTAGGCTGACACAGACAGACACACACACACACACACACACACACACACTCTTTTTTTTTTTGCACTGGGGGTTTGTTTCTACTTACAATTTTTGAAGACTGACATGGTTTGTGTGTTTTTTTTTTTTCCCTGTCTTCATTTCTGCCTCCCTTTCTTATCTTCTGGGTTCAGATTGTGGCAAGGACATTCCAGGAAGAGTTAATAGGTCCTCTCTTCTGGTCTTGTCAGTATGACTTGGCCTTCCAAGTCTGCCTTCCAGATGGCATGCTTTCACCCCGACCTGACACTGAGCACAGCCCTGCCCCACTCCCTTGTCTTGGGGTGGTCCTGTCAGGGTTCCCTTCTAGCTTGAAGGGGTTCACACTTTCCTGATGGCTGGACATCCATGCAATCACAGAAGAAGCTCAGCAAACTTCACTAATGCTCCATAGTAACTGAACAAAAATCCAGTTATGAGGACTTCCATAATTGACGTGGCTGTTTGTCTTCATGATGTTCGAGCAGAGGAAAGCTTGCTGTCTTGCTGATGTTCTCCTTTTTAGCAAACATCATTCAGTAAAATCCATTGGACCTTATGGTTTTCATCAGAGCTCAGGATTACTATGATCTCAGTGTAAGCCCTGTTGGGCCTTCTAAAACAGATTGAGAAAGACTCAAATCTCCCTAGTTTTCCATTTTTTAACCTAAATTTAGATGAACTTGAGACAATGTTATTTAACAATGAGGAGACCAAAGGAGAGGAAAAGAGGGGGCAGTGCTATATTTCTCATTCCTATATGAAATACCTCTTAGGGTACTTGCCTCCTACACATTTACCTATCTGTAAAATTTCTATGTGTGGTATAACCACTCTCCCTTTTCCCCTAAGATGATAGGGATTTCATAGTAAGAAAAAGATAGCAATTTGCTCAGTTAACCAACACTGTATTGAGTACTCTCTGAGAGTTTCATGGGCACTTAGTAAAATAGAGTCTAGCAGGGACTACAAGGTCAGTCTAACCTTAATGGTATCTGTGGGGGTTTGTTCTGGGGAATGCTAGATGTCTACACTACGAAGTGGCCGTAAGAAGCAACCTGCTAGCCCTGATGGTAGAACCTCACCCATCAATGAAGACATCCGATCTAGTGGTCGTAACTCTCCTAGCGCAGCCAGCACCTCAAGCAATGATAGTAAAGCAGACTCTGTGAAGAAATCCACAAAGGTGAGCACTGATGGAGGCATGATCCCTGCTAGCAGTCTGGGAGTCCTTGGAAGGGGTAGGGGGGTAGTTAGATGTGTGATCACATCCTTGTGCCCCATCCCTTTCAGTAATTACTGTTGTAGGTGAGAAGTTCAAATCTAGGCCTCATCAGTTTATTCTCTCTTCTCTCCAAAATATTCTTCACACACTTGCCAAAACGACCAAAATCATGTTCCAGCCTAACTTTGTTATGATAATACAGCAGTCTTATTCTTCTCATAAACCTTCAGTGGTTCCCTGTTGCCTCTGAGATTGAGTAGGCACTCCCCAACCTTGTCTTTAAGATCCCCTGTCAAGGATCCTTTATGGGGAAGCATAGGGATAGAAGATTGAAAAGTAGAAGAGAATTGGAGGCCATCTCGTCCAGCGCCCTCATTTTGGAAATGAGAAAATTGAGACCCAGAGATTTAAGTGACTTGTTCAAGGTCACATACTTAGAAGTGATGAAGCTAGGGCTTGAACCTCCAGCCTTGACTCAGCTCCATACTGTTACCCCTCTACCCTGCTACTTTCCTCATTCTTTTTAATATTATTGTGATGATGAGGATGACGATGATGCCTTATTTCATATTAGTCCTCTTCATTCATTTCCAAATAAACTGGGCTCCTAGCTGTTCCCTAAACTCAGTATTCCCTCTGACATGTCAGTGTACACCATCTCAGGGTGTCCTCATGCCTGAAACCACCCCTCCCCCCACCAGGGTCACAGTATTGCGGAACAGGAAGGGATCTGAGGGGTCTGGGCCTGAACATGAATCCCCTCAACCACATATCCCCAAAGTAGTCATTTAGTCTTTGGTTGGAAGACTTAGAGCGAAGGGGCCATGGCCACTCCTTGCATTTTTGTAAGAGCTCTGTGAAAGAGCTTTCTCCTCCTGTCAAGTCAAGATGTGCCTCATTGCAACCCCTGCCCTCAGAGTCCATTTCAATTTACTTCTATCTTAATTAAAATGGTGGAACAAAAGATACTCTCAAGCCCTGATGTCTCATCTTCCTGGCATGTTCTTGTTAATAGAAGGTAAAGGAAGAAGCATCTTCACCTCTCAAGAGCACCAAGCGTCAACGAGAAAAGGCAACATCGGATACTGAGGAGCCTGAGAGGACAAGCGCCAAGAAGTCCAAAACTCATAGCCCTCAGGTGAGGCCTCTGGGAGCACACTTGGGCCCTGCTCTCTACTGACTGCTTTCTCAGAGGACAGACTCGGTCCTGAATCCTGTCCAGGAAGTATTCAGAGAGGAAGCCTAGTCTTGCTGGTGGCGACATCCAGGGTTGGATGTCATTCTCTCTCTCTCCCTCCCCCCCCTTCCCCCAGCATCTCCTCCTGTCACTTAGAGCAGTGTTTTCTAATCCAGACTATGGGTGATCAATAAATTAACCCCCAGATCTCACTCTTCTGTCTCCAACCTCAGCCTGGCAACTCAGAGTTG
Organism: Potorous gilbertii; assembly: GCA_028658325.1. Classification (NCBI taxonomy): domain Eukaryota; kingdom Metazoa; phylum Chordata; class Mammalia; order Diprotodontia; family Potoroidae; genus Potorous; species Potorous gilbertii. The sequence continues at coordinate 34,967,598 of CM053771.1, read as the reverse complement.
GGGAGTCTGGGAGCTAGGACTGAAAAAACCAGGATGCAAGGGTAGAAGAAAAGAAGAGTCTGTTTTTAAGTTAATAGTAAGGATTTTTGGTAGTAAAATTTTTGCAAACTGGTAAATATGTTGGAGAACATCAACATATTTTTGGGGGTAGTGCCTTCTTGAGCAGTTCCTTCTGCTAGTGGATTGACACCAAGGTGGGTGGTCTTGGTAATACCAGCCCAGCTGAATAAGCTGGGAACTAGCTGAGGAGCACATGCTCCAGGGGCAGCCAGTGATTTTGAGCAGCTTATGGTGGCATGGGGAGCAGTCATCAGGAAGGGTGTCACCTCCCTGAAATCTAGCTGCACATCTCCCTTTTCTCTCCACCCTGTAGGAGATCAGCCGGCCCAACTCTCCATCAGAGGGCGAGGGAGAAGGAGAGAGTTCGGACAGTCGCAGTGTTAATGATGAAGGGAGCAGTGACCCCAAGGACATTGACCAAGACAATCGCAGCACCTCCCCCAGCATCCCCAGTCCTCAGGGCAATGAGAGTGACTCAGACTCCTCTGCCCAACAGCAAGTGGTGCAGGCTTCTGGCGGCCCTTCCCAGAATGCCCCCTCCACTCCTCCAGGGGCAGCCCAGCTCCCGACTCCGGTGCCCCCAGGGGCCAGTGCTCCATCGGCACCCCCTCAGGTTTCACCGTCAGTGGCTCAGCCACCTGGCCAGCCTCAGGCCCCTGTTCCATCTCCAGCCCACTCCCATATCCAGCAGGCCCCAGCTCTGCATCCACAGAGACTTCCTTCCCCACACCCACCTTTGCAGCCCTTGAGTGTAGCACAGAACCCTCCACAGGCTCCTGCCTCTTCCCAGTCTCATCCACAGGCCCCTCTTCATGGCCAGGTGCCCCCTGGGCCACATAGTCTCCAGGCACAGTCTCTCTTGCCACATCCAGGACCCCCACAGCCTTTCCCCCTTGCCCCTCAGTCTTCTCAGTCTCAGGTGCCACTCCCAGCCACACAAGCTCCTGCCCATCCTCATGGCTCCTTACAGGTCCAAACCTCCCAGCCATCCCTACAGCCTCCTCAACCCCCAAGAGAACAGCCACTTCCTCCTGCACCCATGGCAATGCCTCACATCAAACCCCCTCCCACGACCCCCATCCCACAGCTGCCGACCCCACAGTCCCACAAGCATCCACCTCATCTCTCAGGACCTTCTCCGTTCTCCATGAACTCCAACCTGCCACCTCCTCCTGCTTTGAAGCCACTGAGTTCTCTGTCCACACATCACCCCCCCTCAGCTCACCCACCTCCTTTACAGCTGATGCCCCAGAGTCAACCACTACAGTCTTCTTCAGCTCAGCCCCCAGTTCTGACTCAAAGTCAGAGCCTCCCACCAGTAGCCAGCCATCCACCCTCAGGCCTCCACCAGGTACCCCCCCAGCCTCCCTTTTCTCAGCACCCCTTTGTGCCTGGGGGGCCCCCTCCCATCACCCCTCCATCCTGCCCTTCTACCTCCACCCCTCCATCTGGGCCAAGTGCTCCATCCCAGCCATCTTGTTCCACACCTGGGACCTCCAGTGGCAATGTCCCTGTAGTGACCGCCTGCGCCATCCCACCCATTCAAATTAAGGAGGAGGTGCCTGATGAAACAGAGGAGCCTGAAAGTCCCCCTCCCCCACCCCGAAGCCCTTCCCCTGAACCCACTGTAGTGGATACACCGAGCCACGCCAGCCAGTCTGCAAGGTAAGGGCCCATGCAAAGAGGGAGGGTTCTGTTGGACACCTTTTGCTGGCAAGCCTGAACCTGCTTTACCAGGCCAAGGTCAGCATTGAGAAAGCTTTCCTTAAATCTATATCACTTCCACTCTTCTCATGAGGTAGGCATCCTTGAGCTCAGGGCTGAATAGTAATGGGATGGGTACCAGGGAGAGCTGGCCATAGTTTCCCCTGGCCGAGCGTGGACCCCATGGCCTATTAGATGAGCTAAGAGGAGGATGGCTCATTAGCTTTGTTAGCAAGGTCTGATCCTGCCCTGCATCCTGGAGAAATCCTCTTTCACAGACTTTTCTATTCTCTTCTCTAAGGAGTCTTTGGTCCCTTTCAGATTCTATAAACACTTGGACCGGGGCTACAACTCATGTGCGCGAACTGACCTTTACTTCATGCCCCTGTCGGGGTCCAAACTTGCCAAGAAGAGGGAGGAGGCAATTGAAAAGGCCAAACGAGAGGCCGAACAGAAGGCAAGAGAAGAGAGGGAGCGAGAAAAGGAGAAAGAAAAGGAGCGAGAGCGTGAACGGGAGCGAGAACGAGAAGCAGAGAGAGCTGCGGTGAGTTGTTGTCCTTCTGGAAAGTCCCCGGCTGCCCAGTCTGAGCCAGCAGGGGAGAAGAGCATAGGGACGGGGCTGTGTGCAGAGCCAGTGATCTAGCGGAGAGAATTCTGCACTTGGATTCTGGGAGATCTGGGGTCACATCCCACTTCTGATTCGTTGGTAAAGTGATAACAATACTTGTGGTGGCACCTCTTGTCACAGGATTGTTGTGAGGTGCGGATGAGAGCATGTAGACCAGGTGCTTTTCTTTTTAAAATGTATTTGTTTTCAGTGTTCTACAATCACTTCCATCTATCTTAGATATTTTCCCCCCTTCCTCCCTTCTCCCCTCCCTCACTGAGATGTCATGCAATTTTATACAGGTTCTACACATACATTCTTATTGAATACATTTTAACCTTGGTCATATTGCATGGAAGAATTAAAATAAATGGTAGAAACCACAAAACAAAACATAATACAAAAGAAAATGATCTGCTTCATTCTGTAACCCAATTCCATAGTTCTTTCTCTGGATGTGGAAGGTGTTTTGCCTCAAGAGTCCATTGGGAATTTTTTTTAAGTCCTTACATTGCTGTGATGGACTTTAGTCTACCAGAAAAATTCCTTGCACACTGTGGTTGTTGCTGTGTATACAGTTCTCCTGGTTTTGCTCCTTTAACTCGGTTCATACAAGTCTTTCCAGGCCTCTCTGAAGTCTTCCTGTTCATCATTTCTTATAGCACAATAGTATTCCATTACATTTATATACCACAAGTTGTTCAGCCATTCCCCAATTGATGGGCATCCCCTTGATTTCCAGTTCTTGGCCATCACAAAGAGAGCTGCTATTAATATTTCCCATTTTTTTTGATCTCTTTGGGATACAGTCCCAGAAGTGATATTGCTGGGTCAAAGGGTATGCACATTTTTGTCGCCCTTTGGGCATAGTTCCAAATTGCTCTCCAGAATGGTTGGATCAGCTCACAGCTCCACCAACAATGAATTAGTGTTCCTACTCTCCTACATCCTCTCCACATTTATCATCTTCCTGTTCTGTCATGTTAGCCAGTCTGATAGGTATGATGTGGTACTTCAGAGTTGTTTTGATTTGCATCTCTCTAATCAGTAGTGATTTAGAGCATTTTTTCCTATGAGTATAGATAGCTCTAATTTCTTCCTCTGAAAACTGCCTGTTCATATCCTTTGGGGAATGACTTGGATTCTTGTACCTCTGACTCAGTTCTCAGGCAGGTGCTTTGCAGATCTGAGAAAGTATTCCCTAAATGGCAGTGATTATCAGTGTCCTTATGATTATTTGGGGAGAACCTAGAAGAGTTTATTTTCATCAGTCATAGAAGCTTCCAGTCTGTTTTTCCCAAAATCATTTCTGATTTCATTAGTAGCATGGTTCAGTGGGCTGTGGTAGGAGTTGAGAGGGGGTGAAACATGGTACACGGAAGTAGAGTGACCGTCACAAGAGATTCCCCTTGGCTTTCTTCTGTGTCCATGAGGGGTCATCCCCACTTCCCTCTTTGTTGCCTTCCTTATTTTCACCAGGGACTTTCCTTGTCTGGACCAGAAGCTAACAGGAATGGGCTTGGCACTTGCAAGGTAGTTTTGTCAGACTCTTCCCTGCCCTGCCTGGCTCACAGGGCAGCTCCTACATGTGTACGAGAGGATGCCAAGCGTGTTCTTAGGCGAGGAAGCCCATTGCTCTCTGTGGCTGGTCTGGTTTTGTACACACTCCAATTGAAGCTTTTTATGTCTGTTTATCTCCTCCTCCTTTTCCTCATAGCAGAAGGCATCCAGCTCCTCCCATGAAAGCCGACTTAGTGACTCTCAGCTTAGTGGCCCCGCTCACATGCGGCCGTCCTTTGAACCTCCCCCAACCACCATCGCTGCAGTCCCCCCCTACATTGGGCCTGACACACCTGCGCTTCGGACTCTCAGTGAATATGCGCGGCCCCATGTGATGTCACCCACCAACCGCAATCACCCCTTCTTTGTTCCCCTCAACCCCACTGATCCCCTCCTGGCCTATCACATGCCTGGCCTCTACAATGTGGATCCCACAATCCGGGAACGGGAACTCCGAGAGCGAGAGATCCGGGAACGGGAGATCCGGGAACGCGAGCTCCGGGAGAGAATGAAGCCAGGGTTTGAGGTGAAACCTCCGGAGTTGGATGCCCTGCACCCAGCCACTAATCCCATGGAGCATTTTGCTCGGCATGGTGCCCTCACAATACCCCCTACCGCAGGACCTCACCCTTTTGCTTCCTTCCACCCGGGACTGAATCCCCTGGAGAGGGAGAGACTTGCCCTGGCTGGTCCCCAACTGCGGCCTGAGATGAGCTACCCTGATAGACTGGCAGCCGAGAGAATCCATGCTGAGCGGATGGCCTCACTGACTAATGACCCCCTTGCACGGCTCCAGATGTTTAATGTGACCCCCCATCACCATCAGCACTCACACATACACTCGCATCTTCATCTCCATCAGCAAGATCCTTTACATCAAGGTGAGCCTTGGAGGGCACAGAGGGCAAGGAGAGCCAGTGGCGGGGAGGAAGTGGATTGGCCTCTGAGAGGGTCAGAAGCATGTTGGCTGTGTGTGGCCATACTCAATGCCCTGAAATCATTCCTCAAGGGATGCCCCTCCAGGGCTGTAGCCTAGGAGAGTGACCAAAGGGCCTAGTGTTCCTGCATGCCCAACAGAGTGGGAGGGTAAGACACACGTGAGAACTGTCTCCAAGGCTTGTCCAGTGGAAGAACAGAATGGGTAGTACCAGGTCAGAGTTGTAAAGAGGGCAAAGCTGAGAGGTAATGATGAGAGGGTCCCAGAGCTGCCTAAGCTGCTGTCACATAATGGGCCTTCTTTGTGAGCTGTTGATGGGGAATCCTCCTAAGTCAGAGTCCATACACTCTTGATAGGAGGTTCTTGTGACAGTGCAGGGCAGGGCTGGCCATCCTGACCGAGCAGGGGAACCAGGGCTGAGGAGAGCTGAGTGGGGGTCTCAGTGATATGGATGCCCTTCTGAGAGTGTAGCTTTGCTGCCTCCAGCTTTTCACCTTGGCTAAAGAACAGATCCTTGATTTAACTTGAGCCCCAGTGCTGTCTGAGCCTCTAGTGGCAGTGGGCATGTGCACCTGTAGTTTTCTGAATTCATCCTCTGTTCAGTGTCTCTTAGGGCATCCTCCACCGCCATCCCCAATCTCAGGACCATGAGACATGAGGACAGATTCAAGAGGGCTGTGACCCTCGACTCAGTTCCTGTGCCCAGGCTGTTAGAGAGCACTCTGCTTGTTAAAGTTTGAGGAATAACCTGTGTTATGGCCCCCTCTGCAACCAAGCAGTCTTGAGTAAGAGGCTCAAAGCTCAGCTCTGGCCCTGTGTGATATGCAGAAAGGAATATTCATTTACAGAATGCCTACTTCTTACCATTTCTTTCACTGGTGGCTGTGGAGCAGGACAGGGTGTGGAGCTCCAGGAACAGTGCTCAGTGTTTTGTTACTGCCATTTCATTTGAGCCTCCTAATGACTGCGAGGGGGAGACCAGAAATCAAAGCAGACACCAGTTAATGACTTGACCAGTGTCACCTAGCTTCGAGGTGTCTGCGGTCCAGTTTGAGCTCAGGTCTTCCTGACTCTCAGCTTGGCACTTCGTGCGCTTTGGCATCCCCCCAGCTGCCTCATTGGACAAGTCACTTTGAGGAACCTAAAATCCCTCATCTTTGAAATGAAGCCAGACTAGATGGTCCCTTCCAGTTTTCTCTGACCATGATTGTGTGTCCTCAGATACTCTAGAGTAGGGGTTTAGCTTTTATGTGACCTGGGCCCCTTGGGCAATGTCTGGTGAAGCCTCCAGACTTCTTCGCAGAATAAAATTTTAAATGCATAAAATAAAATATATGTAGGATTTCCAAGGAAGCCAGTTATTTTGAAACAGCTGTCAAAATGTATGTTGGGTTTTTTTTAAGTTCAAGGGCCCCAGTTTAAGAAACGGTTATAGAAAAACAGAGACCCCAGGAAGCATTGAAGGCTGTGTGCTAATGACCAAATGCTTCTTATTTTATCTAGTGAAAATGTACATGAAGACATTAGTCCCACCCAGTTCAGCAGTATTAATGCCAAGAATCCTTATCCTATTATGTAGTTCTTTATTTTGGGATACTGGAGTCTTTTCTTTTGAATGGCCTGGTCCCTTTGAATTGATCTGCGGCCACTCTGAGATGAGGGTGAGGGTTGGAGAGGCAGGCAGCAAACTAATCTGTGACCCGAATGAGATGAAGTGTAGAAATCAGACCCCTATACCTCCAGGAGGGAAAGCCCTATATTTTGGTGGGTGGGGGAGACTTACACCCTGTCCTTTACAGGATTTCCTGCTCCACAGCCACCAGTGAAAGAAATGGTAAGAAGTAGGCTTGTTAGTTAGTCCTTGCAGATCTGCTAGGGCTTTGGAGGTGTCATTTGGTGGCCGTTTGCAGGTAGAATAGATGGGACTTGTATAGTCCAGTGATCTGTGATTTCATGGATGTAAGTGTTCCCTCAGCTCCCAAATTAATAGTATGGTGGTGTCCTTCAGGTCTGACCCGTGCCTTATAAGCTGACATGATGTAAATGCCTACTTTGTGTAGAGCATTGAGTAGAAATATGGGGAAGATGGGAAGTTGAGGCCAGTCCCTGCCCTGTTTGCAGCTTAAGCGAATATATTATAAATGGCCTGCCTCTAAGTTTGGCCTTGTGTCTGCATCAGTCAGTAAGCATTTGTTAAGCACCTAAGGTGTATTAGGCCCTGAGGAATACAAGAAGGCAGAACATGGCCCTGCTTTCCAAGCTTTTCACAGCTTGGAAAGAGACAAAGTGAAAACAGCTATGTACAAACAGTATAAAGTTAGGATAATCTATGGAGAGGGTGCTTTTAGATGTAGATGTGGGGTTGGAGTTGGTCCAAGGTATCTTTAGGGCAGACATCTTTGTAGAACTAGGAATAAAGCACAATGGTTTGTTTATCCTAAATCCCAGGATAAGCTTGGGAGGAATTCACCAGTTTGTTAACTTCCTGATCACAATGGAGTAGGAGACTTGAGCCTTTTTCCTGCAGGCTAACTTGTGAAGTCAGAATAGGAAAAGGACGTTTTGTAGACCAGAGACAATAGATGTCACAGAGTGGAGTCATCAGTCAGAGACTAGGTGGGATTTGGAGACAACAGATTGAATTTTGGAAACCTTTTCAGTCACAAGTATCATGGAAATGTGTGAAAGGGGGTTGGTGCTTGACTTAGGGCAGTAACCCAGGCCAGTGATTAGAAGAGGCAAGCAGTGGCAGGGAAAACAAAAGGAGGGGAGACAGTGTTAAGGGAGAGCCCACAAGCACTTGACCTTTGTGCACAACTGGGAGAGGGAAAGAAACTGAACAGAGCCCTCCAGAAACACCCTTAGTTTGCACTGTGTGCTGAGCCTGGCCCAGGGTTGTGCTTATGAGTAAATCTTGTTGGTCGTGCTCCAATAGGTCAGTATTTGCATAGGTCATCTTTATGGGGCATATCTTCCCCAGGCTGAGCTGGCAAGAGAGACCAGAGGAGCACATAAAACTGCATTCCCATTTGCCCAGGAGGGAGAGGCAACAGGGTCTGTGCAAGCCAGGGAAATGGGATAGATGCCCAAAGATTTTCTCAAGGTCACCACCAACTTACCAGACATTTTGGTCATGTCATGTCCCCTAAGGGTCACCTTAGCCCTACTCCATGAAGAAGAGGTCTGTCCAGTGCCTTGAGCTGCAGCCAAAACAAGATTCAAACATGAGAGACAGCAGGCTTTCTGGTGTCGCACCAGACAGAAGCTGAATTTACTGATGAAAAGGAAGGTGTAGGCTGGGAGGTGTCAGACCTCAGTCATGTGTGGGAGGTGCTGGGAAGCAGCTGGAGCTAGGCACTGGGGGGCTGTGGTGATGCCGGTGTTTGAACTGGAGGGTTCTTCTCACAGACTTGACCCCTCTCCACACAGATAGGCATCTTCCTGGCACAGCTCACATAAGCCATCCCCCCCACCCCCGACCCTGTGGGCTGGAAATCTAGAAGGGAGTACCTGCTAAAGGGCTTTTCTCTCCTATTTTGCTTTCTGCAACTTTGATATTCCTCTTTCCTGCATAATTCCTGTTGCTGAATGAACTTGGAAGTTAGAGATTGTTTCATTAAAAATTAAGGTTGTGGAGCAAGCAGATATCACTTCCAAAAGGAGTGACAGAGGAATGGTATTAGAGGGGATAACTCCTCAGAGTTGTAACCAAAGGCCAATCTGTGCAAATGCTGCTAATTATCATGTGTCATAAAAATAACCAAAACAAATGTTGATTAAGTTTCAGTGCTAATGAGACACATTTCCTTCTGTTTTTTTTTCTCCATTTTCCAGGTTCAGCAGGTCCTGTGCACCCACTGGTAGACCCCTTGGCTGCTGGCCCTCACCTGGCCCGGTTCCCTTATCCCCCTGGCACCCTCCCTAACCCTCTGCTCGGACAGCCACCTCATGAGCATGAGATGCTTCGACATCCAGTCTTTGGTGAGAACTCTCATCTGTGCACATTTGCAAAAGGCCTTTTCAAAAGTTGTCTTAAACACACTGATAGGACACTCTTTGGTGATACTTGGAGGTGGAATCACGAGACTTGGCTCTGGTGCTCTCCTCCTGGCTGACCCTGACTCTGATTTTGTGGTCATGTTCAGTAAGGATATGGGAACAGCTCCCCTACCTTTAAGACCCCTCTGGCTCTGTCATGGTGAGGGAGGCATTCTACATCATCAGGAGAAGGGAGTCCAACAATCTTGAAGAATACCTTTTTGCAGGTTCTGAAGAAGATAGACTTACCAATCTGAACAATTTTGTATTCTGCTTTTATAAGCTTTTTTTCTTTATGTTATTTCATTTGTTGATCTTAGCTTCCATGGAATCAGTTATCTTTATGCAAATGATTCTCAGATATATTTGTCTAGCCCTAACCCCTCTGACCTCCAGTCTCCATCTCCCAGCTGCCTTTGGAACATCTTGAACTCAGCATTTCTAAAACTGAACTCATTATCTTTCCCTCCATATCTTCCTAACTTTTCCTATTACTGTGGAGGGCACTGCTGTCTTCCCAGTCACCCAGACTTCTTGTATATGCCCCCTTCTGATACAGACCTTCATCATCTCCTCGCCATCACCTCACTTCTGTTTGGCTTCCCTGTCTCAAATCTCCTCCACTCAGCTGTCAAATTGATCAACCCTAAGGATGGGTCGGATCATGTCACACTCCGGTTCATTCAACTTGAGTGCGTCCCTCTTGTCTCTGGGATTAAATATGAAATCCTCTTCTGGACTTAAAGCCCTTCCTACTCTGGACCAGCCTTTCACACCTTGCTCACTTCCATGTGCTCTGTGACTCAGTGACGCTGCCTGTCCACTGTGTCTGGAATTCTCCCTCTCTTCTTCTCTGTTTCCTGTCTTCTCTAAGCTCAAATCCCTGCTTCTGCACTGTCTTTGCCTGTCCTCCCTAATCCTACCTCCCCTCTTGAATTATTTCCTATTCATCATATGTATATCTTGCTTGTACATAGTTGGGTTTGGTTTTTTTTTGTTTCCCCATTAGATTGTGAGCTCCTTGAAAGCAGGGATAGATTTTGCCTTTATTTTTTAATTCCCAGCACTTAGCATTGACTTGAAAGCCTTAACAGTCCAACTGCTAAAGCAACGGTTTAATTTCTGTTGACCATTTCACCCCTTCATATGGAATGGATCAACAAGCACTATGCTGGAACAAAAATATAAGAGATGAAAGAGTTCCTTTTTTAAAAAGTAACCAACTGTCCTTCTGTGGCAGGTACCCCGTATCCACGTGACCTGCCTGGTGCCATCCCACCTCCAATGTCAGCCGCCCACCAGTTACAGGCCATGCACGCTCAGTCTGCTGAGCTGCAGAGACTGGCCATGGAGCAGCAGTGGCTGCATGGCCACCCCCACATGCATGGCGGACACTTACCAAGTCAGGAAGATTATTACAGGTGAGGACCTCCTGTATTTCTAAGTGGGTGCTGCCCATAGCCCCACCTCCTAGAGTTAGCCAAGCTGCCAGCTCCATTCTTGGCTTTGAGCCTCAGCCACCCACCCCAAAGCTTAGAGTAAAAGCAGTATTGCTTTAAGTTCCTGTGGTCTTAATTGAAAGGGTTCTTCTGTTTCTAATTGATTCTAGGATTCCCCCACCCGCGCAGCCCTTGTACTTCATTGCTTACATGGAATTAACATTGCAAGTGCGGCCTGTGGACCTGATTGGCAGTTTGCTAGCAGGATTTTGTGTCTGCTTGGCCTCATGGGGCTCCCAATAGCATTCATTCTGTGGTGGGGACCTTGTGCCAGCAGGCACTCCCCACTCCCCAATGCCTCAGGAAGGTAGAAAACAAAAAGGCCCCCTGTGCTAGGGAAGTCACCTTGGAGAATCTGGACTCTCTGACCTCCAGGCCAGCTCCAGGCTCTTGTAAGGTCACCACAGAGCCTGCTTGGGCCCAAGGCTAAGATGTTCTTTCTCTCTCTTCTCTCACTCTCTGTCTCTGTCTCTGTCTTTTAGTCGACTGAAGAAAGAAGGTGACAAGCAGTTATAAGAAGTTATTTATTTGTAACAGCTGAAACCCCATGTCAGGGGGAAGAGATGGGATTTTTTACATACAATAGGAGCTGCAAAAGCAAAGAGAATATCTTCTGAAGATTTCTTCATCTATTTAAAAGAAAAAGCCCGCAACCGAAGACTTGCCAGCATACAAGTGTTCATTTGGTAGAGAGGACGCTTCCGGGCTGAGTCAGGTCTCCCTGCATGACAGCCTCCTTAGGAGCTGAGTGAGTCCTGGACTAGGCGAAACATTCAGAAATCTTGCCTGCAATCTTGACGTTTGGTTTCATGTTTTCTTTTCCTTCCTCAATTTCACAGTAGGTGCTAGAATCCAGCTCACACCCGTCACTGTGCATTCAGAGACCATTAGACGTATTCTTTAAAAACAAACAAAAAAAGACAACAGGATTGCAGATAGGTGGTGGCATATGAGTTTAGAACCCAAGAACTATAATAAAAATCTACTTTTATTTTAATACATTGTAGGAAATCTTCATAATTTGACAGAGAGCTCAGTTCTGCAGCATGGCTTTTTAAGTCTGTAAATATAATAATTTTAAAACAGAAACAACCATTTTTTTCTTCCACAAACTACTATTCTGATATATTTTTTTCCAGCCACATCACTAATCGTGAATTCCTACCAGCTATTGACAAGAGTTGATTTTTTAATAAAAAAAAAAATATATATATATATATATATGAAATTATCCTTTTAATTAAAGGGTAAAGATGGGTGTTACTAATTTAAAATGGGCAAAAGCTTGGAATTTGATTTGATGGCAGCAGTGAGCATCACAGGGTTTGCAGGGAATAACGTCACAAGCTGTTTCTCCATATTTTTCCTTGATTGTAATTGTGGTTTGGTTTGGTTTTGGGAGTGTGCTTGGCCAATGGTGCAGACATCCACTGAACAAACCTCTTCCCTTTGCCCCAGGAGTGCAAGAATTAAATCCCTTTATTTGCATTGGTATTAATGGTTGTTCATGATCTTTCTCTGAAGAATAAGATAGGGATGTGTGTGTGTGTGTGTGTGTATGTGTGTATGTATATGTCTGTAGGCTCAAGAAGTACACACATTTGATATGTTAAATGAACTAATTTTCCAGGACTTCCTCTTGAAGTTTCATAAACAGTGTGGGATTTGGTACCAAAAGTGTGTGTGTGTGTGTGTGTGTGTGTGCACACACACACATATAATACACACATGTAATCCAAATAAATTCATTACAGCTTAGTATTTGAAAGATAGACTGTGTGTTTGAGTTTTGTCTTTTAGGTAGATTATACAATTAAGATGCCAAACATTGGAATTTTAAAGGGTAGACTAAATTACCACTCCTACATTCCTTGGAAACAGCCATATTGCCATAGGTGTGGACTACATTCGAGTGAGTCAGGACCTTGGATTTAATCAGATGAATGGCTGGTGGGCAGCGTTGCATTTTTTGACTCAGGAGCAGCTGACCCATACGGGATAACCCTGGTCAGATGTGGAGAACCTTTTCTGGCTTATCTTTTATCTCTGGGCAGAAGAAATGATAACAGCTTTTTGAAGCCAAGCTATACAGGATCACCTCCCTCCATTTGTATCATTTTGCTCATATAATGCACTTTTACTGAAGCCAAGGGTTGAGGAGGTGCAGGGGACGTCTGCATCTGCTGACCATGTTTTCCACTGGTGCAAAACTTGTTCCGTTCTTTTTCTCTCAAACTCTTGAGGGCTATATCTCTGCCGTTTAAACTGTTCTACGTGGTGGTCATGTCATAAGACTCTCCTGGACCATAGTAGATGAACTTGTAGTTAATCGTTCAGGTTTTTAAGGAATACATGACCTGCCCAGGACTCAGGCCGCTATGACCGGCAGGAAGGAAAGCCAGTGTTCTGACACAGAAACCAGCAACACGATTGGGTAGAGTTTTATTCTCTCCATTTCCGTTCTGGGGCAATTCCAGCTTCTTTATACCCATGTGTTTATAGCCTGGATTTCAGTTGGGCTTAGTAGTGGGTTGTTTCTGTTGAAAGTTTTTTGCTTTTCTTTTCTCTCATTCCATGCCTGCCTTAACCCTCAGCTGCTTAGTGGTAGATGTTCCTTGGCTAACTCATTTACATTCAAAAGTGACCAGTCAGGGACAGGGCCTTTGGGGGCTAATCTGATGATAATATCAGAATGTCTTGACCTGCTGTGCACACATTTTCTCCTAAATTTTTAATGGAGCAAGTTCACCTCAAAATCTAGGGGGAATTAAGAACACTGGACTGCCACCTCTTCCATCCCTCATTTCACGTGTCTTTTTGTCCCTTTGGGATCTAAGATGGTGACCATTAAATTAATTCTGCTTTCCTTCCCCTTTCTCCTATTCCCCATTCTCCCAAAGAAAAGAGAGTTCAGTGATTTTTTTTAATCTTTTTTTATAAGATGTCATGAGTTTCCTTTTTCAGTTCAACCTTTTATTGTGTGTTAGTCTCCATTTCACCAATATCCCAAGGTGAAACAGGGAGATTTATTCTAATAAATTAGCTGATTAACTACAGCTTCTTGACAATGGCCCCAGGAGCCATCTTGGTGTGTTGGATGCCCTTTCACAGTGACCCAGACACATGGTTTCCTTTGGGATTCGTTCACCCTCTTTTCAGTTGAAATTTCAGGTTTGTTTTTCTTTTGTTTTGTTTTGTGTTTCAAATGTATCTTGTTCAGTGTTGTCAAGGCCGAGAGCTTCTTGTTTTGTGGCCTCACATGCAGTGTCCACTCTGATTTGCTACATTTATATATATCTGGAAGCTTAATGTACATAGGAGTAGTTTGCCATGAGATAACACAGTGTAAACAGAGTAGAAACCCAGAAATCGTGACTTCTGTGTTCTCTCCATTTGAGTATTTTGTAATTTTTTTGAAATATTTGTGGACAAATAAAACCAAGCTACACTACAGAATGCAGGCATTGGCCAGTGGAATGTGTCTCTTTACTTGGGGAGGGTGAAGTTGGGGAGGCTGTGAGATGAAAAATCAAGATGCTTCCTGCAGAGCCAGAGCCTGGTCTGTATTGCCCCGCTCTCCTTGCTTTAACCCTGCTCGCTTCCTCCATCTGCTTGGCTTGGGAATGGGGCCATCTCCTTTAAGAGGTGAGGGAAGGAACAGCGGGCACCACAGAAGCCAAGGCATCAAGGGAAGTGAGAGCTTAGGGTTGGGACCGTATTCTTTTTATAGTCTCTGCTATTTCCAAAAAAAGGAGGGTCAGCTCTGTTGAAAACAAGCTCTTGGTGTGTCTCTTAACACATTAGCATGGTGACTGCATTTATAGGAATTTGATTATAGTTGCTTGTGCTTACTTCTAGAGCAGTTTATGAACTTGAAAAAACTTTGAATTACTTCCAATATAATTGCTTCACTTGTAACAACAATCTGTATTTTATTTTATGCACTTAAAAACTTTGCTCCGAGGAGTTCATAGAGCTCCCAAACTGCCAAAGAGGTCCACAATCCAGAAAAAAGGTGAAGAGCCTCTGACATAGGGAGTTTTTCCAAGGGCCCCTAAGCTAGGAAGAGAATTTACATTGTTGGGCGGTATAACGTGAAGAGCAGAGCTGTACTAGAATGTAGATGTGCTGTGACTCCTGGCATCCTCGAAAAGAAAAATCTTAGTCTCTTTTTCTCAAATGAAATAGATGAGAAGAAAACCATCTACTGTGGTGTAGGGTTATAAACAGTTCCTGGTTCCAGTCTGTAAACCCCCACCCACTGTTTGTTTCTTCTTCCCCTCCTTACTCTCCCTCTTCCCACTTCTCCTCTGCCCTTCCAGACCACCCCCTGCCACCACTTAGCTTTGATGTTTGCCCGTAGCTAAGAAAGAGGGGGATCCACAGCTAACATTTTTTATCCACTGAAGGTTCCCAAGCAGAAATGATTGCTCATCCATTAAAAACATGAAAACAACCACAGGAGAACAGCAGTGGCTACCTGCCCTGGATAACACAACAACTGCCTAACTACAAGGGATCCTACAGCCTTTGTTGTTTTAAAAACTAGATCATCCTGTCTTATTAAGGCTGGAAGTACAGTGGCTACTCACAGGTCCATCACACTGCTGATTTGGCAAGAGGTTTGTTATCTGCTCACCTCCCAGCCTGGACTGGTTCATCCCTCTTTAGGCAACTAGGTGGTCCCCACTTCCAGGGACCCACCATGTTTGATGCCATACTTTGCACAGGCACCCAATTGGCCCAGCCCATAGCTTCTTAGAATTCCCCACATCAAGAGGTATGCCAGCCTCAGTCTCCCATGTAGCTCAGATTACAGATACAAACCACCATGCCCAGTTCAGCCATTGTTTAATACTACCCAAGTGAGGAAAAACTCACTAACTCTTGAGACAGTCCGTGTTAATTTTGTATAAGAATAATTGTTGGGATAGTTTTCTTTATATCGAGCCTAATTCCACCCTCCTCCTCTCTCCCACCAGAACCAGACTCATTCCTCTTGCCAAGGCAGTTACCATCCCTGCACCCACTGCCTCAAATCTCCTCCCAAGCCAGACATCCCCTTCAGTCCTCAGTGCGCATGCTGGATACCCATACCTGATACCCATACCTGATGAAACTTGTTAGTCATCATAGAATACCTTTTATTTTTTTAAATCAAATGCCATCATTTGATAAAACAATTTCTATGTTCTAACCAAGAGCTAAAGTAAGTGACTTCATTTTCCTAATCTGCATATGTAAATTTTGTTCATCTTAAAAAACATAACTACTGACATCACCAGACTTTGCCACTAGCCAGTTATAAGTCCTTTCAGCACCCTGTTCTATTTTTACATTATCTGTATACAAAAGCAATATGGTGCAACCAGCCTGTGTCCGCTTCTTGTAATTTGTATGTTGAAAAGGTACCTTTTTCTTCCTAACCTCATCTCTGTGTGCTTTTTTTCTATGACTTCAACCCCCCCCCCCACCCAAATTGCTATTTCAGGATTAAAGGATTTGATTCTGTACAAACTTGATTTGCACTAAATATACTCCATGTTCCTTGCCCCTCCCCACCCCCTTCCCCAATTTTTATGCAGAGAAGTCAAATTCCTCAGACTTTAAGGGTGCCATAGTCCAAAGGACCTCTTGAATGTGGATATTCCCAAAGGAGCATTGGAAACTTGGGCCAGCAACATTGTATAGCAGAACTTAGTCAACTCTCAACTCTGCCAAAGGCCATCTGTGAAGTCTTGAGCAAATCACTTCTTCTCTGTAGGTCTCACTTTGCTCACCTGTAAAATGTAAGGATTGTACTAGATGCCTTCTAAGAGTGGCCTGATATAGAGAATGTGACATTCCCAAGATCACCAGGCATGTTCCAGCTGGGACTCTAGGGTACTCTAGGGTGATGTGTATGCTGATAAAAACTCCCCTTGAGTCCCAAGGGCTTTGACAAAGCCTCTTATCACATAGTTACCAAAGAAGGAATTTCATATCCCAGGTCTTGCCACTTTTCTCACAAATACCAGCACTTAAGCCCACTCATGTTACCAGTTTTCTTTCTCCCATCATGCTGTTTGAACACTTATGTATTCAGGACAATAACAGACCATATCAGTCTACTATAGAATGAAGCTACTAGAATGAAGGTTTGGAGAAGGCTTCCTGTAGAAAATGAGATTTTAGTTGACTTGAAGGAAGTAAGGAATCCAGAAGGCAAAGATGAGGAAGGGAGAGCATTCCAGGCATGGGGATGGCCAGAGAAAACATCCAGCCAGACAGCACTGAGAGATGTCCATTTGTGTGTGGAACAGCTAGGAAGCCCATTTACACTGGAGAAGAGTAAGGGAAGCATACCAAAAGGTAAAGAAAGAGTGGAAAGGTGGGAACTTGGTTATGGAGGTGCTGTGGAGCCTCCGGAGTTTATTTACTAGGGAGAGTGGTGACCTGATCAGATCTGCACTTTAGGAAAATAATTTTTTTGCCTGAATGTAAGATGGACTGGAGAAGGGAGAGACTTGAAGCCGGCAGACCCCCCAGGAGCTATTATGGTAGTCCAAGTGGGAAGTGATGAGGGCCTGCTCCTGAGTTTTGGAGGAAAGAATGGTTTGTATTCAGATGTTATAAAAATGAAATTAATAAGCCTTGGCACCAGGTTATGGGGAGAGAAGGGGAGAATAAGAGAGGAGTCGAGGATGACATCTACAGACTAGGAAGATGTTTTTTTCCCTCTATAGTCATAGGGAAATTAGGACCAGGGGAGGGCTTGAGGGGGAAAGATAATGAGTTTGGTTTTGGACGTGTTGAGTTTAAGATGTCCGTTGGTCATCCAGTTTGAGATATCTGAAAGGCAGTTGGGAGACTGGAGGTCAGAAGTTGGTATAGGATAGGTTGATTTGAGAAATTAAATCCATGGGAGCTAATGAGATCACCAAGTAAAAGTGGTACAGAGGAAGGACAGAAGAGGACCCCAGACAGAGCCCTGTTTAGTGAGTGTGATCTGGAAGAGGGTCCAGAAAGACACAGGAAGCAAACAGGAGGGAGAGGGGGGGTGCTGAAAACCTAAAGAAAAGAGAGTGTCAAGGAGGAGAGAGACCTCTGTGGTGTCAGCGGGTGCCGAGAAGTCGAGGAGAATAAGGATTGAGAAAAGGCCATTGGATTTGGCAACCAAGATCAGTAACTTTGGAAAGAACGGTTTCAGTGGATTGATGAGGTTGGAAGCTAGATTGTAAGGGGTTAAAAAGAGGAAGAGGAAGTGGAGGCATCTGTTGGAAGACAGCTTTCTGAGGTCTACAAAAAGCAGAAGAAAAACAGCACGATAATTAGCAGGTGTGGAAGGATCAAGTTGAGGTTTTTTCAGGGTAGAGGATACGTGAGCATATTTGTAGGCAGGAGGAAAGGAAGCCGGTTGGCAGCAACTGAAGATGTGAGAGAGTGGAGATGACAGAGGAGGCACTCTGTTAGAGGAGATGCGATTTGTGCAGGGAGAGGGGTTAGCCTCATAAGGAGTAAGGTCACCTCTTCATGTGAAACGAGTGGAATAGATAGTGGCATCTGAGTGATACAGGATGAAGAAGAGGGAGTCACAGTCTTTAAGTTTTTTCTGTAAAACATGAAGCATGGTTCTGAGCCAAGGGAGTGTGAGGGAGTAGAAACCATGGGAGATTTGAGGATGGGTAAAAAGCTTTGGAAGAGTGGGATGGTGAGTTAAGGGAGATATAGTAGGATTCCCTGGTAGCACTGAGGGGCCAGTTGTATAACTTAAATTTGTGGTGGATCCTCTCACAGTGATTGCATGGTTTTCTCCACCTTTATTCAGCAGAGTGAAGGTAATGTGATTGAAGACTAAAGGTATGGAAAGGCAAAATGAATTGCCAGATTTGAATTGATTCACCAAGGGGTTAAGATGGGGAAAAGAAGAGTGTGGCTTATGCAGAGATGATGGCCTGGGAGAGAACTGAGAGGTCAGGGGTTGGAGGTCACAATACGAAAGAGTAGGATTTGGTAAGGGAAGGCAGAGGGAGGGAATATGGTCAGATTTTGGAATTCTCAAACGTGGAGATAGTACTGAATGATGGCAATACCAGAAGTAAAAATAACATTTCTGTGTGCACCTGAGGTGGGATAGAAGGTCATTCAAGATGAGTTAGTTGAGGAAATGAGAAGTTAGGGTTTTTGAGAGAGTCAGAACTGTATGGTAAAAGTCCATTAGTGTGAGGTCAGAAGTTGAGGGGAAGAGAAAAGTGCTGAGCCAGGTACTAAACTCATGGAGGGGAGGTAGTGACCTGAAGGTCTGTAACCAACAAGTATCAGCACTTTGATTGGGTGGTAGGAACTGCATTAGCCTCAGAGGAGGAGAGTATATTGAGTAATAGGAGATAGGGAGAGAACCCAGCAGTGGCAATGGGGAGCAAAGAGTATTCCAGCCTTGACCAGTTAGCCTAGGGGAATGAGTAAAAACAGGCCAGTACTGGAAAGGGTGGATAGTGAGGATATATCATCAGAGGAGGGCCAGGTTTCAGTGATTGCTAGAAGATGGAAGGAGTGGGAGAGGAAAAGATTTAGGATGCAGTGAAGTTTGTTGCCAGTGAAACAAGCATTCCAGAGGGCACTTTGGAAGGACTGGTAGAATTTGGATGGGGTTTGGGGGTGCAAGGATTTAGGGGGATGGGAATTAGGCATGGAAGATAGAGAATGGGTTTTGAATGATGACATACAGGAGTTCAGAACCATTGGGATGTGTAAGGTATGACCAGGTGTGAGAATGTTTATCATAAAGTGGAAGGCACTACTCTGCCCTCTAAAGGCTGGAGATAAGGCAGGCGTTGACCCAGCGGGAAGTCTTGCTCTCCACCAACTTTCCTCTTCCTCTTCCCTCTAGAGGCAGCAGAAAATGGAAGGTAAATGTTGTCTCCTGGCTTCCAGGACACTCTTTCTTTCCCCAAAGAGTCCAGTGCCTAGACTCTATCTTTCTTCTCCCTAAGTCCTACCGCCATGCTAGGGGACTTCAGCATATAATATCCCTCAAACCCTAACCTCCCAGGTTCCTCAGCTTACCTCATATGACCTACCCGTCCACCCCAGTTTAGCCACACAAGAAATGATCATACTCTTGACCTTGCCATCACCCACAAATACTCCACTTCCACATTGACAAACTGAAATTCCCTTTAGTTAATCACATTTTATCATCAATCCACCTCTCCCTCTACCTTGCATCTCCTAAGCTAGGTCTTTGTCCTCATGAACTCCAATTTCTCCACCCCTCAATTTCCACCCCCATCCCCCAATCTATCCTACATTAGCCATTCCCCTCTTTTCCCCATCTTGACCCCTTGGTGAATTGGTTCAGCTCCGTACTGTCCCTCTCCATCCCCTTATCTCATGACCAATCTTGCCCTGCCAAGCCTCAGCCATGGATCACTCTCACCATTCACTGTCTTTACCTCCTACTCACATGTTGCTGAATGAAGCCAGAGAAAATCATAAAACCCTGCTGACTGGATCCCCTACAAATTTTTGCTGCATAACTTTAACTGGGCCCTCACTGCTAAAAGGCAATCCATGTACATCTTCCTAATTAACTCACTATCCTGCTTTCCACAGTGGTCCTTCCAAACCTTTGCATTACTCCTCTAACCTTCCCTGGCTCTCCTTCCCCCTGAGAACCTGGCCTCATGTTTCACTGGAAAAACAGATCTCCTGGAGCTCCCTCTTCTCTCCATCTCATTTCATATCATCTCCATGCCTTCTCCCATTGTCCTTCACCACTATTTCACATGAAGAGCTAGCCCTTCTCACCAAGGAAAACCCCTTATATGTACATGGAATCGTATTCCATCTCATTTCCAGCAAAGTGCCCCTTCTGTTATCTCACTCCAACCTCTCCTTGCTCTCTTATTTAGCCTACAAATATGGCCACACCTCCCCATCCTCAAAAAACTCCAACTTGATCAATCCATTCCCACCAACTCCTTTCTCACATCTCCTCTCTCCTTTGTAGTTAAACCCCTTGAAAAGGCAGTCTATGAGTGATGCTTTCATTTCCTTCCTTCTTTTATAGTCTCTTCTCTGACCCCATCATTCACCAAACCTGCTCTTTCCAAACTACTCCCTCTCACTAATGAATATCTTAACTGTCAAATCTAAAGCTCTCTTTTTGTTCCTCCTCCTTCTTGATTTCTCTACAACCTTCAACAGTCAGGCACTCTCTTCATCCAGAAAGCCCACCTCTAGACTTCTGTGACATTCCTCTGTCATGGTTCTAACCATTACTTCTCGATCAGGTTCCCTGGATCTTCATCTAGGTCACAGGCTGGGCTGTCTTGGGCTCTGTCTTCTGCCTCTATACTACTTCACTTAGGGATCTCATTAGTTCCCATGAATTCAATCATCATCTCTCTCTGCACATGGCTCAAGCACTAACCTCTCTCCTATCTACTGCCTATTAGATATCTCAAAATGAATGCCTTGTAGATGTACATCATTATCTCTCCACCTAGAATCTCCCCCTTTCCAAGTTTCCCACTTACCATCAAGGGCACCACTGTTCCTTCTAAACTTGCTGACTTAGAGATGTCATCCTTTACTCCACCTTATCGCCCAACCAATGTACCCAAATCTGTTACCAAGGCCTGTCCATTTTACCTTCATATCATTTCTCACGCATCTACCCCCTCTTCTCTGACACTGCTAGCACATTCGTTTGGGTCCTCTTCACTTCATTTCTGGGCTATAAAACTAGCCTTCTGGTCAGTCTGCTTCCTTTTTTTCCATTGTAATCCATTCTTCACTCAGCTTTCAAATGAGTCTTCCTGAATTTAACCATGTCCTCTCACTTTTCAGTCAAGTCTAGTGGCTTTCTATCACCTCTGGGATCCAATACAAAATCCTCTGACTTGTGAAGCACTTCACAACCTCAACTTCTCCCGTTACTGTCTTTTACTCTCATTCCACTCCACCTACTCTGCAATCCAGTGAAAATGACCTCGAGTTTCTCCAACAAAATACTCCATTTTCTCACTCCAGGTATTTGTACTGCCTGAATCCTCTCCCTCATCATCTCTACCTCCTCATTTCTTTGGCTTCCTTCAAGTCCCACCTTCTAAAAGAAGCCTTTCCTGATCCCCCTTGATACTAATGCCTTTCCTCTCTGGATTATTTCTGATTTGTCCCGTATTTAGCTTGTTTGTACGTATTTTCATGTTTTCTCCCCCATTATATTGTGAGATCCTTGAGAGCAGAGACTGTCTTTTTGCCTTTCTTTGTATTCCTAGGGTTTAGCACAGTGCCTGATATGTAGGGACTTAATTGATGATTATTGACTATTAACTGAATGAATGAGCAAAAGGTTAATACCCAGCCTGGAAAAAAAATGGATTTTTTTTAAACAGATTTGAAAATTGCTTTGTTCAGGCAATAACTAATTTGACATAAGCTCCCAAATTCATTTAAGGTGCTTATTTGCCGTTCTGATGTTACTGAACCTACAACACCTGATCATTTCCCTCATTTGAGTAGGCAAGCTCTTGAACATCCCCACCCCAACTCCTTCCTCCACTATACAAGAAGCATGCCTATGTCTGGTACCTCATATGCCACCACGTGGCAGCACTAGAAGAGGAAAAAGCTTTTGTCCTTTACTACGCAATGGGTAAGGTTATATTATATGCTCATAGCATCATTTTTTTCCTTAGCTAGATCTGGGATTTCATTGGTAAAGGGAACTGCCAATGAGGACCTTCCTGTGCCAGTGCTAATTGACACTAACTTTGCAGTTTAGAGACTTGCTTGGGACCTCAAGAAATGATTTACTGGGGAAATGTCAGAGGAAATGTGAGAGACACAAGGTGAACCAGTCTTCTAGACTCCAAGATGATGCTATTCTCTGTCCACTGTAATAGGCTGCCTCCCATTCATTTATTCAATAAATATGATATGTGAGATCTACTCTGTAGTCAAAGTTAGAAAACTAGGAGTTGGAGAGGAGGGGAGAACTGTGTACTTAGGGTTAGAGGAAGATCTCAAAAGCCATCTAAACTCTTCATTTTACAGATTACAAAACTGAGACCCAAGATCACACAGGTGATGGCAGAACCAGGATTTGAACACAAGTCCTCTGACTTCAAACCCAACATCTGTTCCATTGAACTATACCTATTTGGAAATAATTTGGCTGGAGACTAGTGAGAGATAATTTCACCCTAATCTAATCAGAACTAGATATAAGCCCACAAATACTTTGAGGAGTTTCTCCAAATCAGTCTAATATAACCGTTGGCTAATTCCACCCAGGATAGATGAGTCAGCTGTTTCTATTTATTAAAAATTCTCCACAGGGAGATTCCTGGATTCTGTTTGTTAACTGTCAGTCAATAAGATCTACACTGTGCTGTTTTCTCATCAGTTGATCAGGCTTAGGGAGACAAGATGAGCACCTGTGTTCTGGGGAGAGATACTCTCCTTTAATAGTCCAAGACAGGGCACATGTTTTAATCGATCATATAGTCATATTCATGATGATTGACATTTGAAGGATACTTTGAAGGGATGAACCCCAGTATTGTTTCAGCCCCTGTTGTCACCACCATTGCAACAGTTCAGCCTTTGTTCTTGGCAATGTAGTCAGGATGTCAGAATGACGAAATTTCTAACTTGGCCACAAAGCTTAAAAATATTTAAAAATATGTGGATGCCAAGGGGGCACCCTCTATCTCTTTTTCCCCCTATCTCAATGCCAACTTCCGTAATATCTTTTGGGTGGTTTGCTTATAACCTTGAAGAGGGTACCCTTTCCTATTAAACCAAAAATGCCTATTCTCACCTCCAAGATTGGGTGATTTTCTTTAACCTGAGACATGTTGAGCTGCCACTGAGTTAAAATGCCCCAACACCAAAACGACCCTTTACTGTGTCGCCCTGGTCTCTTCTGCCTACCTACTTGGAAGGTTCTGAGATTTGCATCATGTTGATGGACAAGGAAATTCAAGTTTTGATCCATGATCTCTCTCCTCACCTCTAATTGTGGATTCCTTTGGTGGTTCACAAAAATGACCGATAAAAAGTAAAGGTGATGAACAAACTGGACTTGTGGGCCAGGCAGCCATTCTGGCTGTACCTCTAGCCTTAAGTTCCCTCCCTTTCATTGTACTTCAGTCTCCCCTTTTATAAAATGGATGAGAAATAAGTTAATAGCCAGCTTGGAAGTGCATGCAGAGGCTGCCAGGCTATTTCAGAGGAACGATCTGTGGCCTCCTCTAGTTCAGTGATCCAATTCTACTGTACGCTTATGTAAGAATCTTAAGGATAAAACAAGGCTTTTTGACCTGGAAATATGTATCTCAAAGGAAATTAGCTAAACTCTCCTTTGCAATTTAAAATGAAAGTGGACCCTGTGCCTCCCAGAATATCTTAAAGGAATTAGCTTTATATTAAATGGTGAATGCTGGGATTCATGAGGTCTCTTCTGTTAGTAAGTCACAGGAGAAACACAGCATTCCTCCTTTCAGTCCACAACCATGGCTTCTTCCATCTCAGATCAAGAGTCCCCCTACTTACCCTGAGGGGATGACCCCTCACCATTAGAAAGAGGAGGCTTAAGGTGTTGTTGTTTTTTTGCTCTTTTTTTTTTTTTGGCTATTATTTATTGCCTTGTCACATATTTACATTCCAAAAGGAAATCTTTCCACTTGTACACTGGTTGAGGAGGCTGGTCAAGGCAATCCATTCATTCCATTGGTCAGGTCTTAACTAGCCCTTTTTCAAAATGCTCGTGTCACAAGCGTTAGTCCCAAAACAGAGGTCCTCAGGGCGCTAGATGTTCAGCAGAAGTGGCTGGTGTTCCTCTTCTAACTCCTCACTGGGAGGAATTTCATAAATGACAAAAAGGGAAGAGTACAAGCAGCCCACAAAAGACACAAGGCTGGAGAAGTACATTACCCCATTGGCGCTGCCCACCACTGAGGTCAATGGTCCCATGATGATGGAGACAAGAATCTGAGCTAAAAAGTACTGACAACTCAGGAGGGAGATGTCCACCCCCATTCCTCGCTTGGTGCCGTCCACAGTTGACCCTGAAAACTGATTCAAAAGGAAGAAAAATGAGTAAAAAATGTAGGATTCGAACCAAGCGATGCATAATCTATTGCACTAACGCTTTAGCCGTAAAACCTTTTCTGAAACAACAAAAGAGTATCTAATTCATCTTCACAAATGTTAAGGCCACCAGGAAGCCCCCATAGGATATTTTCAGATTTTTCTACTGCCATCCTCAAGCAAGAAAATAGTCCAAGAGTTCTATATTTGTCTTAAGAGTGATGACAACACCCCAGAGAATCCAGGTCATAAACCAGATAAAGTTCAGAGAAGCGGGAGCTGCTCGGTCTTCTCCTTCCAGACTATGAGATTCTGCACCTAGGGCATGGTGGCATTCATGAAATAACTACTAAATTAAAAAAAAGTTTGGGGTATCTTGTTTTCCCTAAATTAAAAAAAAATGGAAACCGTATCTGTTGGAAGTATCTCTGAGAAAAATGCTCCACAATGAGAATTAGTATGGAGTAAGCTAAACACCCTCTTTTTTAAAGGGTTAAAGTCATATGTGCATATGTAGAGTGAATTAATTCAATCGGTTTGCTTCGTCTCACATGCCAACTAAGCATTTATGGCATGGAGAAACTGAGCCTTCCAAAAGAGGAGAGGAAGAGAATTTTTTGTAGTATTTTGGTAAACCAAGGTTGTGTGTGTGTGTGATATTAGAGAAAGAGCTAAGGTAGCAAGGACAGTGAGAGGCTAGCCAGGGTCTCCTGGAGAAAGAGGCACCAGGAGCTAAGAGGACGTCCCAGGAAAACTCAGCCTCTTTCACCACTGATTCTGTTTCTAAAACAGAAATTCTTAAGAACAGGAATTCGTAATCTTTGCGTGTATCCTGGACTCCCCTCGGGCAGTCGATCTGATGAGTCTAAGGACTCCTTCTTGGAATAATAGCTTTAGATGCATCAAGTGAAATACATTGAATTAAAAAGAAAACCAATATATTGAAATACAATTATCAAAAATATTTTTAAAAGTTCACAGACCTCCCTCACTCCTACAGATCTTTAAGACCCTCTAGAAAAAAGTCACACATCTTCTTTCTTCAACCAACTAATCCTCTGCCCCAGACACATTAGGGGTCCACAGGTTTCACCAGTCTGCTAAAGGGGTTTAGGATACACCAAATCTTCATGAACCCCTGGGTTTAATAGACTTCTACGGGATGGCTGAGGGAGTCCATCACCATTTATCAATTTGTTTCCTTGGGAAAATGCCAGTTTCGGATGAACTATGAGAACACATCCTATTATTAAGTTAGAGACTGCCTGAAAATCCATTTCTATTCCATCTTCTCTAATGACAAGCACCAGCAGCCTTGTGGTCATATGACAAGTGTTGCTGAATTCACCTTCTAAAGAAGCCAGTGACCCTTAATCAGGTGCCAACATTGCAGTCAGAAGCCAGAAGCTGTTCTAGCTGAGAGCTATTCGTATGGAGAAAAAAACCTTTCCTAATAACTGTCATATATTTACAAATGGTTTACAGGTTTACAAAAGGCTTTACCTATATGATTTCATTCAGCAGTCAGTTTTATCTACATGATTTTAATGTAACACATACTCAATTACAGATTCATGTCAGAGCAGCATTGAATCTCTGCCCCAGAGGATAATAACTCTTAAGGCAGGAATGGGTCCCAGAGGTTGAGGCAGCCAAAACCAGAAGCTTCTGCTACTACTGGGATCTCTATCAATCTAGACACCAAACTGTCCTCTGGCCTGCTTCTATCAGAAATATGTCCCTTGCCCCGTTCTGTTCTGTGACCAAGGTCAACACAATAGCATTCTATGGGAGGAAAACAACTACCCCTTCCCTTGGGGAGATGGCTGGAAGACTTGTCGACATGTTCCTAGGAAACCCAGTGTTATTAATAGAAGGATCTAAGCTGATCCTTGATTCTGTTCTGACTTCTGAAAGAGGGAGCTGATGGCCTCTCCTGGATGGAAGCACACAAACCACACAGCCCATCAGAAACAGCGTTTTTGTCTGCTAAGGGTTGGACACATCCATCTAATTCCAACGGTTAAGATAGGTGATCAGGACTTCTGGGTACTCACATTAATTAAAACTACAAGGGAGAGAGTCCCAACTACTCTGTGTGCTGGAGTCTCTTGAAGACAGCTGTGTTCCTTTAACAGGAGTGGGGGGCTGCTGTGTCACCTGGGCTAGGGGCAATGCTCAGGAGGTCAGCGCCCATCGCATGACCCGGCTCTCTCGGGAAGAAAGTGCTTGGATGCTGCCAACATGGGACTGTGGCCTCACTGAAGAAATCAAGCCAAAAAGTAGGGTGATTAGAGTGGGTTCACTTATATATCCTAGCAGCCGTTACACGCAGCCTGGTTAAAAAAGAAAGTCACTACTTTAGCTGAGTTGACACAATTGGGCTTGTTTCTAGAGTCAGCGTTTACTTGTCCACTCTTTGCCCAGGACTGCCAAGAGCGTCTCATAGTGAAAAGGGGAACCTTTTCTCATTGTGCTGAAGCTTGAGCCACACAGCATCCTCATCTGCCACAGGGTGGCATGTGTGATATATTCAGGGATGCCCAAGGGGGTATCTCTTGGTTTCTTTCTCCACAGTATGAATGACTCTCATACTTGAGTATTAGAAGAGCATCCGTTTTTACATAAGTAATCTGACATATTGGAATGGAACCTGCCCCCTTGGTGCTGAACTCTACTTCCAAGTAGTATATAACTGACCCATCTGCTCACTGCCAAGCCAGAACTTCCTAAGCAAGGAAATCAGAGCCCCACTCCAGGCTGATGCAGTGGGCAGCACCAAATTGCTCCATAGAAAAGGATGCCGCAGGCTCCTACATATAGGTAATTATGAATAGGTAACAACCTAGGGGAGAAGGCAGAAGGGAGGGAGGGAGGATTAGGAAGGAAAGGAGGAGGGAAGGAAGGATTAGAAAGGAGGAAAGGAAAGAAGGGAAAAGGATTTATTTTTCTTCCAACTCCACTCAACTTTTTATACAAACATGGCAGCAACCACAGTGAGCCTGGCAAAAGAACTGAAAACGGTGGCCAGAGAGGGAAAGGGAAAGGAGAAACTACTTCAGTGGTATCTCACCTAGAAAGATTGTAATATAATAGTAACAATAGCTACTGTTTATATAGTACTTTAAGCTACACAGAGCACTTTATGTATGTTGTTTCACTTGGTGTGGTGGATAAAGTGCTCTACTTGGAGTCAAAAAGGAAAACTTGGGTTCCAATTGTGCTTCTGATGTTGGTGTACACTAAGGTCTGGTGGGTTGGCCCCTGTGAGCCCTAGGCAGCTCTCTATGCACTCTGCCTCAGGTGGGACTCAGACGTATTGATGGATCCTAAAAGGTTGGAGAAATGAAAAGTTTCCATTTTAAGATTTTTCATGAATATGAAGGGGGGGGTGGGACACCACCTACCTTTTTACTCTGGTAGTAATCACACAACAGAGAATAGGGGAGGGTGCAGAGGGTAGAAAATAATATCCCATATGTTATGCATAGTGATAGAACCACATAGATATTCCTGGAGAGTGTGGCAAGACCTGTCCCCAATCCAAAGGCAAGATAGGCAATGAAATACAGCGTGCGAATGCTGAAGTATTCTTCTAGCTTCTCTAGCATCGCTACAAAACAGAGAAAGAGAGTGAGCCACCACAGAGATCACAGAACATTTCATGAACTCCTCAGCTTGCCTCCCACTCACCTTTCCTAGACTATCTCATGTCATTCCCTTTCACTTTGACTTGTGTATCAGTCACGCTAGCCTGCTGCTTATTCCTGATACGTCTACGTCTCCCTGCCTGGAACATATTCCCCTCCAATTTCTATCTCTTGTTAATCCCTAGCTTACCTCAAAGCATAGCTTGGCTAAAACTTCCTACGTAAGTTTTTTAATGTCCACCCCACTGACCCTTGAAATGACCTTGTATATTACATATTTGTAAATTCCCCTTCCACAGTTGTATATAAGATCCTTGAAAGCAGGAAGAGTTTCCGGTGTTTTTTTTTTTCTTTTGTCTCTCCAGCACCTAACATAATGCCTGGACCACACATAGTAAATAGTTCTTAATAAAAGCTGGTTAGATTGCATTAAATTGAAATTATTAAATGGTCCACTTTACCCAGTGGGGTAGCAGTTTTTCGAAAAGCTTCCTCCACAGTTTCACTTCCTATGGAAACCTCCACTGCTCAAGGTTTTTGTGCTGGGGAGTCAGAGAAACCTACTAAGACCAAGGGCAGTGCAGAAATGTCAGCTCTGAGGGTTCTCAGTAGCTCACTGTCCTTTGGGATCTAAGTGTCAAAAGTTAGATCTTTACCGTAAACCTAGCCTCCGCTTTTCAGGGGTCAGTGCCTTCTCCTCCATTTGTAAAGATGAGGGTACCCCATTTAATGTCAAGTAGTGATGGGGGTCACCAATTTTATAATAGGGAACATCTTGTGTAGCCTTACCAACAACTTTAAGTTCATTTTTCCATCTTGTCTTGATAAGAATCCTCACCAGCAGTTTAGCATGCAAGCTGCAAACATTAGCTTTTATAATATTTTTTGAACATTAGATTTTATAAGATTTTATTTTATTAGTTTTTTAAATTAATAATTAATTTTCTCCACCTACAAAGAAATTTTGGTGAAAACATCCACTTCCATTTAACAACATGATGGGTGTTTGATTGTGTTACCTAACAAGGGAATTTTCAGAAGAAGCTGTGTCTTCTCCAAATAGTCTGGAACATTTAACAAAAGGCACAAATTGGCCTACTATTATAGTATCCCAGTGCCCAACTAAATGTTATACAAAATTTCAAAGCTTTCTGGAACCTAGCCTTTTTGAAGGCACCCAGGTGGGGTAGAGTGGATGGAGCAACACCTCCTAGCTGTGTTGGGTCACTTAATCTGCCTGCCTCATGTGTAAAGAAGGGATGACAATAGCACCTAATTCCCAAAGTTGTGAGAATCAAATGAGATAATATTTGTAAAATACTTTGCAAATCTTAAAGCCCTAAATGAATGTTAGCTATCATTAGGTCTTTCCTGTACCCCTCTCCCACTCCCAGTTATTAGGGCTTCGCCTCACCACCCAAATCACTTTTGCATATTTGTGTGTTGATTTATCTGTTTCTGTGTTTCCCCTGAGACAATACAAGCCCCTTGACGTCAGGGTCTGCTTCACTCTTGTCTTGGGTTTCCCTAGCACCCACACAGTACCTGTCTCATACCAGGCAACCACAAACATTGGTTGATGAATTGAATACCTGAATAGAATGCTGCACTGAATGCATAGATGCACATCCCCCAGCATCCCATGGTGACACCAGCATTATATTTCCGATATTCTTCTGAAGTGTGAGGGGCTTTGGGGTTCCCTTGGAAGACCACCTCACCCATAAAGTCCGTGTAGAAAAGCAGCATGCCCTCAAATGAGAGCCACCCTACAAGAAAAGACACAAGTGGGAAAAGCTTCTAACAAAGGAACCCTACTCTCTTTACCCTATAACTACGTAACACAGTGGATAAAGCATTGAATCTTGAATCAGGAAAACTAAGTTTCAAATCTGGCTTCAGACACTTACTGGTTGTGTGACCTGGGGCAAGTCACTTAATCTCTGTTGCTTCAGTTTCCTCAACTATAAGATGTTAATAATAGCAGTACCTATCTCCTAAAATTGTTTTGAGGATCAAATGAGATACTATTTGTAGAGTGCTTAGCACAATGTCTGGCACATAGTGCTTCTATGCCCATCTGGAGTTCAAATCCAGCCTCAGACATTTACTAGCTGTGTAGCCCTGGACAACAATCATTAATTATATAGTACTGCCCCTTCGTCACTCCCTCTTCATCAAATAGCTTCATTTCAGAACATGCAAATGATGAAAATCCATGAGGATCTGTACAGGAAGAAGAGATATTTATCCAAAAGAAGAAAAGGGGGAAAGAGAGAGACCATGTCCCACTTAAAAAACTGTCTCATAGAAGAGAAATTCTACAAATGTGTAATCACTGCACATAAGAGACGCATTTAGGGTTAGGGTTGACTGAAACCTGTCTCCTCTTAATATTAATCTCACCTAGCTAGAATTCTGACTCCTAGAATGATAATATTAAAGGAAGACTCTTTGACACTCCCAAGATAAGAAGCCAGAAGGGAGTTTGAGTTTCCCAAAGTGATTTATGTAACTATTTGTGGAAGGATTCTTCTGGATCCACCTTTGGTTATCTCCTCCTCTCAATCATTGTGAACTCTCTAAATGTAGTCCGTTGGATCTGTAACCTAATTTAGCTCACCTAGAGAGTCTCTTTAATCAGATCTTTTTCCTTAGGAGATAGATGAGATTATGATCCCATGTAACAAAATCTGTTCAAATTTATGGTGTAAAAAGATGTATTCAGTTGCTACATATCAAAATTATCTTTTTCCCTGATGTAATTTTTGTCCATAAAAAGGCTTGTTAGAATCTTAATCTTGGTTCAGGATTATTTTTCTACCCCCTGAATCTGTGCTTAAGCATATTAATATGGGTTTTTACCTGTCTAATTTCTGCATTGTGATAGTTTTATTTGGCAACAGTAACCTACCACATGAACTTGAAGGGAGATATTTTTCTTTTTCCTATAATAAAATATATATGTATATGCAAATGTATATATGTATGTATATATATATATTCTTAATGTATATGCATATTTGTTCAGCTATTTATTTATGTGCATCTTTTTTGCTTATTTATTTGCCCTAACTGGAGATATTTAGAGGCTGGAAAAAGCATATCCCTCACTGGAGAAATAAGCATAGACTTGGAGTTGGAAGGGATCTTAGAAGTCATCAAGTCCTTCAGGTTATTTTACACATGGGGAAACTGAGGTTCAGAAAGGTCATGTGATTTGCCCAAGGGAGAAGGGGAATTGGTGGAGGGACATGATAGTTGTCTTTAAGCACATGAAGAGCAAGGAAGTGAGATAATATTCTTATCTTAGGAGTGTCAAAAAGTCTTCCTTTAATATTATCATTCTATGAGTCAGAATTTTAGCAAGTTTAATTTTAGCTAGATTAGTATTAAGAGGAGACAGGTTTCAGTTAGCCAAAGGTTCCTGGAGGAATGACATAATAAAACTGAATAAAAGGAAATACAAACATTCTCATAATAGTATCTTATGTGCAGTGATTACACATTAATCACTGTAAAATATCCTAGGCTCTACATAAACGCTTATTCCCTTTGCTTCCCTTCCCAGTCAAGTGGAAGGGGGGCTCAGGTTTACTCTGCTTGGTCCCAGAGGAAGCAATTGGGTAGGCACAACAATGAGCAAATGATGCAAAGACGGTAGCATGACTCAGGTGAAAGGACTTTTCATGTCCCTTCCAATTCTGAGATTCTTAAAAATTTCCAAATGCCAGACAATTGATGCTTCCTCAGTGGATAGAGAACCAGGATTGGAGTTCAAATCCAGCCTCAGACATTTACTAGCTGTGTAGCCCTGGACAAGTCACGTCACCTTTGTCTGTTTCAACTGTAAAAAAAGTGGGGATGAAAGCTCTTGCCTTCTAGCGTTGCTATAAGGACCAAATTAAACAATCTATGTAAAGTGTTTTTTAATCCTTAAAGGGCTATATAAATGCTAGCTACTACTAAGTGACTTAGAAGGAGCAGGGGTATCTGGAAATGGAGCTGTATTGATTTCATACTCACCCTCCTCTTAATTTTTTCATAACCTTGCTACTCAACAATGACCCTGTACCAGTTTCAGCTAGCTGCTTTGACAAATTAATAGTATAAATAGCATTTATATAAGTATTTAAGGTTTACAAAGCGCTTTAAACGTATTCCTATTACATATATAATTCTTCACAGCAAGACTGAGAAGTGGGTGCTATTATTAATATTAGTCATTTTATATATGAGGAAATTGAAGCAAGCAAAGGTTAAGTGACTTCTCCGGGGTCACACAGTTAGTTAGTGATAGAGGTAAGATTGGAATTGAGGTCTCCCTGACCCCAAGAATCCAGTATTCTATATACACTATGCCAACTAGTTGCCTAAAATGAATTAAAGAGGACTTTCTGGAAACAGTGCCTTAAGAATGCTTTGTTCAAAAGCAGAGGAATTGGATTCAGATTCCCCACTTTGCCATTTGCTATTCCTGTACCTCTAAGCAAGTCAGAATTCTCACCTTCCTCATCTGTCAAATGCGATTGGGCCAGATGGCCTCTGAAGTCCTTACAGTTCAAGATCTATGGGCTCTTGACTTCTGAAGTCATTTCCAGATCTAAACACCATGAACTCCAAAGAGTCATTTTAATGGTAAGACTTTCCATGGGAGAGCCACCTTGAACATCATTTTTGTTGTCAGGATTTTCTCTTTCTTCCTTAGCCATGATGTGGTTAGCACTTACCCAGGAAGTGGTTGATACAGAGATTTCTAAGAGCTTTCGGCATATGGCAGATGGTGGAACAGAGACGCCGCATGGAAAGTGATTGCTCTGAGACCTCCCCAGAGCCATTCAGCTCACTCTCATATTTCACACCATTGAGCAAAATATTAGCAACCTGTAAAGGAGGATAAAAGCACAAAAATCAAGCTTGTAGCAAGAATGTCGATCATCACAGCCAAAGAATTGACTCATTCGAAGTAGATCAGGAGGAAACAGAGGGCAAGGCTAGAATTAGAAGACTGGGCAGAATGCCTGAGGTCCTTACTCCTGGGGTGGCCAAAGTTGGTAGGCCACTTGAGCATGGAAACTGAGCTGCCGGAGGGCAAAAGCAGGGTGGTAGGAGCATCCAACTATCCAAGGAGGAGTGGACCAGCCCAAGTCAGAAAGGGAATGGGTCAAAGCTTCTATGCCATACATGTGGGAGGGTGCAGCACGCTCTACCACGGGGTGGGAAACCTGCAGCCTCAAGGCCACATGTGACTTTCTACGTCCTTGAGTGCAGCCTTTTGACCGAGTCCAATTTTATTAAGGGGATTTGAAATTGGTCCAAAGGCTGCCCTTGAGGATCAACATATGGCCTCGAGGTTGCAGGTTCCCCACCCCTAATCCTATGTACCTGCTGCTTACAGTTTCAGAGATTTGGAGCTAAAAGGGACTGACAATGAGAAAATGGAGACCAAGTGATGGCTTACAGCTCCCTCTAGCGCCAGTTTGGTACTCTTTTGCTAACTGGAAAACTACAGACAGGATGGAAAGATTGAGTAGGAAGGGACCCCAGTGTCCAACTAGTACAACCCCATCATTTTACAGATGAGGAAACAGAGAGAATTATTCAGGGTCACACAGCTTGTAAATAGGGGAGTCAGAATTTGAACCCAGGTCCTCAGGTTAGGTGACCTTGAGCATTACAGAAAATCAAAGCGGGGAGAGACATTTTAAGTCATCATAGTGAAGAGCCTGGAATCTATGCCATATAAAGATTGGCTGAAGGAACTGGAGACGTTAAACTTTGAGAGGAGTAGAGGGGAGAGCCACCATGTTGTTGTTATGTAGTTGTTTCAGTTGTGTCTGACTCTTTGTGACCCTGTATTGGATTTTTTTGGCAAAGATCCCGGAGTGGTTTGCCATTTCTTTCTCTAGCTCATTTTATAGATGAGGAAACTGAGGCAAACAGGGGTAATTGACTTGCCCAGGGTCTTCCTGACTCCAAACTTGGCACGCTATCTCCTGTGCCACCTACCTGTCTTTAAAAACTTTGAATGTTGTCACAGGAAAAAGAGATTAGGCTCATTTTGTTTAGATCCCTAAAATAGAATTGCATGTCCTAATTGGGTGGGTGGGGAATTGCAAAGAGAATACTGTATAGGCTTTTGATATAAAGAAAAAGCAGCCTACCAATTGGAGCTACCTAAAAGTGGAATCAGCTGCCTTGAGAGGTGGTGGGGTGTCCCCTCATGGCAGGACTCCAAGCAGAGGTCGAATGACCTCTTGTTGGGAACGTGGCAGAGGGACTCCTCTTACAGGGAAGGGTGTCCACTGAGGTCTCTTCCAAGTCTGAGAGGTTTTGAGATTTTGTGAGATGATGATGAAAATAACAATAAGATTGTTTTTTATAGCTCACATTTCTATAGCACTTAATAAGTACCAGGCACATCACTAATCATTTTGCAAATATTATTTCAGTTGATCTTCAAAACAACCCTGGGAGTTGCATGCTTATTTTTTTAATCACCATTTTACATATGAGGAAACTGAGATAAGTTAGTCAAGTGACTTGCCCAGGGTCACACAGCTACTATGAGTCTAAAGCCAGATTTGAACTCAGGTCTTCAGAGCATAGTCACACTAAGAGTAAGCAAACTGGGGGTGGAGGGTAGGGGAAACTACCAATTTAGAGTATAAGGGAATTTAGAGATCAGCTAATCCAACCCCTTTATTTTATGACTAAGGAAACTGGGGCCCAGAGAAATGGAAGTCTTGTCCAGGGTTGTATTTGTACTTAGGGGTTGATCTGATTTACAGACCTAGATCTTCCTCCATAAAAATCTTGTTTTTATCCACTTTGGGACATGAAGTGTTTACATTTCAATTTGGCATCCAGATACACATTTTAGTACATCTAAAGATCTCCTTTTGAGTCTTTGTTCCACTGTCATACGTGATGTGGGAGAGTTCATCAGTTATTGTAGTTATTAAACACAGAACCATGCATTAGGTCCCTGATGGTCAAAATTCATATGGAAATCACTGTTTTCACATGATCCCTCCCATCCTTCCCAATGGGTCTCCTGACTATTCCCAAGACTCAACATTCCATCTTTCACTCTGGACCTTTTCTTAGGATGTCTCCCATACCTGGAATACTCTCCTTCCTCTTGGAAACTCTAACTTTTTTCAAAGCTCAGCTCAAGCTCCACATGGAAGCTTCCTTGATCCCACAAATTACTTGTGCCTCTCCCACTTTCTCTAAAATTACTTTATATTTACTTAGCCATGCAAGTCCCCTAGTAGCAACTTGAGGGTAGAAACTTGTAGACTGTAAAGTGTAGTAGAAAAAGCTCCAGACTGGGAGGTAGAGGACCTGGTTCAAATTCTGGCTCAGTCACTTACTACCTGTTGACACTTGGACAAGTTACTTAACGTCTTCGGGCCTCAGTTTCTTCATCTGCAAATTACATAAGGACTTGATGATCTCTAAGGTCCCTACTAGCTCTAGTTTTCCTAAGGTATCTTCCATTTATGAAACTATGACTATTTCATTTTTGTTCTGGAGCTAGCACAGTAGTCAGTGACTAAACGCACATTATATTGACTTAAACTGAATCAACTTCACCCTTCACCTACATCGATGTTTTAACCCAACCCTACAAATACTAAAATGGCCTCTTTGGGTACTTGCTCAAGATCATATCCAATTGCTTATGGTCACATCCGATCAGGGGCAAAATAAAAAGCCAGGATTTAGTTTGTGTTCTTGTCACACAACCAACAGACACCTAAAAAAAGGTCAATAACTCTTCTGAGGGTTGCTTTGTCTTCCTGGAAAAAAATCTCATCTCACCACCTTTCCAAGTATCGCTCATTTTCTTCAGGGACTTAATGGTAGGTACTTGAGATAAACAACTGATTTCTTCAATCTTTCTACATATGATTCTTAGTTTTTATCTCTTGGGGTTAAATCCTTTTTCAAGCCCTTATGATGTCGCTGGTCCTGTTTGAGAACAAATGACAAGTCAAATATACCCTTGGTCAAGATGTCTCATAGTCAGTTCATGAAATAAATGGAAATGCCTAAAATAGTCAATGACAAACTCAACAATTCTTATAGGGTATATTTTTTACTGGCATTTTCTAAAGGTATGCCAGCATTAAAGGGTGATCACTTTGCCCCAGGTCCTTTTATGCCTACACTCTCCTTAATCATATCCCACAGGTTCAATGATCGTCTCTCTTAAGATGACTCCTAAATCCAACCCCACAATCTCTCTTGAGCTCTAGTCTCATATCACTTGCTGAATATCTCCAATGGATGTCCCCTAGGCATCTCAAACTCAACATGCCCTAAAAGGAACTTATTTTCCCCAAATCTATCCTTCCTCCAAGGCTCCCCATTTTAGTTGAGGATGCCATGCTCCTTCCAGTCACTCACCTTCCTCTCCATACAGATCCTTAACTCCTCTCTACCTCCACATCCCAATCAAACAAGTCATCAAGTTGCTCCTACCTCTACATCTCTCCCCTCCATCTCCTTTCTCCACTCATAAAGCCTCTACCCTATTTTAGGCCTCATCACCTCTGACCTGGATAATTAACAACAACCAGAATAAGCATTTCTATAGCACTTTAGAACTTGCAAAATACTTAAATTTTATCTATTATCATAAGCTACTAATTTGTCTCCCAGACTCTAGTCTCTTCCCTCACTAATCTGTCCAAATTAATATTACTAAGACACATATCTGGCCAAGTCACCAACCTTAACCCTCAAAAACTTCAATGGGGGTGCAAACTCATTAATCCCAGTCAGAGAATTGTCATGGCTGATATTTGGGTGTGAGAGGGCTAAGAGGAGGAAACGGGCTGGTAAAATGGGGCCCAAAAGATAAAGCACAAATTCTTCCTCCTGGTATTAGAAACACAATGCCATCCTAATTCCATATTCCTTACCTTGATGACCTCTCCAACTCCCAGCCATCCCTCTCCATGATACGCCATCTCCCAGCTTTTTGTGTCTCCAACCTGTCAGTAGTATCCTAAGTTTCCTCCAAAGCTCCCTGCCATTAACACTCTTTTCCTTATGATGTTACTTTGAATCACTTTCTATATAATTTTCACTTACTTGTTTATGTATTCCTTGCAGAATATCAGTTCCCAGAGGATCAGACTGTTTCATTCTCACTCTGTTTCTCCAGAGCATAGGAGTAATTTGCTTATAGTAGGCTCATAATAAACGTTTGTTGAATTGTATTCATTTTGAATGAATCCAGTCAGCCTGATGTAAAACTAACACACTTCTAGACTAATGTTGAGCTTGTATAATAACCCTTTATAGGAACTTAGGATTTTCCCATTTATAAGGCATTCTGCTTTTTTACATGTAATTACATAATACCTACTTACAATAAGGCAGTTGCCACTTCACAGACTCAAACAGAATCTCAGAATTGGAAGAGAACAACCCTTCTGAACAAAACTTCCCTCTCCCAGAGCCATCACTAGCCATTCTGGTGCCTGGGACAAGCAGAGGGAAATTGGCGAGCCCTGACATCAACCTTTTATCCATGACATGAAAATGACATGATATGAAAATAGCAAGACAAATTCAGTTAAATGAGGAATTAGTGACTCTAGTTTCCTATTTTAAGTAATTATCCTTGCTAACAAGGAGGTATAAGCATGCTACTACCCACCTCCTGACAGAGAGATGATGGCCTCAAAGTGCAGAGTAAGATCGATACAAGACTTTTGGGACATGGTTAATGCAAGGATTCATTTTTGCTTGACTCTGCCTATTTGTCATAAAACTTTGTTTTGTTTTTCCCAATGGAAGAGGATGAGAGAAAAAGAGAATTCATTTTTAATTGAAAAAAATTAATAAAAAAAAATAGTAAGCAGGTTCTTTTAACCTCCATTTCTTTTAGCTGCGGAAGGAGTGCATCGACTTTCACACGCCACAAATTTAACCTAGTTTTGGTTCTGGCCTCTCCAATATATCCAATAAATAGTTAATGGACCTAACTTCCTTTCCTCAAGGACTGGCAGGGAGGAAGACCCTTGCTGCCTCCTGTAGCAGCCCATGTGGCTTTCACAGTCTCGTAGAATTGCAGAGATAAAAAAGACCTCAGCTGCTCTCTGATCCTACCCAACCCTGAATAATGAATTCCCACTGTCCTATGCCTGACAAATAAGCCTGCAGCCTCTGTTGGAGGCCTCTCATGAGGGGAACCTGCTACTCCTTAAGGCAGCCCCTTTACTGCTGGACAGTTTGAAATAGTAGTTTTCCCCAATATCAAAGCCCAGTTTTCCTCTTTTCAAGTTCCACCCAAGCTACATCTGCTGTGATTTCTAAATAATAGCTCTAAATCTATCCTCTTCACTAACAAATGCTGTCAGATCTTTCTCTCCCTCTCCCTTTATTTGCTCTTACCTGTTGACTGAAGGTCACGTTTCTTCTCCTGCTACTTTCTGGACAACTTCCTACTACAGCATCTGGGATGGCCAATGTCTGAGGCCTTTTCAGAATCCCAGATGACCGAGGTTTTGGTGCATCCAAAGAGCCCACCCTCAACGTGTCTCCTTGTGGCCCGTGATTTACTGAGACTGCCCCTCTTTCCAGAATTCCATTTTCTTGACAGTAGAAACCATCAGGGGCCCTTGGGAAGCTGACACTGATGGTCTGCCTGGGTAAGCTAGCGGGGAGGGCTAAGTAGTTATCGTGCCCTGCAGTAAAGCAGTCTATGAGCACACTATCAATATTGGAAGTGCCAAAGGAGGATGCAAACTCATTAATCCCAGTCAGAGAATTGTCGCGACTGATGAAGCTGCCATATTTGGGCGTGAGAGGGCTGAGAGGAGAAATGGGGCTGGTAAAACTGGCATATAAATGAGTTGCATTCTGAGAGCCAAGATTGTCAGTGGTGCCTTCCTCGAATAAGACGGGGGGAGAAGGAGGAAGAGGAAGGCTTGGGCTCTTCATCACAGTTTTCTTCTTGCTAAAGGGCTGCAGGGGCCTCTCTGGAATGCTGATGAGCGTCAGCACCGTGGTGACACTCAAGGTGACAGAAGTAAAGACATAAATAACTCGCAGCTGCCCACCCAGGGCT
Organism: Potorous gilbertii; assembly: GCA_028658325.1. Classification (NCBI taxonomy): domain Eukaryota; kingdom Metazoa; phylum Chordata; class Mammalia; order Diprotodontia; family Potoroidae; genus Potorous; species Potorous gilbertii. The sequence goes on along the minus strand of CM053771.1, from coordinate 34,928,369 downwards.
CTGCCAAAACTGGTCTTGTCCCAGTTTATTCCTCCAACGACATATCCAAAGCCTCCTCCAAGACCTGATGAGAGAAAGAGGATTTAAATCCCTTTCCTTGCCAAGGAAGGGAGAGAAATGGAAAGGATAGGCAGGGAGAGGACAGGAAGAGAAGAGAAGAGAGGGGAGGGAAGGGCAGGGGAGAGGAGAGGAGAGAAGAGAGATGGGAAGGTTTGGGGAGGAGAGGAGAAAACAGTTTACATTTCTTATGAAGTCAAAGGCAGAGTGAAAAGTCCCATGTATATAAAAGTATTCATGTTTTGTGGTAGCAGCAACCTGAAAGCAAAGCAGGTCCACATCATTTGGAAAATGTCTAAACAAAAGGTAGGGTATGAATATAATAGAACATGATTTTCTTGTTGTTTTCAGTTGTTTTTTGGTCATGTCTGACTCCTTTTCACCCCATTTTGAATTTTCTTACTGGAGTGGTTTGCCATTTCTTTCTCCAGCTCATTTTACAGATGAAGAAACTGAGGCAAACTGGGTTAAGTGACATGCCCGGGGTTACACAGCTGGTAAATGTCTGAGGTCAAATTTGAATTCAGGAAGATGAATCTTCTTGCACTGTATGCATATGGCGCCATCTTGCTGCCCCAATAAGGTATAATAGCAGCATAAGCAATGACAAATATGAGAAAATCAGAGAAAAATTGTAAAGATTTGTATGAATGGATTCAGAGCAAAGAAAGCAGGACCTGGAAAACAATGTACCCAATGGCCAATATAAAAGCACCTCAAAGGGAGGGAAGGGATGGAAGAAACCTTTATGGTTCCTGCCATATGTGTATGTTCATCCTTCGTTGCCAAAGAAGACCATGCCGTCAGAGACATGATGACATGACTTGCGCTTGACTTTGTTTTGAGTGAGGGAGGGCTGTGCAGGTCACCAGCCTCACTCCTCCTCCAGAGCCATCTGAATCCAGTGACCAGATATTCATGAGGATGACTGGAGATGACTCAGGATGAGGCAGTTGGTGTTAAGTGACTTGCCCAAGGTCACACAGCTAGTGAGTGTCAAGTGTCTGAGGTGAGATTTGAACTCAGGCCCTCCTGACTCTGCCCTGGTGCTCTATCCACTGCACCACCCGGCTGTCCCCGCCACACGCCAGCACCGTGCTAAGCACTTTACAAATACTGTCTCATTTGAACCTCATTGCACCTCACTGGACACCAGAATCTGATTGATGCAGCAGTGACTGAGCTTGGTGCCCAGGGTGAAGCATGTCTCATCTCCCACCTCTGGGCAGAGAGCTGGTGGCCAATGGCTGCAACCATCGATTGTCAGATGTAGCTACGGTGTTGGTTTTACTTGTGATTTTGATAAAGATGAGGACAGGGGAAAGCACTGGAAAGTAACAGTGATAGAAAAAAGCAGGATTTTTGCCAAAAATGGCAATGTGAGTTTGGAAAAGTCATTGAAATCAATTGTCCTTTTTTTTTTTCAAAAAGCTAACAAGTTAATCCAACATGCAAGGATTTGTTACTATTCTTTCACGGTGATCTCTAAGCAGAGCACAGACTCAGGCCAATGTCCTGCAGTCAGACTCTCTCTCCTAGACCAGCCTCCTGGGGTGCAGGGTTCTGACACATTCTCTTTCCACTCATCTTCCCGTAGCAAACATCACCTTCTATGGAAGCTCTTCCTTGTCTGCCATGAGGCTATCCCCACAAAGAGTTTGTTTGAATTGCATTATATTGGTACAAACTGGTCAGTTAAGTGGTATAGTGGTTAGAATACCAGGCTTGGAGTCAGAAGGTCCTCAGTTCAAATCTAGCTTTAGACATTTCCTAGTTTTGTTTCATTGGGCAAATCACTTCACCCTGTTTGCCTCAATTTCCTCATCTATAAAATGAGTTGGAGAAGGACATGACAAACTACTCCAGTATCTTTGCAAGAAAACCCCAATGAGGTCACAAAGATTCGGACATGACTAAATCTATAAAAGAACAACCGATTGGTACAAATACTATTATGTAGAACTATTATATCTCCCAAGAGAATGCAAGCTTCCTTGATGGAAGTGACTTTCATTTTGGTTTAGAACATGGCAGGTGATTGACAAATTCTTGTTGGTTACCTCAGTTGATGATCAGAAATTTTGATTGATTTATACATGTAATGATGTCATACCCTTGATCTCACCATCCTTCCCCATCCCCCAAAGTGATCTACTTTACTTTCATGAACTCTGAAATTTCCGTATGGGATCCTAACCTCTCCCTGTACCTTCCAACCCTATTTCTTGTTTTTTTTTCTTCACCACAATCTCAGGGTTCTTCTGTGGTGGGCCCTCTTCTCTTCTCTTCTCTTCTCCTTCTATACTATTTCACTTGGTGATCTCATCAGCTCCCATGCATTTAGTTACCATCTCAGTGCTGACAATTCTCAAATCTACCTATCCTGCCCCAAGCCCTCTGCTGACCTCTCTAGCCTTACATCTCAAACTGGATGACCAGTAGATATCTTAAACTCACTGTGTCCAAAAACCTAACTCATTATTTCACCCCCAAACCCTCTCCCACCTTCCTAACTTCCCCATTGCTGTTAAGGGCATCACCAAACTTGCAGTCCTTAAGGCTTGTAATCTCTGAGTTACCCTTGATTTTTCTTGGTCTTGCCCCCTCACCCTCACTCAGTATTCAGTCTGTTTCTAAGGTCTGTTGATTTCAGCTTTGTAACATCTGTCAAATGTGTCCCTTTCTGTCCTCTGCTGTCACCTTGGTGCAGACCCTCATCGCCTCATGGTTGGACTATTGCAGTAACTGCTGGTGGGTTTGCCTGCCCCAAGTCTCTCCCTACTCCATTCTATCCTCCATTCAGCCACTCAAGTGATTTTCCTAAATGCAGGTCTAAGCATGTCACCTTATCCTCAACATTAACTCCAGTGGCTCTCTGTCTCTGAAGGTCAGGTCAGTTCTGAGAACCCAACTTGGGAAAGCTAAGGAAACCTCAGAAAGAACAGCTCCCCGCTTAGTCTGAGTCCCAAGCCAACAGCTGGGGCCTTTTTTGGTCCCTCAGGGAGAACAATTAGGACTTTCAGCAAGGCTTGTTTTTGTCTAAAGTGGCAGTTAGGTAGCAAAATGGATAGAGCATTTGACTTGGAGTGAGGAAGATCAGAGTTCAAATCCAACTTTAGACACTTAACCAGCTGTGTGACCCTGGGCAAGTCACTTAACTCATTAGCTTCAGTTTCCTTGTCACCTTATAAAATAAAAACACCTATAAAATGGGAGTAATACAATGACCCAAGACAATCTCAAAGGATTCACCGTGAAAAATTCTATCTGCCCCCAGAGAAAGGACTGATGGAGTCTGGATGCCAATCTAAGCACACTACCTTCCCTCCTTCCCCTCTTCTGTCCTTCCCTTCCTTCCTTCCTTCCTTCCTTCCTTCCTTCATTTCCTCCTTCCTTTCCTCCTTCCCGACAAAGAGAATGAAGCTACCAGCAGGTTGTGACTTGATTACCGGCAGATACCCAATAGCCACTGGAAGCTAAGATCTTCCATACTGAGTTTAAAATACATTTTGTATGACTTCCCACGTATAAGGAGTAGTGTATTTCTTGCCATCTCAGTGAATGGGGAAGATGACAGAGGAAGGGAGAGAATTTGGAACTGAAAATTTAAAATTAAAATAATTAAATAAATAAAATCAAATAAAAATTTTAAAAATACTGACTATATGTATTCCCCTGTAAATGAATTTTTGCTCTCATGGTGTTTGAGGGGGGTATGTTACTCCAGAGGAGAGAGAGTGAGTCTAGAGGTAGATTGTCTACCATCTCCAAGACAAAAAATGCTATGTTAATTTCTGGAAGAAAGACTGATAGGGTTAGCTGGGAACATGAGATACATTGTATGGAACAATCAGATGTACTTACTACCATGTATCTGTATGTACTGCTCCTTGCTTCAATGGCCAGAAACATATTCTTTCTGAAGGTATTTGTTAAGTGTACACAATATTGTACAAAACTTCTATGATGATCAACATATAAATTGTTTCCATTGATGCTTTTACCATATTGTTATTGCTGCATTTTGTAAACTGACAAGATATAAACATAGCTCCTGGTACTGCTGATCTGTGTGAGAATGGAACCGTACTGCTATCTTATTATAGAATCTAAAATTGGGAGAGAGGTAGATGGTTGTCTCTGCTATGCTAGAGGTTATAAAGGGGACCCTTTCTTTTTTAAAAAAAAATATATAATGTATTTTTTTTTCAGTTCTTAACATTCACTTCCACAAGAATTTGAATTCAAAATTTTCTTCCCATTTCTCCCCACCCCGCTACCCTAGGACATCATGCACCCCACCCACCCCTTCCTCCAGTCTGTCTTCCCTTCCTTCTTCCATGCACCCCACCTTCTTCCATCTCCCTTCCCCTCTACTTTCCTATAGGGCAAAATAGATTTCTATACTCCATTATCTGGATAGTTGAATTTCCAGTTACATGCTAAAACAATTTTAACATTCATTCTTAAAGCTTTGAGTTCCATATTCTCTCCCTCCTTCCCTCCCCAACACCCTCATTGAGAAAACAAGCAATTCCATATAGGTGATACATGTGTAACAATGCAAAGCACTTCCATAATAGTTACATTGTAAAAGACTAACCACATTTCCCTCTGTCCTATGGTGCCCTTCATTTATTCCATTCTCTTCCTTGACCTGTCCTCCCACAATAGTGTTTGCTTCTGATTATCCCTTTCCCCAATTTGCTGTCCCTTCTATTATCTTCCCTCTCCTATCAAGGGGACCTTTCCTTTAACAAGCTATTGCTTTCCAATATTCTTGCTCTAACTACATACAGCTTTCTAACAGACACAACTTGACTAGTTCCTGAGGTCCTTATTGACTAGGAGACAGTAAATGATATTTAATTGGGATGAAGTGAACACTTTGGTTTCAGTCTGGAATTCACATGAAGACCTAGAGACCACTAGTTGGTGCAATTAGGAAAACCACTTTTCTTATGACAGGAGGCTAATTGAATCAGCACTGGGTGGCTTTAGGAGGACTCCAAACCATTTCTGCATAGATAAATACATGAAAACTCCCTTCTTCCCACTAATAATATTGCTTAATATGCTGAGACATTCTGATTAGACAGATCAATGCTCTGAGGGCCATACATGGTGACTTGTCAATGTTGGTTGGACAGTTCAAAGAATCAAGAATCCTTTCTAACCTATGGCCATAAAAATTTTGCTTGGAGGTTCTCAGGTTGGCAATGTAAGTACTCACAATGCACTTTCCATGTCTATGGCTCCAGGAAAGGAGTCTGGAGCTTGACTCAGGAATCCTGGGAAGGATGTATGTGGGACTGAGTAGTCCATTATGACATGTGTTTGATAGGGTTTCTAGAAGAGCTTTTATAGTGAGTTCTCTTGGGATAATATCAATATAGAGATCCGTTAAGCTTTCTAATCTTTATATCTATCCAGGAAGAGGGGGCACAAAATTATATCTATCCAGAAGAGGAGGAGGATATAGTTGTATTTCTTGATAAGCTTTGTGAGATTGAACAAATAATACAAGAACACTCTCCAGGTGAGAGGTATAGCTATATTAGAAGAATCAGAGTATAGATTCAGAAGATTTATTCCGTAATGGCTATTTTTAAGGGAATCAGACTATCCACTGGCCAGTTGATCAGCAGAATAAAGTTCCAACTTCAGATTGGACCACCTCGATGTTAGAAAGCTTTGTTAATCTGTATAGTTTTTGGATTATTGATTGGGCTGGATTCTCAAGTATGTTAGAACAGTTGGACTTGTCTCCCCCTATACTTCATTGCTTTCTGGACCCCAATTCAGGGCAATATCCTCACCCTATTATGTCACTTGATAAATAGTTATTGCATCCATAACAGTTCTTGTCATTTCATTGTTTTATTGCATTTTATTATTTATTATATTATATTATGTTTATTATATTATGTTATATTAAAGCAAAACAGAGAGAGTTCCATATTTTGAACCAAATAAAGTAACATAACTTTGTACTGGTTAGCAGGTACATAATTGAGAATTAATCTAGATTTTTCCTTCGAATAATTGTGCTGAAGTCCACAAAAGGGAGGGGATTCTATTAAGAAATTATATTTTCTCTAGCCTAAAACCCAGTCCAGACTTTTCTCTTTAAGAACATGGGGAAAACAAAAGCCAAGACCTTGGTGATTCAGTGGATAAAGTATTGAGAATGGAGTTAGGAAAACCTGGGTTCAAATCTGACCTCAGAAACTAACTAATTGTGTGCCCTTGGCAAGTCACCTAGCTGTAGTTTGCCTCAGTTTCCTCAACTGTAAAATGGGAATAATAAACAACACTTACTTTTCAGTGTTGTAGGATGGATCAAATGAGATAATATTTCTACAGCACTTGCCACATAGTAGGTGTTAAATCAATGTTTATTACTTTCCCTCCAACCACTTTGAAGTGGAATGAGGGCAACAATCAAATTTGTCTCATCTTGTTTGGATTCTTGCCTTCCCCAGCCCCCGAAGCAACTGCCCTTTAAGCTACTCAGGGGAAGGGCCTTCCTCTGTCATTCAGAAAGTATTGTGATATCGATCACAGGAAGGTAGACTTTCCTTTCCATCCTTGGTGGAGGCAGAGGTCAGGAAGGAATTGTGAAGGGTCAGTTACTCTGAAACTTTATCTGCAACCTGCATTTTAGTGCATTATGATGTTATTCCTGTAAAGGAATCCTATAAAATACACCTCAAATCATCTTGAGATAGACACATGTTAGAGCGTAATGAAGAGAAGGCAGGAACAATTTGGACATTTTTCTCTCTAAGTTAGCAATGACTTGGATATCGAATAATTGTTAAACAAAATGGTTTTAGAAGAGTTATACTTGAAAGGTAGAATATGGGGTTAATATTTTTTCTACACTTGTTGGGTATGTAGTGAAGGAATTCTTCAACTATCAGTTAGACTAGATGGTCTCTTGAGGGCTTTCCAACCTAAAATTTTGGGATCTAATATTTTTCACATTAGCCCCCAACATCCTTATTACTTGTAATCATCCAGCTACCTTGGATACTTTTGGATATCTTATTATTTTTCTACTGCCCCTGCTCTCCTGCATATGGGATAGCCCCATATGGTCCAGAGATGATGTCTCTTTTCCCTGGGTGAGTTAATCTGTTAAGCTCAGACCTCCACTTAGGTTAAGTTCAGTTGTCTATCGAGTAAATGCAAAATCATCTAAAAGACTATAAATAACTTGCCCCATACTGTGCTTCAAAATCCAGCCAGCCAGGACATCTTGGGATGTGTCACCATCCATCCTGCCATTGGAGTACACCTCCTTGCCCTACACATACCCTCTTTTCATCTCTTGCTCTGAAAACAATCATCAAAACAGTACTATCATTTCTTCTGGAAAGGACAAGAAAATCGATTGCCCTATCACCCCTATCACCCCAGTGACAACCCTACTCCCCAATAAAACCTCCCTTCCCTAGTCACTACTTTTGCTGCATGTGTCTGGAAATCCTGAATTTCCTTCAAAGCTTGGTTCAAACACCACCTTCCTGCTCCCATGCTTTGAATAGGTCCTCCCTCTTCCCCAACTTACCTTGTATTTATTTTGTACATATTTTCTAATACTCTTCACATTAAAAGTATTTTTTGTTTGGTCCAGATCTATGACTTCATGAATATCAGGAACTAGCAATGTTGAAACTCCTTCTGATCCCTTTTGTCTCAGAGGCAGATCTTAAATCCAGATCCTTCTGAATGCAGTGAGACTGCTAAGCACTTTCTGTCTCTCATTAGAAAATTATTTTTTGGTCAAGACCTTTTATTTCCTTGGCATTTCCCTGATATGAGGAAATTCCCTCCTCTAAAGCTGATCAGCATCTGCTTTGGGAGTTACAGACTGAGAGTTGTCTAGAGACACTGAGTCAGGTTGAGGGGCTTCCTCGGGGTCATCGAGGCAGTATGTGTCAGAGGTGGGACTTGAGTTTGGGTCTTCCCAACTTTGAAGCTTCATCCACTGTGTTGTACTGCCCTTTCTGCTCCATTACAAGTATACAGATGTTAAAATAAGTCATATAGCTAATTCTTTTCTTTGAACAGAAGAAAGAGTGGTGCTAGATTTGGAGTCAGTGTTGAACTGAAATTCTGCTTGACCTTGGACAAGTCACCTAACTACTTGAGGCCTCAGTTTCCTCTTCTGTAAGATGAAAGGGTTGGACTTGATGTCTCAGACATCTTCCAACTTTAAGTCTATGATCCTATGACCTATGATTGTATAAATGGTCTCACTCTTCTGGGCATTCAGTGGAACTCAATTGCTACAAGAACTTTGTTTTCCCACTTGGATTAACCTCTTTTTTTATCGGCCAGGCATCTCCTTACATTGGTGCAAATCACCATCCCTCTCTACCAGACTACAAAGAATTGTTTTTTCATCGCCAACTGATGCACAGTTACAGAATATCAGAGGCCAGCTAGTCCAACAGGTTGCCAAAATAGACTGTTCTCTACATTTATCAAATAAATGATTGTCCATTCTTGGCTTGAAGACCCTCCCCCTTACACTGCAGAAAAGAAGGAACTCATAGCCTCCTACCCTCATTCAAGTTGGAGGTAGTTTTAATGGTTAGGAAGCTTTTGTTAGTAAGATGTTAATTCATTTAAACCACATTCAACAACCACCTCCCTGAATGTATAAGGACCATGGTGCCATGTTGAGCAAGGCCATGATTGGCCTTTTGAAAGCAATATGGTACCTGCTAAGAGAGCGTGGATATTCAGTCCTCTGTCCTGATCCACAGGACTGCATACGTCCATCATGTAGGCATGGCTCGGGTTATCTGCTGAGTCAGCACTGAAATCCATGAGGACCACTCCGCAGACAGTGAGAATGATGCCCCATTTATGGTCACTGACAGTGTCTGCCAGAGCTAGGCCAATGTCTCTCCCATTCAGTAAAAGCGAAAGTCCCAGGAGTGCACCTAGGACACGAGATGGGAAAGAAGACCCTAGTGAGTCAACCAGGAGAAGACATTAAGGGGACACTTTTAACTAACACCTAAGCCCCAGGCTGCTGTTGGTCCAGCAACATGACCCTTGGGAATGCCAGGTGCAGCCATTTGGAATTGTGCTGTGACTTAACTCATTCCTTCATCTAAGAAATAGATTTGCCTTCTATGGCAGGAGACTTAGTCCTCTAGAGCAGACCACTCTCCATGGGGCCACAACCCACAGTTTAAGAAGCACTGAAGGGGTCGTGAGTGGAAAAAATTGAAGAAGGCCAGCTCTAGATGGTCGAGTCATGGAAAATCCTTCCCTGAAGGCAAACAGGCTGCCCAAGAACCATGTCAAACAGGCTGCCCAAGAACCATGTTCACAAGGTAAGATGATTTATGTCTCAGCTCAGGAAAATATCTAAATGTGTAAACATGGAAGTCAAACAGTTGCTCCCTGAGAAAGGCAGGTGGGAATTCTCTGCACAGTTGCTTTCATCATCAGTTGGGTTTTTCTGAAATCCAGGGGTTGGTCCTTGGGGCAGGGAAGGTTAAAATAAGGAAAGCACCAACCTATAGCCAGCACCAGGATGAAAGGCCGTCTCCTTCCAAACTTGGAAGTGCACCTGTCGCTCCAAGCACCCAGCAAAGGCTGCAGTAGGAAGCCTGCAACAGAAAGGTGGCCATAATTGCCATTTGTGTTCACATCTGGCATGCAGAAGAGCCAGTGAGAAGGAGAGACAGAGACATATAGAGACATAGAGAGAGTCAGAGACACAGAGAGAAAGACAGAGACACAGAGAAACAGAAGAAAAGACAGAAAGATAGAAAGGTACAGAGAGAGACAGAGAGAAAGACGGAAAGAGAGAGACAGAAAGACAGAAAGATAGAGACAGACAAAAATAAGAGCTAGAAAGACAGATATATAGAGAGACAGACACATAAAGATAGAAAGACAGAGATATAAAGAGAGACAGAGACACAGATGGAGAGAGAGAGAGAGAGAGAGAGAGAGAAAGAGAGAGAGAGAGAGAGAAAGAGAGAGAGAGAGAGAGAGAGAGAGAGAGAGAGAGAGAGAGAGAGAGAGAGAGAGAGAAACTATTTTACAATCTGCCCTGAAATATTTTCCTGGGGAGAAAAAATTCATACACATATAAGTAAACTAAATACAAAATAATTGTAAGAGGCAACAGTACCTAGTAGCAGATGGGATAGTGGTGGGATAGAATTAGGAAAGGTCTTAGTATAAGAGGTTACACCTGAGTTGGGTTTTGAAGAGCCATGTGGCTTCCAGGCAGCTGAGTGGTACAGTAAGTAAAGTTCTGGACCTTGTGCCAGGAAGACCTGAGTTCAAATCCTGTCTCAGATCATTCTCAGCTATGTGACCCAAGGCAAGCCAATTAACCTGACTCAGTTTCCCCACCTGAAAATGAGGATGATAGCAATAATACCGATATCCCAGGATTGTTGTAAGAATAAAATAATATTTGGCAAGTGCCTTGAAAACCTTAATGCTGTCCATGGTTGGTCATAATTATTTTGAGAGGGGGGGGAAAGGAAAACCTGGGATGTCAGTGAGTAGAAAAACCGTGAGCTCTGGAATAAAGAGAAGGATTTTCTCAGAATTCCTTTAAAGCTTCTACTTGGGCTCCAGCCAGAAGTCACCCTAAACAGCTGTGATAACCCAGAGGATTCCTAAGAATTTCTTACTCTTGGGTCTCTCACTCCCAGAAAACTTCCAGCTCAATTGCTTTGTCTTCCTGAAGTGGTCCAGGATGTCTGTTTTGAGGACTCCTAAATTCGTGCTCCATTCTCTGGCCTCAATTGAGGGCTTTAAAATAGAAAACCAAGCAGAACCTTCACTTGGCCCACCTTTAGAAACAAATGAAATGAATATAAGCAAGTTTAAGATGGCCTGGAATAGCGGAAAGGGGGCTAGATCCAGAGTCAGGAAGACCAGGGCTCAAATCATGCCTCAGACATAGATGGTCCAAGTGGCACTGGTTACTTGGTGTCCCAGGCAACTCTTAAACATTCTATGTTAAAAAAAAAAAAAACTTTCAAAGACAAGGAGTTTCGTTGACTTGATGACCGACCAATAATTCCTCCAATGTAGCACACTGCCCACTTCTTGTCTGCAGAGGGTTGGACTTAAGATGCAAAATGGTAGGTGTATTTTTGGATTAATAACAGGAGGTGAGACGGGGGTGGAATAGGATCAAGAAAGACCTTGGTGGAGGAGCTCACATCTGAGCAGGGCTTTAAAGAATCTAATAGATTGAATTGAACGGCCAGCCTCTGCAGGGACTTGTTTTCTTTGACTCCATATTTGTTGAAAAAAAATTTTTTTTTCAATTTGGGCAAAAGATTGGAGGGGAAAAGTGATAGGGCTGTTAAAAAAAAAAAAGAAAAGAAAAGACATATTCTTTTATGCCTAATTTTTTCCCCCACAAGGCACAAGGAGAGAACAGAAGGAAATGGGACAAGAAAAAAAAAAAAAGCAGAATAGCTTTGAAAGTGACATGTTGCAATTATTGATTACATACTGAATTTATTATATAAATTGTGTATTTACATAAAATCCTACAAAGTATATATGATATATTAATTATATATTATATAACCAAATCATAGAAACATATCACTATATCACAATATATCTAATATATTATATTGTAATATATGTCTAATGTATTATGACATAATTGTATATACTATATAGTTTCTATGATTATATATTATGCTACAATAACATAATTATACAATGCATGATAATACAATGATATGCAATATAATTATTTGTTGTATAAATTATATCTATTGTATTTCTTGTATAAAATAGCAAGCTGTACTTAATAAGAGATTTATAGTTTTATGTACAAACTTCATTTTCTATTCTACTTTGCATGTGGAAATATTCGTTTTCTTGAGTATTTAGAATTTAAAAATGCTTTTTAAAAAAAAGACTTACATAGTGATTGTCTGGTCTAGTTTAGACAAAACAAAACTTAATTCAAGACAATGCAAATGAAAAGCTGAAAGTGCCTTAAAGCACTGCAAGAGACTATCTTGACTAACCACCTCATCTGAAAGAAAAGAAATTTGAACCCAAAGTCCTATAGGTAGTAAATTACAGTTAGGATTTGAACATAGAGCCTGTGATTTCAGTATTATTTACACTGTCTTTTGCTGCCTTTTCTGGCTGCTTTCCTTTTTCTCAGCACCCAGATGGGTCTCCTGCTAACTATGAGATCTTGGATAAGTCATTTGATCTCTGGGGACCTCAAGTTGGTTCATCTGTCAAATGAGACAGTAAGACAAGTTGATGCATCAGGTCATTTTCAGTCCTAAATCTAATGATCCTCCATTTTCAAGAGAACCCCCAGGTCATGACATATGACATCGGAACTCAAAAGAATCTTTGACAGAAAGAGCTTTTTCATGCGGATAATTCTCAAATTTATTTATCTAGCCCTAACCTCTCCTGGCCTCCAGTCTTGCATCTCCCTCTATCTCTCTGCTCATCTTGGATGTCCCATGGACACCTCAAACTCAACATGCTCAAAGTAGAACTTGTTAGCTTTTCCCCCAATCCCTGCCCTATTCTAAATTTTTCTAGATCACCATACTCCCAGTTACTTCAGCTTGCATCTAGGGGTCATCCTTGAGTCCCCACTCTGACTCCTTCCCCCTACCCCACCCATATAGAATCCATTGCCGAGTTTAAGCATTTCCATTGCTGTCTTTCAGTCATGTCCAATTCTTTGTGGTCTCATTTGGGTTTTTTTTTGGCAAAGATACCAAAGGGGTTTGCCATTTCCTTCTCCAATTCATTTTACAGATGAGGAAACTGAGGTAAACAGGAAGTGACTTGTCCAGGGTCACACAGCTATTAAGTGTCTGAGATCAGATTTGAACTCGGGAAGATGAGTCTTAGTGCTGTGTGCTATGCACTATGGCACCACTTAGCTGCCCCCTAAACATTTTTAACCTCTTTTGCCTTAAGCTCCCCTCTCTTCTCTGGCACTGCTGTCCCTGGGGCAGGACTTCATCTCTGCTCATTGGCTTTGCTACCTCAAGTTATCTCCCCACTCTAGTCCATCCTTCATGCAGCTATCAAAGTCATTTAAGGTACAAGTGTGACCTTTGTTCAATGAACTCCAGTGGTTCCTTGTTACCTCCAGTATCAAATAGAAAAATCCTCTGTTTGAATTTAAAGCTGGCCCCTCCTGCCCCTCCAGGATCCTCACTCTCCCTCCACATGATCTGTAATGCTGGGATTCTTCCTCTCACAGATACTCCACCACCTCCAGGCATGGCCATTCCCAGTGGCCAATCCCTGTGTCTGGATTGCTTCCTCTCATCCCTGCCTCCTGGCTTCCCTGGCTCCCTTCCAGACCCATCTAAAATCCTCCACTCTATAAGACTCTCATTCCTTCTTCTTGCTAGAGACTTCCCTCTGTCATTATCTCCAATTTACCCCATCTATAGCTGGTTTGTAAAAAGCTGTTTGCATGTTTTCTGTCTCATTCGATCAGAAGCTTCTTGAGGGTAGCAGCTGCCAGTCTCCCCTTGCCCGTCACATCTGCCTGAAGCCAAAGGGGCAGGGACGGCTTTTGCCCTTCTTTGTATTAGCAGAGTGCCTGGTGCAATGAGTCCTTGTTGACTTCCTTTAGCCCAATCCCATCATTTGCAGAGGGAGAAGGAAACCGAGATTAAGACAAAGCTGACAAAACTAGAATTAGAATAAAGAGCTGGAAGAGACCACAAAGTTCACTTAAGGCATATTACACAAAATACTGTGCTTCTCAGGAAGACCTGGGTTCAAATCACTTCTCTGAGATTTATTAGCTGTGTGACCCTAGACAAGTTGCTTCCAATCTCTGAACCTAGGTGATGCTGTGGATAGAGTACCAGGTCTGGAGTCAGGAAGACTCATCTTTGTGAGTTCAAGTCTGGCCTCGGACACTTGCTGACTGTGTGACCCTGGGCAAGCCGCCTAACTCCGTGCCTCAGTTTCCTCATCTGTAAAAATGAACTGGAGAAGGAAATGACAAACCACTCCAGTATTTCTGTCAAGAAAACCTCAAAAGGGGTCAGGAAGAGTCAGATACAACTGAACAACAAAATACAGATGACATCATGTATATAAACTGCTTGGCATGCTTTACAGTATCATATAAATGTCAGCTATTATATATATATATTATATATATATATAACTATCTTCAGCATTGTGACAGCATTATTATTGGGTTATAATAACTAAAATTTACATATTACTTTAAGGCTTAAAAGTACTTTAGGAATGTTTTCTCATTTCATCCTCACAACAACCCTGAGAGGTAGGTGCTATTTTTATCTCCATTTTACAGATAAGGAAACTGAGGTTGGGTTGGTCTGAGGCACGATTTGAACTTAGGTCTTCCTGCCTCCAGGTCCAGCCTCCTATCCATTGGGTCATCTACCTGCCTAGGTCACGTCCCTTTACCACTCTGGAGCTCAAGTCAAGGTGGCTTGACCAGGTGACTTCTGAGGTCTCTTCCTGCTGCATCTTTGATACTAGGTTAACCTAAACTAGGCATCATCGACTTAGAATTTGTTGTTCAGTCCTTTCAGTCATGTCCGACTCTTTGTGTCCCTGTGTGGGTTTTTCTTGGCAAAGACACTGGTGTAGTTTGCCATTTCCCTCTTAGTAAAATTAGAAGAAATTTAAAGGTCAGCTGGTCCAACTTGTTCATTTTACAGATAGAGAAACTAAGACCCAAAGAGGGGAAGGGACTTGCTCAATGTCCCCAAGGTAGTAAGAACCTCTCTCTCTCTCCCCCCCCTCCTCTGTCTCTCTCTTATTTCTGTTTCTGTCTCTGTCACACACACACACACACACACACACACACAAGCTGTTGCTAAGGTCCGCAGAACATCAAATGCATCTTCTCTCCTCTGACCCTGCCACTGCCCTGGTCTAGACGTTCATCATCTCACACCTGGACTACTGCAATAGCCAGATGGTGAGTCTTCCTGCCCCAGATCTGTCCCCACTCCGATCCATCTCCATTCAAGGGATTTTCCAAAATCTCAGGTCATCCCTGTGACTTCCTATAGCCTCTACAATGAAATACAAAATGTGTTGTTTGGCATTCAAAGCCCTTTACAATCTGGGCTTCTACCTTTCCAGTCTTCTTCTACTTTCCTCCCTAACATGTACTCTTTTCAATTCAAGCCTCCTGGCTACTCCACGAACAAGACACTCTATCTCTTGGCTCCAGTATTTCCTCTGACTGTCCCCTATGCCTGTGATGCTCTCCCTCCTCCATTCTGACTACTGACTTCCCTGGCATCCTTCAAGTACCAACAATAACCCCACCTTTTGCTGGAAGGCTTCCTTTTTTATTATTTCCCATTTATCCTGTATTTAGCTTGCGTTGTATGTATTTGTTTGCATGGTGTCTCCCTCATTAGATCGTAAGCTCTTTGAGGGCTGGGACTGTCCTTCCCTACTTGTTATTCCTAGTGCTTACCATAGTGCCTGCCAAACGGTAGACACTTAATAAATGATTACTGACTGACTAATGAACGTACACAAAGAGCTTCACAAACTTTAAAATGTTGTGTAAATTTGTTAGCTATTGTCATTACCGTAGAAGAGTTGAAGAGGCCAGAAGAATATTGGAAATTAAAGATTACCTAGAATTGGACTGATGAACCAAACCATGCTGTAGAGCTCATCGGGGAGCCCCATCTGCAGCAGTACGGGGGTCACGTACGCTGTCTCCATGGCGTAGCTGAACTCGATTCCAAAGAGGATGCAGCCATTGAATAGCAGCTCCCGGAAGGACCTCTGGGGGTGCAGGTCCCCAAAGTCAATCAGGTCTATAGGGCAGGGTGTGTTGGGAGGCGGGGGTGGAGAGGGGCGGATATGTTTCCTCCTCTTCGGGTGTCTCTTAAAGTTGTTGGCCCGATGGCTGATGTGCCGAGTCACAGTTCCCGAGTACCCCGAGACCTGTGACCTCCAGAATTCCTGAGAAGTCAACGTAGGGAAGAGAACCTCACTTGGAGGAGAGGTCCCAGTCGTAGGAGGGATCATCCTAGGAAGGGAAGGTCAGTGGACGTTCCTGTGGGAAAGAGAAGTCAGATGTGTGCACTGGCTTCTATCCATCCATCCATTTCTCTCTACTTTCATCCATCCATCTATCCATCTCTCTATCTATCCATCCATCCATCCATTCCTTCCTGGTTATCCATACATACATTTATCCATCAGTCAATCAATCCACAAATATTTATTAAATACCTTCTGGGTGCTGGACATTGTACCAGGTGTGGAAGAAACAAAGGCAAAAGTGAAACTTTCCCTGACCTCTAGAAGTTCACATTCCTTGGTTCTAACATTCACTTCTACAAAATGAGGGGAATGGAACCAGATGGTCTCAGAGGTCCCTTTCAACTCAATCCTAAATATCTTCAAAGTAAGTCCAAGGAAACTTTGGAGCAGGGGTGGACAGAGCTCTGGTGGCGGAGGGTCACTCTGTGAACACAGCATCCTGGTCTCCCCCATGCCTGAAATGCCTGTCCTCCTCACCTCTGCCTCCTACCAAGGAGGCCTTGCCTGATCCTCCCAGTTGCTAGGTCCACCCTCATCGCTGCATATTTATTCAGCATTCACTTATCTGTGAATGTGGTGTCTCTTCCCTCGTTTCACGTTTGTGTGTGTATCCCCACAGACTAACCTAGGACAGTGGCCAGCATCCTGCAGACACCTAACACTTGTTCATGGATTGATTGATCAAGAAAATTCTCCTATCAGCAGGAACTTCCTATGTTTTCATCTTTAAATTTAACTTGTCTGAGTAATTTCCAATATTCCCCTGCAGTATTCATTCATTCCTTTCAATTAGGAAAAAAAAGCTGTTTGTTCATGTTAGAGATTCAGGCAAACCCACAGCCAGTTAGGAAGTTGGATCGAGTCACCTGGATGGTGACTGGGAGGGAAGATCTCATGGGAGGTCTCTGAGCAGCGACTGATTGTTGTGGGGGAGGGAAATTCTTTCAGCTGAGGGTTACACTGAATGGAGCAACATCCCTTGCTGCTCGCAGGTTCTGTGTGATAGCCAGATGACAAAGGCAAGTCGAATCAGGCTCTTGTTATCCTTCTCCCATCAACACTGCCCATGAGCAAAAATGTCAAAAGACAGAGCCTTCAGAGACTTTATATGGTCAGATTCAAGATCATCCACTTAGCATGGGAAGGGAGAGGTAGACTCCCAGAGGAGACAAGGATCCTCGAGCTACAGCTGGAAGAGATCTCAGAGGCCAGTTAGTCCAAACCCTTTATTTTACAGATGAGGAAACCGAGGTCTAAAGGATCCAAATGTTTTTCCCATAACTAGTAAGGATCAGAAGGAGGAATGAAGCCAGGTCTACCTGGATTCAAAGTGAGTTGTTTGATCCACTACTCTGCATTGATCCGTAATCTGTTTCACCAATTAGTTTTTCCCTTTCTCTGATGGTTCTATAGAAAATGAATATGAGACAACTGAGGGAAAGAAGTTTAAAAAGTTAGTTTTGGTGTTGTATCTACCCGAGACTGGCAAGTTACAAAGGTCAGTAACATTATCTGGCCAACTGATGCCATTTCAATTCATCATTCATCATTTATTCCTGCCTTCTCCCTACTGCATGCACCCCCACCAAGACATAGCCTGAATAGGGACTGTTGGATATTGTGAGATGGTTACTAATCAATCAACATTTATTAAATGCTTACTATGTGTTAGAGATCTTTTATTATTAAGTCACAGATGGGTCACGATGTGGGTTGATGGTGAGAATTCTTATACTGAGTTTCCCAAACTGAAAAAAATCCTTCTCGAAACATTTATCTTATGATGAGAACCATGTTTAGTTAGTAGTAAATTTACTCCTAAAATCACAAAAGTTTTCAATGTTTAATTTCATGGAATCATAGCTCTAGGGACCAACTTAGAGATCCCCCCTCATTTTATGGAAACTGAAAACTAGAAAAGGATATGATTTGCCCCAAATCACACCAGTAGAGCCGATGTTCGGCTTTTGGTCCTGTGGTTCCAAGTTCATCGCTCATTTCATGTCTGACACCACCACAACTCTTGGTGATGCCCTTCAAGCATGTCCTTAAGAAATGTATTCCCAACCCAGAAAGAGAAACAAAAAGTTCCATAACAATATGATCACATTGTAGAATAAAGTGGTGGTGGTACCAGGTGGTGGTGGGAGGGAAGGAGGGGCAGAGTAAAGAGGATTAGAAGGGACTTAGGCACTGGGATGGGAATGGGGTCCTCAGGTTGGGCTTACCCCCAGTGATCCTTGAACAACATTTCCCGATGACTCCAGTAGGAAAAAAAATTGTGTGGGGTAGTCCAAAACAACCCCTCTGATTCTTTGGACCTGTCTGGAATCCATAAGGCTTGTTGATGGTAGGCACTCTCTGCTATAGACACGCCCCCTTCTCCTGCCTAACCGCCCCTTCCTCCCGCCCCTTTCTGGAATCTTCTATGCCTGAAAACTTCCAAACTCTGCACCCGTATAATCACTGACCAATCCCCATGGCCTTCCTGACTGTGACATCACAGATGTGAGACATGCCTGTATGAGAACCCAGGCCTTCAGATGTGGAGGTGAAGGAAGATCCAAGCATCCTACCCATCCATCAGCTAAGAAGAGCAAGGAGAGCTTATTGGCAGCTGGGCATGCCAAGTTGGAGGGCATGTCTTTCACAAGGTCATGACAAACTCTAAACCTCCTATTGTGCCCTGAAGATAGGGGAATATGTGATGGAAAGAGCAATGAATATGGAGTCCAGGCATTTATTGTTTAGTTCAGGGGTGGGGAACCTATGGCCTAGAGGCCACATGTGGCTCTCTAGATCCTCAAGTGCAGCCTTTTTCCCACATCCAAACTTCACAGAACAAAATCAAAAGATTTGTTTATGAAGTTTGGAGTCAGTTGAAGGGCCACACTTGAGGACCTAGAGGGCTACACATGGCCTTGAGGCTTTAGGTTCTCCGCTCCTGGTTTAGTTGCTAAAAATCTACTTATAGCCTGTGGTGTGCCAATTGTTAAATTTTCAGTGTGAACCTCTGAAATCAACAAATGCTACAAATCAGAATTTGGTTTTTTTTTTATCAATTGTCTAGACTTAAGAAAGTGATGGAAAAAATGTTAATAATGATAATTAAACTTAAGTGTGTCATATATAACCCCCACTGATGGTTAAACATTTACCGGCATAGCCATGCTTGCAGCACTATGGAAGGATTACTGCCATGGGTGAGATGGTACTCCTCAGATGGTGTCCTTAGACATCATGAAAACCAGGAAAATGAAGAAATACTTGCTAAGGGAAGCAATCACACTGGCATTCTGCATCCGCCTCTTGTCTCTTTAATCAATATTTTAATTTCACTGGAAGAGTGAGCATTTCACAGTGCTTACTGAGGATTTAGAGAAGTGTGACCTACTGTTAAGACTGAGACCCAGTCAAAAGAGAAATGGTACAGCAAACCTTGAAAGAGGGCCAGGCCAAACGAGAATGTATACAAAGTACTTTGCGAATTGTAAAGTGCTACAAAATGCTGTCTAGTATTATCCTGGGTTGAAACCATGAAAGGGGGTCCTGGGTACAAATCTCTGATCTAAGCTGTGAGTCTACAGGTCATTTAACCTACTTGAACATCATCCTTCAAGGTTTCTATTTTATCCCTTTAGAGAAAATTGTCCAGCCTCTAAGCAATGATGGGAATTTCCTTTGTAGCCCTTCCTGAGGAGGGGTCCTAAAGGACATCCAGGATGGTTAATATGCTTACTGACTTTTTAGGAATGTTTTTTAAAGTCTGGACAGGTGATTTCATTGGCATAAGGCATTCCCTTGTGGAAACCTCCTCTGTCTTTTCAGGTCTACACCTTGACTGTAACTTAAAGGGTCATGGTTTCATAAAGGAGTTCAAAGGGTCCAGATGAACCCCTTGATTTTATGTGCAACTCAGCTGAGGCCAGGAGAGATGGAAAGATTTGTTCTACCTTACATAGGGATTGTATAGTATGATGGGACCATAGAGGGAGAGCTAAAAGGGAAGGCAGAAATCAGAGTCCAACCCTTTCACTTCTTGAGTGGAGAAACTGAGGCTGGCTAAAGAGCTTCCCTAACATCATACCCCTATGAAGGTATAGAACAAGGCCTTGAACCTAGGTTCTCTGATTCAAAGTCCAGCTCTTCGTACTGGAAAAGTAACGAGAGGTCAGTGATCTGCCCAGGGTCTCAGAGCTCATGGGGGTCCTGAGCAGGACTTGAATCTAAACCTTCCTGACTCTAAGACTATGTCTCCCTCCATTATGCCCAGTGCTGCCCTTCTTTATGATAAATAACACTTGCAAATTACTCCAAAGTCGTTCAGTCAGTCAACTTGCATCTACCGAGCACCTACGGTGTGCCAAGCACTGTGCTGAGTACTGGGGATACAAAGAAAGGCAAACAAACAAACCCCAAAGCAAAAAACCAAAAAACCCGAGTATCACTGCTCTCCAGAAACTCCCAGCTTAACAGAGTATCTATTTTCATCTTTATTCCAAAACTAGTTATAAACTATGGAAGTAAGCTCCACTGTGACTGTAGGTCTATATTTTCAGAATCATTTAATCACTAAAAACAAGTGAATAGAGAGGAGACAAGTTCAAATCCTGCCTCTGACATAAGCTGAGTGGCCTCAAGTAGTAGTAATAAAAATTATAGGTAGCATTTATATAGCACCTACTATGTACCAGGAATTGTGTTAAGTGCAATAAACATTATCTCATTTGTTCCCTACAACTTTAAGGAATACTATTATTAATTATTAATTAATAATACTATTATTTTTGTCATTTTACAGTTGAGGAAACTGAGGCAAACTGAAGTTAAGTGCTTTGCCCAGGGTCACACATCTGATAAATGTCAGAATCTGGATTTGAATTCAGAACAGGTCTAGCACTCTAGCCACCAAGTGCCATGATTATGGCAGACTTCACTGAACCTCAATTTCCTCATCTGTAAAAATTGTTGATAATATATATATATATATATATATATATGTATGTATGTAGTAATTATATCACTAGATTATTGCGTGGAATTCAATAAGATAACATAGCAAAAAATTTTCTAAGCCCTAAAGTTCTGCATTAATATTATCTTAATAATATATAATTATGTGATATATTCATATTAATATCAGCTGCTAGAAACGTGATCTCTAGGGTCATGCAGCATCTTTCCCATAATTTGTACACAAATATTTCCCAAATCCTCACTCCAGACTTTTTCTGCCTTTTTTGGTCCCATCCTTATCATCCATCAGGGAAAGAATCATGGAAAAGTAGGCTTAAAGGGAGATGAGACCTTCAAGTACATCTAATCTAACCTTGTTCAGCCAGAAACTGAGGCTCATTCAGACGTCAAATGGGATGAGTCACTGAACTAGGGTCCGTCGACTGCAAATCTATCACCTTCAAGATACCACACTGCTTTTCAATAGAGAAGGCTACTTAGAAAAAGTATTGGAACTAGGCAAGGCCTAGGGAGCTGTCTCCCAGACCCTGCACCTACATTCTGATCTTAGCTCTATAACTAATGAGTTTGGAGACCTTAGACAAGTCACTTACCTTCTCAAAATAAGGATGGGGCTAGACCTAAGGAAGCGGTGCTTGCTAAACTCTATGGAATCAGGTTTTGAACTGGGAGGAATATGTAAAGTCATCTATTCCAGAGGTGTAGAGCTGGCAACACTCCCCCAGTGCCACCTGCACCAGACCAAAATGTAATTGGGAAACACTTTCAAAAATAAATAAAAATACAATAGAACAATAGATAATGTTCATATATGGTTTTCAAAGTCAGTATGCAGCGGATAGAACACTGGCCCTGGAGTCAGAAGGATCTGAGTTCAAATCTAATCTCAGGCACTTACTAGTTTTGTGACCCTGGACAAGTCACTTAACCCTGAGTGTCTCAGAAACAAAACAAAACAAAACAAAAAAACAATGTCAGTATGCAATGGGATATTCATGGTTTAGTGGCCCCATTTCTATTCAAATTTGACAACACTGATGTAGTCCAGTCCTTTCATAAAGGGAAGATGAGGAAATTGATGCCTAGCAAGGTTAAGAGACTTGTCCACGGAGTAAGTGAAAGAGCCAGGATTTCAATCTATCTCCTCTGACCCCAAAGCCATGACTGCTGATTTAAGAGAAGTGTCTCCCTGGCTCCCATACCATGGACAGTTCCTTCAACTTGACAAGCCTGAGTTACATCTTCAGTTTCTTTGCATCCATGATATGTGCCACCCGCCCCCGCAAATATTTTCTCCATTAATCAGTTTCCTTTTCAGACACCAGGCTCTCAACACCACAAGGGAGATTTGTCTGGATCAGATAAATAATATTAGTAAGGAATAAAAATGGGGACGGCCAGATGGCTCAGCAGATGAAGCACCAGGCCTAGAGTAAGCAACACCTCAGGTACTCACCAGCTGTGTGACCCTGGGCAAGTCACTTAACCCTGTTTAATTGAGTTTCCTCACCTGTAAAATGATCTGGAGAAGAAATGGCAAACCACTCCAGTACCTTTGCCAAGAAAAGCCCAAAGAGGGTCTGGAAGAGTCAGACACGACTGAAATGACTAAAAAATCCAAAGGAATAAAATTGCCCTGTGAAAACATCTTTTCAGAGGCCATGTACAGTGGACATGAGGCCTTTGGTAGGAGGGAGGATGTGTCCTAACTCCACTCTCCTTTCTCAGTATGCAAAGCTCCACCTTTTCTCCACCCAACCCTAGCCCTTCTAGCCTTGGGTCCCCACTGTTTCTTAGTTCCTCCTTCCTTCATATTCTCCAGCCTGTTTGAGGAAGGGTCAAATGCTTGGATCTTTCACATCTTTGTATGAGTTGAAGGCATTACTTTGTTTCTTCCAATAGTATTTGAGTTTTAAGTCAGATTTGTAGTTATTGATTTTAAAAGGTTCCTTCCCTTTTTAAAAAAACATAGACATTATCAAACCTACAGGGAAATATTGGGGGTATGGAAGTTCCTAAGTACCCTCACATTATGCTAGATAAATACTATTAGAATTGTGTTAGTATGATTATAATAAAATCAATTATCACTATCCTAATAGCAATTATTACATTAATCATATATTTTATTTTTGTGAATCATAATATATTATATAATTATAACATTGTATGATATCAATCATATTATAATTGTGTTAACATTAATGTTGTTTAGTCACATCTGACTCTACATGACCCAATGGACCATAGCACGCCAATACTTTCCATGGGGTTTTCTTGGCAAAGATACTGGAGTAGTTTGCCATTTTTTTCTCCAGTGGATGAAGGCAAGCAGAGGTTACGTGACTTGCTCAGGGTTACACAGCTAATACGTATCTGAAACATGGTTCCACCATGCAGCTCTCCAAGACTGTAAGTGATAATTGAGATGGTTGGAGGGAGTGAAACTTACAAGCCTGGTCCCCCTTCTCCTCCCTCGTCACCTTTAATTAAGAATGGCTGTAATAATAAATCACACTGATAAAATAGTTTAAAAGCTCCTGTTAAGTGTTTTATGGTACTTTTTTAAAAGTCTAAAAACAAGGCTGATCTTCCAGAGCCAATGCAGATAATCTTAAAGTTTTTGCTTCACAAACTCAGTTCCTTCTTTCACCTTTCATTCTCCCCCTCACCACCCCCATGGCTTAAATTTCCTAGTGTAAAAAATAGCTGTCCCCAGAAGGCTCCCCATCTCTCCTAGCTGAAGGTTTCTGTTCATAGAGGGCTGCTGGGAGATCTCTCCCCTGACAATGACTGCTCTTTTCAGGTGAGAAGAACCAGTGAGGTGAGAAAGCAACATGAGCCTGCAGTGAGAGAGGCTTGGGTTTGAATTTGACTTTAGACACTTCCTATCTGGGTGAGCCTGCTCGAGGCAGCTGACCTTTGCACCTGGATATCCTCATCTGCAAAATGGGAGTTTTAGCAAGAGCTGCTGGGAGGATCAGCTAAAATCGTCTCTGTTTAGTGCTCGAAAAGCTCAAAATACTTTATAAATGTGCACTATGATGACTGGACATTTGAAGGGCTGGAAAGGGAGGGATGGGATTTGTCTTCCTTGGGGAGGGGGAAGAAGAGGCAGAAACCAAGAAGTCCATTTCAGCTCAATGTAAGGAAGAACTTTGTCACCAGAGGACCTCCTAAAAGGAATTGGTTGTGTTGGGAAATGGGGAGCACTCCTCACTCACAAAGATTCAGTGACTACTTTGGGGTGTGAAAGGAGTCGTCTCGTTCAAGTAGGGGTTGATCCTTTTCAAGTACTTTAAGATCTCAGATGGCACAAGGCCAGGAGTCAAGAAGGTCCGGGTTCAGATCCAGCCTCAAATATTTACTAGCTATGTGACTCTGGGCCACTTAGCCTCTATTTGCCTCAGTTTCCTCATTTATAGAATCGAAATAGTAGTATCTCCCTCTCAGGACCTGTTATGAGAATCAAATGAGGTCATATTTGTAAAGTGATATACAAATCCTAGTTATTAATTATTCCACTGCCTCGGTCCCTCGGTTCTGTGACATTCTGTGCTAAACCATTTTAGAAACTCACTAGACTTACACCCAGAGGTCAAAGCCTCACTTCAAGCAAACAAGAACTTAGGTTGGGGTCAAGTGAAAAAGAAAACTGGCCTTGGAATCCCACCATCTACATTCTAATCCCACTTCCATTCCACGTTGACCTCCCTATGCCTCAGTTTCCTTATCTGTAAAATGAAGGCCAGTTGAATTTGGTCTCTAAAGTCTCTCCCAGTTCTCATTCTAAGATCCTATGATGAAGTGAGGTTTTTATCTGCTCTTCTTACTTGGGGATTAATTATAATAGTTAAAAATTATATAGCACATATTATGTGCTAAGTGTGCTACAATTATTAGTTCACTTGATTCTCAAGACAACACTGGGAGGTAGGTAATATTGTTACCACCACCATTTTACAGAGGAGGAAACAGGTTAAGTGACTTGCCCAGGATCATATATATCTGAGGCTGGATTCAAACCCAGGTCTTCTTGATTCCAGACCCAGCACTCTAGCCACTCTGTTAGGATAGGGTGAATATAAAGTACTATGATGATACTAAAACACCCTCACTAGAGCAAAGCTATACCGGAGAAAGTTTACTTGAAAAAAAAAACCTACAGTTTTTCATATCTGAATTTAAGTGAATGGTGGTGGGGGTGAGAGTGGAAATCCACCAAAAATCAAATCAAATTAGAACTAGGCTATGTTGACATTTTTAAAGCCCAAACAGAATTTTACATACTAATTCAAATCAGAAATTAACCTTTGTCTCCTAGTTCATATCATTTTCATTAAGTCACCCCAGGAGGTTAGGAGATGGTGGGGCATACTGTATAAGAACCCAGGAACTGTCAGTGGGAGAATGAGTTCGAATGCTGCTTCAGGATACTTCTCAGCAATTTGATGCTGGGCAGGTTGGATCAACTTTCTGAGACTTACCTTCCTTCTCTTTAAAATGAGATCAACAATAGCACTGACCTCACAGGGTGTTTTGTAAGGATTGAAGGAGGAAATCTATGAAAAAAGTCCTTCACAAACCTAGAAATACTAGCTAGCATTACACAAGCCCTTCTACAGTCAATGGGAAATACACTGAAGCCTCTGGCTTCCAAAAGGTCAAATACTTTGGGGAAAACCCTTTTTTAGTATAAGGAAATCACTGAACTTACAAAATGCTTTAAGATTGATTGGAGGAAGCCAGCATCTGAAACCATATTGATGAAAGTGGACCACACCTATGTCTTTTTTATGTTTAAAATTGCCCTGAAAGGATATTTTGCTTCCATCTTTCCATTTCTTCTCCCAGTGTCTTCTCAAATGGGGAAGACCCCCCTCCATACCCTCACACTACACCATCACAGGTAATCATTTCACTTAAGTCATCTCCTTCTCCTCTGGTCAAGTCTCATTTAAAAGTTCCTTCTAAGAAATCTTTCCCAGACCAATTCTGGTTCCTAAAGACAGGTACAGGTAAGATATCCAGAAGCAGTGACTGACTGGCTCATCATTGATTGTTCATTTCTCCTTTGGGGACATCCCTCTCCTTTGCCCTGGATCTTCCAGACATGTCAGACAATTCACTCTGAGAATCTCTTGTTTAAAGATCTTTCCTTCTGTCTCGTGCTGTGCTTTGTACCCTTTTTCTCTTCCTCCCCAATAAATGCTGAGTAATGAGGTCACCAGCAAGACAAAGATAGCCATGGAAATATTGAAAATTTTAAAGACACTCTTTCTACCTGGGGATAAGTTAAATAGAATTTGGAGACCTGCATGTTCAAAAAATCGCCGATGGGCACATACCTCCACCCCAACACACACCCTCTTTCTCATCAGCCAAAATTCAGCCTTTTTGCTATCCTTAATTCAAAGAATCACCAAAACTAGACCACATTCGCTAAGCTCAGCTCCGAGATGCCGGCAAAAGGAGGGGAGTGGTGGAGGTCTGCCTGACTGTCTATCAAAGGACCACGGGTAAACTTGAGGGTGTAGGGTTCAAAGCCAGCTTAACCTGGCTAGGGGATGGGGGAAATCTTCTTGCTCCCCCAATGGGGCAGAGCTCCACTCTCCCGGTTCCTTCCTCTGTCTTTCCATCCCCCCCGTGACTTTAATTTCCTGGTGTAAAAAATAGCTGTCTCCAGAAGGCTCCTTCTCTCTGCTAGCTGAAGAATTCTATTCACAGGGGGCTGCTGGGAGATCTCTCTGTTGACAATGAAATTCATTAGAAATAATCCACAAAGAACAAAGATTCCCCCTGCCAAATCTCCTGTTCCCCCTTTTGGGGGTAGCTTTTTCCTGCTCGGGGGCCTAGCTGGGAAGCATCATTCTTCCCCCTGGCATCCTCGGAAGCTTGGATGGGGGTGGGGGAAGGTGGTCGGTGCAGTAGGAAATGGTGGTACCTGTGATGAAAGGGGGCAGCATCCCTTCTCAAGAGCTGCTTGACTGACTTGCCTCATCCCAGGCTGTGCTTCCTAGGCCCAGGCTCTGGCTGCTGTCCCTCCTGCAGCATCATCATCTCTCAGGCTCAAGGAGCCTGCGTTGTGGCTGGGGAGGCTGCGGATGACATCACTGCTCTGGTCCTCCTGCCTGCCGGCCCAGGAGAGCTGCTGCGGAAGCATCAGCAGGTCTGAGCCCGCTTCCTTAAAGGGGCAACTGCAAGGCAGGGGAGCTGCTGAACCTGGCTGTGTGGGGCCAGCCACAAAAAATCCAGCAGCAGCGACAGCAGCCGTAATGATACTGATGCTATTGTGTGCACGGTAAGAGATTGGCATCCAGAAATCCCAGCTCACCGGGGAAAAGAGCAAAGAACACCTAAGCAACACCAGCCTTAACATATGTTTTTGGGAGCATAAAGATGGAGAATTGTATCCTAACAAAAACCTATACAATATCAATGAAAAGCAGGGTTTATCACCCTAAAGTGACTATGGTATGATTAATATTCCTGATTCCAATGGCATATGAAGACCCATGATGTAGGCCAAGGGTTCTGAACCTGGGGTCTGTGAACTTGGTTTTTGAAACAGAGAGAGACAGAGACCGAGAGAAAGAGATGGATGGACAGACAGACAGACAGATAGATAGATAGTTGGATAGATAGGCAGATAGGTAGAGAGATGGATAGATATAGATCATACATAAGGAGATAAATAGATGATGATGATGATAGATAAATAGATAGATAGATAGATAGATAGATGAATGTATGGTTGGATAGATAGGTGGATAGGTAGGTAGATGGATAGATATAGATAATGCATATGGAGATAAATAGATGATAGATAAATAGATGGATGGGTGGTTGGATAGATAGGTGGATAGATATAGATCATATATATATATGAAGATAAATAGATAATTGCAACCAGTTCAATATACTTGGTTCTTTTTGTCATTTAGAAACATTTTTCTGAGAAGAGGTCCAGAGGCTTTACTAGGCTGCCCAAGGTTCTAGGATGTACTACAAGGATAATGAACTATGCTGTGGATATTTTCAGAGTACAAAATAGGTTTAAAATGAATTATGGAATTGATGAATGAAAAAGCATTTATTAAATGCTTACTATGTGCCTAAGTGCTTACAAAAATATTGCTGGAACAAACAGACATTAATTCCTAGAGAAATAACCAAGGCTGCCAACATAGAGCTGCTACTGGATTTTTTGAGTTTGACCAACAGTGGTTTTGCTTTGCTGAGAGCCTGTGAAATGGTTAAGATCAATCTGTGTGGAAATGGGATGAGGGATCTCTATGTGCCTGAAAGAAGTCTAACATAATGAAAATGTCAGTTAAATCAAATGAGAGAAGGATTATTTACTGTTAATATAATGAGCAACAGAATGGCTATATCAAGGGAGAAGGTGATTGAAAACGTAAATTCTCTACAAATCAGAAAGTGGAACGGTGAGAAAATATCCATGATTATTGTCTGAAAGGTTTCACGCTTGTGCATGAATCACTAGTAACATTTTTTCCCAGTTTCTTTTTTCTTTAAATGTAATTTTATAGCTAAGTCCTGATCGGTACAAATAATGAATTCTATAAAGTCTATAATTACATGTAGAATATGGCATTTTGTCCAGCCCAATGGAAATACATAATGAAAATTGTTAAAATCTATATTAATTTAACAAAACAGCAAAGGATTTGAAAAATACATTTCTGGCTAATTTATTACAAAATAATAGAGTAGCTATTAAAATAGGCATAAAGAAAATATTAAAATATTTTAAAGCACTTTCTTTTAAAATAAAATTAAAACTTAAAAAATATAATGAATATTATATTTAAAGATAAGCCTACACTGATGATACAATTAAAACAATGTCGTTGTCTTTCAAATATTTTAGGGTGTGGAGAACCTGTGGCCTCGAACTTGTAGGAACTCAGATGAAGCATTTTGACTGAGTCCAAGTTTTACAGAATAAAACCTTTTATTAAGGGGATTGTTTTGTGAAGTTTGGATTCAGTTAAACAGCCATACTTGAGGACGTAGAGGGCCACATGTGGCCTCCAAGCCTCAGGTATCCCCACCTTTGTGGTGTCTTCTTTTTTTAAAAAATATTTATGTTCATCTTGAGGAATTTATATGCTCATCTTCCTACACAATGAGTTGGATGACCTGGGGTCATTATCTCAAATCAGCAATATTTTAAATGCAATATTATGGTCATAATATTTTTTAACAGCTGGGCAAGTCCATCTTTAGTCATTGATACCTTCTTATTTGACTCTCTAAGGCCTGGAAGTCATCTCAATGGGTGTACCAGCCAAAAGATTTCACATTCCCTTTGCCTTACCTCCCAATAAAAGTATTAGGCAATCCTTAGACACTATAAATCCAGGTTGAATTTTTTCTTTCTTAGAAATGTAAGTTCTACAAAGCATCCTTTTCCAGAGTAAGCCTGTTTCCCCTACATTAAAGGTTTGCTAATCAATGTATCTGCCTTCTTTGATTATTTTCTGCAAAATATCAGAATATTTAGCTAATTTGTTGTTGAGTTGTTTCAATCACAACTGACTCTCTGTGACCCCAATTTGGGGTTTTCTTGGCAAAGGTAGGTTTGCCATTTTCTTCTCCTGTTCATTTTACAGATGAGGAAACTGAGGCAAACTAGGCTAAGTGACTTGCCCACGGTCACCCAGCTAGTAAGTTTCTGAGACTGGATTTGAACTCAGGTCCTCCTGATCTCAGTGCTGGTGTGCTATCTACTATGTTACCTACCTATAATAATAACATTTCTATAAATACTTACTATACATTTAAAAAACAAATGTTAAAGTTTTTTACATGTAATTGGAGAAAAGCAAAATATTAAATTTAAAAAATTAGAAATACTATGTGCCAAGTGCTGTGCTAAGCACTTTATAATTACTATTTAATTTGATTCTCTCAACAACCCAGAGAGGTAAGTACTGTTATTACCTCCATTTCATAGCTGAGGAAACTGAGGCAGGCAGAGGTTAAGTGACTTGCCCAGGGTCACACAGATAGGAAGAAGTATCTGAAGCCAGTTTTCCTGTCTCAGGTCTGGTGTTCTATCCATTCTCTAACCATGCTGCCTTCTATGTCCTTATATGTCCTGGCTGGTCTTTCTGGTAATTTTAACATCTTGTCATTGAGCTTGATTTTAAAGCAGGCAGTCCAGCCAAGGCGCACTTTAAAAGTTTCTTCACTGCCCACTTCATTTCCATTTTCTTTCACTTCCTTAAATAAACTTGGAGCTTTTGTCTGAATAGGCTGCCTTGCTGAGAGGAAGGTGTATCACTGTAATCCTCAGTCCCAACAGCTAAAAGATTCTCCATTTCTATTTCTACAACACCATCCTTTCCTTGTGGTTGTTTGCAAACCACAGGAAACTGATACAACTTTGCCCTTTTCTTTTCTTTTCTCTTACCTGAATGTTTTATAATATTCTGTACTCTAGATTCAAGCGTTCTTACATTGTCCTATTTTAATAGTATTTATGACCACATTTGTGGCATTCAATTTTATCAGAGTTTGGATGAATCTTTATTATCAATGTTTTCACCATCACTTTCTTAAATCTACCAGCGCTTCTTAAATTGTGGCTTGTGACCTCATGTGGGGTTGTGAAAAATCTGTAAATTTACAGTAAATTTATTGTAAATCAGTAAAAGATTTCTGAATGTGCATCAACCAAAAATTAATAAAAAAATCAAACTTGTAATGAATTCATGATGTTTCTGGCAGTGCTTACCTGTGTTGCATTGAACAACTTCACTGTAGCTTTGGTTCTGAACACAAAGAATGAGCATTTTGCCCTGTGCATGCCCTCAGGCATGCAGCATCATTGAATGCTGCTGAAAAAGGTGGTCCTGAGTGGAAAAAGTTTAAGAAGCCCTGTCCTAGACAACTCACAAAACAATAAATCAAGCCCTGATCTATAACATCTGCCAGTTTCTGAGGTGTGAATGTTCACACTGAAATTTTTATTTCAGACCTTGTGAGGGTGTGAGCTGGCTCCAGCACAGCCCTCGCTATTACCCAATTGATGGGCTTCTAGTTTTTTTCCAGCTCTTTCTTCTTAAAAAATAAAGTTGCTACAAACATTTTCTTATATGTGGGTCCTTTCTTTTGATCTCATATTTCTTAACATAAATTGTCACTTATTTATTTTGCCCTGGAGTGCTCAGAGGTTGGTCAGGCATCAGAGACACTGAACTCACATAGCTGGTCTTGATTTTGTCCTGCTACTGGACTTCAGTGAATCAGGAAGAAAGAGTGAGGATGACAGCTTTGTACAACTCTATCTCACTTAAATCCAATTCCCCTACAAGACAAGACATCACCTTGTGATGCCAGTGGTCCTCCTAAAAAATGAAGGACAAAATAAATTGATTACCCAAGGACACCACACAACATATGACCCCTCCAAATATGAGCCAATTACATTTTGAATATTGTATAGAAAATACTCACAGATTGTATAGATCAAATACATTATATACATATACATACGTACATACACAAATCATACTAGAAAATTATATATTGGCTGAGAAACAAAAAGGATGCATTTAAAAAGTCTGGGGTAGGAAGGGTTGGGTGGTGGTAAGGACTATGTCATTATTGACTTAATGATTAATTTAGCAAGGCACTAAAAAGTACCTAACATTTACATGACCTTAATTCATTCCCTCAAAACTTTTGACTCAATCCTCCACTCATATCTTAGTCACACACTGCAAATATATACAAGAAATCTAAGCACAGTGAAAATGCTTGATTAGTCAACGTTCTCATAGAAAACTGTTCTTTATTTAAAACGTGACATCAATACAATAAGGCAACTATGTATGTGGGCCCAGAGTTAGTAAAAAACAGTTCAAATCCAGCTTCAGACACTTGCTGGCTGTGTGACCTTGGGAAAGTCACTTAACTTCTATATGCCTCAGTTTCCTCAACTATACAATGGCGATAAAAGTGGTACCTATCCCTCAATATTGTTCTAAGGATCAGTGACATAGCTAGAACTATGTAATACAAGCTATGATGATAGTGATAATGGTGATGTCACCAACAATTAATATAAATCAAAGCGTCTTCCAGGAGACAGGTTAAGTCCATTCTGGTTCTATCTAGGACCAAACCTATTATCACTACTCTTTTAAAAAATTTATTTAATATTTTATTTTTCCTCAATTCCATGTAAAAATAATTTTCAACATTCATTTTAAATATTAAGTTCCAAATTCTTTCCCTCTCTTCCCATCCCTCCTTGTTGGAAGGCAAACAATATAGGTTATACATGTATAATCATGTAAAACATATTCCCATATTAGTCATGTTGCATTTTCATTAATCTTAAACAGAACTGATCATAGCTTTCAAGTCAAAGAGGGAGTTACACAAAAACATTGTATTAACCACTTGATGTATGTGGATGAAGGGTTGCACATTATATATCTCTATTGGAAGAACCATTACCTCCAATGATATCAAAGCATCATTTGGATTCAATGATTATTAATTTCTCAATGGCACCAAGCAGAATTGGGACTGAGGGTTTTGGGCTTGAATGCGGAAGCCAAATGAAACAACTAGGTGAAGGTGACGTTGGCAGTTACTGTCTCTTCTCTCAAGAAAGACCAATAAAGCATAAGACTGTCAAGAGAAAACCAAGCTGAGTATATTAAAAGGTTGACCACCATCCTAAAATCAAAGTTTAAGGATACACTTAAAATAATTGGCACTTCTGTAATATCCATCTTCATGTATACTTTTGGATGATGGCAGATTTAGAAGAACAGACAAAATGTTGATAAAATACCCCAAGGCAGAGGAATGCTTCCTGGTCAAAAAGAAAGATACGTATTGATAGATGTTCTGAGTTTGTTGTTGACTCATTTTTTTCAATTGCATCTGACTCTTCACATCTCCATAGGGGGTTTTCTTGGCAAAGATACTAGACTAGTTTGTCATTTCCTTCTCTGGCTCATTTTATAGATGAGGAAACTGAGGCAAACAGAATTAAGTGACTTGTCCAGCTCACACAGCTAGTATCTGAGGTCAGATTTGAACTCAGGAAGATGAGTGTTCCTGACTATAGCCAGCAGTCTATCCACTGCAGGGTCGTCTAGCTGCCCAATGTTGTGAGAGTGCATGATAAATGCTAAAAATTTATAGGAATGCTTTTGGAACCATCAGAACTGGCTTCACAAAGCAATAGTAAAGCTAGACTACAGATAAATACTGCTGGTTTTGTTAGGTGTGACCAAAAGTGGTTTAGCTCTGGACTGAACCTATAAAACAGCTAAGATCCAAGAATGAAATCAAAATCCTCTCTCCTCCCCTGGATACTTGCACATGAACTCCACCAAAAATATTTGGCAAAGAAGTGTCCATTAAGTCACATGGATTTATTTATAAAAATAGAGGGGCTTAAGATAGTGGTTCAAGATTGAGTCATAGTCATCAGAAATTACAGAAAGTTTATTCTTAAGGGGATTGAAATTATTGATAGATGTTGATTTTATAAAATTTAACATTACCAGATGCCGACAGTAGATAGAACCCTGGACCTGGAATCAGGACGTCTCTTCTTCACGATTTTAAATAAGGTCTCAGACATTTACTAACTGTATGACCCTGGGCAAGTCACTTAACCCTATTTGCCTCAGCTTTCTCATGTGTAAAATGAGCTGGAGATGCAAATGGCAAACCAATCCAGGATCTTTTCCAAGTAAACCCTGAATGGTGTCAAGAAGATTCAGACATGACTGAAACTAGTGAACAACAAAAGATGCCTACAAGAATACAATCAGGAGGCTGAATTTATGCACCTGGAGTTCTCCATCCTTTGTAAGTGAATGAATGACATAGCCCCTGAGTATAAATGCAATCTCCCAAACACCCTTGAGAATTCAACAAGGAAGCTGTATTAGAACCAGAGCACCATTATAGACAGTACTATTGGACACAATTACCCAACTATAGCATTGATCCACTCAATTTTAATTTAAAAAAAAAAACCAAGAATTTCTTTTCTTTTTCCTTTTCTCTGCAAAAGAAAAAGAAAACCCTTGTAACAAATACATACATACATACATACATACATACATACATATATATATATATGTATACATATATATATATATATATATATATATATATATATATATATGTAGTCAGGCAAAACAAAGTCCTGTATTGGCCATGTCTCTCTCTCCCTCTCTCCCTCCCTCCCTTCCTCTCTCTCTCTCTCTCTCTCTCTCTCTCTCTCTCTCTCTCTCTATATATATATATATATATATATATATATATATATATAATATATATATGTACACACACACACATATATATATTTATAAAACTTTACATAGATATAGATATATTTACATTTATGGGCAAGTAGATGATACAGCAGATAGAGTGCTGGACCTAGAGCAGGAAGACTTATCTTCCTGAGTTCAAGTCTGTCCTCAGGTACTTACTGGCTGTATGACCCTGGGAAAGTCATTTAACCTTGTCTACCTCAGTTCCTCATTCACAAAATGAGCTGGAGAAGGAAATGGCAAACCATTCCAATACCTTTGGCAAGAAAACCCCAAATGGGAATCCAATGAAGAGTTAGACATGATGGAATAGCAAGAATATATATAAATATATAAAATTGTATACATAAATCTTTTTATATATACATATACATATATATATATGTATCTATGTACATATATATTAAAGAATAATATTTCTAATAGATGTCTCCAAACCAAGCCCTCATTTAATGGAGGAACTGTCCAAAAAAGAAGTGCTTGGAGGAGAAACAGATTAGAAATGTATTCTTAACTAAGCAAGGAAAAGAGACAACTACAAAAGATAAAATAGACAACTATGTTTACAGGAAACTGAAAAGTTTCTGCACAAATTTAATGTATACAATAAGGGAAGTAGTTGAATGAGGAAAAAACATTTTTGTATCAGATTTCTCTCTTAAGGGTTTTGTATCCAAAATAATAAACCATTAGCACTGAGTCTACCTGCTTCAGGTCTCATTCCCAGTGGAATCCACTGTCCATGGAGTCAAAGCAATTTTCCTAAAGCTCAGGTTGGGTCGTTTCACTCCCTTATTCAAAAAAGTCCAGTGGTTCCCCATCGCTTCCAGTCTCCTTTTAACTTTCCAGTGTTCTTATACCTTGCTCCCTGACCCTTACCTGTCCTCCTTCTAGAAACAAAACACACACTCTCTCAGCTCTGAGCATTCTTTCTGACTATGTCTCCCGTGCCTGGAATACTCTCTCTTTTGCTCTACCTATTGACCACCCTGGCTTCCTTTAAGACCCAACTAAAATTCCATCTTTTGTTGGAAGCCTTCCTCAACCATTCTTT
Source organism: Potorous gilbertii (assembly GCA_028658325.1). Classification (NCBI taxonomy): domain Eukaryota; kingdom Metazoa; phylum Chordata; class Mammalia; order Diprotodontia; family Potoroidae; genus Potorous; species Potorous gilbertii. The sequence goes on along the minus strand of CM053771.1, from coordinate 34,892,861 downwards.
GTTCCAGTGCCTTTCCTCAGTTAATTATTTCCTATCTATCCTGTGTAGAACTGGCTTTGTATATATTTATTTGCCTGTTGTCTCCCTCATTAGACTGTGAGCTCCTTGAGGGTAGGCACTGTCTTTTGCCTCTTTTTGTGCACCCAGTGCTTAGCGCATTGCCCTGGCACATAGTAGGGACAAAATAAATGTTTATTGATTGATTGAAATTATTATCCAATTGACATCAATAACAATTCATTTTTAACAAACGTGTTACATCAAGACAAATAGTTAAAAGTATATTCAGTGCAATCACCCAAACTAACTTTTCCCATGACTCTCCAGCACTACATTGGAGCTAATAGAGTGTAAGACCATTTACATTGTATGTAAAAGTGCCCTATCTCTACTCTACTTCAGAATTGTAATTACTGTTTATTTTATGGATTGCTGGGCTATCTAGAGTTGGTTACCTACTCTTGGTGTGAAATCTCTCCAGGATCCAAAAGGACACGTCCACATTGAGTCTGCAGCTGGATATGGGACAAAACACATCTGGATGGTGCTTGCTACCTCCATGATTAAAAGTCAAAAATAAATCTTTGATGCCTGGATGTCTCAAACTCTGTAGGATATGACTTTAAAAGTGCAGAGAACAGCTATTTTCCCCTCTCTACTATATCTTTTCTTCTTTTTAAAATTCTTGCCTCTGAGAGGTGCCCCCTTACTCTATGTCTCCACACTGCCTCCTAGGCCAGGATGGTCAGAACTGTTTCTCCAGTGAGGCTCTCTGGACCACAGATATTATGGGATCATGATGGTCCTCTACAGATGCTCCTCACACACTTGAATGTAGCTTGAGTTTTCAATATGCTACTCTTAGGCATGACTTGGATTGGCAAGGAGAATGATGATTTGCCTCTGTGAGGGGCAGAGTGGATGCAAGGTTTGTTGAAAAGAGACATTTTGTCTTTTTTGCTGGAAAAAAGAGACTTTGATCTCACCCAAGGGAAAATTCCCCCAAGTCTCTGTGGAGGCAAGATGGAAATCTAAGGACATGTTGTAGACTCCACTCCATCACTTTGTCTTCCAAGATCCTCCTTCTCCCTCCATGAGTCTCTCTGAAGAATCTCTGGAACTGAGGTGTCTCTGTCTTGGAGAAGAAATGAAGAATGTCTCCTATCTCCAAAGCTCTTGTACCAACTCCCCTACCTCAGGAAGGATCAAAGGAGGTCATTAGCCTCCCTATAAGTCTGGAATCACACCTAAATGGCAGTGTGCAAAAGAAAACCAAAACAAAGCAATAAATCCTTTTGGAAACCTAGATTCCATAAACGGTTAACAAATACTCATACTATATTGAAGGCCACCACATCACACACACTAAACACTTTTTGAGTGACTGATACAAGGATGAATTAGACGTGATATGAAAGACAGTTTCAGTTCTGCCAATCTACATTTCATTGTGTTCAGAGATGTAACTAGGATAAAGTAACTTGAATTTTTCCCTAGGGTACCAATCAATTGATCAACCAATAAATATTTATTAAGTATCTACTATGTGTCTGGAACCTTTCTACCACAATGTAGAAGGCACTGACAGTATCTACATTCCTTCAATAATATATTATGTTTTGCACCTTACTAGTAAGAACAAATTAAAACTAGAAGCTACCAACACATAGTACACATTTCTTCCTCCCAGATGCGTTACTGTGGCATAGATTAGCTCCCCCTTTCTGGTCTTGTTGTAATTCCAACATTTCTGTCTCCCCTTCCAATTCAATTTGTCTTAGAAAGTATATTGGAAGGCACTTTCCTTAATGCTTGCCCTCAGAATCCCTGATTATGTTCCATTGAATTTGTCTTGGGTATTGAAAAAAATACCATTTACAGTTCTGATTGTGGCTGACTCCCCCCTTACCCCTTCTCTCCTTAGAGGAGAGAAGAAAAGGAATCCATTTTTCTCAGGAAATCCTGGTCAGGATGAAATGAGAGGCGAACAGGCTCACCTGTGATCTTGCAGTTGCTCACAAGATGGCGCCCTAGGGACACATTTGTTTGTAAATTTTTGTTGACACTTGTCCCTTTTATGCTTAGAATTTACTTAGTCTATAAAAAAAGCTGATGAGTTAGAAGCATTTAACTACATTTTTTATTCTTATTCCAGGACCCCACACACTCATACACAAGCACACAAGATTCTTCATCTCCAAGGTCAGTTTCCTCTTTGACTCTAGACACATCTCATATAAACTTTTTAATTTATAAAAGAATCTGTGTAGCAAATGTGATTTACTCTCTCCTATTAGAATATGTTGATCTATGGAAATAATAATAGCTAGCATTTATATAGTTCTTTAAGCTCTATAAATATTATCTCACTTGATCCTTACAACCATACTGGGAAGCAAATGGAAAAAAATATGATTTTGTTCAATTAACAAAGATACTACAAGAAAATGAAACCTTTCTTGGTTTTACACACACACACACATACACACACACACACACACACACACACACACACACACACACACACACCCCTAAACACACATGTAGATTATGACCCCCATTTTATAGATGAGAAAGGCAGATAGAAGTTAAGTGACTTATCCCGGGTCACACAGCTAGAAAGGTCAAATTTGAACTGAGGTTCCCCTAACTAAATGTCTTATGTACTATACCACCTACGGTATTTCCCATTGCTATTGTGTTTCCATTACTTATATTTGCTGTTGAATCATTTTTCAGTTGTGTCCAGTTCTTCGTGACATCATTTGGGTTTTCTTGTCAAAGATGCTGGAGTGTTTTGTCATTTACAGATGAGGAAACTGAGGCAAACAGGGTTAAGTGACTTGTTCAGGATCACTTTGCAAATTAGTGTCTGAGGTCACATTTGAACTCAGGAGAATGAGTCTTCCTGACTCCAGGCCTGGCGCCACTATGCACTATGGCACCACCTAGTGGCCCCTTCCTCTATAGCCCTCCAGATTCTCCACGCATTATTTTTCTCCATTTTCTATGACTCCAAACGAAGATAGTCTCAGAGCTTCAGAGGCCAACTATTCCAACCCAGATCTAATCAAGAATTCCCTCTCTTACTTCATTCAGCCTTCAGCCCAAATCCTCCAGGGAAGGGGAGGAGCCCTCTACCCTATGCAGCCCTTCCTATTTTTATGGAATTCTACTGGCTGGAAAGCCCACACCAGTCCCAAATCATCCTCTGTGTATCTCATCCTATATTCCTGTTCTTCCCTTTGGGGGCCAAGCATAGTAAGGTGAATCTCTCTTCCATTTGTCAGTCCTTCTAGTCTTTGAAGACAACGGCCATGTCTAGGCCTGAACCTTCTCTTCTCCCCAGCTCCATATCCCCTGTATCACAACTTTAGGAAGTAAGTTTTATTATATCCCCATTTTACAAATGAGAAACCTGTAACTTGCCCAGAGCCACACAACTAAGGTCAAACTGGAACTCAGGTCTTCCTGACTCCATGCCCCGCGCTCAATCCACTGAGCCATTTCTATCTCAGTACGTCAGGGCTAAAACTAGTTTAGATTAGGACTAGAAAGGTAGTTTTGTAAATCATCTCCTTAGAAATGGTAATTGAGCTTGTTAGGATGATCACTGAGAGAAATTAGATGATTAGGATAGAGCCCAGGCCAACGCTTACCCTTAGCCAATGGGAGAATGATGATTTCCATAAGGGACCGTAAGAGAAGCAATGAAGTCAAGGGAGGAGAGAACAAGCTGTAGTTTTCCCACTCCTGGTTCTAGGAAGAGGGAATAGTTAACAGTTTGAGAAATTGCTGTAGCCAATGAAAATGGAGAAAAAGGTAGTTGAGATTGTTGGTAACATTACAGACAGTAGCTTCAGCACTGGTGAATGGTGTGGGGTGAAGCCATATGGCAGGACGTTACCAGAGTTGAGAAGCACTGCTCCTCACTCTCTTTTACCACTTACAGCTTCTCTCCTTACCTCCCATTACTCAATGACCTCTTCTCCTTTGAGATTCACTCATTCCTTGTCTACCATTCGATCAGAATTCCAGTGGTCATTGTCTAGGAGGGCCCCAGCTCATTTCCATTCCTTCCTTAATGAGTTCAGCACACAGAATTTTTCTCCCCTTTCATAACTCCTGCCCTCAAGTAGGAGACGTTAACATTCGATATTGACTCTCCTTCGTGCCCCCTAACCTTATATTTTCCATGACCTATTCCTCTCCCTACCTCAGCCGTACACAAAGATGCTCATATCCTCGCCTTTATCATCACCTACAGAGGCACCATTTCCATGTTCAAGAACTACAATTTATCTGATCTGCCTCTATCTTCCCTAACCGAACCTTACTGTGACCTCTTCAACTGTCACTTCCCTCCCAGACCACCACCCTTGCACTCGTCTTGGTCTCCTCTTTTCCCTATCTTGATCCCTTGGTAAACCAACTGTACTCTGCTTTGTCTTCTTTTGGGGTCTTAGCTTCCTTATCATACTACCAATCGCATTTTGCTAAGCCTCAGGCTTGGATCACTCCTATGGTCTGCAGTCTTTACTCCTACACATTTGTTGCTAAACAGTGGTGGAAAAAAATCATGCAACCATTCTCACTAGGTCTTTGACAGATTTATGTTGCGCCATCTCAACTGGGCCCTCACTGCTGGCAGGCAATCCTTTTACACCTCCCTTTATCAATTCACTCTCCCATTCTCCAATCCCTTTCACCCCTCTTCAAAACCCAAGGGCCTGCCTCCCACCAATAAGGCAAGCAGTCACATGGAGGTCAGATCAGAAGAAATGGTACAAGTACACTCTGAAGGTCTCTCTGAAGAACTTCAACATTGATTGTGAGACATAGGAGACACAAACATGGGACCGCCAGGCATGGTGTCCTGGCATCAAAGAAGACTCTGTGCTCTCTGAGCAAAGCAGATTGTGGTAGCACAAAAGGAAGTGTGAGATGCGCAAATCTAGAGACATATCTGTCCCAAACGTTGGAATGGATTTATTGTGCCTAATCTGTGGTAGAGCCTTCCACGCTTACATTGGACTGATCAACCACAGTTGAATATACTGTACCTTGACTTCAACATGGCAGCATCATTGATCCTCTTCTGGTTAGGAGGATGAACATCCCCCAACTTTCTCAGCTGAGAATCTTGCCTCATATTTTACAGAAAAATTGAGGCCATGAGATCCCTCTTCTCCCTTCTTTTTCATCTTTGATCACTCAGATGCTTTTTGTGCCTACCTCCTCCACTCCTATCTCACCTGAAGAAATAACCTTACTCCTTACCAAGGCAAACTCCTGTACCCACACAAGTGATTCCATTCTCCTCCAATAGACAGACAAATCTGTTGTCCCCCCTCTCTCACTTATCTTCCATCTCTCCCTCTCTACTGCTCCTTTTCTACTGCCTACAAACATGCCCAAGTCTCCCCCATCCTCAAAAATCCTCACCTGACCCTTCTATCCCTGCTAACAATAGTTAATAACAATAATTAATATTATTAATAATTAATATCAATTTAATTAATATTAATAATTAATAGATAATCCTATCTCTCTTCTGCCCTTTGTGGCTAAAACTCCTTGAGAAGATCATATACAATAAATGCCTTCCCTTGTTTCTCTCTGTCTTTTCTTCATCCCTTACAATCCAACTATTCTCACCAAAGTTCCCAATGATCCCTTAATTGCCAAATTCAATGGCCTTTTCTCAGTCTTCACTCTTCTTGAACTTTGACTCTCTTGGTCAAATTTTCTTTGATATTCTCCAAATTTTTTAGACAACCCTCTCTCTTAGTTCTCCTCCTGCTTATCAGGGTCATGTCCCCCAAACTTAGGTGTCCCACAAGGCTCTTTTGGGTTCCCTTTTCTCTTCTTCCTCTGTACTGCTTCACTTGGTGGTCTCATCAGCTTCCTTGGATTTAATTACCATCTGTCTCTATGCTGATGATCAAATCCAGCTCTACTACCTCAAGGTCTCTGCTGACCTCTACTTTCTCATCTCCGACTGTCTCTCAGACATCCTGAACTGGATGTTCAGGAGACATCTTAAACTAAGCATTTTTAAAAGAAAACTCGTCACCTTTCCCCCATTCTAAACTTCCCAGTTAAAATTGAGTTCAACACCTTCCTCCCAGTGCCTCAAGATCCCAAGGTGGGAGTCATCCTGGACCCCTTACTATCTCTCTCCTTACCCCTATACAAGCTGTTGTACTACCTCTCTGACCCTGCCCCAACCCTGGTGCAGACCCTCATCATCACCTCTTGCCTGGACTATTGCACTAGCTGCTGATGGATCTGTCTGCCCAAAGTCTCTCCCTACTCCAGTCCAACCTCTTTTCAACCACCAATGAGATTTTCCTAAAACCCAGGATCTAACCATATCACCCCTTATTCCATAAGATCCAGTGACTCCCCATCACTTCTAGGATCAAATGCAAGGTGCTCTGCTTAGTTTCAAAGCTTTATAACCAGCACCTTTCCAGTCTTTTTATGTCTTACCCCTCTCCCACTATTGTTCATTTCAGTGTCACTGGCTCCTTTTTTGTTTTAGGAACAAGATCCTCCATCCCTCAGCTCTGAGTATTTTCTCTGTCTGCCATGATGGGAATGCTCTCCCTCCTCATCTCAGCCTCCTGCTTTCTTGACTTTCTTCAAGTCCCAACTAAAATCCCATCTTCTACAGGAAGGCTTTCCCCATCCCTCTTATTTCCAGTACCTTACATCTTTTCATTATTTCCTCTTTGTCCTGGAGAAAGTGGCTCAGTGGAGAGAATGTTGGGCCTGGAGTCAGGAAGTTCAAATTTGGCCCCAGATAATTCCTAGCTGTGTGACCCTGGGCAAGTTATTTACTCTCTGCTTTAATCTGCTGGAGAAAGAAACCACTCTGGTATCTTTGCTAAGAAAACTCCACAAACAGTCTTGGCATTTTATGGTCCATGGGATCATGAAGAGCTGGGCACAACAGTAACAATATTTATCCTGTATGTAATTTATTTATATATATCTTTTCTACTCTTGTTCTCACTAGAGTGTGGCAGGCTACTTCTTTTTCCTTTTTTTTTTTTTGGTATGCCTAATGTAGTCACAGCAGGCATTTAATGCTTAATGTTTGACTGGCTAATGACTTGTCAAATCTTTTAAGTTAAAATTGGTGAGATGTAGGGAAAGTCCTATGGGGAAAATGGGGGTTCCAATAGAGAGAGAAAATGTGTTTTGTATTTTTTGGTAATTTCAAATATATTCCAAAGCATACCTGTTAGACTACCTTTGAACCTACAGGGGAATTAAACAAGAGACATCAGCTTCTGTGTATGTGTGTAAGTTGTCCCAGAGTGCACCTTTTTAGCACTGTATCTGGTCTAACATCAGACAAATCAGTACATTGAAACCCATACCCACTTCATCTGTAATATATATGTATATTTTATTATATATTATATATAGGATATAGTATATATATTACATATATGACATATATATGTAGTATGCATGGTGTGTATTATACTATATAATATATAAATGGATGTATATATAAGTGTGTATAATCATACACATATATACATATATGAATGTGTATCTGAGTGTATATATACACATATATACATATATGAACTGTGTATATATGATTGTATGTATACATATGTGAGCATGTGTATATATGAATGTAAATATATACACATATACATATTTGGGTGTGTATATATGAGTATATATACTCATTTATGTATATATGTACATATACACTCAGAATATACAATTCATATTATATGAGCATATATTATATATATTTTAAAAGATGAAGAAATATATCTCATTATATTAGTGTATATATCTTTAAAATGAAAATAGCAATAACACCTACTTCACACAAAATCATGTAGGTAAAGTGCTTGACAGACTTAGATTGTTACATGGGTCCACTGTTAGTAGGATCATTCCTAAGGTAGAGCATTTGCACTATTAAGGTTTTTCTCCCTTGAGATAGGATGGAAGCAACTGAGCTTTCTTCTTCCCCTGGCTAGTGCTTTCCACACATTGAGTGGAGTTGAGAGGCAGAGGGAGCTCCGTTCCCATGTGCACTTGGCCAGGCCCCCGGGAGGGTGGCTTTGGGGATCGCTGCACTCCACAAATCTTCCAGTCCCTCCTGCTCTGTTGTCCTGGCTGGATGAGGGCCTTTTGGTGGGGTCCTTCATCAAGGCAGCCTCAGACAGCACATTCATCCCCTTCTCTGCTTCCAGCTTCACGTGGGCCTCAGCCTTTCAGTGCCCAACACACAGACACCTCATTATTTACTCTCCTTGAATGGGGACTCTTTCTGTTTCTTGGAAACTCCTCTCAAGGGCTCCATAATCCCTTTCTCTGAGGAAAACAGTCACTCCTGCTGAGTGAAATTCCTCCAATAGCACCGACACAGACAGTGTTGTTCTCTTTCTTGAAGAGATTTTTTTTTTAAACTTCATTTAACTTGTTTTTTTCAGCTCTGCTCAATGGATCTGGCTTGTCCATTCAGAAGCCACCTGGTTAGCAGCCGTTGTCTTTTTCAAGTGAAATTAGATTCTTTACTCGAGGGCTACGAGAGTGGAGGCAACGGACCCCATTAATTGGGAAGACAAGCATTGGGGCCAGGGAAAGGAGCCTGGGGAATCCGGCAGGAGACTGGGGAGCCCAGAGATCAGGTTGGCAGAGACTGAACATGTTGGAGGCTGCACAAAACGAGAGGGAGCTTCCTACACTCGCCTGCAAAAAGGCAGAGCCCTTGGAGAACGATTTGCTTCTCACATTTCAGTCTTGGACAAGACCAGTTAGTTACTGGAGTCATTCTTTGTCTTTGTTGTTGAGTTGTTTCAGTCATGTTCTTGACTTTCCATGACCCCATTTTCGGGTTTTCTTGGCAAAGATACTGGAGTGGTTTGCCATTTCCTCCTCCAGCTCATTTTACAGATGAGGAAACTGAGTGAAGTGACTTGCCCAGTATCTGAGGTCAGATTTGAACTCAGGTCCTCTTGACTCCAAGATTGGCGCTCTCTCTACTGTGCCACCACTTGCCCATTCTTTGTCTTAATTCTAAAAGGTAGGAGGAAGTAACCAGAAATTTTATACCATTCTGTTCTGTTCAACAAAAATTTACTAAGTAGCTGCTATGTGCTAGGCACCAGGCTAAGTACAACACAAAGATAAAAATAAAGATAGTGTCCGCCTTCAAAGAGTTTCCATTCTGGAGTCGGGGCAGCAGTGGTAGACAATCGCATGTACTGAGACAGCTCAACGTAAATCTATGCAGAGGAGTCTGGGAAAGAGTGGGAGAGGATTAATGACTGGGGAGGAAGATTAGGAAAGGTTTCTTGTTTGAGGCAGCAGCTGAGTCTTGAAGGAAGCCAGGGAATCTAAGACAGAGGGAAGGAAGGGGAATGTCCTAGATATAGGTGACTGCCTGTCATGATTGTCCATAACAAGGAGGCTAGTTTGTCCAGTACATGGTTACATAAGGAATAGGAATGGGCAATGTCTAGAAAGACAGACTAGAGCCAGACTGTGACAGGTCTTAAGTATCAAGTGGAAGAATTTAATTTATCGTAGAAGCAATCGGGAGTCATTGAAGCTTCGTGTACAGGGGAGTGCATTATTGTATATATGTATCTAATGTATCAATTTCTGCCTCCTCAAGTCTTTTTTTTTTCCTCTTTTATTTTTTGGGTTTTTTTTTGTAAATAAATTTATTTAACTTTTTACATTCATTTTCACAAGATTTTGGGTTCCAAAATTTTCTCCCCATTTG
>CM053771.1:34766733-34882589 GCA_028658325.1 Potorous gilbertii | reverse complement strand
CTGCCTCAGCCTCTGCCGCAGCGGCCGCTTCCCAGGGGGTCCGAGTCCCGGAGATCCCCCGCTCCCCTCTCAGCCCGTCTCTCTCACTGACCTGTGCGTCTGTGGGTGGAGGGACCTTCTCGACTGCCGGAGATTCAGGTCCCTGATGCCTGCAGGGCTCTGCTCGCTCCTCTCAGTGCTGCGTGGCCGGGGGGGAGGGGAGCGCTCAGCCGGACAGGGCTCCGCTCCCGTCTGAGGTACCTTTGCGGTCGGTTCTTCAGGGCTCTCTGCAACGGAAATCTCCTTCACTGTGTTGCTGCGCGGCTTCCACTGTTCCAGAATTTGTCAGGAGTTCTTTTTACCTCCTCAAGTCTTTTTTAAAAATCTAATTTTTAAATTATATTTTAAGTTCCAAACTGTTTTCCTTCTTACCCTACCCCACACTAGAGAAGACTGTTGTTTGACACATAGATCATACGATGCATACTTCTGTTTATCAATTCTTTCTCTGGAAGTGGATAGCAATTTTTTCATAGGTCTTGAATATTTATTATACTCAGAATAGCTCAGTTCAGTTATTCTTTGAACAATACTCTGTTAACAGTATCCAGTGTTCTCTTGGTTCTCTTAATTTTAATCTTAATTCATGCAAGTCTTTACATAAAGTTAATCTGCTCATCCAAGGCAGATAGAAAACTATGGGCTTTATGGAGCCCATATTCTGGTCAGAAAGTGACACATATAAATAATCCTCATAATAATATACAAAATAATATGTTCATATGTAAGAAATGCATGAAAGTTACAAGCAAAGTGCTATGTGAAGTCTGCTAGAAAAGAGGTCATTTATTTGTGGAAAGTCAAAAAAGAATAGTGGAGGAAGTACTATTTTAATTGAGTTTTAAAAGATGGTGCAGTGGATAGAGCACCAGTGCAGGAGTCAGGAGGACCTGAGTTCAAATCTTACCTCAGACCCTTGATACTCACTAGCTGTGTGACTTTGGGCAAGTCACTGAACCCCAATTGCCTCATCCTGGGTCATCTCCAGTCATCCTGATGAATATCTGGTCACTCGATTCAGATGACTCTGGAGGGGAAATGAGGCTGGTGACCTGCACAGCCCTCCCTCCCTCAAAACAAAGTTAAGTGCAAGTCATGTCATCATTTCTCTGATGGCATGGTCTTCTTTGGCAACGAAGGACAAACACACACACACACACACACACACAGGGGAGTGATATAGTCACACCTGTGCTTTAGGAACATCAATGTGACAGCTGATATGAGGGACAGACTAGAGGAGAGAGAATTCATACAGGGAGACCAACCTGGAAGCTATTTTAAGAGTCCAAATGAGAGGACACACTACCCTTCCAATATCAGTCAATTAATGAGCATTTATTAAGCACCTACTGCGGTAGCTATGTGTTGTAGTGGATGGAGCACTGGACTTGGAGTCAGGAAGATTTATCTTCCTGAGTTCAAATCCAGCCTCAGATCCTTACTAGCTTTGTGACTCTGTGCAAGTCACTCAACTCTGTTGGCCTCAGTTCCCTTATCTGTCAAATGAGCTAGAGAAGGTAATGTCAAAGCACTCTAGTATCTTTGCCAAGAAAACCCCAAACGGGGTCATGGAGAGTCAGACACAACTAAACAACAAGCACCTACTATGTGCCAGGTACTTTTCTAAATGCTAGGGATGCATAAAGAGACAGAAAGTAGACTCTGCAATCTGATGGGGGATACAACATACAAATAGGTATGAAGGGAGCTACATATAAGATAAAGAAGAAATAATTAACAGAAGGAAGGCCCTGGAATTAAGAGGGGTTAGTAAACACTTCCTGTGGAAGGTAGAACTTTAATTGGGACTTGAAGGAAGCCATAGATGCCAGTAGTCAGAACAGAGAAGGGAGCACATTTCAGGCACAGGGGCAGCCAGAGAAAATGCCCAGAGCCAGTCACTAGATTGAGGAGAATATGTTGAGGGGAACACCTTGTCCTCATTTATTATAAGAATACCCTCCTGGGGAGAAGTAATTGTATAGTGCTTAGGACTCTGCTCAGTAGACACACAGCAAGTTACTTCAAATTTGAAGTACTTTGGAGGAGAGTGCCCACTCAATATTCTAGCTTTCGAGCCCCTATCAATGTATTTACTTTTACTAAGTTGGCTGAAGGGGATACTGTATTTCAAAGGAAATGACATTTGACCAAATTGGATAACAAATTAAGTAACAGGAAGATATTCCTCCTATTCAAAGGAGCATGTTCACCCAACAACAGTGGAAGATTTTGCTCATGAAAACAAAGGAGGAGATGAGAACACATGTTAACATGCGGCTTAGCTACATGTGGGGAGAGCACTCACATAGGAATAGGCATGGCCAGGGACAGGTACCTCACACCTTGACGCTTCAGAGCCACGGATGTTCTCTCATGATATCACTGCTGATTTCCACAGTTGTCTGCTGGTCCCTGAGGTCCTATGCTTTCTGCCTCTGTGGGTCTTTTGCTGGGATGTTTCCTGAGCTAATCTCTGCTATCACAGGCTGGTCTTCCGCTCTTCAGCCTTTTTTGGTCATCAGATGAGATTGTATCTGTAAAAAGCACTTAGCACAGTACATGGTAGGTGCCAAAGAAATGCTTATTTTTCTTTCCCTCCCCTCCCCTCCCCTCCTCTGCCTTGCCCTGCCCTCATTCCTTCTCTTCCCTTCCCAACAAGCACTTTTCAGTCAAGCAAGCAACTATAGAGCCCTCATGCTGTGCTTAATAAACATTTTTTTGATTGATAGGCACTATGTTCCAGGCACTGTGCTAGGCACTGAAGATAGAGACAAAAATGAAACAGTCCCAGCCACATTTATCAGAGGACGCCATCTATACTCTCTGTGTGTTTTATATATGTATATATGTATTATATTACACATGTATGTATACACACATTTACAAATGTACATATATACATATATGTGTACACATACACACATATAAACATGATGAACCTTTTCTTTGTCAGAGAAAGTTACTTCTGTCAGTTTCCCTTGGTTTGTGAGCCCAGTTCAGCCAGCCTCCCTGTTTTGTATGGCTTAGGAGCTAAGAATAGTTTTTACATGTAATTGTACTTTGCTAACCCCTACCGAGAGGATAGGAGGCCTTTGGGCAGCCAGTTAAAGCCAGAAGAAGCCCATAGGCTTAGATTAAATCTATTCTTTTGAGCAACCCTCTCTAGCTGCCTTGCTAGCTGATTTTAAGGGATGCGGCCACTGAACATGACTTCTGGGAGCCACAGGTGAGAACTGGGTGATAGGTGGAAGAGCAGCCTTGAAAAGGGCTCAGGAGGTGCAAACTCCACATATACCCCCAAAATAAAAGGTGTCACCCCAAAATGGTCTCAGGAGACAGACTAAACTAGGCTGAGGGTAACCAACACAGCCTCAAAGCCATGGGTGAGTTAGGAGGACGTCTACCTCCAGCATGTGAAGACATCTCCCAGTGGAATGGACAGATGAGAACATTTTGTTTCAAGGGTCACGAAGGCAGCTGAAGCAGGTGCTATGGAATGCTTAGAGCTTGGTCTGACATTGAAGATGTCAAGGTCACCCATGGCATCCTACATCCCTGGCTATGGATCAGCAGTGGTGTTGACTTTTGTCTTGCCACTAGACTCTGATGACCGTGGAAGAGAATACGGATGTTGTACAACTCTGCCCCATTTAAATCCAATGTACAACCAAGGGATGCCATCGGTCCTCTCCTAAAAGTAAGAATGAACAGAAACTCTAGTTGCCTTGGAATCCCTTTTATTTTTCTTCAGTCATTTTTTCACTCACATCTGACTGTTCTGACCCCATCTGGGGTTTTCTTGACAAAGATATTGGAGTGGTTTACTATTTCCTTTCTAGCCTGTTTTACAGATGAAGAAACTGAGGCAAACAGTGTTAAGTGACTTGCCCAGGGTAACACAGCTAGTAAGTGTCTGAGACTGGGTTTGAACTCATGAAGAGGAGTCTTCCCGACTCTAGGGCCAGCACTCTGTGCACTATGGCACCACCTCACTGCCCAATATAGAATATATGTGTATATCTATATATCTATCTCTATACATATATAAAAATATAAAGAAAGGGATGTCATAGTTTCTAAGAAGTTCAACATGCAGGTACTTAATCTGGCTTCCTTTAAGGTGAAACTCCCAGTCCTCCTCAGTCTTAGTGCCTTTTCTCTGTCTCTATCTTGCTTACATACATAGTTCTTTGCATGCAGAGTCCCCTCCCATAAGATTGTAAGTTCCATGAAAACACTGTTTTTGCCTTTCTTTGCATCTCCCGCACTTAGCACAGTGCTCAGAACATAGGAGGTGCTTCATTAGTGCTTGCTGGCTTGCCTAGGGTTAGGAAGAAGGAAATAAGTGTTTATTAAGTACTTGCTATGTTCCAAGTTCTGTGCTAGAGCTACACATATAAGCAAAAAAAAAGACAGTCCCTGTACTCAAGAAGAGGAAAAAAAGGGCTGGAGGACATGGAGGAGAATGAGATTACTCAGTGTGATGAGTGGTGAAGTCCCCAAAGTCAGAACAGGGTCAGGAGGGAAAGCAAGGCAGGCAAGCCTGAATCCTTCCACAAAAGGCAGGAACTCACCAATAGGAGAAGGGAGGGGGCCAGCTCTGCAGGGGGACATCCCAGGCTGAGCAGACTGGAGGATGAGCCAGCAGTAGAGAAGGCAGGGCTGTTGAAGACAAGAAAGTAGGAAAATGGGCCAGGTGGATTTTGGTTTCCAGAACCCAGCACAGTATCCAGTACACAGTAGGTGCTTAAAAGTAGGTATTGCTTTCCAAATCCACATTAGAGTTTTTTCTGATGCCTTCTGATTCATAGACAAATTTGCTCCTGGATTTTAAGTACCTTAAAACTGGTTGCGTCTTGGGAATCGAAATTTCCAGAGTCAGCTGTGGCTTCCCAAAATTTATGGTCAAGCAAAATAGATCTTGCTATTCTTTATGTGTGACGTTCTTGTTTCCCCACCTCCCCACTTTTGCACAAGCTGTGCCTCATCCTTTAAATGTACTCCTTCCCTGCCTCTTTCTGACTTTTTTCCAAGTCCACTTAAATGCCATATAAGACTTTTCCTTACTCCAATTCTAATGAATCTATTGTTTACTCCCTCCTCCTCCAAAATCTCCTCTGTTTGATATTGTCTGTTGACATTTATAGGTGCATATGGTGTTTTCCCCTTTAGAATGTAAATTCAGAGGGATGGGGTTTTTCATATCTCAGTGCATAAGACATGTATCCTAATATCTGACATTAACACGGTTGGTTGGTTGTTGCCCTTCATTCTCCAAGAGGACCAAAATGACATCCCCATGATAAAGTCAAGTTTCAGTGTGTCCCACTATGGCTGGTAAGACCAATACAAGCTGGGAATGCTCTACCACAGGTTTGGGCTCAGGTAGTTCATATGAACATTTGGGGTGGATATTCCAAATGTGGCAGGACAGAATCAAGATGACTGGAGATGGCTCAGGATGCAGTGGATGACCTTGGTGTCTTCAGTGTCTACCCAATCTCTAAGCACCCCACCGTCGCTGGTTTCAGCTGTCTTCATGACTGTTGGAACAAATTGTTCTCATCTACCCATTCCACCAGGGGAAGTCTTCACATGCTTGGGGTAGACACCCCCCTAACTCACCAATGGGTTTGAGACCCCTTGGTTATCCTAAACCTGGTTTGACCCGTCTTCCAAAACAGTTTACGGGAATGTGGCCCCTGTGCATGCTGCAGCTTCTTGGAGCCACAGGTGAAAGTTAGGTGGAACAGGTGGACACCAAAGGTGGAAAGAGCCCTGAAGAGGGCTGAGCAGCCATCACACCCAAGGTACTAGTTGTCCCTGAACATACCCTACATCCCACCTTAAGGATTACAAATCACTCTATAGAAAACATCTAGTCTGAATCTGACAATAATCCTATAAGTTATAAATGCAATTTTTTTCACCAGACCTGCGATTTTATTGACATAGGGAACTTCTAACAAATGAATTCCTTCCTACCCAGGCCGGAAGGCACCTGACATAGGATTTATAGTCTAACAGTTGCCAAGATTACTAAGAATTACTGAGTCACTCACCCAGTCATGGAACTAGTATGTGTCACATTCAGGACCCAAGCCTGCATATTGACTTTCCATGATACCTCATATATTACCCTTATTTCACAGAGGGGGAAACTGGGACTGAGCATAGTTAAGTGACTTGACTGGGGTCTCACAGCCAGAAAATATCTTAGATGGTATCTACTTCCAAGTCCAGCATTCTCATTATTGTTTCACTTCCTTTATAAGCACTCATTGCTTTCTCAACTAGTAATAAACTTCTTGAGGCATTTGAAAAAATTTTTTATTGAAATACTGGTTTTTTTCCTATATATCATTTTGTAACCTTTTCAAAGTAGTTAATAATTACCAGAAACGTTCCACTTCTCCCTATGTATTGAGGAATAACATCAGAACACCACCTCCTGCTCTCTTGGTCACCAAGGCCACTCATGTTTACCAGGACAAAGGTACCTTGTTACAAGAATGCTATTTACCGCCCATGTGCCAGCAACCCTGGAAATAACTGTCTTGTGGTGGACAAAAGCTTCCATTCTTAACAGATCAAAGGTCTTTCCTTGAGGAAAAACATTAAAATATACCTTGATGGGTCATTAAATCTGTGAGATACAAGTCTATAGAGGCATAGTGGAAAGACTGCTTAACAAAGAGATCTGGGTTCAAATCCTCTCTCTGACACAGATTTCTGATCTGCAGGATCATGGTCCTTCTTTGGGCCTTGGCGAAACTCAACTGTAAAATGTGAGAATGATGGCACCAATCTCTGCTCCTATCTCAGCTGGGCTAGTGTTAAGGATCAAAGCAAGTCTGCAAGAACTCTGTATGTGCTAATCTATGACTTCCACCCATTCTGGGTAGGGGGGTTTGAGGAAATTACAAGGAAATTAGATAATATTTTGGGAAGCTAGGTGGCGCTGCAGTTGATAGAGCATTCAGCCTGGAGTCAGGAAGTCTCATCTTCCTGAGTTCAAATCTGACCTCAGACATTTCCTAGCTGTGTGACCCTGAACGAGTCATTTAGCCTTGTTTGCCTCAATTTCTTCATCTGTAAAATGAGCTAAAGAAGGAAATAGCAAGCTGCTCCAGTATCTTTGCTGAGAAAACCCCAAATGGGGTCACAAAGAATCAGACAAGACACAAATGACCCAACAACAGATTGTATCTTTCCCAGAGGTATAGGAGGATGTCTGTCATTTGTGGATGAGGTGGATGAGGCTACTCCTTGACTCTCTTTCTTGTTATTTTTGTCATTTCTGGTCTTTATTACTCTTATTAACTTCATATGTCAAGTGTATGGTCTAGTAAGAGAAAGAAAGTTTGCATTACATACGGGCATGAGTTGTAAATTGACCAGAAGGGATGACTCTTTCATTTTGCAGATCAGAAACCTGAGAACCAGATACGGTAAGTGACTTGTCTCTGACCACACAGCTAGTAAGTAGAAAGGCTACAGATCAGACTCGTGTCTTCTGACTCAAAATATGGTGTTCTTTGCATTGTATCACCCTGTATTTGGAACTACTATTTGGGCTTAGACTTTAGGAACATACAACTGAGAAAAAAGTCAGAATCTTGGACCCTGAAGGGATCTCAGAAGCCATCTAGTCCAATCTATACCTGGGGTGGTGATGGTGGTGGGGAAATGAAATGGTGCTAGCTTTAAAGGTAGGAACTGATTTTTTGAGGGTAGAAATTGATTTTTTTAATTGTCTGTATGTCCCTGGTGCCTGACACAATGTTGGAACATAATAAATATTTAATAAATGTTTGGCAGATTAGACTGACTTGAATTCCACTTTGGAATAACTTTCATCATTAGGACATGAATCCTATATTTCCTTCTTTGAAACTTCTACCTATTGTTTCTATTTCTGTCCTTTCGGGCCCATCAGGACACTGGTGTTTAGGCCCCATTCCAGCTGACAACTCTTCATCTACTTGAAGACAGCTCTTGTACTTTCATAAATTTTCTCTTCTTCAGTTAGTCAATTAACAAGGCAACTGGGTGGTGCCTTTTCAGTGCACAGAACTCTGGATAAGAAGTCAGGAAGAATTGAGTTCTGATCCAGCCTCACACCCTTCTTAGTGAATCACCCGGGGCAGGGCCCTTAAAATCCCGTTTGCCTCAGTTTCCTTATCTATTCATGAGTTGGAGAAGGAAATGGCAAACCACTCTAGCTAGCATCTTTACCAAGAAAACCCTAAAGGAGGTCAAGAAGAGTCAGATACAACTGAAATGACTCAACAACAACAACAGGCAAATTACTTAGCCTCAGCATTCTCAGCAACTTTGAGATTAGAAGCTATGAGGAAGGGGTCAACCTGTGTGGATAGAGGCAGTTTTCTCATCTGGAAATTCTATATACCAATGAAACCCCAGCTTCAGTTCTATTACCACATTCATTCTTATGAGCTTCTATATGTTCTTGCTGTCTCCGTTGTTAAAAATGCAAGGTCCTTGAGAGTAGAGATTGCTTCATCTTTTGTCAAGAGCAATGTCTTGCACATAGTAGGCATTTATTGACTGACTGAAAGGTCTACATTCCCAATGACTCTTGCCTCCTTTGGGGCTTTGATTACGTTACCTCGAAGGAGAGATAAAGTCCCTTTGGTTTGTGTACATGTTGCTTCCTTGAGGATGGCTGATAGAGTCATAGCATTCAAGGATGAACTAAATGGAATGTAGATCTGACCCCTGATCTAATCTGGACTTGGTGGCCCTTAAAGTCACTTCCAGTCTTTCACTTATAAACCTATGGGAAAAAGAGAAGGCACAAATCAACAAGAGGAGGAGAGCCAGGGAGAGCTGAACATGACTCAGTGCTGACGCTCAGGGAGCAGACTTGAGTTCCTGAGGAGGCAGTGTCCTTATCTATGCAGTCATCTCCAGAAAGCCATCACATGCCAACCCTCAAGAGGGTAAGTAAGAATTTTGCAAGATTTCCAAGAGCAGGAACCACATGTCTTGGGAAGCGTTAACTATGGGGGGGCAGTAGTACAGTCTTGAACTCTAGTCTTGTGGAGGAATGACCAGTGTCCCTGAACTCATTTTATCTCAAGGTTATGAGTATCTTTGCTGAGTTTTCATTACACCTAGAATTCACTCCCTCTTCATCTCTTCCCCTTAGAATGCTTGGCTTTCTTTAAGGCTAAGTCCAGGTATCACATCCCATAGGAAACCTCTTCTAATCTCCCTGGTTGTTAGTTTTCTCTCCCTTCCTAGATATATTTACCTAGATATATTTATAGTTTAGTCGTTCAGTTGTGACTTTTTATGACCCCATGGACCATAGCATGCCACGTCCTTCTTTTCTCCACTATCTCCCAAAGTCTGAGCTCACATTCCTTGTTTTCATGACTCTATCTAGTCGTCTCATCTGCTGCTGTCTCCTTTTGCCTTCAATCTTTCCCAACATTGGGGTCTTTTTCAATAAGTCCCATCTTCTCATTTTGTGACCAAAATATTTAAACTTCAGCTTTGGTATTTGACCTTTCAGTGAATAGTCTGAATTAACTTCTTTTAATTTTTGAGCACTTGGATCTTTTTACTGTTTAAGGAACTCTCAAAAGTCTTCTCCAGCACAATTCGAAAGCGTTGATTCTGCAGCTATCCTTATCCAGTATTCCTTATAGTCCAATTCTCACAGCCATACATTACTACTGTAAAAATCATTGGTTTGCAGATATTTGTCAGCAAGATGATGGCTCTGCTTTTTACTATGCTATCCAGATTTGCCATAGTTTTCCTTCCAAAGAACAAGTGTCCTTTAATTTCATGGCTGCAGTCTCTATCTGCAGTGATCTTGAGCCTAAGAATATAAAATCTGACACTGCTTCCATTTTTTCTCCCTCTATTTATCAGGATGTGATGATGAGACCAGTTGTCAAGATCTTAGGATTTTTGTTAAGTTTCAAGCCAGCTTTTACACTCTCCTCTTTCACCCTCATCAAGAGGCTTTTTAATTCCTCTTCACTTTCTGCCATCAGAGTCATATCACCTGCGTATCTGAGATTTTTGATATTTCTCCTAGCAACCTTAATTCTGGCTTTTGATTCATTCAGCCTGGCATTTTGCATGATATAGTCTGCATATAAGTTAAATAAATAAGGTGATAATATACAACCTTGTTATATTACTTTTCCAATTTTAAACCAATCCGCTGTTCCATGTTCAGTTCTAATTGTTGCTTCTTGGCCCTCATACAAGTTCCTCATGAGACAAGTAAGATGATCTGGTACTCCCATCTCTTGAGGACTTATCCACACAGTCAAAGGCTTTAGTGTACTCAAAGAAGCAAAGGAGATGTTTTTCTGAACTCCTTCACTTCTCCATAATCCTATGCACCTTGGCAATTTGGTCTCAAATTTCTCTGCCTCTTCAAAAACCAGACTACTCTTCTGGTAATTCTTGGTTCACATATTGCCTAGTTGGCAGAATCTTAAGCCCGACCTTGCTGGCATGTGAAATGAGGGGAATTATTTGGTTATTTCAACTTTCTCTGGCATTGCCCTTCTTTAAGATTGGAACATAAACTGATCTTTTACAACCCAGAGGCCACTGTTGGGTTTTCCAAATTTGCTAGTATATTGAGTGCAGCTCTTGAACAGTATTATCTTTTAGGATTTTAAATATCTCAATCCAAATTCCTTCACTTCTTCTAACTTTATTGCTAGAAGTGCTTCCTAGGACCCACCTGACCCCATTCTCTAGGATGTCTGGCTCTAGATCAGTAGCCAAACTATTATGGTTATTAATCATGTTGGGATCTTTCTTGTATACTTTTTCTGTATATTCTTGCAAGCTCTTTTTAATCTATTCTATTTCTGTTAAGTCCTTCCTACTTTTTTGTCTTTTATGGTGCCCATTTTTGCACAAAAAGTTTCCTTAATATCTCTAATTTTCTTGAAGAACTTTCTTGTCTTGGTGGGGAATCTGCATCCTGGAGGCCACATGTGGCCTTCTAGTCCTTAAGTATGGCCTTTTGACTGAGTCCAAGTTTTACAGAACAAATCCCTTTATTAAGTTCTGTGATGTTTGGATTCATCCGAAGGGCTGCACTTGAGGACTTAGAGGGCCACATGTGACCTCCAGGCTGCTGATTCCCCACCCCTTGTCTTTACCATTCTATTGTTTTCTTCTGTTTCTTTGTATTGCTCATTTAAGAAAACTTTTTTTCTCTTTGCTATTCTCTGCAATTTTGCATTCAGTGAGTCTGGCTCTCCCTTTCTCCTTTCCCTTTGCCTTTCCCTTTCCTTCTTCCTTAGCTATTTGTAAAGCCTCCTCAGACAACCTTTTCACTTTCTTGCTCTTCTTTTTCTTTGGAAAGTTTTTTTTGTTTGTTTGTTTTGTTGCTGGCTCCTGTACAATATTGCAGACTTCTGCCCGTAGTTCTTCAGGCACTTTACTTACCAGATCTAATCCCTTAAATCTTAATATTCATCACTTCCACTTCACATTAATCAGGAATGCTATTTAGGTCGGTCTGAGGGTTTTCCCTACTTTCTTCAATTTGCACCTGAATTTTGCAATAAGAAACTCATGATCTGAGCCACAGTTGTCTCCAGGCCTCATTTTAGGTGACTGTATAGAGTTTCTCCACCTTTGGGTGCAAATTATGTAATGAATCAGATTTCAGTATTGACCATCCGGTGATGTCCATGTATAGAGTTGCCTTTTAGGTTGTTGAAAAAGATTGTATTTAAGTATTATATCTCCCCTCCCTCCCTCAAGTAAGGTTTTTAAGGATAAAGACAATCATTTTTATCTTTATTTTGCCAGTAGTAGGTTTTGGAGTGATCTTATCGAACTAGAAAAAAAAGCAAGAAAGAGCCATCACTCATAACACTTCCTATCCAGAACTACTTTCTGTCTCTAAAATTTCTACGTGCTGCTTCATTGCACAGGTCATCTATTAGGTTGGTCAACTAGTAGGCTACTTTCTCTGTTTTGCTTAAAGATGCTTGGTCCTATGCGTTATATAGCCTTAGCTATTTTCTCCACTATACTGTCACCTGCTGGCTATTCACTGAATTGCAGCTTCTATGGGACCTCTTCCTTCTCAGGGAGTAAACACAGCACTTGTGTTCTTGCTAGCACATAGTCTCAAGGTTATTTCAGCTTTTATAAATCGTGTCCACAGCCATGCCCAATCCTCTAACAAAAGCCCTCAGGTCATGTCCGTTCTTTATACTGCTTTATTTCCTCCCAATTTCACCCCCTCAGGCTGTCTGCTATTTGTGTTGGGGTGAGAAAATTCCTTTAAGCTTCCATCATGCTCCTGGCCTCTAACTCTATACAAATTACACTGGACCTTGCTCATCAAGGCCAGAAGCACTGGGTGGAGCTGGTGAACTTTGTCCAGAATTCCTGCTGACACTAAGCTCTCCTTTCTCCCCCTAGTTGGGATTCGGTAAATGTTTGTTGATTGAATGACTTGTTGTATAATCATCATAACTCGGAATTCCAGCTTTGTAGGACAATGTGGCTCATTCAAACTGGTGAGAAGACTGTGAAAGAATGTTATAGACCTTAAGGTGAGGAAATGAAAATCCTCAGAGCTGGTTTTAAAACAATAAACGCACAGAGGGACATAAAGGAGACTTCTTCTGGAACCAACTTTCTCTACTCTCTCTCACAGTTGCACAGATTACTTACTGTAAAGATTACATCCAATGGGAACTGGGACATACTTTTTTCAGAAACTGGAAAGTACAGCTTCCAATATTAAAGAAACAAGACTATGAATAGTTTGGAGCACGGGAGTAGAGCTTTAATATCAATAAATAAACATGTATTAAGCACCTACTACGTGTGACGCATTGTTCTATGCACTGAGGATACAAAAAGAGACAAAAGATAGCCCCTGACCTCAAAGAGCTTACAATGGAATGGGAGAGAAAACGTGTAAACAAATTCAAAGCATTAGAGTGGAAGGGACTCTCAATGTCATCCAGACTGTCTCTTTCATTCTACTATGAAGAAACTAGCCCCAAGGAGGTGAAGTGACTTGCTCAGTGTCACACAGGTTGAAAGTCAGTCAGTAATTATTGATTAAGCTTTTACTAAATGCCAGGTCCTAGGCTAAGCACTTAAATGGCAAAGATGGCATAAAGATCAAAGTTCTCAGACTCCATGTCCAGGATTCTTTTCAATACTAATTTTTGTTATGTCTCAAAGCTATGTGATAGTTTTCTTGGTTCCTGAAAATCTTGCTTCCTGTGAATATGAGTGTGAATGTGTTGGTCATACATAGGCAGGGCTATACCCCATGGAGCATGCCTTCTTTTAGGGTCAGGCTGAAGTCAGTAGGCACAGGTGCAAAGCTAAGAGGGGCTCCATAATGGAGGAGAGGGTGAAGGACACAGTCCACTAGCTCCCAGGACCCAGACATCATTCCTGGTGTTGGTGTCAAACAAGGATATATGTGGATATGTTTTTTAAGCCTGATGACCAATGAAAGGAAAAAAGTGAGGGGAGAAAGTCTATTTTAAGTTTAAAAAAACTTGTCCTGAAACATCACAGGCTATTTTGTAATTACTATTTGTCAGCTTGCCCTCTCCCTCCTGACCAGTATTTTGTCCTTTAACCACTGCCAAGATACTGAGAAAATTGCTGGCTTGACAAATTGCAGGAGTCAGCCTGTGCTTGTGACAGCTCACCAGTTTTGCTTCATGTCCCCTGGGTGCAAATTTCCTAATGCCCCTGCATTCTATAAATCCTTGGTTATTCCATTAAAAAGAAAAAAAAGGTTAGTGCTTAAAAAATAGATGCATTTCCATGGCATTGTGATTCATCTGTACTTCTAATTCAGCCAATGAAATGAATGATGGCCTGCCCAGTTTACACTTCATTGGCTCACAGTTTCCATTCTCAGCATTCAGAAACCAGAACAGTCTGACAAATCCTCTCCAGAGGAAAGAACACACCACCTAATCTGTATTTATGGCAAGGAATTCTTTTTTTTCTATTTCCTATTTTTCGATTTCTATTTTTTCTTGTTGAGTCCTTCATACCCTTTTTGGAGTCAATTTAATATTTATTTTTCCCCAATTACATGCAAAAACCATTTTTAACATTCACTTTTTTAAAATGTGGAGTTCCATATTCTCTCTTTCCTTTCCTCTCATCCTCCCCTCACTGAGAAAGCAAGCAATTTGATACAGGTTATACATGTGTAATCATACAAAATATATTTCCATGTTAGTCATTTTGTGAAAGACAAAAAAAACCCAAGGAAAATAAAGAAAGTAAAGAAAAAGTATGCCTTAATCTGCATTCAGATGCCATTAGTTCTTTCTCTGGGGATGGAAAGCATTTTTCATCATGAGTCTTTCATAGTTGTCTTGGATCATTGTATTGCTGAGAATAGCTATGTCATTCACAGCTGATCACTGTATAATATACATATTATACAATATTCTCCTGATTCTGTTCATTTCACATTGCATCAGTTCATGCAGGTCTTTCCAGGTTTTTCTAATATCATGTTGCTTGGCAGTTGTTATAGCACAATAGTATTCCATCACAATCTTGTATAACAACATGGTCAACCATTCCCCAATTGATGGACAACCCTCAATTTCCAGTTCTTTGCCACCACTAAAAAAGTTGCTATAAATATTTTTTGTACATATAGGGTCATTTTTCTTTTTGCTTTTTATATCTTTGGGATATGTATAGACCCGGTAGAGATATTGCTAGGTTAAAGGGTATGCATGGTTTTTAGCCCTTTGGCTATAGTTCCAAATTACTCTATAGAATGTTTCAACTTTACCAACATTGCGCTATTGTTTCAACTGTCCCACATCCCCTCCACCATTTGTCATTTTTTCTTTTCTGTCATATTAGCCAATCTGATAGGTGTGGGGTGGTAGTCCAAAGTTGTTTTAATTTGCATTTCTTTAAACAATAGTGATTTAGAGCATTTTTTCATATAACTATAGATAGCTTTGATTACTTCATCTGAAAACTGCCTGTTCATATCCTTTGACCATTTATCAATTAAGGAATGGATCCTATTTCTATAAATCTGGCTTAGTTCACTGTATATTTGAGAAATAAAATTTTTATCCGAGAAACCTGCTGTAAATTTTTTTCATACTCATGATTACTGTATATTTCTCTCCAACAAATTTTTTTCATACTCATGATTACTGTATATTTCTCTCTGTTTATCCTATTCTCTCTCTTCTTTCACTCTGTCCATTCTCAAAAGTGTTTTGCTTCTGACTTTTACCTCTCCCAATCTGCCCTCCCTTCTATCAGTCCTGCCCTTCTTTCTTATTCCCTTCCTCTCCTGCTTTCCTGTATAGTAAAACAGATTTCTATACTCAATTGAGTGTATGCTATTCCCTATTTGAGCCAATTTGGATGAGAGTAAGGTTCATGCCCTCCTATTGTGTCCCTCATCTTCTCCTCCACTTTAAGAACTCTTTCATGCCTCTTTTATTTCGGATAATTCACCCCATTCTACTTCTCCCAGTGAACTTCTTTTTCTCACCCCTTAATTTAATTTTTTAAGATAGTTATCCCATCATATTCAACTCACAACTGTGCCCTCTGTCTATGTATGTTCATTCTAAGTTTCTTAATAATGAGAAAGTTCTTAGGCAATACAAGTATCATTTCCCATGTAAGAATATAAAGAATTTAACCTTATTAAGTCCCTTATTACTTCCCTTTCCTGTTCACCTTTTTGTTCTTCCCTTGAATCTTGTATTTGAAAGTAAAAATTTCTATTCAGCTTTGGTTTTTTCAAAAGGAATGTTTGAAAGTCCTCTATTTCATTGAACATCAATTTTTCCCTCTGCAGAATTATACTTAGTTTTGCTAGTAGGTGACTCTTGGTGGTAATTTTATCTTCTTTGCCATCTGGAGTATTGTATTCTAAGCCCTCCAATCCTTTAACGTAGAAACTGCTAAATCTTCTGTTATCCTGACTGTGTATCCATGGTAATTGAATTGTTTCTTTTTGACTGCTTGCAATATTTTCTCCTTAATCTGGGAGCTCCAGAATTTGATTATAATATTCCTGGGAGTTTTCATTTTGGTATCTCTTTCAAGAAGTGATAACTGCATTCTTTCCATGTCTATTTTACCCTCTGGTTCTTGTCTAAACTCTTCTAAATATGGCTTTCCAGTAGAACAATAATTTTTAAATTATATCTCTTGGATCTATTTTCCAGGTCAGTTGTTATTCCAATGAGATATTTCACATTTTCTTCTATTTTTTTTTTCATTTTTTAAAATTTTGTTTTATTGTTTCTTGGTGTCTCATGAAGTCATTAGTTTCCACTTGCTCAATTCTAATTATTAAGAAATTATTTTCTTCAGTGAACTTTTTTCATTTGGTCAATTTTGTTTTTTAAGGGGTTCTTCTCTTCATTGGATTTTTGTGTCTCTTTTACCATTTGGCCTAGTCTGTTTTTTAAGATGTTATTTTCTTCAGTATTTTTTGTGCCTAAACTATTGACTCTCTTTTCCATTATTTTCTTGTGTCACTATCATTTCTCTTCCCAATTTTTCCTCTATCTCTATTATTTAATTTTTAAAATCTCTCTTGAGTTCTTCCATGGTCTGAAACCAATTCATATTTTTCTTTGAGGATTTGGATATAACAGTTTTGACTTTGTTGTTTTTTTCTGAGTTTGTGTTTTGATCTTCTCTATCTCTGGGGTAACTTCCTATAATCAGCATCTTTTCCTACTGTTTGCTCATTTTCCCAGCCTATTTCTTGACTTTTAACTCTATGCTAAAATGGGGCTCTACTTCTGAGTGGAGGGGACACTGTCTCAAGCTTGAGTTTTTTGGTGCAGCTGTTTTCAGAGGTAATTCTGGAGACTTGTAAGTTTTTGGTTCTTCCAAACACACATCTTGGGAGGCATGTGTTTACTACTTTCCTAGCCTGTACTCTGGTCTGCGAGACACCAAAAGCACTCTTTTCTGCCCTGGAACTGTGATCAGGGTTCCTGCTTCTCTGCCTTTTCTTCACCATCTTGGTTTTGCCCTCCAGCTAGGGGTCATTCTTCCCAAAAGAGCTCCTTCCAGGCTATGGTAAGCCATGAGGTGGCACAGCATATAGAAGGCTAGAACTGATGTCAAAGACCTGAGTTCAAATCTCATCCCAAACACCAGCTGTGTGACCTTTGGTCAAATCTCTTAACTTCTGCCTGCCTCAGTTTCCCCATCTGTTTATCAGAGATAATAACCCCTACCTCCTGGGGTTGTTGTAAAGGATGGAATGAAATAATATTTGTACAGTATTTTTTGCAAACCTTAAAGTGCCATAAATACTATCCATTATCATTCTCATCCCCAGCCTTATTGCTCACTGAAGGCATATAACCTGAAGAGATAATTAACATTTACCTAGTAATTTCTGGTTTACAGAAGCAGTCATGGGTATAATGGAGAGAGCTGGATTCAGAACCGGAAAAGTTCAGCTTCAAAGCCTGCTTCTGACACCCAATGACTGTGTGACCCTGAATAAGTCACCTAACTACTCAGGGAGCACTCTAGGTAACTCTTTAACACCATATGTTGCATGGAAGTAATGACCTGCATAAGGAGATAGTGTCTCCTCTGTTGGGAATTTTCCATACCACCAAAGTCACAAAATTCAACCCTTGTCTCCCTTAGCAGTTTATAGGTGATTTTATGAACATCTCATCTCATGCTCACAACAATCCCATGAAGTAAATATCACAGCAATTTTTCTTTCCATTTTGCAGATAAAGAAACTGAAGACCAGAGAGTTTAAGTGAATTGCCCAGGGTCAGATAGGGTTTGAACTTAAGTCTTCCAAACTCCAAGTCTAGCATTGCAGGCATACCACATAACCTCTGATCCAAGCATAAATTTTGATGGGCTGGAGAATATAGACTGGGGAGTAGATGGTGGGTCTTTTCTCCTTGTGTACATTAAACTCTAAGTAGAGAATTATGGTTAATGTGTGAACATTTCTGAACAATGATCACCTTAGGAAAGTCTGATAAGGAACAGTGAGTAATATGATATAAAGAAAAGATCCCTGGTTTTGGAGCCAGCAAAACTGCATTCAAATCCTGGGGCAACTATTTCCTACATGTGTAACTCTAACTGAGTCATTTCCCCCTCTAGGGTTTGGATTACATAGTCTCGAGGGGCTCTTGTGCCTCTAAATCTATGATCTTATGATTTTTACTAAGTACATCTATTATGAGCCATTTGATAAGAATAAATAAAATGTTAAGATTCAGGAGTGTAGGTAACAACATTCTAGTCTCCCAAAGTCTAGGTTTCCATGGACAGGCTCAGTCTGGAGATGTGGGTTCTGAAACCATGATCCTTTTTTTTTCTTTCCCAGAATAACTCATGGGAAAAATGAAACTATAATTCAAATGTGACTCATATTCAAGCCTGCCACTAACTACAGTATACCAGACACTGTACTAGGAACTGGGAAAACAAAGACAAAAATGGGAAAAGTTCCCTGATCTCAAGAAGCTTACATTCTGCTACCAGGAAACATCACTTTCCTCTGTCCACAGTATAAACTGTGTAAACTTTACAATGTTTACAACATTTCTCCATTTTATAATATTTACGCAATAAATGTAATACACAGATTGATTCTGGCCCAGGTACTTTTTCCTACTAAGTGATCCTAGATCTGGCCTCAAGATCAGAGTAGGTTCGGTCCAAGAGGACTTGATCTCTAAAGAGAGAAATCAGACTTTCCTGCACATACTTTTAGGACCTTTATAATCCCAACTTAGAACCCCAGGGAAAAATCACTTAAAGCTTAGGTTGATTTATGTCCAAGGTCTGTCCAAAAGGAATTAAAAAGGTACTCAATGTACAAAGTAGTTCAGATACAGGACAGCTATTTATTTCCTCCACACAAAAAACTCACAAGCACACATTGATAAACTGAAAATATGGGATAATATGAGCAAAGCACTTTGAAAACTCAGTGTTTTATAAATGCTGTTGCTATTAATAAATATTATTTATTAACCATAGTTGTGATTAATTATTTAAATGGCTATTATTAGTTATAGTCATAATTAATTAATTGATAGTTATAATTAATTACTAAAATAACTATACTTATTAAATGCAAAATATATCTACAAAGTAAATTAAATGTATTTTCAGTTGTGTGCGTCTAGGGGAGAGAACCCTAGTAACTCCGGTCCCTGGACTTAAATATTCTCTCAGATCCCTTCTAGTTCAAGATCTATGACCCTATGACTCATGGTCAATGCAAATAAGATTTTCCTGGATTTACTTGAGGTTGCTACATGGCACAGAGATTGTGTGTGTGTGTGTGTGTGTGTGTGTGTGTGTTTACAGAAATACAGCCCCTACTCACTATGCAATTCTTGACACATATTGGTGGTTAATTACCAGTGATCTGGGATTATGGACTATGTCCTTCCTCTCTTGGCAGGGTACAGGAAGAGCTAGATCTGGTTTCCTAAACTGTAGAGAAAAGGACAAGTTAATTATTGTTTACTCAACATCTTTTGAAAGGTAGCAAAGAAAATTCTGCTGGGTAAATGAGGTTGGTTGTTCAGGAAAGAGGGGGAAAAAATCTTCCCCACATTTAAAGATATAGAGGGAACCGGTAGGTGGAGCTGTGGACAGAGCACTGGAATCAGGAGGTTCTGAGTTCAATTACGGCCTCAGATACTAGCTATGTGGCCCTGGGCAAGTCACTTAGTCCTGATTGCCAACCTGCTGAAACAAACAAAAGATATGGAGATACATTCATGGAAGTAGGTAGACATTTTTGGAAGAATGGATATACCTATAGACTCCTCTTTCAGCATTACAACAAGGGTATATCTCCTGTTCTCAGTCCCAAAGCTATGAATGTCCCCCTCATACAAAGCTGGTCATCTCCTTTCATGTGGTGTGGTGCAGTAGCTAGACCATAGGACTTGAAGTGAGAAAAAGCTGAGTTCAAATCTTGCCTCAAACATTTATTCGCTGTGAGACCTAAGCAATACCTACTTACTCAACTTTTCTGGGCTTTTGTTTCTTCTGTAAAATGACAGATCTGGACTGGACCTCTGTAGTCTCTTCCGGTTTCAAATCTGTGATCCCATGTGTTTGACTAGGGGGGACTGGAATTTTCATTTTCTGTAAGAAGTTAACAATTGACACATAGGATAGTGGGGAGAGTAGATGACTATGAACCAGGGCTCTGCAGCACAGGACACGGCTTTGCACTTGGCTTTTCATGGCCCAAAGGGAGGGCTTAGTCTAACAGAAAAGAATAGAAGTAAAGTCTCTGTGGATTTCTTGTGGCTGGTGCTTTAACCAGCTTCTGTATACATTTTCAGGAGACTAAATTTATACACCTAAAATATGCCTAAAAATAGAGTCACGTCTAGCCTTTCTTGAGTCAGAGCTGGGACAGTTAACATAGAGGAGGCTTTGGACTTGGAGACGTAAAAAGGAATTCCAAAACACTGTCTAGTAAGGAGAAAACAGAGAACCTTGGCTCGCCTTGAGGCTGGGGAAGTCATTAGTGGGGACTGAGGGGGTGTGGGAGCAGGGCAGGGCTAGGAATGGGAGTAGTTCACCTCAAGTGTGCTGCAAACTCCTCTCCCCTAACCCATCTAGTGACCCAGTGACCCTGGCCTTCTGCTGTTCCTTGAACAGGATGCTCCATCTCCTGACCCTTGGTATCTTCACTGGCTGTCCCTCATGCCTGGAATTCTCTCCCTCCTTATCTCCACTTCCTGACTTCCTTCAGATCCCACCTAAAATCCTACCTTTTTCAGAAAGCCTTGCCTAATCTCTTTATTATTTCCAATTTCTCCTGTCTGTAGCTTGTTTATACATAGTTCTTTGCACATTGTCTTCCCCATTAGTATTAGTTCCTTGAGAGCAGGGATTTTATCTTTTCTTGTAGCTCTGGTGCTTAGTACAGTGCCTGGCACTTAATAAAAGTTTATTGACTGACTGATGGATCAGTGGAAAAATACTATCTGGTAGCTTCCTGTTTTAACTATTCTTGATAATTAGGGACAATGCTTAGTAATTTCTATCTGCTAAATGATTACAAATACTGTCAACATCTTCTAAATTTTAGTGCCCTGGGGGAAAGTCCCCATCACACTAACCTCGTAATAATTTTGTCTAGAAAACTCCCTCTTCCTCGAGATATCTCTTCTTTGAGTCATCCTTGTGGCTAGTCAGACTTTGTGGAAAGAAAAGAATCCCCTCTTCTTTAAAGGGAGTGGGTGGGGAGTTGTGGGAGGCACATCATCCAGAAGAGAGAACACTGGAATTGTCTGTGTTTGAATGACAAGTGGACGGGAGGAAGGAGGAGAGGAGCTGTTGTGGAAATTCCAATTTATTGGGATTTTTCAAAGGGAAAACACATTCTGGGAATTTGAGGGCACCATCAGCCTTCTTTCCAGTCACCCAGATTTGCAATTCCAGTCTCTTCCTTGACTTCTACCTCTCCCTCTCCCCACATAGCCAATCAGTTGCCAAATCTTGCTTTTTGGACCTCCACAATATTTCTAGCATAGTAGTTTGTTGTACACAGAATAAAAGGAAATAGAAATGAAACAATCCTAGATGGAGACTTTCCTTTCCAGCCACTCCCTCCCCCTATTTCATTCCTAGATCTTCAGATGTGAATGGGATAGAATTCCTGTTGTTTCCGCCCCCCCCCCCCCCATAACTGCAGGTTTTGGAAAGAAATGAGTACAAGGGAAAAATACTACCTATCTCAGGTTCATAGACTGAAAAAAGAAGAGTGAGTGGAGGGAATAAGGAAGACTTGTTTTAGATCAGGGCCAAAAGAGAGAGAAAGTAGTTATCTGATGTGGGGGAAGCTAGGTGCCAAGCCTGGAGTCATCTTTCTGAGTTCAAATCTGGTCTCAGATATTTAGTAGTTGTGTGACCCTGTGCAAGTCACTTGACCCTGTTTGCCTTACTTATTCACCTGTCAAATGAGCTGAAGAAGGAAATGGCAAACCATTCCAGTGTCCTTGCCAAGAAAACCCCAAATGGGATCTTGATAAGTTGGATATGACTGCAATGATTGAACATTGACAAACTGTCTGATGATCACCTGCCAAATAGAACTCATAATATTTGTCAATCAGTCAATCAAGTAACAATCATTTATTAAGCACATACTGTGTGCCAGTTAGCACTCTAAATACTGAGGATATGAAGGCAAAATGAAATAGTCTGTACCCTCAAGGAGGCCACATTCTAACAAGGGAGACATACATATATAAGTATGTTCAGAACATATATAAAATGATTTTAAGGTAGTATTAATTCCCCTAATAGTTTGTGGGGAAATCCATGAAGATCTCAGAGAGAAGGAGGTCCAAGAACTTAGTAGTGAAGGAGGAGACCGGGTATTCTGGACCCCAAAGATAAAGCAGGAGGGCTTTCTAGGAATGGGGTGGCAGATTGCAAAGGGATGGAGATGGGAGATGAAGTATCAGATGTAAAAAACGAGTTAGTCCATATTGGTCACAATGTACACAGAAGTGAGTAATGTACAACAGGAATGGGAAAGTAGGTGGGAGCTGGATGGGGTGGGAATTTACATTATAGGCTGAGGATTTTTCTATTTTATTCTAAAAACCACAGGGGAAGGTAGGAAAGATTTTTGAATGTGGAGAATGACATGATTAATCTTTGTTTCAGGAATATCCATTTGGTAGCTATGTGGATGTGGATGAAAGATTAGTCAAGAGAGAGATGGGGGACAGCAATATCAATCAGAATGGTCAAGGTGCAAGATATTGAAGCCTGGAGTTAGGACCCAGGGCTGTGTAAGTGGAGACAAGAGGATGGATGGAAAAGGTTTTGTCGAGGTCAGATCCACCAGGCTTGCAACAGAATGGATATGGAGAATGAGGGAGCAGTGACAATTAATGATCAATTACTCAATCAGTCATTTCCCAAGTTCTCATTATATACCAGACTCTTTTCTAGGACCCAGAGTTACCAATATAAAAGTGACACTGTTCAAAGTAGCAAACCTGGGTGGCCTCAGCAGAAATGAGAAAGCTTGGAGGAGGGATAGGTTGTGTGTGTGGTGGTGGGAGATGAGCATGCAGGGGACGGGGAACAAAATGAGTTCCATAGGATGGAACAGTTTAAGGATCTGAGTATTAATATTTAAGACCAAAATAAAAAGGTTGTCTTTCTTTTCAACTTCTTTTCTGTTACAAGAGTTTTCTATTTAGTCAACAGCAGGGGTGAAACAAGGAGTATTTGTGGCAGGGAGGAGATGGGATCTGGGGGAGGAATGTAGCTGAAGCCCTGGACATAATAGAAAAGAGGAGAGACTTAATGATTCCACACTCAGAGATGAATTGACGCTATTTCACATTTTATGAGACTTTTGAAAGGCCTAATGTTTCATGCCATTGACTCTAGCTAATGAGCCTAATGGACTTGGAAATTATGCCTGAAAAGATCGCCTGCTCAAACAGCTTTTCCAGGTTCCCTAAGTTTCTTTTCACAGGGGCCACTTCCTGGCAACAATGCCATTTGTTTACCCAGAAAATGAGAGGAGACACTTTTATAGCACATCTCCATGGTGTGCTGGCCAGTCACTGATGAAACCCAGGCCTTACCTCTTGGGGCAGAATTCTGGACAGCAAAGGCAACAGTGGATTCCAAGCAAGAAGGACATTCTATTAGAGGCATAAGAAAGAAAAGGATTTATTCCTGTTCTCCTTATCCTCTGGAACTCATGTTTCATCTGCATTCAAAGGGTAATTGGTAAATCAGAAGACAGATGTTTCTGCCACATTGAAAGTTTTTGTCTGTTGGCTTAAAGGCCTCTGCTTTTGTCCACAGGGAACATTTCCTTCTCTCTTGCTGTTTGGAGTTACTGGACTCTCCTAGGAGGAAATGCATTCATCTCCAAAGTTCGGATATTTATCAATGACTAAGAATGTTTGCACTTGGAAGTACTCAGAGCCTTATCATTTTTGAATGCTAAACTTTTAAAAAAAAAATCTTCAGAGTGAGTCTGTTCATGTCTCACTGAGCAAATAGAGTTTCTTATGAATAATAATAGAGGCATGAAAACCAATGAAATAGTCACTAGTATTGTATCCTATATCCAGGATCCTCAGTTTCCTCATCAGTAAAGCAGGAAGAGTACAGCAGTGGGACAGTGGATAGAGCGCCAAGCCTGGAGTCAGGAAGATCTGAGTTCAGACACTTACTAGCTGTGTGACTCTGGGCAAGTTATTTAAACCCTGTTTGCCTCAGTTTCCCCATCTGTAAAATGACCTGGAGAAGGAAATGGCAAACTATTCCAGTATCTTTGCCAAGAAAAACTCAAATGGGGTCACAGAGAGTCAGACATGACTAAAATGACTGAACAGCAATAAAATGGGCATAACCGTAACACTTACCTCATAGGGTCGTTATGAAGACATATGACATTTTATATGTATATGTATATATATATATACATATATAACATATAAAAGTGTTTTGCAAACCTTTAAATGCTATGTAAATGCAAGCCATCATCATTATCATTTAGGAGACTTCAGAGGCCATATAGCCCTTATACCCCACCCCCCAAGACCTTGAGGTGACCAGATTTTCCAGAAGACAAAATCCAAGAAATAAAGGAACAAGAAAATAAACGACCTCAGACCTCTGTACATAAACGCACAAAGTGCAGGTTACTAGCAAGTTACCCTGCAGATACTGAGGCAATGAGGTGAATTTGACCTTACAGGTAGAGGGGGTGCCTTTCCCCTGCCTCAGAGACTCCGAATCTTGTAATCCTTGCCTAGATATTCATGGGGTGGGAGAACCCACTCCAGAAATTTCACTCCCTGAAATTTTGTGGGATGCCATTCATGACAGGAATAAGGCTCTGAAGGGTACAAACAGAGCAGGATAAGACGAGGGGATGGCCCAGAGCAGCCATCTATAATAAGAACATGTACCTTCAGGAGGAAACACAGAAGCTACAATGAGGAGGGATGGTGGAAAACATTTGAGTGAAGAGCCAAGTCTACATACCACCTGGACAGAAAAAGGAAACACATAGGCAGTTTAGGAAACATCACAAGCCCAGGGCTGAGCACAGTGCTTGGCACAAAGCATGTGCTTAAACAATACTTTTTCTTTCATTCATTCATTTACTCATTCATTGTGCTAAGAGGCTATAGTTGAGTTCTTGTGACTGCACATAGTTCCTTCTATTTATCTTTCCTTCTAACTTGGCATTGACTTTGACCTTGGCTCTAACCTGTTGTTAATTTACCCGTACACTGATTTTGAGATGACTCCCAAGTTAGCAGTCAACTGTTTCCTGTTGGATAAGATAAAATCCATTTTTTCCTTTCTTTTCTTTCCATGATGTGCCATGATTTGGCACTTGCAACATTTGATAAGTTCTAGCACTCCTCTCGAGGTACTCAGGGTAGATGGGGGTGACTCTTCTGAGTAGTCTGTAAGCCTTTGGTCACTTTCATTTCTTCTTCCTGAGTTCATTTAAGTCCAATGAACATTTGATCAGTGTGTGCAGTGAGCCAGGCATCGGTGATATAAAGGAAAAAATAAAAATTGCCCCTGCCCTTGAGGGCTTACTAAGGGATTTGGATGACACGTATTTATTAAGTGCTTACTGAGTTCCAGTTTAAGCGCTGAGAATTCAAGTAAAAAGAAGGTCATTACTTGCCCTCTGGAAGCGCTCATTCTAACCTGGGAAGATAACACATAAAAGGCAAGGTGGAGAGAGCATGGGGGCAAAGTCCTTAGTCAGAAACATAGGTGAGAAAAGACTGAAGCATGGATGTCCCTCCCTGGTCTATGCCCAAACTGGAAGCAGTGGGAGGAGGGGACCAGCATGACAGAGAGATATTACAGGAGAAGATCCCAGGGGCTGGGAAAAGTAATATAAACACATATAAGGCAACAGATATCTGTTATATAACAGATATTAAGTAAATGTCATGGAAGGACATGGGAGAGGTAAGAAAAGACCATAGAACCCCCTCCCCTCAACTTCTCAGATTCTTTGGGATCCCTTCAAGGCTCAGATCAAGAGCCCTTTCTGGAGAAGAATCCCAAGAAACGGAGTGGGGAGCATTGTAGATCAGGTTAAAGAAATAGAGTTCAGAGATGGAATGTTGGTGCTGGGGGAGCAGTAAAAAGACTGATATGCCTGGGGAGGGTGGGTGGAGGAGGGGGATGACAGCAGAACAAACAACCACCAAGAAACCCCAACCCCTGCCCTGGTAGCCCAGGGGCTTGCATTAAGCTGACTCCTATTTTCCAAAGTATATCTCGCAATCCTGCACTGTGTTCACCTTTTAATGGAAGTCAACTGAACATACATCTGGGGGAGCTTGGTAAGCTCTGTCAAGTTGTCTCCTACATTTTTGTCTATTTTGTAGGTATTTTCCAGGAGTCCTGTAAGGATTAAATGCCCAAGTGTCCCATGAAATGATGTTACTTGTGACCTTTGGGTTGTCTTAACCATCTTATCTCATACACATACAGGGCAATAGTACCAGCTTGATTTCAAGCCATACCAGATTCTAAGAACCCAAGGTCAGGGGTGAGGAGGTCTTTGGTTCCTGGGGCTCAGAGATTTGGAACTAAGTGCTTAAACCATGCTCAGGGGACCTCCAGTGGATGTCTCCTCAGTCACAGGATTCCAAAATGGATATGGAACATGAATTCAGAATGGTTCCTAGGGACCTAGTCAACATGTTTTTCTTTCTCTTCCATAAGTGACAGAGGCAGGGAGGGTCTGCACCGACTCAATCACTGCAGGACCCTAGACAGTGACTGACCCTAAAGACTGGTCATTTCTCCTCCAATGGAGGGTAATTATCACTTCCCATTCCCTTTATCAACATATTTAAGAGTCAACATTTGCTAAAGTGAAAATCACCTCTCTTTCTCTCTTCTCTCAATCCTCACTTTTCTCTTCTTTTCTCTCTATCACTCTTTCCTCTCTTCTCTCGTTTCCTGTTTTCTTCTTCTCTCCTCTTCCCTCTTATTTTCCCTTCTCTCTTTCTCTCCCTCTCCTCCCTTTTTCTCCCTCTCTGTGTCTGTCTGTCTTTCTCTCTTTGTCAACCTGTCCATCTGTCTCTTGTCTCTTCTAGTCCTCTTATCCCTATCCATTCTTCCCTTCCATGGTCCATGCCATTTCATGCTCCATTATATCCCATAACCCCTTAGTCCATTGCTGACAACTCTCCGTTATCCTATGTCTCTTCCCTTCAAACTCTTTCCATCTTCTTGGGATAATGGAAATGTGGCTCTCCTTAAAAGATGGCTTATCCCTGTTTACACTCTCTAACTAAGTGCTCCTTCCTATGTGCTCCCTGACTTGCTGGGAAGAGAATATGATTAGTCTTATGTCTTACTCCTTACTCTTATATCTAGACTGTTTCCTTTTCCCCCCTATTCATCTTTATCTCAGTCCATAGGAGCACAGGTGGAGAGCTGGAAGGGTCATCTAGCATAATTCCCTCATTTTACGGACAAGGAAACGGAAGCCCAGGGAAATTAAGTGATTTATTGAGGCTCACACGGCAAATACCTATCTGAGGTGGGATGCAAACCCAGGTCTTCTTGATTCCAAGTCCAACTCTCTATTTCCTACACCATGTTGCCTCCCATCTCCTTATTGCCACCATGAACCCACCTTTAGATTGCGGACACTCAGAGAGAAGGGTCTTTCCTAACATTAATGACACTATCTTAAAACTATACAATTCGGCAAAAATAAGCAGCCAGAATTTGGTCTCATACCATGCCAAAACAAAAAAGGTGTTTTTTTTAAAAAGTTCACCCTGCTACACTTGCAGGGCCAATGGTTCACCTTGCTCTGCCTGCAAGGCCAACCACAAAACAAAACAAATTGCCCTGTTTTATTTGCAAAATTAGCTGGAGACAAAAACAAGTTGTCTTAGTGTTAAAGCTCCCTGTATTCTTGGCTTAGGGGGATTCTTCTTTCTGGGATCCTCAGTAACTATGTGCACCTCAAAGAAAGCTTCTGACATGGGTCCAAGTTGTAAACTCCGGACAGTTTCTAGTTCTTGCCATGACAAGGTTATTCTCTCTCCTTTCTCATGGACGTTCTCTCCATCCCTACCCTAGTCCTACAAACTGAAAAAGTAATGCTCATGTTGAAGTTCTTTTAAACATTCTGGTCTCCCAACTCATCAGCTTCCTAAACAACCTTGATTTCTATCTTCACGCTACATTAGCCATCCACAAAGATGATCATGCCCTTGATATGACAATTACCAATAATTACTGTCTTCATTTTGTATACATCTTATAGACACTCATTGTATTTTCCCCAATCTGTTTTTGCACTGGAGATTTTGGGTACAGAATGGTATTTGATACTTACTTTTAGGGTTATAGGAGTAATATTGATGGAATATATATATATTTTAACACTATAACTTCTAAGCCCCCACTGATGTGTTCCTCACTGACAACTAACAGTTGACTTCATTAGAAAAGGTATTTATTAAGAAAGTGTAGTGAGAATTGTTGGGACAAAAACATTTTCCCCAAAACTTGGGGCAGATTCTTCCACAAATATGCACAATATCTATGTAGAATGAGCCAAAACCTGATGTTTATTAGTAGTGAGGAACCTGTATGGAGAATACAAAGGGGTAATTTAAAATTCCTTCAATGCAAGTACTTTTCTCCCTTTGTAGTATCATTGTGAAGTTTCCTTGAGTTCTCTACTGAGGTCTGAAGGTCAGTGACTTTATAGAGTCCATGAACAGCACTTCTCTCTGCCATGAAGGGTCACTCATCCTTGGTTGATTCCGTGTCTGTTTGTCCTCAGTATATTTCTCGGCTATCATTTTTGACTCATCTGCACTCATCCACTGCCCCTCCAACAGGTGCTACAATTATTGTTGCCATCCATCTCCTAACTCTGATAGGATCTTTGGAAAAACTGCACTCCCAGGGTTGCTTGGACACTTCAGTCATGGAACATCCATTCACCTAAGATCAGAAAGAAGACACATTTAGACAATGGCAACCATGTGCTCATACTGCCATGGTCAGGTGGAAGACAGGGCAGATACCTTCTCCATCCCACCCCACCCCCCAATTCTCAGGGAGAAAATTTTAATTAGTTCTCCCTCACCTGAAGCCACAAAAGAAGGAGATTGAAGAAGAGGTGGGCCACCCCTTTTGCATACCCATTGAACCAGTTCAACAACCCTAAGTCATCATTTCTACCAGCTTCCACCAACAATTAGACAATTCTTAGAGTGCAGAACTTGGAAAAACTGAGTTCAAATCCTACCTCAAGCACTCCCTAGCTGGGTGACCCAAAGCAAGTCATTTAACTTCTCAACCTCAGTTTCCTCATCTGTGAAATGAGGATAAGCATAGCACCTACCTCCTTGGGGCTTTGTGAAGATCAAAGGAGTTACTACATGTAGAATGTTTTCAAAACTTAATGTGTCATAGAAATATCATCCTCATCCTCATCGCCGCTACCACCACCTAAGTCTGTAATTAGGCTCACCCTCAAGCTTCGATATCATCATGTGAATTGAAACCAGGCAGGGAATGTCTGTATATTCTCCAAGGACTGGGTCCCATGGATCAGTCCACTCCTGTTGTATTTATTCTCTACCTATATGTTGTCTCCCTCTTTAGAGTGTAAGTTCCTAAAGCCAGAGGCTGTTCACTTTTGTCTCTGCATCTCACGGTTTAGGGCATCAATTGATTGGATAATTCTATCTCCATCATCCATAATTCTGAACTTCCCATTTTCTGGACTGGTACCTTCTCTCCTTCAATCTCCCCTTCTGACTTCCCTCTTAAAGCCTATTATTTCTCTTCCTTGTGCTCGCGAGGCCCTCCATCCTTTCTTTGTGATCGTACAAAGATACACTTCCTATGCCTCTCCTTCCTTCCTACCACAGTTTGAATGTTCTGGGTGACCAGTTCAATGACATACAATCACCTTTCTTGGAACTGCTCATCCCCTTGTCCTATCACCAGTCACATCTGGCCAACTACCACCCTCGGGTTATGGCCATCATCTGCCTTTTATTTTCCTGCTCACTGCAAGCCAAATATGCTTAGAGAAGTCATAAACAATGGGATCACTCCAAATTCTTGTTATCTAATTTCAGCCTCAATACTGTACAGCAATTCTTTTATCCTCCTCCGGTTTTCATCATCTATCATCCTCTCCTCAGTGACTTTAAACCAACAAGCATTTATTAAGCTCCTTCTTACTACAGAAAAGGGTTTGTGTTAGGCTCTGGAGCTAGAGAAACAAAGTGAAAATCAGCCTCTAGAGTCTGTCAGTTACTATCTGTGTGACCTTGGCAAAGTCTCTTAACCTCCTGAGACCTCAGTGTCCCTTTCTGTAATGATCTATGATTTTTTGATGCTATGGACACCAATTCTTCTAACATCAAGGAAAAGGTGGTTTTGGACTCATCCCAAACTGCTTGGTCACTTGGTTTCTCAGAGGAGGTGAAAATTTCACTGTGCTCTGCCTCGACCAGATCACATATGGAGTGCTGCTTTTGGTGTGGGATGCCATTGCTTAGGAAGGATATTGATAAACTCTAGAGAAACTCACTAAACTGCCACCAAGGAAAGGCTAGGGCTGGGTATTGACACTTTGATTCTAAATGAATCGCAGCCCCGGAAGACTGTTTCTTCTAAACTATACCTGCCTGCTGAGTCACTATCCAAGCAATGATAAAAAACACTCATTTCCCTTGTTCACTGTACAACTTTAAGCCACAGAAATTAATTACATCACCTGCAAAACCAACTCCTCTGTTTTGCATCCCAAAGGTCAATGTTCCATCTCAGAAATGGCTTTAGTGCTCCCAAACACAAGACTTGGCATATAAATATTTATCACCCGATAGACAGGGAGCCATTGTGCCCTGTTTGTTTACAGTTACCTGGGGCGAGGAGGCCACTGTCTGCTTCCTGTCCCAATTTCTCTTGCTCAAGACCTTGGGGGAGAGTTGTTGATATGACAGAGTGTTCTGTCCCAGTCTTCTTTTTCTGAGAATCAAAACACAGGGATATTAGGCAAACAGCCTCTGGGCACACAGTCTGCAAACTAGCTTGATATGAGGAGATATGGGGAGAGCAGAGATTTCCAGGTGTTGCCTGGAAAGATTAAACATTGGTTATAGGAAGAAAAAAAATAACCAAATCATCTCAGAAATGAATGGTTGATGAAAGTAGAAAGCCCACTTTCCCCCCCAAGCTGGCAAATTGGCCCCTGCTTTAACTGGCATTTCAAGTTCCCTTGTTTTCTGAATGAAGTGTTTTAACTAGTCTGAGACAGTGCAAATGAAGAAGCAGGTAGGAATCGCTGCAAATACAGAGCCGCACTTGCTCTTGGGAATGACTGTATTGGAACTTGTCTGAGAAAGATCTTAGTGGACTTAGGATGACTTCATTGTGAATCAATGGTGTGATAGAGCAGCCATGGGAAGTAACCTAGTCAGACTGGAGGAGACCTTAGAGGCCATTTGATCCAAAACTTCCATTTGACAGATGAAGAAACTGAGATTCAAGGAAACTAAGTGACTTTCCCAGTTTGCAGAGGTAACAAATGACATGGAGTGTTGTGTTCAGTTCTGGGCACCACCCATTAGGAAGGATATTTATATACTTAAGAGCATCCAGAGAAAAAAAGCCACTAAGGTTCCTTCTTAAATATATGATCCTGTGAATCAAGAAGGTGAAGAGCTTTGAGGCCATTGTATGTGAAGATTGCCTAAATGAAATATCAGGTGTTTGTTTGGGAGAATGAGAGACTTGGGAGGCAGGGGGAGATCAGCGTCTGCCTTTGAGTATCAAGGGCTGTCATGAATAAGGGATTAGATTTCTCCTCTTCTTTCTTCCTTTCTTTTTCTTTCTTTCTTTTTTCTTCTTCTCCTCCTCCTCCTCCTCTTCCTCCTCCTCCTCCTTCTTCTCCTTCTCCTTCTTCTCCTTCTTCTTCTTCTTCTTCTCCTTCCCCTTCTTCTTCTCCTTCTTCTTCTTCTCCTCCTCCTCCTCCTCCTCCTCCTCTTCCTCTTCTCCTCCTCCTCCTCCTCCTCCTCCTCCTCCTCCTCCTCCTCCTCCTCCTCCTCCTCCTTCTTCTTCTTCTTCTTCTTCTTCTTCTTCTTCTTCTTCTTCTTCTTCTTCCTGTTCCATGGACTCAGAAGACAGAACTAGGATTTATGGGTGGAAGTTGCAAAGCAGTAAATTAGGAAAAAAGATGCTAATGATTGGAGACATAATAGTCTGCTTTCAGAGAGACTGAAGGTTCCCTTTCCCTTGAGGTCTTGAAGCAAAGACTAGATTTGTGCATTATATGGGTCAGGGAAGGTTCTTGTTCTGATATAAGGTGAAGTAGGTGGTCCTTTCAGCTCTGAGGTTTAATGACTCTGAAGATCACTTTCTAGGACTGCAGGAGAGGGCTGGTTTCTTCAAGGCAGAGATGCTGAAGGAGGGGAAAAGGAAATACAAATTAGGAGGATGGATGTGCAAAAAGGATTGATAACAGGAGGGACTTCCTAACAAGGAGAGCTGTCCCAGAGTGAGAGAGGTTGCTTTGGAAGGTGGTGGCTGCTCTTTCATTGGAGTTGAGAGGAAGTAGGAAGGAAACAAGCATCTAATAAGCACCTACTGTGTTCCAGAAACTATTTTAAACCCTTTACAAATATCTTATTTGCTCCTTACAACAACCCTGGGGGGTAAATGGTATAATTATATACATTTTGCAGATGAGGAAACTGAGACAAATAGAGGTTAAATTACTTGACCAGCAGGTGTCTGAGGCCAGATTTTAATTCAGGCCTTCCTGACTCCAGGTCTTGCACTTTGTCCACTGCCTCAAACAGGCTAAATGACCATTTGTTGGTCATAGTATAGTGGAAGTTTTTTTGTATTACCTTAGATTTACTTTTCTATGTAGCTGTTTTCTTCCCCCTCCCCCAAAGAACATAAATTCCTTGAAGGCAGGTGCTGATTCACTTTTTTCTTTGTATCAGAACTTAGCATGGTATCTAGAACACAGTAGGTTGATGGGAACTGAAGGGCACTCTGGGAAACACCCCATTTGTTCTTAGAATCTTCTTATCAAAGTCATTCGTTACAAAGAGCAGTTGATTCTCAGAAAGGCTTTTGCTGTGGAATAAAATTTGGAGAATTTTCTATTTTATAATTGTTCTTTAGTCTGAGAAACTTTCCAGAAATTTTACTGAAAAGATAACAACCCAGATATATTCATCTACCAGTCAAGAACAGAAAACAAATGGTAAAAAATAATGCTGAATATGTATCAAACAGATGTCACCCCTGTAATTGATCTATACATTTTTTTCTAGTCTGGACCTTTGACTCATTGGTTTGGGGGAAGTCCCATTGAGGAAATTCACTCACCAGTACATATTGGCACTCTTTCGGCCATGTATAGTCTTAGAGAATTTCTCAGAGATTGAGAGGTTAAGTGACTTGTCCAGGGTTGCAAAGACATATAATACAATTCTATTTCTAAGGAAGGATTTGAACACAGGGTTTCCAGACTCCAAGGTCTCTCTCAGTCCACACATCACACTGCCTTCCTGTCGAATGCCATGTATTTATTCTGGGATGCAATGATTGCAAACAAGTGACCTGTTTCCTACACATATATAATATCTTAGACTAGTCATGGGTCCAAAGGGTGTCCTGGAAGTAAGCTGGGGCAGTGGATCCACTCTGGGTATCTGAAAGGAGATATTGGTTTTGGGTAGGAGCCCATGCACTGGCCGAGGTGCTGAAGGCTACTCACACATGTTCATGGCTAAGAAGGCTTCACTCTTTGGAATCATCCAGGGATTTGGAGTCCTAGGTCATCTGGATTACAT
The DNA here is from genome assembly GCA_028658325.1 of Potorous gilbertii. Lineage (NCBI taxonomy): Eukaryota > Metazoa > Chordata > Mammalia > Diprotodontia > Potoroidae > Potorous > Potorous gilbertii. Next base: position 34,848,612 of record CM053771.1, on the reverse strand, counting down.
TGTAAACTTATAAACAAGTATTTTGCTAAGGGGTACTCATATTTCAATGTTAACACTGGTATTCCCAAATCAAATACAACTGCTGTGAAATTCTAAAACTGCTCGACATCTCTGATAAAGAAATAATTGTCTCCCTTTATCTTCTTACTTTTTCTTTAAATAATCTATGGTTCTATTGGGGTAGATACAGGCAGCACTTACACTCATCACACATTTTCCAGTCCTTTAATGAGTGACATGCCCCCCTACCCTCAACTTCATCTCTTCAGATTAAATTCTCTCGGTTTGCTAGGATTACCCTGGGGCATTAGTTAAAAAAAAAAAGACACTAACTACACACAAGACATTGTGGTAAGTGATGGAGATACAAAGAAAGGCTAAACATTAACCCTGTCCTCAAGGACCTCTCATTTTAAAGGGGAGGGGGAAGAGATGTAAATAACTACATGCTGTTCAGTTGTTTCCAACTCTCTTGGCAAAGATACTGGAGTGGTTTGCCATTTCCTTCTCCAGCTCATTTTACAGATGAAGAAACAGAAATAAATAGGGCTAAGTGACTTGCCTAGGGTCACATAGCTGAGAAGTGTCTGAAGCCATATCTGAACTCAGGAAGATGAGTCTTCCTCACTCCACACAGGATGCTCTATCCACTGGGCTTCAAAGAGCTTTGTATATATAAGTATATATACTTCCATATATATAACATATATATAATATACTTATATATACATATACATGTATACATAAGATATGTGAGGCCCAGTTAGAGATGATCTCCTTACTTTTTCTCACACCTCTCATATGCATTCAGTTGCCAAATCTTGTGTCTATTTCCACAGTTCCTCTTACATCCAGCCTTTGCTGAGTACTCACAGATCCTCACCACCTCTAACCTGGACCTTTGCAGTGACTTTCTATCGGCCTCCCAACCTTTTCCTTATCTACTCCATTCCATCCTTCAAATGGAATCCCCAAAGTGATTTTCCTTAAGGATTAATCTGACTGTTACTCCTCTATCCAATACATCTAGGTTCTTCATGGCTTCTAGGATAAATTCCTCTGTTTAGAATTTAAAGTCCTTTATAACTTGGCCTCAACCTACCTTGTAGCCTCTCTCTATATGTCAATCCTCTTCTCAAACTCTACAATTCAGTCAAGTTGGCTTGCGTGTTGTTCCTCATACACAACACTCCATCTCTCATCTCTCTGCCTTTGTACTGGGCCTCTCCCATGTTTGGAATGCTTGCCTTCCACACCTCCACCTCTCTGAATCTCTTTCCCCCTTTAAGATTCAACTCCAGCATTACTTAAACTCAGGACCTTATTAAACCTCCCAGGTACTAGAGCCCTGCCTTTCAAAATTACTCCTTATTTATTTACTTTTTAATGGTACAGAATAAAGCAATTCATTAGATTTGCAATATAAAATAGATAGATGATGATGGTCATGTTCAAATCCATTCTGCCTGTCTCATCTATCTGAGTCCAGTATTTGTACCTTTGATTTCCTCCAATCCAAAAGGAGCAGTGTGAGAGGGCTGGGCACATTCATGGGCAGAGGACCTCAGACCTATGTAGAAGATGGTGGGCGGCCTGCTCCTAGGAGGGCTGGAATCAGGACTGTGTTGGAAAGACTTTGGAGTGTGAGTAAATATTTCTGTAACTAGTTCCCCTCTGCTAACCATGTACTATAGAAATAGCCACTTTGGTTGGTTTCTGCATTTATTTTGTAAATGTTCCATTTACACATATGTAAATGTTGTCTCTCCTGCTAGAACATAATCTTCTTGAGGGAAGGGACTGGTTCATTTTTGTCTCTGTCTCTCCAGGGTCTAGCACAATATCTACTACATATTAGACTGGTGGCATAGAGTTTAATTAGTACAGGGAGGGTGACGTGGTCAGATCTGCATGTCTAAAACATGACTTAGTGTCTTCACCCCCACCTTCCAAATTTCCCCATTACTGTTAAAGCATGCAACCATCTTCCAAATCATCCAAGTTCAACACTTCCTTGTCATCCTCAACTCCTCCCTCTTACTCAGTGTACATATCTGTGACCAAACTGTGTTCCTTCTACATATATATATATATATATATATATATATATATATATATATATATCCACTTCTCTCTGCTTGGTTGTCACCCCCTGTTGCAGACCTTCATTACTTCACATCTAAGCTATCACTGCTGGGTGGCTTAGTAGATAGATAGAGTGCTGGGTTTGGAGTCAGGAAAACCCCAACTTCAAATCCAGATTCAGACACTTACTAGCTGTGTGATCCAGGGCAAGCCTGGATCACTTCTGCCTCAGTTTCCTCATCTGTAAAACGAGTGGAAAAGGAAATGGAAACCACTCCAACTTCTTTGCCAAAGAAACCCCAAATGGTCACAAAGACTCAGTATAGCAGCAACAGCTATGGAAATTAGAGGAAGTCTCATTTGTGAGGTGGAGTAGGAACTGAACTTTCGAGGAAACTAGGAAGATAAATGAAAAAAATCTATTCCTTCCTCTTCCCTTCACATCCTTCCCCCAAGCTACTGGAGAAGTTTTCAACTCCGGCGCTGGGTTCTAAGATATCATAGTCTCAGAATCTCTGGGCAGGACTGGCTGGCCACAAAGCTTGGCTTGAATTCCATTCTGCACCTCCTGCTGCCTTGCTCTTCTGGCCTTTGGAAGCCACCACGTCATAGCAATCTCCAGTCTCTTTCATCCATAAGCATAAAAGGATGAACACAATGGAGGCAGGAGTAAAGGCAGGGAGCCATGCTCTCAGCTTCTGGCCCCTGTCAGGTTTAGGGGAGAGAAAGCCTATGTCCCTACCCATCCATTCACCCAGAGGGTCTTAGCAGCTAATCCTCCAAAGCCAAGTTGACTCCATAATCAACCAATCAATGAAGCTTCCCTTTGTCATGTGATTAGCAGACCAGACTCTGTTACAGAATGCTGTACATGCTTTAAATCTCTACAGGGCATTTAAATTAGAATCATATCTCACTGGAAGCAAACTTCCCAGCTTCGTCCATGTGGGGGGAGTGCATCAGCCTAGTACACTGATGCCTGCTTCCCTACATTTGAAGAATAAAATATATAAAGGTCAATAATCAATAAGCATTTATTAAACACCTACTATGTGCCAGGCACAGTGCTAAATACCAAAATACAAATACCAAAAAAGAAAGGCAATTTCTGCCTTCTAGGATCTTGCAAACTAATATAAAAACAAATGTTCATCTGCCCAAAAATTGCTTAAGCCTCTAGAACTCAACTGGAAGGAGTGGGAAAGAGGACCTGAGTTCAGATCAAGTCTCTGTTATTACCACAGCATGACCATGGGTAAGTCACTTCCTCTCTTTGGGCTTCAACTTTGTTTATCTATGAAACAGGAAGGTTGGACTGACAGGCCCCTGAGGTCCTTTCTAGCTCTCGATCTATGACCCTTTGGGCTGTACATCTTCAGATAGAGTCAGCAGTGACAGAGTATAGAAGAAGGAGCTCTTTCATGAGCTCCAAAAGAAAGACGTTTCTGGCTGTTGGATCTTTCCCTGCTCAATTCCTCTGGATATCTTCTTTCAGTGGTTCTTTTTCCACTGTAATAGTCTCCTTCTGCACTTTTCCCCTGATCTTTTCCAATTCATTTACCTAAAACAAAACACATTGTGACTCCCAGGCAGGTCTGTAGTGTAGTTAAGCAAGGCTCTCTCATTCCTGGAATATTTACTGCCATACACTGTTCCATTTATAAGCCATCCACTACCCCAAACCCCATTTTCTGGAAGTGGGGAAAGAAGGAAAGTGAGGGACCTAACAAGATTTGATTTCCCCCTTTTCAATGAGATTCATAGCTAATGGGGTTTTATAGTTACCCCACCCATCTAAAGCTGGTGATTAATTACTTGAGGCACATCTGTGTTGTTTCAGAATAAATGTGAAATAAATTCAAAAGCCCATGATTCATGAGAGATAATATAACAGTCTGTCTGTTCTGGGTCCATGGAAATAGAGCCAGGACATGCTTATTCAGGGTCCGTGCTTGGCTTTCTTAATGCAGGATGAGACACATTGCCAATTACCCAAAGCCTTCGAAATGACCATGAAAGGAAAAAAAACTCTGAAGACGGTATCTGAACCTTAAAAAATGGAAATCTCGGAGGACACGTTGAGCACTGAAATCTCATAGGCAAGCACACACACGCCACCCTTCTCAGAATCTGGAGCTCAATCCTGTTTCAGAAAACACTGGAAGAAAGGGTTGGCTTTCAAGTCAATTGAGTTTGAGGAACATGCCTCCAGCTCCAAGTAAGTGCAGGGTAGTACGGCTATAGGCATGGCCCCAGAGTCAGGAAACAGCGGGCTCAAGTTCCTCTTCTGACACATCCTAGCTTTGTGACTCTAGGCAAGTCATTAAACTTTTGACCCTAAGCAATTCTCTAAGACCACAAGTCACCATCCCCAGAAGGGGAAGGAGTATCTCTACCAAGGAGTTCCACAGGCTGATGAAATCACAGCCTCCATTTAAAAAATTGTGCTGGGCACCTGACACCATAGATACCTAGAAAACAAAGGGGAAAAAAGATTTTTTCCCTCAAAGAGCTTATATTTTAAAAGAATATTAGCATATTATTACCAATAAACTGGACAGCTAGGTAGAGCTACAATAGATAGAATGCTGGGTCTGAAGTTCAAATCCAGCCTCAGACACTTACTAGTTGGGTGATCCCAGACAAGTTACTTAACTCTGTTTGCCTCAGTTTCCTCACCTGTAAAATGAGCTGCACTCTCTGGTATCTTTGCCAAGAAAACCCCAAATAGGATTATGAAAAGTTGGGTACTACTGAACAACAAAACCCATGACTTGGAGACATGATTTTACAATCAATTTTTATATTGAATCATTTTGGCAAAAATGTATAAATACTTTGATAGATCTTTGACCTCACAATGCGAGTTCTCACTCCAGTGATCAGATCTGGACCCAACTACCTCTCTCATTCTTGGTACTGACTCCTCTTTTACAGACCGGTCCACCCAACATACTGAGTGTCTTCTTTTTGACGGTGCAAGTGTAACATCCTGTTACAATAACCAGCATGTTTAAAGTCTAGAGAAGAATATTATGCCCCTTAAGGCCCAGATAGTTACTTCCCCATTGGGTAAGTACCTTTAAGGAGCTGGTTTCAGACAAAAAGATCTGAGTCCAGCGACAATGACTTTGAGTCTCCAATTTGGAAAATTCCCAACCTTAGGGCAGAAGTTGGGCTCTTTGCTTGCAATTATAACAGTCTCTCACCTTGCCTCTTTGTGGTTGAGGCAAAAATCAATTTACTGGAAATGTTTTGGTAAAGAAAAGACTGATTATATTCTAAAGCCTGTGGTTAGACAGACCAGGGAAGGGAGATGGAGAAAGAGTCAGACTTTTCTAGGGACTTCTTGCTGCCTAGGTCTTGGACTTGAAGATACCTGGAGACCCAATGACCTCTCCCACTCCACCCCATCCCACATTTCCTTTCACCACAGGTCCATACTAGCTTTGTTCCTCAGAGGTGTGCTAGAAGCCTAGCTTACTCAGCATGCTTCCAGAATTTCCAAATCTCTTCCCATCATTGTGTTAGCTCCTTTCTTCTACACTAATTCCTTAGGACATGGCCAATTTTCTCACACAATAACTTTGATGGGTTCAAGGAGATATACAGGCCTTTTCCCACACTTGGTTTTTGGTTAATTCATTCAATCAAGAAATGTTCTTATCTTATCTTAGGTCAGCTAGGTGACAGAGTACCAGTCTTGGAGTCAGGAAGACTCATAAGAGTTAAAATATGACTTCAGACGATGACTAGCAGTATGTCCCTGGATAAGCCAGTTAACCCTGTTTACCTCAGTTTCCTTATCTGTAAAATGAGCTGAGAAGGAAATGGCAAACCACTCTAGTGTCTTTGCCAAGGAAACCCCAAATGGGATCATGAAAAGTTGGACAGACTCAACCAACTGAAAAGCAACCACAGCAAACTCCTTTTGAGTAAGTGGGCTAATCACTGGAGCCCCATCCTTACTAATGCCTATGTGAGGGTTTTCCTTTGGCTGTTCTTTACTCCCATGATGGAAGTCTTTTTCTTTGCTTCTCTTGTGCAATTTATTGGTTGTGGAATGAGTGAAAAAACATTTATTGAGCACTTACAATGTGCCAAGCCCTGTGCTAGGTACTGGGAATACAAATTTAATATCTTATTGTTTAGCCATTTCAATTGTGTCTGACTCTTCATGATCCAATTTGGGGGTTTTCTTGGCAGAGATACTAGAGTGGTTTGCCATTTCCTTCTCAGCTCATTTTACAGATAGGGAAACTGAGTTAAGTGACTTGCCCAGGGTCACTCAGCTAGAAAGTGTCTGAGGCTGGATTTAAACTCAGGTCTTCTTGACTCAAGGCATGGAGCTCTATTCACTCTGAAACCTAGTAGAGATACAAATATAGAGATACATATAATGCCCTGGCCCTTAAGGAACTCACATACAAAAGACAAAGGAAAATGGTGGCCAAAAGAAGGGTATTTTTGTCTGGAAAGTTACAGGAATGCTGAATGGAGCTATAGGGGTATAGATTGACCCAAATCATCCAAGCAGAATTGATGTGATCATAGTTCCAGAACTTGGAGAAGAGTCAAAGAGGGGAAGAAGGAGTAAAAGAGGTAAGAAAGGGTATTCTTGATGGAACAAAGCTTCTGGTAGAAAAGAGAACATGGCTGGAAAATCTGGAATGAAATGCAGCATGGCTGGGGATTTTCTCAGAATATCTTCATGTATTGTTGCCTACACCACAATATGCCTCTTCCTTGACCTTTGAGTGTCCCTTAACATTTCTCATATTTGCACATTTCAGTAAGACTTTCTTTCTCGGTTTAGGGAAGGGAATAAGAGTGAAGATAGACTTGAATCTTTCATTTCAACATTTTGGTATTTCCAGGACCTTCCTTTTCTTCAGTGAATACCAAGTCCTTCTACTGCACAAGTTCCAGTGGCTACTAGGATCCAATACAAATCCTTTGATTGGCATTTAAAAGTCTTTACAACTGGGTCCCAACTGACCTTTCATATTTCTTATATGTTGCTCTCCTTTGAGAGTTCTGTTGACCAGCCACACTGACTCATTTGGTGTCCCTCACACATGATACTTTATTTCCTATCTCTCTGGGAATCAGAATTTAGGAGACAAGAGTTTTCGAACAATGTATCTTAATTTCACTCCAAACTCCCTTACCCTGTCAAGTAATGGTGGATAGAGCACTAGACTTGGAATCAAGAAGTCCTCAATTGAGTCCTGCCTCAAATACTTACAATCTATGTGATCCTGGGCAAGTCACTTAACCACTCTGGGGCTCAGTTTCTTCATCTGCAACATGAAGAGGTTGAACTTGACCTCTAAAGTCCATCACATCTGTCACATCTGTCTTTGTATGTACATATCTTCTGACTCCAAATCCAGCATTCTTTCCATTATATCATGACCAAACAAGTGTGAATGAACTGAGGGATACTTTGTTGTTCAGTCATGCCTGAGTCTTCATGATGCCATTTGGGATTTTCCTTGCAGAGATATTGGAGTGGTTTGCCACTTCTTTCTCCAACTCATTTTCCAGATAAGGAAACTGAGGCAAACAGGGTGAAGTGACTTTTCCAAGATCATACAGCTAGTAAATGTCTGAGGTCAGATTTGAACTCAGGTCTTCCTAATTCCAGGCTAAGTGCCTTCTCCACCTTGCCACCAACTTGCCTTTGTTCCACCTAACTGCCCTACTAAAAATGTTGCTTTTTTTAAAAATCCACTTTTATTTATTTTTAAAGCTTTATCAATACCTTTTGGTTTTTTAATACTACTATCTTTTCCCAATGTACTTTATCACAATCATTCAATCTTCTCTCAACTACAAAAGGTTAAGCAAAGCCAAAAAATATGGTGACCACATCTGACAATATCCTGCACCTATAGCTCCTTACACAAAAATTGATCGTTGTAATTAAATGCGATTAGGATGTCTTTTCGGATTGTTTATAGGTAACTACTGTGATTGTTGTTGATAGGGTTTTCTTGTTTTACACTTCTTTACTTGCATCAGTACACACAAGGCTTCTTGGGTTTTTCTGAATTTTTCAAATTTGTCATTTCTTAAGAGACGATATATTTCATACATATATATGAAAATATATGTATATGTATATATGATATATGTATATATATATATATATATATATATATATATAGATAGATAGATAGATAGATACACAATTCAATTTACTTAGACATTTCCCCCCTGATGGACACCTACTTTACTTCCACTTTTTTGATACCATAGAAGGGTCTGCTAGCAATATTTTTGTGTGTATGGAGCTTTCCTTTCTGTCTTTAAATGCTATTGGATATGTGTCTAATAGGGGGAACACTGAGTTAAAGCGTATAAACAATATCACTTCAAGAAAAACTATTGCCACATTTTATTTTTACATTACCAATAGTTTCTAGTATATCCTTTTCTTCTGCATATTTGTGACCTATAGCAAAGAAGTAAAAAGAGAGAGAATAATCCAGCAAAACTAAAACGCACATCATCCAAGTCTTACATTATGTGTAATGTTCTATACCTATAATTCTCAAAGAAGAAAGGGAAAATACCTTCTTATTTTTCTTCTTTGAGTCAAAACTTAATGATTACAATCTTTACAACATTTGATTTTGATTTGTTTCTATTTTCATTTATATTGTTGTAGACATTGTATATATTGGTTTTCTGATTCTGATGATTTCACTTTGTATAAGTTCACACAACTCTTCTCATGATTCTCTGAATTCTTCAGTTACTGTTTTGTCTGGTGCAGTAACATTCTGTTACATGTGTGTATCACAGCTGTTTCTCAATAGAAGGACATCTTTGTTTTCAGTTCTTTACTCCTACAAAGAAAGTCACTTATTTTCTCCATTGCTTTTATTAAAATAGAACACAATTCTTACAAATGTATTGATCATAAAGAACTTTGAGGAGAAAGGATTTTGTAGATAAGAATTCATAAACTTCCAGCAGAGAAGACCACGAGTAATTGGTGGCTAAAATATTCTCACTATCTAAATTTTTCAACTCCTAGGTAAGCTAGTAAATAGGGCTATTTTAAAAGTCCCTGTCTCCAAGTATTGTAGTCAGAGAAGCTTGGTTCAAATCCCAAGTATGCCACTTACTACATACATGACCATAAGCGAGTCATTTCAACTTTCCAGGTCTTAGTTTCTTTATTTATAAAATTAAGGGGCAGGGAATAGATAGATGTCCCTTCAGTTTCCTTTCAGCACTAGTATTCTTCTAGCCAGGTAGCACAGTGGATAGAACATCAGATCTGGAGTCAGAAAGATCTAAACTCAAATTATTCCTCAGACACTATGCTACTGAACGAGTCACTTAGCCATTATTTGTCTCAGTTTCTTCATCTGTAAAATGGGGGAAAAAAATAGTACCTACCCTTACCCCTACCCAGGGTTGTTGTGAGGATAGACACATATTTGTAAAGTGCTTTGCAGACCTTAAAGTGCTATATAACTGCTAACAGTGATTATCATCTTTGATGTATCTTTCAGCTCTGATGTTATGGTGTACATATCAAAGGACCATAGCTGGCAGAGGCTTCAGAGGTCATCCAGTCCAACATTCTCATTTTACAGACAGGAAAACTGAGGCTCATGGAAATTAGATGACATGCCTAAGCTCATACAGCTAGTAAGTGTCTGAGGGGAGGATTTGAATTCAGATCTTTCTGACTTCCAGTCCAGCATTCTATCCATTATGCTACTTACAGATTTGTTCTCCACAACCTCCTTTATTATTCAGATTAAAATATTTGGGGCACAGGGTCTAAGATTTAGTCCTGGAAGGAACCTCAGAAGCCATTTGGTCTAATTCCTTCATTTTACAGATGAGGAAACTGAGACCCAAAGAAATGGAGTCCATTGCCAAAGGTCACATAGGCGGTGACTACAAATCCAGCATTTTTGTACTGTGCCCCTGACTCTTATCATCTTTAAGGAAATTCTTCCATAATGAGGGAAAGTATTCTATCTGGAGGCAGAGGAACTGCGTTCCACTTCTGGCTCTGATACTCCCTAGATAGGTGACCTTGAGCAAGTCACCTGACCTCTCTAAGCCTCAGTTTCCTCATCTGAAAAATGAGGGGGTTGGGGATTGAGTAAGATTGCCTCTGTGATCTCTTTTGGCTTTGGTCCCATGATGTAGGATCCTAACTTTAAGGTCACTCTCAGTCCCAGATCTATTATTGCTCAAAGAAAAATCTGTTAAAATCAACATTTCCTAGTTAAGATGTATTCTAAGACATCCCCCATCCTTTAAAAATAATAACAACAGCTAACATTTATATAGCACTTGCTAAGAGCCAGACATTATGCTAAGCACTTTATAATAATTGTCTCATTTGGTCCTCACAACAGTTTGGGAGGTAAGTGCTCTCTCCATTTTCTAGATGAGGAAACTGAGGTAGACAGAGGTGAAGTGACTTGCCCAGGGTCACACAGCTAGGACGTGTCCAAGACTGGACCTGAAGTTCGATCTTCCTGACTCTGGACTTGACACTCTATCCAGTGTGGCAAATAGCCACCCCTAAAATTAAAAAAAAAGAAATCATAGGGCCTTGTCCTTGTATCCTTTTTGGCAGAAGTCTACCCAGGGACCAAACTGCCATTCTCCCCTTTTAACTCTCTTGGCTGGAGCTAATGAATTTCCAGCCAGATCTGAGAGGAAAACAAGCTGACAGTCTCGATGGATCAGACAGCAGGAAGGCCTGGATTTACCCTGCCAGACCTGCCACTGTTCAGACTCGTTTTTTCAGCACAGGAAGTCCCAACTTCATGGGCTGGAGTTAAAAAAGAAACTCTGGTTATAAATAATCATGTGAGTTTCTTCCAGGCACAAGGCAGTCAAGAGGGAGCATGCAGATGGACAAGTGTGCACTTGAAAACATCTAAAGGCACCAAAATAAAACTGATAAGGGCTTGGAGAAGTCTGGCTCACAGGAAAGGAATGAAACTAGAGTTGTAGGAGAGAGCCGTGCTAGGTCCCTGCTGCATCCACTTCCTGTGCTTGGGAATGTGTTTCCACAAATTCACAAGCAGCTTAGTCTGGGCTCAAATGCCGAGGAGCTGCAGGCACTTGGGTGGAGTCTTTGGTCAATATCAACACCAGGAGACTTCGGGCAGTCCTGGTGAGCACAGCCAGCAACCTAGTCTGGGGCTCAAGCCTTCACACTCCTCTATGGTACTAACTTAACAAGGAGTTATCTCCCTATACAGTGGAGATATTATTGCTGCTACTGCTGTTACTGTTACTATAATTCTGTCAATCACATGGTTGAGCCCCTTGGTGCTATGATTGATTGGTTTTCAAATGACTCCCCCTCCTTTCTCCAGGACCTGGCTTGCCATCTTCCTTTCTTCAACCCTGGCCTTCATCCTTGGGCTCTCCTACTTCCTCAGACTCCTCAGTTCCCATGTTCAACATTTTTTATACCATTTTAACCACCATAGAGATGAGAATGAGTATTTTTTTTATAAGTGATTACCAATTTTACAAATGATTGAGAAAATTGGTGCTTCTACTTTTGAAAACTGTCAATTCAAATCTTTTGCCCATCTTTCTCCAATTTTCTGGTTGTTCCATTATTTCAGTAATCTCTGGATGACTCTTTGTGATCCCATTTGGGGTTTCTTTGAGAGGTTTGTCATTTCTTTCTCCAGTTCATTTTACAGATGAGGAAAACAGGGTGAAGCAACCTCAGAGTCACAGAGTCACATGGTAAGTAAGTGTCTGAGGCTGGATTTGAACTCAGGTCCTCCTGACTTCAGGGCTGGCACTCTATTTTACCACCTAGTTGATTCTGTCTCCCACAGATATTTCTTAGTAATCATCCTTTTTGACACTGTTGACTATTTCCTCCTTTCAGGTGCCCTCTGTAATCAATCAATGAGTGTAGAAACATTTATTGATCACCCACATGTGGCAGGCACTGTGTCAGTTGCTGGAGTTATAAATAAAAAGAATTCGATAGTCCTTAAGCTCAAAGAATTTGTATTCCCTCCCCCTGCTGCTTTCCTGATTCTGCCTTGTTTCTCCTCTTACCTGACAATCATTTTCAATATTATTATTTTTAAAAACTCTAATTTGTGATTGACGAAAAAAAAATCTAAATTTGTTCTTGAGTTACATTAAGGGAACTGTAGTTCCTTCTCAGTTTATCTTAGACATAATCTCGTCATTCACTATGGTGGTGGAGTTTAATATAATACATCTGGCTTCTTAATGCATGGAAACATAAGATAATTTCTCCAAAAGCAACCCATTCTATTTCCTCCTCTTTGATTCCAGGTCCAGTTCATCATCCATCTTCAGTTCTTGTGCAAGGTACATTAATTGGTGGATTACTCTAAGAGGGTGCTGGTCCAATCCTACGTCATCATTAGTACAGAGCCCAGCTGTAACCCATTGTTCTTTTGGGCAAGAGAAATCAGACTCCACTCCAATGGGAGGGGTGGAGCCCCATGGTGTGTGCCTGCCCACGTTTCTTTCCTAAGGCATGTCAGGTTCAAACAGATCTGTTCAGTCCTGTTCTCACGGATGACGCAACATGACTAGAAAGGAAGTGAGGAATTGCCTTACAACTCCAGGCTAAGGAATGTCACGTCTCTGAAGCATTCTTCATATTCCCAGAAATATGTCATGAGTGGAGAGGAGGAATGACTCAGAATTCTGCTGATTTTGAACACATCGAGCCAAAGAAGGAGGCATTCTAACTAGGACAAAGTACTCGAAAGTATGCTTCATTTCCAATGAAGATGCCTTGATAGTATCTCTCCAGGAGTGCATTGCTGGAGGATTTGTCAGCTTGGGATGAGCCAAGAGCACATCTGAGTCTGATTTTCCTGGGATTGGTGGTTGGAGCAAAAGCAGAACAGGCTGATGGAACAGCCCGGGAACATTCTGAACTGTGTGGATTAAATAAATATACAGGGGATAGTAGAACCCTACGTCCTCTCTTTTCCAGGGTAAATAGCCCCAGTTCCTCCTTACATGGCATGGACTCGAAGCCCTTCCTCACCCTGGTTGCCCTCCTCTGGACACTTTCCAGCTGGCCAGCATTCTTCATAGATTGAACATCATATTCCAGATGTCATCTGACCAAGACTGAGTGCAGTGGGTCCATCTCATCCCTACTCCTGGACACTATACCTTCTGTAATGGAGCCCAAGAACAAATTAGGTTTTAAAAAAATCAACAACAGCAGCAACCATTTATTCAAGATTTGTAAAACATTTTTACAAGTAATTTCTATTAAGATGCCCACAATAAGCCTATGAGATAGGAAATATTGTTATCTTCAATGATGAGAAAACTAAAACCCACAGGGTAGAAGTTACTTGCCCAGGGTAACTAAGGGAGGATTTGAATTCAAATCTTCTTGATGCCAGGTCTGATAGCATCAACTATGTAGTAGACACTCTGGTAAGATAAAAATGAAAGAGTGCCTGACCTCAGGAGGTTTGCATTCTATAAGGGGAAATAGGTATATATATAAGGAGACGGGAAAAGAATGGGACTTAGGATTTCATTGGTGTAGGTACCTCCCAGATAAGAAAATTAGAATCTTCTCTGCAATTTATACTCAGAGAGAATTAGTTGCACAGAGTGATAAGCTCGGTGACTTGCCCAGGGTCACACAACTATTATATGTCAGAGGCTGAACCTGAACACAGGTCTTCCTGGCTCCAAGGCCAGGTTGCTATCAGTCATTCTGCTGCTTCTCATATCTCTCTCTCTCTCTCTCTCTCTCTCTCTCTCTCTCTCTCTCTCCCTCCCTCTCCCCCTCTCCCTCCCTCTCCTCTCTCTTCCTCTTCCTCTCCCTCCCTCTCTCTCTCTCTCCCTCTCCCCCTCTCCCTCTCTCTCCCCCTCCCCTCCCCTCCATCCCTCTGTCTTTCTCCTCCTGCAGGGATATTTTAATATCTTATTTTAATTAATATTTTAACAAAAATTTTATATAAAAAATTTTTATACAAATTTAGACATTTGTACCAATTAAAAATTCTCAAGTGCCTATTTTGTGCTAATCACTGCACTAAGGGCTAGGGATACATATATACAACCTTTAGCATATGTAGCTATATATATATATATATATATATATATGTATATATGCCTTTTCATATATGTATATATCATATTATATATATATATATAAATCTTTATATATCACATATATGTGTATATTATATATAATATGTACACATAACACACACTCTCAAAATCTGTGCTTCTTTGAATCTGAGCTTTGATATGGATTCTTTTTTTGTAGCTTTGATTCTTGCAGGGAGGTACAATTCCATTCAGGAAACAATAATTAGGCACTTACTGTGTATCAAGGCACTACCTAACTCTAACTCTAAATGCGATTCACCCCGGGGATACAAAAGGAAAACCATAATAGTTCTTGCCCTCAAGCAGTTTACCTTCTTACGGGTAGCTGTGTAGTACAATGGATAAAGTGTTTGACCCATGCCCAGGAAGACCTAAAGTAAGATCCTGTCTCAGATACCAGCTGTGTGACACTGGGCAAATAGCTTAACTATTAATCTGTGTCAGTTTCCTCATCCATAAAATCGGAATGATAGGATAAGATAACAAGATATTTTGAAAAAAATACTATTACTTAGGAGAAGAAACACATACACAGATAAAGAAATGCAAAAACATATAGAAAGTAATCTCAGGAGGAATTGAATAGCAATAAATAGAAGACTAAGGAAAGGTCTTCTTCTAGAGGTGGCCAGTACCTAAACTGAGTCCTGGAGGAGGCCAGGGATTCTGCTAGGCAGAGGTGAGGAGGGAGTACATTCCTGGGAAGGGCAGTGGACATCCAAATAGGTAGGAGATGGGTATATTGTGTATGGAGAACTGCAAATAGGCCAGTTTGAAGGAAACAGGATAGATTAGAGAGTCGTGTAAAAAAGACTGCAAAGGTGGGCTGGAACCAGAGGGTATGGGACTTTCAATGCCAAACAGAGGAGTTCCTATTTTATTTCATTTTTTCACCTCCAAGGGCAGTGTGTCCTGCCCATCAAATGGGGGTAAACCTGTGTTCAAAATATTATAGTCCTGAGTTTTGCTCTCTATCATTTAGGCCTGATTTAGGTCTGTGGCTGGTTCTGTGACCTTTGGTCACTTAATCTTTCTAGATCTCTACAAAAAGAGGAAGATTGAATTTATGACCTTTAAGTTCACTTCCAGCTCTAGAACCTTTAACCCTATGAAAGTCCTTTGTCATACTAAAGTCACTCAATTGATTGAAAGATACAGGGAGTACAAGATGGTCTTTTATCTGTTGATGGATGAGAAAATTCAATTTGATTCAGTAGAAGATAAGACTACCTCCCTCAAGGCATCTTCTATCCATTTGTTAAGATCACACAAAACACCTTGACAGATGGAATCATCATTTTAGAAAGTCATAGGACACAGAGAAATATGATCCCCAAAGGTCTTGGCCACTCTCACGGAGGATGTAAAGTACCAGAGGCCCAAAGGAAAAAAGGATTCCCTGGGTCTGGGCAGGTCCTCCTAGACCACGGGCTCTTTTCATATGTCATGGACTCCTTGGGCAATCAGTCTGGTGAAGCTTGTGGACTTCTTCTTGGCATCATGTTTTTAAATGTACTGAATAAAATATACTAGCTTACAAAGGAACTGAGGTGTCCCTCACTCCAGATCCAGCATTCTAACCACAACCTCATCTAGTTGCTGGTTGTTGGTGATCAGTTTGGGGCTGATTGAATTAAATAACAGAATCTCAGTTAGAAGTGATTTTTATCGCCTATCTAATCCAACTCATTCCTGAAAAGGAATGCTCAGTAGAAGGCAAGGGACGCACTAGGTGAGTCTTCTTCCAGCTTCTGAAGAGACTGAGGTTGGGGAGCCCATCCTCCCAAAGTGGCTCCTTCCATTTATGGGCAGCCCTGATGGCTGGGAAGTTTTCTTTCTATCAAGCAACTTTGCCTCTTTCCAAGTGCATACCCAAGCTCTAGAATCCTGTGAAGCATCCTTCATGATATCCATGACCTCTCAGAAGAGTTCAGCCTGATCAGTGAGGCAGGAACAACCACCTGGATGGAGAATGACTATTATCCAGACCAGGGGTGGGGAACCTGAAGCCATGAAATCTTCTGGATTGTTAAGTGTGGCCTTTTGACTGAATCAAAATTTTATAGAGTATGTGATCTTTAGGTCCTTAAATGTGACCTTTTGATGAAATCCAAATGTTCTGTAAAATTTGGATTTGGTCAAAAGGCCACACTGAAGGACCTAGAAAGCCACATATTGCCTCAAGGCAACAGGATCCCCACCACTGATCCAGACTAAGATATAGAGATATTTATTACCTGAGTTGTCACTTAGTCAGTCGGTCAACAGATATTTACTAAAGGCAAAGATGGTCCTTGTTCTCAAGGAATCCAATAAGGAAACAATATGCAAACAACTATATCATATCAACAATATGCAACAGAGAGAAGGCACTAGAATTAAGGGGGATTGGGGATAACTTTTGTTTTTTAAAAGGTAAAATCTTAGTCAGCAAGGTTAAAAGATGAGTAGGGAAAGGGTTCCCGATATAGGGTACATCTAGTAAAAATTTCCATAGTTGGGAGATGTAGTGTCATGTTTGAGGAACAGAGGGTAGTCAGAGTAAATGAAGGTGGGAAAGGTGTAAGAAATAAGATTGAAAAGGCAGGAAGAGGTCAGATTTTGGAGGACCTTAAAGCCAAATCGAAGATATTAATTTGATCCTGGAGGCTCAAGGAATCACTGATATTTGTTGAATAGGAGGAGGTGATATGGTCAGACCTGCACTTCAGGAAGATATTTGACAGATGAGCAGAGGATGGTTTGGAGTAAAGAGACACTTATATGGCTGAGAATTCATGGAACACCACAATCTCCAAAAAGTAACAGTTGTGAGTGACTAATGGGGGAGAGATGAATGGTGGGCGTAAGTAGGCTGCAACTCATTCCCAAGGATGATTCGTATGCAAGAAGTGGTCTCAAAGGCATCATCCAGGAAATGTATGATTGGAAAAGGAAGTGAACCAGCCAAAGGTTGAAACTCAAAGACATACCATAGACAGCCCAAATGGTTTGTCGGTACCTTCAAGAAACTACAAGAACAAGAAGATGGCCTCGAGTGTGGTGATTGAATCCTTTATGGAGAATTTAGAGATGAAGGATGAGAAAGTGTGGTTGTGTTTCAGCCTCATCACTGTTGGGGTGATGGAGACTGAAGGAGACTTCAACAGAATCATGGGTCCTTCACCTTATCAAATTAGCTGTCATTGATTACCGCAACAAATCTCTATGTGGCTTAGGGTGAAGGAAGATACAGTTGTTTTTTAACACTATTTTGCCATAACTTGTATATTGTTTTTCATAAGATTATTGAATCCTTGAGCTGAAAAAACACTCAGAAGTCATCAGAATAAGAATGCCCTTTAGAATGTAACTAAAAAATGGTCATTGAATCCTTGGCTAGGCAGCCTTGACTGAGGAAGAACCCACACCCTCCCAAGGCAGCTCCATCTACTTGGTGGGAAGTGCCATTTTTTCTTCACATCTAGCCTAGATCTCCCTCTCTAGGACTTCAACCCATTGCTTCTCATTCTTCTGTCCCCTGAACCTAAGCAAAACATGCTTAATCCTCCTTCCACAAAACAGGCAGTCATCATGTCCTCACCAAGGCAAATATTCTCCAGATCCTTCAACAAATCCTCTTATTATGTGGACAAAAGGCTCCTCACCACTTTGGGTGCCCACATCCAGATGCTCTGCAGAGTATGAATGATGATGATGAAGAACAATGGAGTGTTTAATTAAGTACTTACAATGTATGGTACCAAACACTGGTTCTGATAGGGAAAAAAACCACAAAGTAGCAAGATCACTCCTACCTTCAAGGACCTTACATTTTACCGGAAGAACACAAACACTAAGGGGAGCTAGGAAAGGGGGAGTTGTGCCTGTGGTGTGGAAACAGTCAGAAAGTAGCATGGCGGCCTAGTTCCAGTCAAACAAGGTGAAAACTCATCTATCAGAGCCCCAGTAACTAAGTCCAAATTTTCTGTGAGAGGGAGATGAGGAGGATGGCCAAAGTGAAGACTTGTAGACTGTTCCAAAGGGTCTGTGATATGTTAAGTCCTGGATGCTGCCTCTCAATACACTCTAAGAAGGTATTAGCTTCTTTGATCTCCACAACAAACTATTCACTTGTATTAAACTTGGAGTCCACTAAGACCCCCAAATTTTTTTCAGATGAATGACTATCTAGCTGTACCTCTCCCATCATGTACTTGTGAAGAATATTTCTTGATCCTAAATGTAAAAGAGAGTATTTATCCTTGCTATAGTTTATCTTATTAGCCTTGGTCCCAAATGATTGCTGGGTCAAACATTTTCGTATCTTGAGCTTGTTTTCTATCCATCTTAAATTTCAGTCTTCAGAGATGTACCATTTGACTAATCAGTTGAATCAAATATACAAATCAAAGTTTTTGAAAATATGGAAAGTTTCACAATTTAACCAATACAAGAAGCCATCCAAATGTAAAGGCATCTTTTTAACATAAATGTTGGCCATTCTCTATAACTGTGAATCTTGGGATTTCTTAGTCTCTAAGGAACTAAAATTGCAGGTCACCTCAGAGCAATGAAGTGCGATGCAAGTGGACTTTGGTATGTTTCCAGTGTTGACCTGTACTCAAGAAGATAGGCAGGATGATACAATGGAAATAATATCATGAGCTGTGTAGGTGCTACTTCCTTTCTTTAAGAATCAGGAGAATATTTTCCTTCTTTAGTCCTGCCTGACCCATTATCTGCATTTTTTGAGATCTTGCACATAAGGGCTGAGCAAGCACTATTCCAGTTCTTTCAGTACCCTGGGCTCTATTCTGTCCGGACCTGGTAATGGGAACTCATCAAAAATAGTTACATGATCCCTAATCATCTTCTCACTTAGCTTGAGTTTCAATTCCCCACTAGTCGTTTTTGTTCTCTTTTTTTTCCAGGTTAAATGTTTTTCTCTTTACCAAAGAAAACAGTGAGTTGAATGCTGTCCTCTATCACCAACTATTACTGTCCCATTGACACCATAGCAGCAGTACTTTTCCTTCTTTGATTTATCTATTTTCCTTAATATAGCTTTAAAAAAATTTTTTTATAGGCAATTGGAGTTAAGTGACTTGCTCAGGGTCACACACCTAGTAAGTGTCTGAGGCTTCATTTGAACTCAAGCCCTACTGACTCCAGGTTCAGCACTCTGCTGCATCAACTAGCTCCCCCCAAAAACACTTTCTCAGTTTATTCTGCACTTTGGCACTCCATTGATAAAAATCTTCCCACATTTTCTAGACACTCCCAGTACCTCCCCCTGCCTTCATCTTCTGTTGTTGCTGAGTTGTTTCAGTTATGTCTGACTTTTTGTGACCCCATTTGGGGTTTTCTTAGCAAAGATACCGGAGTCCTTTGCCATTTCCTTCTCCAGTCCATTTTACAAATGAGAAACTGAGGCAAATGGGGGTTAAGTAACTTCCCCAGGGTGTTCACACAACTCCTAAGTGTCTGAGCCCAGATCTGAACTCATAAAGATGAGACTTCCTGATTCCAAGTCCAATGCTCTATCCACCGTGCCACCTAGCTGCCCGTGTCTTTTAAAAACTGATTTAAAAGTTAAAAAATTCTTTATTCATCCACATAAGATAACTACCCCTTTTCCTTGTTCTCATAAGAATTATTTCTATTTTTATCTTCAGGACTTCATTTCTGAGAGTTTCCCATCCTTCCTGGGCTAGTTTCCCCAGTTGAATTTTAGTCTGAGCACTCTGCTCAGTCTGTTTCTAAACCCTGTGAAATCTGCTTGACAAAATCTATAATCTAGGCTAGAATATGGTTGGCTTCCTGTCTTCCTCTAGAACAAATTTAAAGATGGGATGGTCACTTCACCCACGAGGTTCTCATCATTTCAGCTTAAAAAACTGAATTGCTTCTTGTTGATGAGAATTAGGTCCAGAAAGGCAATTCCTCTTGTCCTTTCTCCATTTTTTGAAGGATGAAATTATCCCAAAATAAAGCCAAGAAATCCCTTGCTGCTCTGCTTTGGCAGAGAGAGTGCTACAACAGCTGTTCAGATAGTTCACATCCCCCATCATGACTACATTATGGCTCAAATCCACTTTTATGATCTATTTCCCAAAATCTTCATCTATTTCCTCCTGTCCAGGTGGTCTGTTGTAGACTATAACGACTACTTTTGTGATCACTTTGGGGTCGCTCTTGGGGAGGCCGCAACTGGTGGAGAGGGAATGGAGAGGAAATGTCCTCCTCAGACACTGGGTACTTTGGAACAAAGCACCAGTTGCCCCCAGCCTAGTTAGGGCTCTGAAAGTATGTCAGCTTTAATGAGGAAGCTGGAAACTGGGAAATCTAATTATTTACATTAGAGGATATGAGAAATCATTTTTTAAAAGAGTTCTATCACTTCCCTTTCTCAATACCTCTCTCTATCTCTTCCTTTCAAAGTTCAGAACAGTTGTTAAGTTGTTTAATCATGCCCAGCTCTTCATGACCCCGTTTTTATGGGGTTTTCTTGGCAAAGATACTGGCATTGTTTGCTATTTCCTTCTCCAAGACCCCCCATTTTACAGTTGAGGAACTTGAGGTAGAGGTTTAAATGACTTACCCAGGGTCACATAGCTAGTTAGTGTCTGAGGCTGGATTTGAACTCAGGTCCTCTTGACTCCAGGTCCAGCACCTTGTCCTCTGTGCCACCTAGCAGGGAGCATGATCATGTCCTCAGATGGGTCTCAGTAGGGAGATTTCTGATGTACTGTGGTGCTCAATGCTTGAAAATAAAGTATGTTCTCATGCACACCATACATAGGCAACAACATACAGACTGGAGAACATAACCATGCTACATTTCCAGCACCTCTCTAATGAGAGAGAGCTTAGGTTGTCTCCTTTCCCTTCCAACTATAATCCCCCCTGGCATGTTCCCTTTCAGAATGTTAAGTTTTCAGGAGTGCATATGCTTTTAAAAGCCTTGGGTTTTGAAGTTGAGGAAGAGGAGAAGGAGGAAGGAGAGGAGGGAAAGAAAAAGACTTAAAAATAATGGGAGGTAGCACTGCATCATGGATAAAGAGTGGGTCTTAGAAGTTGGCATTCTATTTTTGGCATGCTCTCTGTGTGATGGACACATCATTTAACCTCTCAGTGCCCCAGAAAATTCCCTAAAAATTGTTATATTGCATAGTAGATGTCCATCTGCATTTTGCCCATTTGCGGGTGGACATCTGCAATAAAAAAGGGAGTTTTTCCTCACTAAAAGTTCCTAACAACAATGAAATCACAAATTCAAATTACTACTACTACTACTACCACCACCACTACTACTACTACCTCTGCTACCACCACTACTACTACTACTACTACTAGACATGCTTATCTTCAAGTTTGCAAAGGCCTTTATCAATTAATGAACAAAAAAATTGTTAAATACTTACTGTATACTGGGTTCTGAGCTCAGAATCCAAAGACAAAAAAAATAAATAATTCTTGTTCTGAAGAAGCAGATATTCTATGTTGCTTTAGAAACATTATTTCATTTGAGTCATACAACAATCCAGTGAGTTAGATACTTCAAGTGTGTGAGTTTTTTAGTTATTAGACAAGACCTGTGATGCCAATGATATAGGGAATTTTCAGAGAGGAATCTTCTATCCATACAAGTTGGTACCTTCATTGCAAATTAGAGTCTTAGAGGGTTGCCTAGGACACTGAGAAATTAATACCAAGGTCACTTAGCTAATATGTGTCAGAGAGAGGACTTGAATCCAGGACTTCATGTCTGCAAGAGCAACTCTTGATTCACTATATTATACTGTCTTTCTTAACAATGCTATTGTGAATATTACCCGTTTTTCAGATGAGAAGATTTAGTGTCTGAGAGATCATGATATGCCTATGATCATATACCAAATAAATGCCAAAGGCGGGTTTTGAACCAATCAAGCAACCAATCAACAAGCATGTATTAACCACCTACTACGTGCCAGGTACCAGACTAGATGCTAGGGATGCAACAAAACAATCCTTGCCCTCCAGAGGTGATTTCTATTAGAGGTGACAACATGTACATATGTAAGTATATACCAAATAAATATGACCTAAATATTTATATGTCCTGGGAGAGACTCAGCTCTTACTCAGAGGCATTTGTTTAGTAGAAAGTTAAGCCTGGCTCTGGTCTCTAGCTCAACTCACGAAATTGTTTTCCACTGGGCTTCTCTTTCTCATCTATTAAATAAAGGGTCACAGTAGAGGCTTGCTAACAAAGAATTATACATTTAAAGATGGACAGGACCTCATATGTCATCTGGTGCAGCATCCCTCATTCTACAGTTGGGGAAACTGAGGTCCAGGGAAGTTAAGATTTGTCCAAAGTTACATAGATCATAAGGAGAAGAGCCAAGATTTGAACTCAGGTACCTTGAACTTAACTCCGGTGTTCTTACATGGTACCTGCTTGCCCATCTGCCTCTAAAATGCTAGATTTTTAATAAGGGTCCTAGCACTGAAGAAGCTCATGGTGGCTACTTCTGAAACTATCGTGCACCAAATGGCCACAGGATGTCACCATTTCCCCAAGACCAATCTGGATGAGGTATGTTTGTGTGGCAACACCCCCCCCCACAAAAGTCAGTTGTTTGTTTTTAAAGTATCTTTGTCTGAGCTCTACCCCATGGTCAGAGTTTCTGTTATGTGGGCTTTCACAGCATCCCACAGTCTTTTCTTGATAAGCAAAGGAGGCCAGGTTAGTAAATAAATCCTTCAGCTATTATGCAAGGACTTTCTACCCCAGGAAAAAATCCGATCCTATGTTAGCAATTAGCAGACACCGACTCTGAACCCCATAGGGGATCTAGAGTGGAAAAGGGAAATTTTATTTCATTTTCAAAAAGGTTTTTACTGACATTCTTTCAAAAAATATTCCTGTCACTTCCAAATGTCTTCACTCTGTATCCCTGCCTATGAAACAGTTATGTAAAGCACATCAATCTATCGACTCTGTCTGAAAATGTATGCCTCATTCTGCCCCTGCAGTCCACCACTTCTCTACCAAGAGATGCAGGGCATAAAAGCGAAATATTTAAGCTATAGGTCTTTCATTGTCTTAGTTGGCCTTCTCTGGGCATTATCTCCTCCATATAAAGGTCCTTCTTAAAGTGTCACAGGTAAGAGAAAAAGCATTAATATAGCACCTACTGTGTTCTAGGCACTGTGCTAAGCACTTGACAAATATTTTATTTGATCAATGGAAAATAAAAACAATATTCCAAGGGTGTTCTGACTAGGGCAGAGAGCTGGATTGTCACCTCCTAAAGCCTGGGCACTATGACTATTTAACAGAGCCTAAGGTTCCATGATCATGTCACAGAAGACTCAAATTGAGTTTTTGGTCCACTAAAACCACCAGATCTTTTTCTTATGAGCTGCTGCCTTGGAAATAAGATTTGAATTTGGCTTTTAATAGCTGGGGATGAAAGAAAACATTTTAGATTCTGGCAAGAGTAATTTTGCCTAGTGTTTGCCCTGGTGGTAGCAAATACCTTGGATGTTACTGAACATCATTGTGCATGTCATTTTTGTCATACCATGCCAATTGACACTTATTAAGCACTTACTAAGTGCCAGCATTGTGTAGGGCCCTCATATACAAAGACAAATAAAACAACATTAGAGGGAGAGGGAGAAGGGAAAAGAAAAGGGGAATGGGAAAATCCTAATGGTAGAGGGCAGCGAGAGCCAGGAACCCTCATAATCACAATGACCTTAATTCAGGTCTACCCTGACACAGAACTGATCATGTGACCCAAGCAAGTTATTCTCTTGTCACCCCACACGTCACCCCAGACAACTCTAACTTGTTTGAGTGGTTGCCAATCTGCATTGGTATGGGGAATTTCCTTCCTGAGAACTCCCCACGCTGATAAATCATGTGTCCAGACATACATACACACAAGAATGTACATATATACATGTTTTATATATGTCTGTATATATGTACGTGTATACATGCATATATATATATGTATGGATACATATACACATACATGAACTTACAACAAATGAAATGTACATAGTAGGGTAATCTGGGAAGTTTCCCTGATTTGCTGGGCTGTAGTAGCCCTCTGGAGATGGCTATATACTCTATGTCTATGGGGATGGACAAGGACTGCCTTTGGGATGATTTAGCAGTCCCACGTTGACTCCCATGACTGTGGATGTGCCTTAGATATGATTGGCAGGGTCACTCCCAGATAGACTACAAAAGGAGAAAACTGCTCCATGTCTGTTAATATCATTTGGAATTGTGCCTTGGGATTGCACCAGTTTTACCTTGGACTTCTGTTAGGAGATGGGGAAGGAGGGTATTTCTCTCCCTTCCCCGCAGGAGCCATGGCAGCTGTGTACATTTGGCAGCAAACAGACCAATCCATGGGCCCTGTCTAAAAATGTAGGCCTCATTCTGTCCCTGGGGCTTTAAAAAGTATACGTGCTCTCTGAAAACCCTGAAAATCTAAACCTTATGGGGGAAACATGCTAGGGGGAATTATGGTTGGAAGGGAAAGGAGAGAGCCTA
Organism: Potorous gilbertii; assembly: GCA_028658325.1. Classification (NCBI taxonomy): domain Eukaryota; kingdom Metazoa; phylum Chordata; class Mammalia; order Diprotodontia; family Potoroidae; genus Potorous; species Potorous gilbertii. Next base: position 34,823,831 of record CM053771.1, on the reverse strand, counting down.
AGATTCTCATTAGAGCGGTGCTGGACAGACAGTATGGTATTTTCTTCAGTCTGCATGTTGTCGCCCACGTACAGTGTGTGTAAGAACGTAGCAGAGCCTAAAAGGGCAATATTTGGGTCCTGCACCTTCCTTGTTATCTTTTTCTAGAAATTCTCTCCCACATATAACTGTCCTTCCTAAAATATGTCACTAAGAAGGGAGGGTGAAGAGAAAAAGCCTGTCTAGAGATAAAAGGGGTAAAGTACTCAGCCTAGTGCTCAGTATATAGTAGGTGCCTTCCCCCTTCCCCCCACTCCTGCTCCCCAAGACACACCACATCTATCCAGAAGATCAGTATAGGTCAGAGAGGAGGTGAAGCATCTGTCTTGCAGTCCCACAAAGTGCTTTTACCTTTGGGGGAGATTACAATGAGGGTGATGGCATTGTCTTATGCGTTTTGAATGTCTCTCTTGAGAAAGAGGAAATAAATAATATTCTATACCTTATCTATGTTGTACATCAAATACCTTTTCAGCAAAGACCCTGTTATTCCCTTTTACAGGAGTCCCTTGATGTGAGTCACATCTAAGCTTTGTGGCAGAGATTTTTTTCTGAAACTCTGGGGTGGGGAACATGAGCCAGAGAGGAGAAAAACCCAACACCCCTTATGGGAGGGGACTGCTCTCCACTCTCACCCAGTCATGGACTACGTAGGCATGTGCCACTCACTGACTCAGGACTATTAAGATGGTCTACAGTGGGAGCAGACTTCATGTGCACTCAACGCACACCATGTCTTCAACATTCTCAGGCATTGGTGTCAAACGAAACCATATAGAAGGATCCCTGCGAGCATCATATTTATTTACGTGATCTATGTTCTGTTGTATCTTTTTGTATTTCCCAATTACATTTTAATGATGTCAACCATAAAAATTATTTCATTGTTTAGTCATTTTTCAGTCATTTCCTAGTCTTGATGAACCCTTTGGGGTTTCCTTGGCAAAGATGCTGGAGTGATTTGCCATTTCCTTCTCTGGTTCATTTTACAGATGAAGAAACTGAGTCAAATAGGGCAAAGTGACTTTACACAGTTAGTGTCTAAGGCCATATTTGAACTCAGGAAGGTGGGTCTTGCTGACTGGCCTGGCAACTCTATCCATTGTGCCACCAAGCTGCCCCCAATAATTATCATTTACATGGTGCTTACTATGTGCTGGGTGATTTTACTATCTTGTTTAATTTATTTTCCCCACTTCCCCTTCTTTGCCCCCAAATGCTGCTGCAGCAAAAGGATTGATGTTTGACCTCTCTGTTCTCCCATCTGAGCTGAGGACACTTCTCTCTCTAGAGCAGTCCTTAGCTGAGAATTCCTATATCTCCATCCTGTGTTCTAGTCCACAGCTATCTCTAGGGATGAGATGCTGTTAGCTTTGCACTGCTCCCATACACCAGATGCCACCCAGGCCAGATCTGCCACATGGGCCATTCAGGCGTTTATAGTGTTGCTGAACATTTATAGTTTTCCTAGAGAGGTCATAGAAGTAGCTCCAGACATTCCATTGTACCCATTTGTTGATACAATTCAAGGTACCCTTTCTGGTATCTCTATAAGGGCAGGGCAGTCAGTCACGTGATAGGCCTGCCTCCTCCCCATGGCCAAGCAAGTAGGAAAAAGGGAGGCAAATGCCTAGGTGGAATTTTCCTGTAAACTAAGCTGATATTTGAATGCTGCAAACATGTCAAACCATGGAATATCTGGGATAAGTGCTTAGGGTAATCCAAACCATGCCAGTTTGGCCAATGTGTGGAAAGAAAATCCACACTGTTGAGACATGAATAATGAACATTCATCCATTCAAAAAACAGTATTGTGTCTACTGTATATCAGACTCTTGCTAGGCGCTAGGGATATCAATGAGAAAAGGTGCTGACATTTTACTGGATGGCAACTATATATATGTATCTCTCTCTCTCTATATATATATGTATCAATACACACACACACGTACACACACACATACACATATATATGGCAATAAATCATTTTAGAGTAGACACTAAGGAGATTCCAAGTAATTTCCAGGGGGAGGCACTGGCAACTGGGGTAAACTTCCTGTAGGAAGTGACCCTTAAGGCAAGTTCTGAAGGAAGATAGAAAGTTCAGTGGATAGAGGACTGAACCTAGAGTCAGAAAGACCTGGGTCCAAATCCAACCTTAGACACTTACTAGCTGTGTGACTCTGGGCAAGTCACTTAACTTGGTTTGTCTTAGTTTTCTCATCTATCAAATGAGATGGAAAATGAAATGGCAGACCACTCCAGTATCTTTGCCAAGAAAACCCCAAATGGGGTCATGGAAAGTATTGACCTATGGGATCACGAAGAGTTGGACATAATGAAACAGCAAGAAGAATAGATTCTAAGGGCTACCCCTTTTTTTGAGAAAGGGATTCATTTTAGGTAAGTTGGACAACCTGTGGAGGAGCAGAAATGGAATGTTTTTGATGTGGGGCAGAAAATAGGTCAATACATTCACTGAAATAGCAAAAATCTTATTTTATTTATCATATTAGAAAAAGATTTTTCTAGGTGTCTTGCTTTAAATTGGTGGGAGATTGGGAGACGTGGATATCCCCAAATTTTATGTCATTCCCCTCATGGTAAAATACCAGATAATATTTTCTGAGATTTTATGCAACAGAGTGGAGTCTCCTAAGCTCACGCACCGGTGCCTAATAATTAATGCTGGGGTGTTTTTTCATCTACAGAAGAGCTTTGCCTCTGGACTCTGACACAGAGAGTTGTCAGGCCAAGCCAGGCAAAGGGGAAAGCAGCCTCGGTCAAAAACCCCAAAGGAAGGAGAGATAAAAACTCTGAGAAGTTCACTTCAGCCTTGACAGATTGCATAAGAATATCAGATACAGAAAGTGGTTCAATACAGACCGTGTTACTATCATTCCCTCTGAGTCACAAATGATTTCCTGACTACGTTCTGAGAATGCAGCAACAAAACATTTCCTTCTTTCTACGGAATGTAGGGTTTGGCTTATTTAGAAGGGCTGAGAGTCCAAGGCTGTTCAGAAAGCATCTTCTAGTAAATTTCCGCACATTTCCCAGAGAACCAATACTTTCTACAGGGGCATTTCTACAGTGGAAGGAATCATGACCTAGCTTCCTTTGCTTTTCAAAGATTTGATTGTTCCAAGACACTGAGGCTTACTTGACTGGGCAATGGTAAACTAATTCAAGGTTACAAATCCTAACGCTAATGTTGCCATACTGGGACCCTCACTTGGGATGTGGTCCCACAACACCCATTATCTCTGTTTCCATATTTGCAACATAAAGAGTTCCAGTTTCCTTTTGTGTGTTATCTTGCCCTATTATACCATAAACTTCTGGGAGGCAAGGACTCCAGTGCTTGGCACATTTGTAATTTAGCCATTCAGTTATGTTCAACTCTTCATGACCCCATTGACCATAATGTGCCAATACTCTCCATTGTGTTTTCTTGGCAAAGGTATTAGAATGATTCGCCATTTCCTTCTCTAGGGAATTAAAGCAAACAAAAGCAAAGTGACTCATCCAGGGTTACACATCTAGTGTCTGAGCCTGGATTTGAACTCAGGTCTTCCTGACTCTAGGTGTAATGTTCTACCCACTGAGCCAGCTAGCTGCCCGCATGTCTGGGCACATAGTAGGCACTTAATATTTAACGAATGGAAAAATTTTGACTGAACTGCCATATAGAACTATTTTAAGGGAGGGGAAAAGTGTTAGTAAAGGACTTTCATACAAATAGTCAAAGGACCATATGAGTATTTGATAAACTGCCTATTAAAAACATGGTTCAGGGGCCACCTCCTCCAAGTAGCTTCAGATTCTAGTCTTCTTATGCCTTATTCCTTTGCACTCTATTGTATTTAGCAATACAAACTTTCTCGTTCCTTGTGGAACCCAATAAATACTCCATCTCCCGACACCAGGCATTTGCACTGGCTGTGCCCCATGCCTTGAATGCTCTCTCCCTCCTCACTGGTGCCTCCCAGTTTTCTTCTAGATGCAAATCTCATCTTGAGCAAAAGGCCTTTCCCTTTGCTAGAGCCTCCCCTCTGAGATTACCTTCTCTTTGCACTGTTTATACCTTGTATCTTCAGAGTTATTGTCATGTTGTCTCCTCCAGTGGAATGTGGGCAACTTAAAAACAGGAAGTGAACTTTGGCTTTTCTTTCTGTGCCCACCACTTGACATGATGTCCAATACAAAATAAGCTCTTAACAAATGCTTGTTGACTGATTGACTGATTGTGTTTCCTGGGTAAGACATTTAAGTTTTCTGTGCCTCAGACAGCTCCCTAGAATTCATCTACTAAGTTATACAGAGTTTGTGATCTGTATTGGTGAACTGATTTCCCCAACCAGGGTTTCCCCATGCTGATGAGATCACAGATTCTTCAGATGTTTTGGAATTATGAAAAGTTACAGTCTTATGCCAAACCACATCACAGAATCTAGGAAATGGAAAGTCAGTCAGCAAACATTTCTTGAGCACCTACTATGTGCCAGGCACTGTGCTAAGCTCTAGGGATAAAAAGAGAGGCAAAAACAGTTCCTACCCTCAAGATGTTTACAATCTAATGGGGGAGTTAGGACCTTAGAAGTTATCTATTCTACCCTGTACCTGGAGAAGGAATACCATTTTCAGTATGCCCAACAGCTTCTATTCATGACAGCTAACTCGGAACCTTCTCAGGCTTCCCCCGTTCCAGTTCTGGATAGCTCTGGTAAGAAGCTTCTACTTCCATTTAGAAAAAATCTTTCTCTTTGAAACTTTTCTTTCTAGGTCCTTATTCGGCCCTCCAGTGAAAACTGAAGTCCAGTCTATTGCTCTTCCCCAGGAACTCCATTCAAATACTTGAAGGCAGTTCTCTTATGCCCCGAGTTGTTTTTTCTCCAGGCTAAACCTTCCCAGTTCCTGCCTCTGATTCTCACTTGACATGTTTTCCAGTTTTCTCATCTTTCTTGCCACCTTCTGAATTTTCTCGTTTGTCAATGTCTTTCTAAAACATTATGATGGTGTCTGGCACTGGCACAATGCTGAACTGGTCTCACTCCTTTGGAAAACCATTTTAAATTATGCTCTGAAATGACTAAAATTTCCATGCCCATCAACCTCCAGGAGATCCCACTATAGGCATGGTCCATCCCAAGGAAGTCAGTGACAAAAAAAAAATCTTATATGTATCAAAATATCGATAGCAGCCCTTTTTGTAGCTGCAAAGACTTAGAAACAAAGTAGATGCCAGCTGACTGGGAAATGGCAAAATAGGGTATGTTCATATATAATATGAATATGTAATTCATATTATATATGAATATAATGAGACTTACATTTCTTAGCTGCACTCTATATGACTAAAGAGAAGCTTGGGAAGATTTGTGCCTAGCACCTGGCACATAATAGATACATGTTTATTGACTGGTAGATTGACCGAATTCTTGCAATGTGAAGTAAGCAGAAGCAGGGAAAGAGCACACAATGACCACAATGATGTTGAAGGAAAAGACAACCACCACATAAATAGAAAAAAAAACTAAACTGAATATTATAAAATTATGAAGACCAAGGTTGGCCCCAAAGAAGAAATGAGAAAATTACCTCTCTACTTTCTTTGCAGAGATGAGGAAATGTAACTGTAGAATACTTCATGAGATACCAGGCTTAGGTGATATATCGGTTAGTTTTGCTGAATTATGCGTATTAAATTTTTTTTGTTATATGGGATGACTCTCTGGGAAAGGATATGTGAGGAAATTAAGGTAGTATAAAAACAAAAGAAAACAATAAAATTTATTTTTTTAAAAAAGTGGTGCCTTGAAGCAAACCCCATATTCAGATTTTTGTGGTCATCTGCTCAAGGCAGAGTACAATAAGACTTTTGTCTCTTTTTTTCTGGGCACCAGACTCCTAAAGAAGCAATGAGGTTTAGCGAGAAAAGTATTGGATGGGACATCAAAGGAATCATCTTTGTTCCCACCTGGGTGACCCTGGGTTTCAGTCTCCTTACGTCTAAAATGAGGGGGTCAATGCGAAGCTCTTTAATGTGCTTTCAATTCAAACACTGTGTTTCTAGTAATGTATTTGAAAACTTTTTTGGTTGACTTTGCTTCATAGAGATTTCTTAAAATCCCTTCACCTTTTCCAAACAAACCTGCCTAACAGTGGCCTCTTGAACCAGTACTATGTACAGATGAGGTTTTGTCTGTGTTTATGCCATGCAACTTATCAGATTCTACAGAAATGGGTAGTGGAAAGAGTGTTGGATTTAGTCAGATGGCTTAGATTCAAACCTTTTTTGCTACAGATACTCACTGTGGACTTGCCATCAATTATGTCTTGCTTCTATATTCCTTACTGTGTTAATTCTGTGATTGTAATGATGTGATCTACTGTGGATTATGATTTAGTAAAGTCATCTTGGCCTTACCCTCATCAAGGATGCTTCAATATGTATGGAAATAATTCTTATAAAATGTTGTATACTTGAGAAAGCATGACAAATAATTATTGGCATTCTCTCAGTTACATTTGTTGTTGTTAATACTAAGCTCCAAAGTTTTCCTCCTCCAACGCTGGTATTTTTCCTTCTTTCTTACAACTGGAGAATGAATCCCTCAATGACACTAAAACTGTATGTCCTCTACTCTACACTCCTACCCCCAGTTTCCATCATGTGTCCTTGACCTTGATTTAGTTCAACTCTGTCCCACCTTTGTAGTGTCTCCCCCACCCCTCACTAATGCCTTTTTCCTATTCTTTCTGGCAAAATGTCAAAAACTATAACATTTGACTTTACTCTTCTTGGTGGGGAAAAGTCTACCATAATGAAATTTACAGATCTTTTCTATTTTTCATCTGTGTGTCATTCTTCTTCCAGTTTCATCCTTAAGTGTCTTCAGATGATTTTCGCCTAGTTAGATCTCTCTTTAAATTTGTTTTCCCCTCCACTACTTCTTTCTACTTCAAGAAGTAATACAGCTTATAATCTTCCACCATCCTTCCCTGTAACATTCTAATCTTTTGTTGATCTTGGCTGCCATATCTTTACTTTTGGCAAAAAGATCAAGGGTTTCCTGACTGAGTTGGTTTCTAGACTTTTTTTGGTCTCCTCATTATGGCAATTTATTTACTCTGGTTAAACTTCTGTACGAAATTATTGTAATTGAAGCCTGTGTCCTTTCCACTGTTCATTTCCTATTTTGGGAGCATCAATAACTTGTTTACATTGATGTCACATACTAAGCACCAGTTTAATGTAGTTATGTAATGGTAAAGATTAAATATTATGTGGGTGGGGGAAGAAGGGGGAGAACCATGAAAAGGGAAGCACAGACTTAGAATATGACTTCTTGTTTTACAGGCTTACTCTGTAAATAACTTAAGAATCATTCTGTGAATTACTCATTGGTGTTATTACTTCTACTGGTGTATTTTTTGAGTTAATGATGTACAAACCAGACTGTACATGTTAAGGTCATCTTAGGATTGAAGATCTAAACCTATAAGGTATTTCAGAGCACTCATATTTTACAAAAAAAGGAAATTGAGGCTCAGAGTGGTTAAGAAGTCACACAGCAAGTATATGTCAGATTACATACATTACAGGATTACAACCCAAGTCTTCCTGACTCTAGGCCCAGCATTCTATGTACCAACCCAACTGACTCTTTCCCCATCAAGAAAAATCAAGAAAATGGTGTCTGAGCTTCCTAGCTGTTATAGGAATCAAGTGAAATAATGTATATAAAAACACTTTAAAACAAAAAATGTTGTAGAAAAATGTACGTAGCAAAAAATTGTTTTATCATCCTCCTTCTCTTCATCATCATTCCTTCTTCTACTCCCCAAAGAAGTTCCTCTCTTTTCTAAAGAAAATACTACTATGTAGGCTCAAAAATAGGCAGTAGATTCTCTTCTTTAGGATCTGCTCCCACAAGTGTCTCTCCCTTTGAGCCATTTCTAGGACAATTACAGTCTAAAAGTCTCAAGGTTGTGCTTTGTGTGATCCTCCCCATCTTTCCCCAACCCATTTAATATTTCGAATCAAATCACACCATTTGCTTTTCAATACTTGATATTTTTATATCCATGAAGTCCGACTAATAATAAAAATCAAGTATACCCTTGAAGAAGAAAAATATCAGAAATGGATATCCTGCAGGCTGAGAGGTTATAGTTGGGATTGGGAGGGAAATTAAAATGATAGAAATATAAAAGGGGAAATGACAGTTCTAAACCACTTTCCTGAGTGTCAAGCATGTGCATATGTATTTACATACACATATATGTACATTTATACATATGTGTGTAGGTGTATGTGTGTGTGTGAAGGAAGAAAGAATTCTTATGAACTAATTGCTTTTAATATCTGTAGGTTGTTTCTGGACTCACTACCAAGCTTGCCCAAGTTATCAGGGCATTGGGTCCCCTAAATCACTTTCCTTTACAAAAAGTGACTTTGCCCTCCTTCTGTCTCTTTTTTTCCCTTTTTTATTTTTGAATTTAGTACTCCACTGATGTAGAACTTACCTTGTCAATCTAAATCCAGTAACTATTCTGCAGCTTACCATGTTAGAAAGTTGCCTGGAGTACCAAGAATTTAAATGACTTACCCAAGGTAACAGATAGTATTTGTCACAGGCAGGACTTGAACTCAGGTCTTCCTGACTTTAAGGCTGACTATTCATTATGCCAGGCTTCCCTTCTTCTAACTAGAATCTTCAAATTCCCTCTCCTCTTTCCCCTTCAAATATATTTGAGCCTCTACTATCTTAAAATACACACACACACACACACATACACACATACACACACATACCCCACTCTACTTTTCCCTACCATTCCTTCTTTCTCTCTCTCTCTCCATATATATATATATGTTTCTAGCTAATTTCTTCTTCATTATGCATGCCAGATTTCTTCACCTGCTTTCTTTACCTCCCCCTTTGTTTTAATGGACTTATAATTCCCCTGTCCTAGGGAGTCCCCAGTGAGGAAACTGCCTCTATGACTACAGACCAGCAACTCTTCTGTCACTTCTCTTGCATTCTCACCTTCCTGATCATCCTCTAGATGATGAAGCAGAAAGTGAAATCTCTTCAACAGACCTATAAGTCTCCTGGAGACCTCTCCTACTCCTGGAAAAGTAGAACAGTTCTCCAGCAGTAGACAACTCTAATTCCTATTTGGGAACTGAGTATTCCAGATAAAGTTTTGGAGCCAAGCTCTCCAAAGAGAATCTTCTTGGGGAAGGAAAGAACTGAATTTCTCCCTCTCTCTTTCTTCCCTCCTCTCCCCACTCCTCCACCCATGGCCATGTCATTGGAGAGACTAGTAGGAGACAATTCATTCTTCTGGAAACAGAGAAAAATACACTAAGTAAAACCATGAAAACACATGGATAGAAAGGCAGCCACTTGACGGAAAAAGAAACTTCAAGGAATGGGACTCCTTGCCAAGAAAAGAATGCTGAAAAAAGGACTTCTAGTATCCCATAATTTCCAGTTATCTCTTTGTCACATGTGTATCACAGATGTTTATCACCATTCTCCTCTGAGTCTGATTCCACTAGTCTTGTGAATATATGTATATTTGTGGGAATATGTCCCCTTGATTTTTAGAGAGAAGTTTTAAACCAACTTTTCTTATTATACCACATTTGTAAATACTCTTTCTAAAAGCTATTAAGATTGGCTGATACTCAATAGGGGGCATACCAGTAGGGGCTCAAAATTTACAGTTCTAGAAATTTTACCCCTTTGCAGCTACTCCTGAAACTCTGAGGGGAAAAATAATCAGTCACTTTCTGGGACCCCAACCTTCCAGTGTGAGTGAAAGTTGGAAAATTATCCTTAGAGGGGGTAAAACAACATCCGGAAAGACTTCATAGACAAGCCCTAAAATGAAGTCAGAATTTCTAAGAGGAAGAATTAAGAAAGGAGGGAATTCTGGGCATGGTAGACAGTGATTGCCAAGGTACAGAGATAGAAAATGAAATTTCATGTATGATAAACAGCAAGTTCAGGAAAGGGAGTTATGTGCAGTCAACCTGGAAAGATAGACTGTAGTTGAATCCCAAGTCTCCTTCTTCAGATTTCTGCCCCCATCACTCTATACTTATTCTCCTGGCCTCATTCATTTTGGAAGTGAAGGCTTCAACTACCATCTTTATGTTAATAACTTCCGAATACACATGGATAACCCTTCTTTTTCAGTTGTTTTGTTAGAGATCCCTATTTGGACATCCCGTAATCATCTCAAACTGTACGTCCTAAACTGAATCCATCCTCTTCCTCTCAAACCAAGATGTCTCTCTTTGGTCTCCAATACCGCTATTCTTCCAGCCTCACTGCCTAAAAACTGATGGGAAGCCCCGACTTTTCCTTTGGCTTCACCTCGTATCTTACATGTCACCAAGTGTTCTTGGAAGTGTCTCTCACACTCCTCCCTTGATCTTCATCTTCATCCACATGGCTTCTGCTTTGCTCCAAATCCTCTTTACCTCATTACTGGATCATGGCCACATCTCCCTTCCTGGTCTCTCTGCCCTGAGTCTCTACTGTACTCAGTGCAAACTTCATTCTGCCACCAGACAAATTTACCTGATGTATTGCTTTTACATGTCATTCAAGGATCTAGTGTAAGTTAAGATGCAATCTTCTTGTGAGAGGAAAGAAGATTTTCTCTATAATTGGAAGACCAGGGTTCAATCCCCCCATGCTTGGATGTGATGTTGGGCAAATCATTGAACCTGGATTTCCATTTCCTTTCCTGTAAAAATAATAGAGTTGTTCTAGACAACTTCTGAGTTCCCCTTTGAGTATAGATCTGTGTTCCTGTGAAGGAGTCATTCTGTTGGGTTGTGTCTGACGATTTTTAAATGACCTAAGGTTGTAATAATTCTATTTCTGGAAGTGCAGTCATGAAATGGCTTGTGATTTTGTCCCCCAGTTAGGGAGAAAAATCTAACAATGGGTTTAGCAGTGGAGATCCTAGGCCTGTGCTAGGAAAGATCCTTCTCTCCTGGGTGACTCTTGCTACTGATGCACACCCTCATGCCATAAACAAAGGGATGCAGGAAACTTAGGACAGGCTCAACCACAGGTGCTTATGAGAAATCAGATAAATTCTATCAAGTACAGACTCTAAAAGAATTTTTTTTTAAAAGACATATTTAAAAATAAGTGCCCATATACCTCACTGAAGTAAGACAAGAGATGAGGGTGAGGACCTCCAGGTCCTCCTGTCTGCTTTCCTCTCAGCACTCTAGATTAGGTATTGGAGGAAGAAAGGAAGACAGAAAGAGAGAAAGAGAGAAAGATGGGGGGGGGGGAGAGAGAGCAAGGAATGAAGAAAGGAAGCTAGACAAAGAGAAAAAGGAAGAAAGGAAAAGAAAGAAAGATAAAGAAAATAAGAAAGAGAAGAGAAAAGAAAGAAGGAAGGGAAGGAAGAAAGAAGAAAAGAAAGAGTAAAAGACAGTCCTGTACCCTCTGCATGTCTGTCTGGTGATCACCTCTCATGGAGTTCCATGGAGGCTTGGACAGATAGCTGTAGATATCACCACCACAGGTCACTATGATGACATAGCGCTCCATCTGTGTGGGCTGTGAGGTGTGGGGTGGGGGAGCCCCTCTACTTCTTTCTTCCTCTCAGGAGAGCCTCAGAGCTCCCACCCTCTAGTATTGATCCAATGTCAGCTTCCTCTTTTCAAACTGGGGAGAACTGCAAGTCCTATAGTCTTCAGAACCAGTTCGAGCCTTGCCAGGGGGCCCATTACAGTAGGAATGATAACATCTGACTTTAAAACATGCAAAATACATCATAAACATTATTTCATTAGATCGTCACACCAACCCTTAAGGGAAGGAAGGCACTGCAGACATGGTGTTCCCATTTTATGGAGAAGTTGATTAATTTACCCACAGTCACCAAGCCAGCCATTATTGGAGGCAGGGTTTGAACCCAGTACTTCTTGACAAACAGTTCAGTACTCTAGATACTAAGGGGCAGTTAGGTGGTGCATTTGATAAACCACTGGACTGGGAGTCTGGAAGATCTGGGTTCAAATTTTGCCTGGGACATCTGTTAGTTATTAGTTATGTGACCATGGGCAAATCCTTTACCTTCTATCTTGCCTCAGTTTCCGCATTTGTAGAAGGGGGATAATACAACTCCCAGAGTTGTATGAGGGCAAAAGAGAACAAGAAAGGGAAAAGGAAAGAAAAAAGAAAGGAAAAAAGAAGAAAAGAAATAAGGAAGGAAAGGAAGAAGGGAAAAGAAGGAAGGAAGAGGGAAGAGACAAGAAAGGGAAGAGGAAAAAAGAAGGAAGGGAAAGAAGAAAGGAAGAAGGAAAGAAATTGTAAAAGAAAATTTGTAAACCTTAAAGATCTGTTACTATTATACCACACTTCTTCCATGGATTCCATCACCTGCTGGCAGGCAAAGATGGCATTTGGTTGAAATATTGAAGGAAAAGGAAGCAGGGTAACTTTCCAATATCTTTTGCTACTGCAGAAGAGTAATTGCTTTTTCTTGTGATCAAGTCAACAAGCATTTATTAAACACCTAATGTATTCCAGACTTTTGCTAAGTGCTGGGGATACAAAGAAAAACTAAAAAGACAGAGTCTGCCCTTGAGGATCTCAGTCTAATAAAGGCAAACAACTAAATGCAAGAGAAATTGGGGCGCTATGTCAGAAGTAAGTGTTTAGCACTGTGCCTTGCACATTCATTGTTGTTGAGTCATGTCCAACTCTTTGTGACCCCCTTTGGGGATTTTTCAGCAGAGGTGGTGGAGTAGCTTGTCATTTCTTTCTCCAGTTCATTTTACAGATAAGGAAACTAAGGCAGGCAGGGTTAAGTGACTTGCCAGGGTCACAAAACTCAAATCTTCTTGACTCCAGGTCCTGTGCTTATCCAGAGTCACCTAGCTGACTAGCACGCAGTAGGTGCTTAACATATGTTTCTTAAGTGACTGATCGAAGGAAAGAGCATAGCCTGGAGGCCATGCCCATAACCACACTGCCAGAGTGTGTCAGAAACAGAACTTGATCCCAGGTCTTCCTTACTCCCTCCGCCATGCCCAACCACCTTGCACATAGTAGGTGCTTAATAAATGTTCAGGGATTTACATTCAATCAGATCTTTTTTCCTGCCTGCCTCTTCTTTTCCCTGCAAATCCTGTAATTGATGTATTAGTAAGAAGACTTGGATTCTATTTCAACTTTCTTCAATAACAACTCGCATAGAAAAGTCACTGTCCCCACCAGGAAATGTTTTCTCATGCCGTTGTCACTTTGCCACATTATGTCATAATTTTGTGTAAATTATACTTGTCTGCTCCACCCAGATAATCATTCAGCTGCCCCCCCCTTCTCCTTTGAAGATGTGGAAACTTGAGGTGTGTAAAGGACACCAAAGGAAGTGGTATCATGCTCATGGAATGCCAGAAGAAATCTTTATAAGAAGCGACCCCAAACATGGGCAAGTTGCTGCGTTCAAGTTTGCTTGGGCACATGCTCAGTGACCTGGCGTCACTTTCCATCTGGATCGATGGGTAAACAGGTGACATAGGGATGCTGTCTATCCCACGTCTGCCTGGAGAATGTCAAAGCCCACTATTGAACAACGCTTATGCAACATACTTCAGGGCTTGTGCAGTTTGAGAGAAGAGACACGGAAATATTTAATTTATGGCTCAATTCATTAAACAGCTGGAATATTCTCATTGTGGGAAACTCCCTCCATCTACCCTTTTACAACTTCCCTGATAGCCTTACAGTCAGAGCTCTTTGAGGGGATCCATGAACTAGGATGAGAGGAAAAAAATTATATCTTTATTTTTTACTTACCTCCAACTGAAATTTCACATTTCCTTTAGTTATGAGCATAGGCAACAAACCACTATAGTGGTTTTACCAGACTGCCACAGGGAACCATGACAAGACCCTCTGCTTCTGGGTGATCTGACTATACAAACTTGGAACTCTGGTCTTTCCTGCTTCCAGGACTGCTACACATTAACTCGCCATTGTTTCATTTTTCTGGGACCCAGTTTCCTCAGCTACAAAATGGGGACAATTATAGCAACCCATTTCACAGGGTTATGGTGAAGATCTAATTAACATGATATGGTGGGTTGTGTGCTAGATTTGGAGTCAGAGGAGGTGGAAATTTGGTAAGCCAATCCCGAGAATGAAAGGGAGAATGAAACTAGAAAATAGTTCAAATCCTCATTAGAATGTTAACTGCTGGAGGGCAAAGATTGTCTTCCCTTTGGCTTGTACTGACATTCCCTGGGTTTATCAGGAGTGGTGCCTGGCCCTTAGTGAGCACATCGGCTTGTTGACTGACTGATAGTAATGACACAGGAGTAAGAAGGAAGAGAACGAGGGAAGGGAAGGAAGGAGTGAAGAAAGAAGAAAACGAAGGAAGGGAAGGAGGGAATGAAGAAGGGAGGGAAGAAATAAGGAAGAGAGGAAAGAAGGGAGAGAGGAAAGAAGGAAGGAAGGGAGGGAGGAAAGAAGACAGTAAGAAAGGGAAGGGAGGAAAGAAGGGAAGGAAGAAAGGATGGAGGGAGGGAGGAAAAATGAAAGAAGGAAGGGAAGAAGGCAGGGAAGGAAGAAGGAGAGAAGGGAGGGTGGGAGAGAAAGAAAGAGGGAAGGAAGAAAAGAGGGAGGGAGGGAGGAATGAAGAAAGGAAGGAAAGGTTATTACCTGGTTTTTCTAGGTTTTTGTTTTTTTTCTTTTCAAACCAGAGTGCCTTCCCTCCACGTCACCCCAAGCCATGGTTTTCAGTCCCTTGAATTCTTGCTAAGTCACATCACTTACTGCCCAGATCTGCTGCTCCAAATACGCAAACAAAAGATTTCAGGAAGCCCCAACACTACTAATTACCTGAAATACAATGCCTGTGTCTCCTGACATCACAGGGAAAAAAACACAGGAGACTGATGAAAGGAAGCACTTTATTGCTTTACAAACGTCTGTGGGCTAGGGAGTCTAAAGCTTTCCTTTGCATGGAACTTAATGACCTCTTACAAGAAACAAAGTGATTCAAAGAGGAGATGCTCCCAGAGGTTCATGGGAGCATGGAGCTAATGCTGGAAGGGACCTCAAGGGCCCTTCAGGCCAACCCCATCATTTTACTGATGAGGTTTTTACTGATGAGGAGATGACAGAGTTGCCACTTCACAGCTCCAACATCCTAGGAATGTGCTTTGGATAATCAAACCTATATTCTAGAAACCACAGCCATAGCTGGAAATTCTGGCCCCTAGGGCAAACTCAGTTGGGGGTCCGGATGGGGCTAGATCATCTACCCCAAGCATGACTGTAATCAATTGAAGCAGACTGTATGGTAACCATGCCACTTTGTGGTGGTAGCCCAAGGTCAAACAAGGGAACAGGGGTGAGCTAAGGCTCTGCAGTGATGGAGGAGGACTGTGAGGCACTGTGAGGAGAAAGGAAATGCGCCCACTGGATATTTGTTACCCTTGGCACCCAAGTCCCAAGCCCCAGTCATCCTGGGCTAGTTACAACTTGGTTTGCAATGTTCCCAGAAAGGCGCTGATCACAGGTATAGTACAGAGATTATCTAGATTCATCAGTTCTCTAAATGATTGGGCTGCCTCTCTCCAGCATAACATAAGCTTATTGAGGGCAACACTGCTTCTTTGTTTTTTGTCTTCTTATTCTTAGGCTCTAGCATGGCACCTGGCAGGTAGTCAGTAGTTACCAAATGTTTGTGCATTCATTTGAATTGCATGTTTATTGTGGAAAGAATATTGGCTTTGGAGTCAAAGGACCTGGGTGATCTTAAGGAAATCAGTTAATCTCTTTGGGCCTTATTATTCCTTTGTAAAATGAGAAGGTTGATCCAGACAACCCCTATGTTCCCTTCTGTCTCAACATTTATGATTCTGTGATTGTCCTAATGAGAATGAAATCCTCCCCAGAAGTCAAGATTTCAAGATGGCAGGTCTCTGAAGGCTTAAAAAATGGTGTGAGTACTTCTAGGATTGTATCCCAAAGAGATCACAAAAATGGGCAAAGGACCCACATGAACAAAAATATTTACAGCAACTCTTTTTGTGGTGGCCAAGAGCTAGAAATTGAGAGAATGACCATCAACTGGGGAATGGTTGAACAAGCTGTTGTAATAGATTGTGATGGAATACTATTGTGCTATAAGAAATGACAAATAGGCGGACTTCAGAAAAACCTGGAAAGACTTACCTGAACTGATTCAATGTGAAATGAGTAGAAGCAAGAGAACACTGTACACAGTTACAGTCACATTGTGAGATGACTTAACTTTGATAGACTTGGCTCTTCTCAGCAATGCAAGGATCTAAGACAAGTCTAAAAGACTTATGATGGAAAATGCTATCTATATCCAGAGAAAGAACTATGAAGTTTGGATGCAGATCAAGCATACTATTTACTCTCTCTCTCTTTTTGTTTTGTTTTTTCTTTCACATGGTTTCTCCCATTCATTCTAATTCTTCTTTACAACATACTAATGTGAAAATTTGTTTAATAAGCCTTCTTCAGATTGCACAAAGTTTTGGGGAGGGGTAAGGTGAGGAAGACAGAGAAAATTTGAAACTCAAAAGATTATAGAAGTGAATGTTGAAAACTAAAATTAAATTAATTAATTTAAAGAAAATTTTTTTAAAACTCAAAAACTAGTGTAAGTATGTCAGAGGATGATCTACCCAGGTACAAGGTGTCCAGGAGGGTTAGCATTCACTCCTATCTCCTCCTCATTTATTTCCTGGAGGTAGCCAGAGCTCTGTCAGAAAGCCAGGAAGACCTGAGTTCAAATTCAGCTGTAGCACTTACAAGTTGTATGACCCTGGATAAATCACTTAACCCTCTGCCTGCCTTGGTTTCCTCATCTGTGAAGTGGAAATAATAGTAATATCTCACAAAGTGATTTTGAGGACAAAGTGAAATAATATTTGCAAAGCCATGGTTCATGTTGTCAAGAACCTTACAGTCTAATAGGGCAGGGAATAAGGTATGCAAATCACCATGATACAAGGCAAGATTTGATAAGGACAGAGGATGAGGGGCAAGGTGCCCTAATGATCCCAGGGGTGGTCTTGGGGTCCTGCTGTGTGACCAGAGCAAGTCATTTGACTGCTTTGTGCCTCAATGTCCCTCATTTTTAAAATGGGAATATTGATACAAGTGGTACCTCTCTCATAGGTTCAAACAAGATAATCATACAAAGAGTTACGCAAATTTTAAAGCACTATATTCATGTCAGTTCATCAGCAAACATTTTAATACGTGCTCATTCTGAAAAAAAGAAGCAGAAGAAGTCCCTCAGGATGAGGACAGCACTGAGGAAAGATAACAGACGCTGTTGTGTCTGAACTAAGTAGTACCTGCCTTCCCATGCCTGGGTTAGCCCAGGGGATTCATGGAACAACAGAGTCAGCGTAGACTGAGTCCTAGTCAGGCACTTTGATAAGTACTAGAGAACCAAAGAAAGGTAAAACTCTTCCCGGTCCTCAGGAAGCTTATGTTCCAATGAGAGAGAACGTATAAAAATAACTAGGTAGGTATATGATATATACAGGGTAAATGGGAGGAAATCTAGAGGGGAAGGCACTAGCCACTGGTAAAGGTCTCTTGGTTAGATTTGAGCACAGTATTAAAGGAAGTGAGAGAAACAAAGGGATAGAGGTAAGGGTCCAACATACTCCCGACATGGGAGGCAGCCAGTGTACCTGGATTCTAAGATGTATGGAAAAGAGAAAAAGGTAGGAGAGAGACAGGTTATGTAGAATCTTAAACACCAAACAGAGGAGTTTGTATTTAGTCCTGGGAACCACTGAAGTACATTGAGCAAGAGAGGGACATGATCAGAGACAAACTTTAGAAAATAGGGCAGTTAGGTGACGCAGTAGATAGAACATGCCTGGCCCGGAGTTAGGAACACCTGAGTTCAAATCCAATCTCAGACATTTACTACTTGTGTGCCCCTGGGCAAGTCATTTCACTTTGTTTGCCTCATTTTCCTCATCTGTAAAATGAACTGGAGAAGGAAATGGCAAACCACTCCAGTATCTTTGCCAAGAAAACCCCAAATGGGGTCATGAAGAGTTGGATATGACTGAAATGATTGAACAACAAACTTTAGAAAAATTACATTGGCAACTGAGTAGATGAGTTACAGCTGCAAGGGACCTGAGTTAGGAAGGCTAACTATAATAGAGATTGATAGTTGTGTAAATGGAGTAGAGGGGGCTTTATATGTGAGAGATACTATGAAGGTAGAAATACCATAGAAGGTAGAAATATTTGTCAACAGAGCAGATAGTTGGGGTAAGTGAGAATGAGGAGTTAAGGACTACATTCAGGTTAAGAGCCTGGGTGACTGGGAGGATGGTGGTCTGCTCTGCTCATGTGGAAAGAGTAGACATTTGTGTAGGAAGAATGAATTCTCTTTCAGAAAAATGCTAACATTGAGATATCTAGAGGATGTCCAGTTAGAGATATCCAAGAGGCTGCTGGGGATTCTTGATTGTAGCTCAGGAGAATACAGGTGGAAATATATATCTGAGAATCATCTGTGTAGAAGTAATCACTGAATTCAGGGGAGTTGTTGTTGGGTTCACAGAGCATGGCTACTATACTACTTCAGAGATCTAGAGATGGCCCTAAGAGGTTTTAGGGATGTGTGTTAGTCTGAATGTTGCTGAGTCCTCACTGGTGTCTTCCCTAGTGATGGCCCATCAATACTGGGTCCAGTTCTGGGCACCATTTTCTAGGAAGGAAACTCACATACTGGACATTATCCAGAGGAGGACAACCAGGCTGGAGAAGGGCCTTGGGATTCCACTATATGAGGTCTGGCTGAAGGAACTGGGGAACATCAACCTGGAGAAGAGAGCATGCAGGGAGCATGAGATCTGTCTTCAAGTATATGAAGGGTTCTTATAAGAAAGAAGGTTCAGTTGTTCTGTGTGCCTCCTGAAGACAGAAGTAGAAATAATAACTGGCAAATTCAGACTGGATATTAATGAGAATCTTCCTATTGATAAGAGCCCTTCCCAGGGGAAGAGAGGAGAATGGGCTACCTGGGGATAAGTGGGTTCCCTTTTACTAAGAGTCTTCAAGTAGATCTTGGGTATGTGCTGCGGTGGGGGGTTCCTTTTCAGGTATAGTTCAGATGAGCTGTCTGTTGAGGTCTCTTCTCATTCATATGTCTATGCTTTTTATTTTGAGAGGAAATGAGTATATAATGAGAAAATTGCTGCATAAGAAGTCAGAAGACCTGGGGTCTAATCTTAATTTTATGTTTCCTGGCTTTGTAATGTTGGGCAAGTGAATGATCTTCTCTGAACCTCAGTTTCCTCGTCTGCACAAGACAGATTATACTTGCCCTGCTTACTTCATAGAGTTATGGACTGAGTTTTTTTGGGAGGGGGGAGGGGCGGAGAGTGTCTTGGACCTATAATTTCAACAGTGTAAGTAGCTCCATAGATGTAGACTGACTATTTGTCAGCAATTTATAGTCTTAGCTCTCTGGCTTCCTTTAAGTACCAACTGAAATCCCACCTTTTATGGGAAACCTTACCCAATGCCTCTTAATTCCAGTATCTTTGTACCGTTAATTATCTCCTATTCATCCTGTATAGAGCTTGCTTTGTATATATTGGTTTGCATGTTGTCTTCCCCATTAGATTGTAAGTTTCTTGAAAACAGGACCTGTCTTTTGCCTCTTTTTGTATCCCCAGTGCTTAACACAGTGCCTAGCGTACAGTAGATGCTTAATGATTGTTAATTGACTGATTGGAGAGTTGACAGGGGCACTGAGAGATTAAATCACTTGCTCAGAGTCACCCAGCCAATAGAGGTAGATCTTGAACTCAGACCTTCCTAATTCCAGGGCCCATCCTTCTATCTGCTTTATCATCTGCCGAATAGAACTGTTATGAAGATTGAATGGATCTCCAGAAGTCAGGGCCAGAAGAGTCCTCAGAAACTGTATAGTCTCATGCCTGAAAAAAAAACCCAATCCCCTCTATAGAAACCATGACAGTTGGACAGCCCACTTCCACTCACCATCTCCTCAGGTAGTCCAGTCCACTTGGGGGTACTCTAGCTGGGATGAGGCTTATCTTGACATTAAGCCTACTTTCAACTTTGCAACTTTACCCATGGATCCTGGTTCTGCCCCAAAAGGAACAAGGATAACCCTTCCTCCACATGGTAGAATCACAGAATTTGAAAGTTAGAAGGGATATAAGCAGACTACTTAAAGAGCATTGTTGTTCAGTCATTTCAGTCACATTCCACTCTTCATGAACCCATTTGGGGTTTCCTTGGCAGAGATGCTGGAGTGGTTTGCCATTTTCTTTGGCTCATTTTTCAGATGAGAAAACTGAGGCAGAGTGAAATCACTTGCCCAGGGTCACACAGCTAGTAAACATCTGAGGTTGGATTTGAACTCAGGAATTCCTGACTCCAGGTCTAGTGCTCTATGCACTTATGGCACCACCTAGCTGCCTGATGGAACACAGCATTCATATACAAAAATCATCTTCAAAGACTTGAGTCTCCTCCCTAAATCACTCTCCTCCAGGCTAAGTGTCCCCCAGTCTTCTTGTGGCATGAACTCAAGACCCATTTTTGTCCTGGTTACCCCTCCTATCTGGAAGTACTCCAGCTTATCGGTGTCCTCCCTAAAATATGGCCCCTGGAACTGAACACAGTAGGCTCATTGGTTTTAGAGCTGGAAAGAATTTAGGTCAAAGGCCAT
Organism: Potorous gilbertii; assembly: GCA_028658325.1. Classification (NCBI taxonomy): domain Eukaryota; kingdom Metazoa; phylum Chordata; class Mammalia; order Diprotodontia; family Potoroidae; genus Potorous; species Potorous gilbertii. The sequence continues at coordinate 34,803,011 of CM053771.1, read as the reverse complement.
CAAGTCTAAATTACAGATGAGAAAAATGAAGTCCACAGAAGCCATGAAAGCATAGAGCAAAAGCTGCAAGGGACCTTAGAAGTCATCCAGTCCAATGCTTTCTTCATTTTACAGATGAGGAAACTGAGGCCAGAGAAATCCTAGGATTACAGAACCAAAGTTAGAAGGAAACTTAGAAATAATTTGATGCAAACCCTTCACTTTACAAAGGAGACTGAACACAATAAGGAGGAATGGATCACACAAGGAAAACGAGGATTTGTGTAAAGGGTACTTGATTCACAGCCTGAAGGTCCTGGGTTCAAATTCCGGCACCACTTGCTCTCTTCCTCTTGATACAAAAGTGACAGCCTGTGAGCACAGAGTCAGCTAGGTAGCGCTGTAGTGGATAGTACTGAGCCTGGAAGACTCATCTTTCAGAGTTCAAATCTAGTCTCATTATTGATGAACATTTATTGTTTATTGATTGATTAGAGAGTTAACAGGGACACTGAGAGATTAAATCATTGCTCAGTTACTCAGACGATAGAGGCAGATCTTGAACCCAGATCCTCCTGATTCCAGGGCCCACCCTTCTCTCTGCTTTGTCATGTAGCTAAGAGAGTTGTTATGAGTATTGAGTGGATCTTACTGACTGTGTGACCCTGAGCAAGTCACTTCTGCCTGTTTTCCTCAGTTTCCTCATCTGTAAAATGAGCTGAAGAAGGAAATGACAAACGACTACTGTATCTTTGCTGAGAAAACTCCAAGAGTTGAATATGACCAAAAATGACTAAAGTGTTTATTTTCCTTTAAAAGAGGTTTCTATAGACAGAGAGGGGGAGGAATATTGGGAAGTAACAATGATATTTAAAAAAAAACAAAAAACAACTCAATCCAAAAACCTTTGATGAAACACTTTCGAAATATGAAAGGCACTAGCTCTTACTTTTGTTTTTCTTTAAATAACGAGGTCCGTTCCAAACAGAATAAACCTTTGCCTTGTGCCATTTTCTGATTAAATTGTCTGGGTCACTAACCGTGGCAAGGCCTCCAAAATGCAGCCTTACACCTTGTTAATGATACACCATCTGTTTGTTCACACGGTGTAATCACATGATCTTTGCTCCAGAGAACATCCTGTCTCACTGGTCCAAGCCAGTTTGTGGGCGAAGCATCCTGGATGCATGCCAGGCAATAGTTTTTTTTTTCTATTTTACATAGTTTAAAAGTTGGTTATTAAATCTGAACTGGTCAAGAGGGGGTTTTCTTTTCTTTCTTATCATTTTCAGTGTCAACATTATTATTTGTTGACAAATGTTTTGTTCTCACCCCCCAATTCCTTGAATAGGATTTGGCCCTGGTCTTTGCGCAGGAGGCTGGGATGTTCTCCCTCTTCCACTTGTGCCCTTGGAATCTCCAGCTCCTTTCAAGGCTCTGCTCAGGTGCTTCCTCCTGCAAGCCCACCTTTCCTGAAAATTCCAGGGATTGGAGTTTCCTTCCAAAAATTACCATGGGATCTTAACTCCTTATAGATCCATGGAAAGGATCAAGCTATAAAATCCAGCGACTTTCCTCCTTGGAAAATAGAGAAACTGAGGCACAGGAAAGCTAAATCACTTGCCCAGTGTTGTACAGCCATTAAGTGTCTGAAGAAGGGTTTGAACGTAGGACTCTTTGGCTACAGGGTCAGTGACCTATTTGCTAAACCCTACTGCCTCTCTGGCTTGGTCCTCCTTTGTATTTGGAGGAATAGAAGGTTAGAGTGGAAAGAGAGAGAGCTGATCTCTGAAACAGAAAGGTGTGGCATTGTCTTATAATGACTGTGTGACCCTGGACAAGTCACTTGATATCTTAGTGCCCCAGACAACTCTTCTTCCGGTCCCAACCAAGTGGTCATCACAATAAACATCTTGCCTCTTATCTACTAAACTTTACCTGTTATCCTCACATGTTGGTCATCCCTCACCCCAAAACTACTTTGAACTCAATTTGTAGTTATTTGAGGTTACTGCTCTGTGCACATTTTGCAAGTTCATTGAAGGCAGGGACAGTTTTGATTTTTCAGTCTTTGCATCTACAGGGTCTAGCACAGAGGAAACTTAATGCTTCTTGAATCAAACCGAATTATCTGTCTACATGTGTTTTCCTCCAATAGAATGCAGGACAGGGATGGGGTGGGGTGGAGTTTGGCTTTGTATATAGAGGGGCTAGGACCACAAAGTGACATTTCCTAGCTGTGTGACCCTGGGCAAGAGACTTGACCTTTGTCTGCCTCAGTTTTGTCAACTGTAAAATTAAGATGATAATGAAACCTAACTCCTATGGTTATTGAGAGGAGAAAATGAGATACCTATAAAGCACCTTGCAAATCCAAAAGCTCTAGCTGTTATAATTAGTACAATGCTTGAAACAGCAGGACCGTAATTCAGTCATGCTTGTTGAATCTAATTGAATGGAATTGATTGGGTTGGAATGAAATGGATGGACTGAATTGACCAAGGCTAGCTTAAAGGTAGAGTGTGAATTTCAGGAGTTTAGAGCTAAAAGAAACAATAGGAGCTGATGAAAATAAAGGAATCATTGAAGGGGACATGGGGGGTGCATCCAATATCAGGCCCAGCAGAGTCAGGAGCTCTCCAGATGAGGGGATACCCATGACTCCAGATGCACCAGAGAATCCAGTAGAACAGGGCATCTATAAAGGGGCCCAAGTCCTTAAGCATTTCCCCTCTGGTGTTTAGCCTTTTTAACTCAGAATCAAGCAAGTGACTTTATTAAAGTCTTTATTAACTATCTGGTATGTGCAGTGCACTGGTCTAAGTGCTGGGGATAGATAGAAAAGGAACAGTCCTTTCTTCCAAGCAGCATGTGTTATTGGTGAAGATATATAGATAGATGATAGACACAGATAGATAGATAGATAGATAGATAGATAGATAGATAGATAGATAATGTCACCTCTATCCTGGGAGCAGCCCTCTTTCTCAAGGGGCTCCTTCTTTGCATTTATATGATCTAGCTTCAATCCTAGGGCAGTCTGGTCCCCATAGAGAAGGGATTCAGACTTTTTCTGGGAGGGGCACCCATAATTCATAATGCCCTCATCCCAGAACCCTAGGGGAAAATCTCTTACATAAGTCTAGAATCCAAGTGATTCTTGAGAGAGGTCCAAAGTACTTTCTGGGCATAAATTCAAAGTTTAGTTCTTTTGGCCAATCAAGCATGCTGGTAGTAGACATTTTCCATGGTAAGGGTACCAGGTAGCCAGGACCTGATTCTGGTGGTCTCACTGAGATAGTGACCAAGGCTAAAAACATCCACCTCAGGATTGCTATTAGGTCATCTGTGTTTAGAAGAGAAAACATATAGCAAAAGAGATATTGAGAGGTCTGAAGACCAGTCTCAGGCCAGCCTAGACAAGCACATGAACTCATTTTCACATGTGTATAGCCTCCAGAGCTGCTGTTGTGGTGGGGGAGGGAGAGAAAGTTGAAAGGTCAGCTGTAGGAGTCTCAAGTCACATATTCAAAAGAGGAAAAGAAAGAACTAGAATGAACATGGTTTTTTTCCTTTGAAAGCTTGCTAAGTGGGTGGCCTTTCCTCCTCAGCTGCCAATCAATCATCTTTGACACAACCCTTGGGGACCATGAATCAGGAGCCTCTGGTCACACATATCCTATAACAAGGGTCCAGAGTATGGAGCCAGTCAGAAGGGACTGGGGCATAATTCAATGAAATTCAATTCAATTCAATGAATATTTTTTAAGTGGCTTCTATGGGCTAAGCCCTAGGGAGGACACACATAGACAGCACAGTAGAAAGAGCATTGAAGGGGCAGCTAGGTGGCACATTGGATAGAGCACCTGCTCTGGAGTCAGTAGGACCTGAGTTCAAATTTGTTCTCAGAAACACTAGTTGTGTGACCCTGAGCAAGTCACTTAACCCTAATTTTGAAGGAAGGAAGAGCATGGAAGCCACAGAACCTGAGTTCAAATCTCAACTCTGTTACTTGAAATGAACAAGGTGGTGGCATGGTACTGCGAAAAAAACCACTGGCCCTGGAATCTGAGGATCTGGGTTCAAGATCCTGCCTCTAACACTAACTACCTGTAGCATTGCCTCAAGCAAGTCATTAAACTCCCTTTGCCTCAGTTTCCTCACATGTAAGAATGAAAGGACTAAATCAGATGGCTTCTGAGGTCCCTTTGTACCCTAGATCTATATTATCAAGACTTTCCCTGTCCCCAAAGAATTTCCATTCGACTGGGGGCAGACTAAGGGGTAATATATAAATAGATGAGTAGATACAAAATAATTTCAAGAGGAGGCACTAACACATGGAAATTAGGAAAAACCTCTCAAGGCATCTCATTCTTCTTTGGGATAACTTTCAGGATTGGGAAGCTTTTTCCTTCATTGTATCCCCTCTCTGCAATTTCTAACCATTACTTCCAGCCCTTCCCTCAGGGGTCAAACAGAAAAGGCTAATCTCCCTTCCACATGCCAGCCAGTGGATAAATAGAAGGACCTGGAGTCAGGAAGACCTGAGTTCAAATCCAACCTCAGACACTTACTAGCTGTGTGACTCTGGGCAAGTCACTTCAGCCTGTTTGCCTCAGTTTCTTCATTTGTAAAACGAGTTGGAGAAGGAAATGACAAATCACTCCAGTATCTTCACCAAGAAAACCCCAAATATGATCACGAAGAATCAGACAAGACTGAAATGACTGAACAACAACCAAGCCCCTTCCAGTTCTGACTCTATGATCCCTTCTCAAAATGGTAGCCATTTGTAACTTATAAAACTCAGCAGCAGATTTAGAATGAATGTTGTTTTTTGTTATTCATTATTGAAGAGGACCATGACATCAGGAAGGTGATGCCATGACTTGCAAAATGAACTGGATTTAAGTGAGTCAGGCTTGTGCAGTGACCAGCCTCACTTTCTCCTCCTGAGACATCTGGGTCCAATGGCAAGATAAAAATCAGAACAATTGTAGATGACCCCAAATATAGTGGGAGACCTTGGCCTTTTTAGGCTAAGGTCTTTCCTAGTTCTCAGCATGGCTGTAATGAAAAACTCCCAATAGTAAGTGCTCTCTAGGTAACACAATGAACTAGATTGGTGTTCTTGGTGGGCAAGACATACCACTTGAGCTAAAGGTTCCCTAAGACCCTACCACTAGAAGTCTTTAAGCAGAAATGGTGTCTTTGAGGATATGTATAGTGTGGATTTTTTTTCATATATAGATTGGGCTATTAGAAAGAGTTCTGGTTTTGGAGTCAGAAAACCTGGGTTCTAATCCTGCCTTTGTCACCAACTACCTGGGTGACCTTGGGCAAATGACTTAGCCAAAATGATCTGTAGTTTCCTCATCTGTAAAAGGAAAGATTGGACTAGATGACCTCTGAGGTTCTTCCTAGTTCTAAATCTATGGTCCTATGAACCCTTGTGTTTCTATGGACCTTGGTTTCTCCAGTCTATAAAATGGGAAAGGCTCTGAGTTCAAATCCTACCTCTGCACCTTAACTCCCTGTATGAACTAGGGTGAGTCATTTAACCTCTTTGACCTCAGATAAAAATAACATAAAGAAAGTGGACTAAATAACCCAACTGACAAGCATTTATTAGCATCTATTATGTACCAAGCACTGGAGATACAAAGGAAGGCAAAAGACATTTTCTGCCCTTCCAATCTGATGATCTCTAAGACTGCTTTGAGTCCTAGATCTAGGCTTCTATGCCTAGTTTGCCTCTGAAGCCCTTTCCTGTAGGTTGAGCATCTCCTATGTCTCATAGGTTCACCTCCCGTACATAGACTCTCTCCAGCTGGTCAATGTCCTTCCTGGAATGGAGCAGCCGACCTGAACATCATGCTCCATCTTCCATGGGGATCGTGGCCCGTGTCAGTGATTCACCATTACGTGTTTCACAGCTTAGAGCTTGTGCAATTATCCTTCTCCAATCACTGGAGAATCAATGACTCAGAACCTTGCTTATCAACTGCTGATAGTACTTTGCAGCCCATAAACCCCAGCAGTTCCCCTGCCCCTTAGCAGAGAAAACACCTGCACCTGTCCTTTTTGGCACATCTGGAAGAGGTTTCAACACCTCCAGCCACCCCCATGGAGTCTTTGTTCTTCCCCCATCACCACCACTGATTGAATGAGCTCCCTGCTGGGACATGTTCATTTCTCCCACCCCCCCCCACTCCCCATCCCCCATTTATCTTTCAGCACCAGTAAGTAAAGTCACTCTGATGATTTTTTCCTTGGTGAGCCCATGAGTCATTCAAGTATATTTTCGAATTCACTCAGCTCCTGAGTCCTAAAACAATTTGAGCAGATTAATACTAGTCAGCATAAAAATGTGTGTGTGTGTGTGTGTGTGTGTGTGTGTGTGTGTGTGAGAGAGAGAGAGAGAGAGAGAGAGAGAGAGAGAGAGAGAGAGAGAGAGAGAGAATGGGAGGGAGGGATAGAGAGAATTGCAGTTATGGGAAACAAGGTTATAGAAAATGTTAGTCACAAAGCGCAGACTAGTTTCATCCATTGGAAGCTAGCTCCTGGGCAATATGCAACATGATTTGCTTTCTTAGTCAGTGGGATGCACTATTGACCCTTACTGAGCTAAAATGCTTAGGTCTTCCTAAAATAAAAGGGAGAGATGATTATTGGATTGAAAACTTCTGTTTCTCTATGGTGCCACCTTTGGAGGTCTTCAAGCAGAGGATGGATGACCTCTTTGGGATTTTGTTGTAGACTTGATATGAGGCAAGAAAGCTCCTTTATATCTTAGCGTTAGGAGAGACTTGACTTCCAGGAAGAAGGGGGTGCTGTACTCCATCCAGGTTGGATCCCCATCGGGAGGATTAGTGTCCTCTCTAGGGCACTATGTTTTAGAAGAGATTGATATACGTTGGAAAGTATCCAAAGGAGAGCAATCAGGATGGTGAAGGGTTTCATATTAGAGCCACTCGGGAGGATCACTTGAAGGGAATGGGAAAAGATAAGAACTTGGAGAGGACAAGATTGATAGCAAGTGTGGATGAGGTGGGGAGGGTGTGGACAAGATAACCTAGTTCGAGTACTTGAACTCACCAGAGAGGGAAATGATAGGTGGCTTTTCTGTAGCTACCTTTTAGAGGATTCTTATTAGGGTATAAGTTAAATTGGATGGCCTCCAAGGACTCTTCCAATTATGAGATTTTACATCTGTGATTACAAGCTCAGGGGTGGGGGTGGGGGGTTATTACCTTACTCATGGAGGATATGTCTCTGGTAATGACTGTATGACCAAATATAACCTCTCTTGGCCTCAGTTTGCCCATCTAATAGCTAGCATTTGTAGCACAGTGGATAGAATTCTGGGAATAGAGTCCAGAAGACTCATCTTTCTGAGTTCAAATTTGGCCTCAGTCACTTAAAACTTGTGTGATTCTGGGCAAGTCCTGTTTGCCTCAGTCTCCTCATCTGTAAAATGAGCTGGAGAAAGGAATGGCAAACCACCCCAGTATCTCTGCCTAGAAAATCTCAAATGGGGTCATGAAGAGTTGGACACTACTAGGTAACAGCACTGAGTAAGCTGCAAAGATCTATAACTGTCCAATTACAAATGGTTTCAGATTTCCATCATCATTCTCTTTCTTCCCTCACTTTCCTGTGGTCACTGAGTTTGTTTTTCTGGTTCTTTCCCTTCACAGATATTGAGAATCATGTTCCATGCCTAGCAGGACTTTCACTGTCTGCCTACAGTAAACCAATGAAGACCATTCAGAGCTCTCATTTTCCCTTCCACTCTCACTAATCTGATTTTAATTAGCTTGCTTTCCCATGTGAGAGCTTAAGGGCACCTGCGGGTTAATGATGACAATTAGCATTTGATTTCCTAGTAATGACAGTCCAGTATTTGTTTTTGCCATTAAGTGAAAGGGTCATGGGATTCAGAGCTGGAGGGGATCTCAGAGATCATCTAGGTCCAGCCCCGCTCATTTTGCACATGAGGAAACTGAGGTGAAGCCAAGAGTCACACAGATACTTCCCCTCTTCTTGGTAAGTCTGAGACTAAATAGAGCATGAGAAACACCCCACTCCCAATAATGTAATTTGCTACCTACATTATCTCATCCCAACACGCCTGGTTTTATCAGCCTGAATTTTGAGGATTATTATAGGAAGTGGAATAATTATTTATCACAGAATGTTTTGAGTCTAGCAGGTAATTATATGAACATAATTGTAAAATATAATAAATTAAATTATTAAACAGTAATAAAATATTAATAATAAAGGCCTTGAGAAACAGCATGTTGTAGTGGGTAAGAGTTGGCCTCCAAGCCAGGAAGACCTGGGTTTCAATCCTGCTTCTGACCCTTCTCTGTGACCCTGGGTATCACTTAATTTTTCAAGGCTTTAGGCGGCTTCAAAGCTGCAGAGGTATTGACTTGAACTGATAGAGGGAGGTGCCTTATTTCCTACATCAGTGAAATCACATATGTAGAGACAAATGTGATTTCTTTCCCTCAAGAATCCATAAAGATAGTTATTTAATATATAATATTTGTTTTGTACTATATTATATATTTATATTTGATGTTATATATACATACTATATTATCTGTAATAAATTACAGTATACAAAAGCCTTAGAGCTGTATTAAGTCTTTCTATGCAAATCTATAACACAACACATAGGTGTTTAGTATATATATCATATGTAATATATTTCACATACATATGTTGCTATAGTAGCTTATTAAAACTGCATTGAGACATTTGGAAAAACATGTGTAAGTGTCTTTATTGCTACTTTTATTTCCATACCCACTTCCCAACAATCTCTTGGCAAGACAAGTAATGTTAAGGTTTTCTTTGACTTCTAGTATTGTCCTACTGTTTTCCTTTCCAAGCTCCCATAAATAAGGCTATACAACTTTATTCCTTCTGAGAAAAGTAATTGGCAATTAGGTTGCACCTTACCTACACTATGTCTCCTGCCTCTCACAATGACTCTTATAGGTCTTATCATCCTCATTTGAGAAGGGAGGAAACAGAAGAAGCCAGCCACTTAGCAAATTGTCTAGGGTCCCACATCCAGCATCAAATCCAGCAGGATTTGAAACCAGAAGGTCAGCCTTCCCTCCTCTGTGCCCTTGTTATCCTATTACAGATGAAGAAGTTGAGGTTGAATGAGGTTATGTGTCTTTCTTTTGCTAGTGTCCAAAACAGAATTGAAGCCCATGCCTTCTTGACACCAAGCCCAGCATTACCCACTAGGCTACATCGCCTTTCGTCTTAGAGTAACTGGTTTTCCTTATATTCAGCTGCCACCGGAATCCTGTTTATGCCAAATCCAAACAGCAGGAAATTCAACAAGCCTGAGAGTCCATTAAACATAGTGAGAGTTGTTCAAGATGAAAATAAATAACACAGGGTCACTGATCTCACAAAAATTAGAGCCTAGTAAATGAAATTCAATCCATATTTATTCATAGAATACAAATTAGATATAGAGGCAGGTAGGTGGCACAATAGATAGAGTTTTTACACTTGGGGTCAGGAAGATCCAAGTTCAAATGTCATCTTAGACTTCACTGAAAGGCAAAATATCCAAGCTGAGTGAGGTGAGGGAGGTCTTCGGTACTCCGCCATAAACAAATCACATTTAAAATCTCACGTTCATTTCTGAGGAATACATTTTAAGAAGGAGGTGGGGCAAGATTAGACAGATGTTACGATAGGTAGATGATACATAGATAGACAGACAGATAGAGATAGATAGATAGGTAGATAGACGGACGGATAGATAGATAGATAGATAGATAGATAGATAGATAGATAGATAATAGGCTTAGAATCAGGAAGACCTAAGTTCAAACCTGGCATCAGACACTTACTAGCTGGACCAATCAAACCCTTCTCTCTCAGTTTCCTCACCTGTAAAATGAGCTGGAGAAGGAAACGGCAAACCACTCGATTATCTCTGCCAAGAAAACCCCAAATGGGATCACCAAGAACTAGGCTCAACTGAACAAGTAAATTATGGTATGTGAATGTATTACGGTACAACCCAGAGAAATGTAAAGAAAGTAGGACCAGGAGAACAACATCCAGGATGAATAATACAATCATTTAAATTAAATTTGTATGCTTATTATATATTAACCCTTCATAACCCCATAGACCAAGCATACCAACGTGGTCCATGGAGTTTTCTTGGGAAAGGTACTGGAGTGGTTTTATACATATATATATATACATATATATGTGTGTGTGTGTATGTACGTATACCTGTATATATGTATGTGTGTATATATATATATAATTTAAATGATACAATAATCTAAATTATAAAAGACACTAGAAATCAGTTTAAACACTGTCACACTTGGTCACTGGTTGGTGAGTTGTGATTGTTTTTATTTACTGTAAGAAGCATTGGCTCCTTCCCACCTTCTTTGCAGAGGCTGGGGACTAAGGATATGAAACAATGCATGTCAGACTTTTTCAGTATTCTTGATAGTTTGGCTGAATTGTTTTTGTTTTGAGTTTTCTCTTGTTTTTTTTTTTAATTCTTTGTTATAAGGAAATGGGGAAGAATATGTTGGCAAATGTCAGTGATATAAAAAGTAAATGATATCAATTTAAACATTTTTTAAAGTACAGTTATCCCTTCCACATCATGACTTTTCCCATTGTAATTTCAATATATCTCAGTTTGGCATAAAAAATTTAATGAGAATTTTGGGGGAGTTTTGCAGAAGCTGCAGATTGACAAACGAAAACTAGCAAATCCAGAAAAAGTTTGGAAACTCAAAAATGCATTAAATATATGGATAGTATAAAATAGCAACATATTTTACCTTGTAATACCATGATAATTCAGAATTCTTCTCTGGTATGAAGAGAGGATCAAAAAATTTTGTACAGATTTTCTAGATCATTGAGGTGCCACATCCCTAACCCTTGCAATGTGGAAGACACTACTGCAGTTTTTCTTCTCTCTCCTCATTACTGGGAATGGGACCTTTTCTGATCCCTGCTCCCCAAGTTGTTGGGGATTTCCCTAATCTCTGAAGTGACTTTGCATGTATTTTGTGAGAATCTATATCCCTTAGTAGGATATAAACTTCATATGGACAGGAACTATTTTGTTTTTCTCCTTATATCTCTTTCCCCAGTACACTACCTGGTACACAACAGGAGCTTAATAAATGCTTATTGAATGAAAGAATGAATGAATGAATGAATTCATACCAGACTAATCTCATTTCCCTTTTTATGACAGGTTACTAGTCTAGTAGATAAAGAAAATATTGCAGACACTACACACTTGGACTTTGGCAGGGCATTTTTCTTAAAGGGATAATTAAGGTTTGACTGTATTTACATTTGTAAACATAAAGCCCATAGAAGAGCAGAATGTACAGAAAAAAATTAATGATTGCTTATTTTGGAAGCTTTTCAAAGTGAAACTGAATGGTAAAGAATTGAGAGAGATCATGGGAGAGACAAAAACTTGGCACTAGGGATCACTTATTCAATAAATACTCAACTATCTCAGTGAAGGAAAACAGGTCTTAATATTTTATGCCTGAACTTTCAGAAAAACAAGAAGAAAAAATCCATTGTATAAAATACACATACCAGGTTCTATGGTTTCATAGGATTATAGATTTGGAGCAAAGAGTGTATCTTAGGGACCACTGAGTCCAGTTCCCTCATTTTACAAAGAGAAAACAAGAGAGTAAGCAGAAGATTTGGGAGCCAAACTCAGTTCCTCCGACTCTTAAGGCAATAGTCTCTCCACCATACAGTTATTGTCATAGAGTATAATCTCTAGACCACATCAAAGAACACAAAGTCCAACCCAATTCAACCAACATTTGTTAAGCATCTATTGTGTGCCAGGCAAGCTAACAGAGATGACCAGTTAGCATCACGCTGTAGGAATCTAAATTAAATGTCTCCTGTTCCTGGAAGCCCCTGATTCACTTTTCCCACCTCCCCATCATACACCCACCAGGGAAATGTTTATTCAAAATCTTTTTTTTAAATATACAATTAAGGCATCCTTTTCCTCCCAATAGTAAGAAAAAGGTCAGGTTATCTAACTTCAATTGCATCTAGGCAGTCCTTTATTAATCCCTTGTTGGTTTTCTTTCAGTCCCCACAGAAGATACTACAAACCACTCCCTCCCTCAAATTCCCCCATTTACACACACACACACACACACACACACACACACACACACACACACACACACATACACACACACACCTCCCCAGCCTATCTTTCCCAGCTTCTTCTATATTACTCTCTTTCTCATACACTATAGTCCAGACAAACTGGCCATCTCCCTGTTCCTTACATACCTCATCTTTATGCCTTAACTTTTGCTTTAACATAGATACACTAGAATGCACTCCCTCCTCACCTCTGCTTCATAGACTCCCTGACAAGACCTCAGCTCAAGAACCCCCTTCAATATGAAACCTTTCCTGATTCCCCCAACTGCTAGCACTCTCTCTCAACCTACCTTGCATTTAATTACTGTATTTATGAATGTTATATATAAGCATACTTTACATACTTATAAAAGAGGCATGTTGATAAATGTTTAACAATTGGCTCTCTGGGGGGAAAATGTATGTAAGATACTTTTCAGTTTAACCTCCATTTTTTACATTTTTCCTATCACTTCCTTGAGTCTAGAGTAACAATCAAAAAAAAGCAACTCAAGCCCTGATTTATAGAATTTACCAGTATCCGTGGTATGAACATTAACAATGAAAAATTTAACAATTGGCTGACTCTAATACATTCCTGCTCAATTAATCCTTACAGTGTTTTGCTATTAAAATGTAAGTTCCTTTTGAGTAGGGAACTTTTTATTTATTGTATTTATAACCCTAGTACAAGAAACAGAGTCTGGCACAGTGGGTGCTAATTAAATAATTGTTGATTGATTGATTTCTGTGTATGTGTGTGTGTTTTACTATTTCTTTTCCTTTTTATATAATAGTCAATTCAGCTCAATTTGGTATATATTTATTCAATCAATGAGCCAGATACTGTGTGAGGCTTCAGAAGTACAAAGGAAAACATAAAATCCAGGCTTTTCCCTGGAGAAGCTGACATTTGGCACAGGGCAAATAATTCGAACTTTGATCCATAGTAGCAGAATAAGGCAGCCGTGGTCAATGTGTTACTTTGTTTTGTTATAGGGGAAAGTTCTCTGGGGAAAGGGGAGGGGAAAGTCCTTGAGATGTGGCAACAATGAAAAAAAGTTGATCTAGAATTAGCTAGTAGATGCGGTGGATGGATAGAATGCTGGGTTTGGAATAAAAAAGACCTGAATTCAAATTCTGCCTCAAACACTTACTGCTTGTATGACCCTGAGCAAGTCACTTAACTACATTTTACATCAGTTTTCTTTTCTGTAATAGTGGCTACCTCCTAGAGGCGATGGGAAAATAAAACAAGATATTTGCAAAGTGCTTTGCAAACCCTGACAATAAAGTATATATTATGTTTAGTACAGTCTAGATTTTTTTCCAGTAATTAAAACCAAGCTCCCAGGACTCAGACTGGGAAGAGTTCTTTTTTTTTTTTTTTTTTTTTTTTTTTTTACCTATTTAAAAACTGAAAGTCTAATTGGTGCGGTGCCTCTCTGGTTCTCCACAAATTTTCAAAGACTCCTTGCTGTTGGCTCAACAACTACACCCACAGATCCTTTCTGCAGCCTGGGTTGTCATTCTCTGTGGCTTGGTAGCTTGATTACAGAATACCAGTAAGACTTTCATGGAGAGCAAGTCATTCTGTGCTAACTTCATTTCCATTTTTGTCAGTATTACCAGAGTGGTAAGTCAAGGTCATGGTGCAGATGTAGGCAGCTAGATTTTGATGGAATATTAGATAATATCTCTCATGCGATCATTAGGGACAGATGGAGGAAGGTTAGTCTAGATGACAGTACAGTTAGATGGTTGGGGGACCAGCTGAATGAACCAATCACCTGGGGATGATTGTGCTTGTAGTCAACATGTCAATCTGTCATGTTTAGTCAGAAGAGACTGAGGTAGTAGGGTGGGGACGAGAAACATGAGAGCTGTCTTCAAACATCTAAAGGCCTGTCAGTGGAGAAGGGGTTAGATGTATCTCTTTCTTTGTTCCGGGAGGATAGAACCAGGAGACATGGGTGGAAGTTTGTCATTTAGATTTGGTGACGGGGGTGGGGTGGGGGTGGGGAACTTTCTAACAATGAGAGCCATCTTTAAGTGGAATGAGCTGGTGGTGGGTTCTTGATAACCACTTGGGGAGGATGTGATCAGGGAGATTTCTTTTATGTCTGACTAACTTCTTACAATTCTCCAATTCTGGTATTTAGCATCTATTGTGATTCCCATTGAGTTTGCTAAAAAGATTAATAATGTCAGCTTGATGAGAGTCTCTAGTGAAGTGCCTCTGGGATCTAGTCTAGGCCCTAGGTTGCTCACCTTTTTAAATCAACAACTTAGATAAGGCATAGAAGGCAAACTTGGCAGATTTGCAAGTGACCTGGAGCTGGGAGGGATAATTAGTATATCAGGTGATAAATCAAGAGTCCTTCCACCCACACCAAAGAAATCTCACTGAACAGAATCTAAGAAGAGGAAATGTACCAGCTTTGGTAGATAGAGTGCTATTAGCTAGGCATAAGGAAAACCCAAGTTCAAATCCTACCTCAGATTTTTACTTAGCTAAGGGACCCTAGGTAAGTCACTTACCTCACCCTCAGTCACTGAGTCAGTTTCAAATCAGTTCCCATGAGTTCAGAAAGGCATTGTGGTTAGGAGATAAGATAATATATGTAAAACACTTTGTAAACCTTATAGTGCATGTATATTATATGTGCATATAATATATATATACACAAATGTTAGCTATGCATGGTCTTTATGCATTGTAAAAAGAAAAGTAAAATTCTAAATTTCAGTTTTTAAAAATCATCTTCACAATTATAGGAGAGGGAAGGCATGACTAGTCAACAGTTCCTGAAAAAAACTCTGAAGCAGAAAAAGAGGTCACTGTAGCATAATGGATACTTTACTGGACTTGGAGTCAAGAAGACAAACTGGACATCAGACACTTAGCTATGTGACTTGGGCAAATCCCTTAATCTTTCGGAGTTTCAGTTTCCTCATCTGTAAAATATTAAAAAACCTGCAACTGTACAAGGTTGTTGAAAGGATCACATGAAGCTATCTATCATCTATCTCTCCCTCTCTCTCTCAATATAGACATGTATACACACACTCACATATACATATTTACACATATGCTGGAAGGTGTGCAAAGTTTTTCATATATAGCTATCTATGAGTGGATGCGTATATGTATGTATGTATACATATATGCATAATATATACATACATATGAGAAAATCTTTACATAACTTCTAGTACCAGAAAAACCTAAATTTTTCTTAGGATGTCAGGAAGAAGAGCAATCTTGAGGAGGCAAATTGTCCGTTGGGTTGTCGATGTGTTTGTATAGAGGGGGACAAAAGATGAATCAAGTGGCAAAACCTACCTGGCGTCTGGAAATGTGGGACTGGAGCCACAAAGAAGTCAGGGCTGGTAAGGCAGGTGCTCTCCATGCACACACACCAATAATTCTATTTGCTTTTGTCAAATGTAACATTCCCCTTTCAGCACATTTCCATTTATCCCAGTCTCCAAGTCGACGATATTTCTCATTGACTATATTTTAGATCAGTTGCTTTCTTTTGCTATAGTGGTATCTTTGAACAAGGAGTCGGAAGGGACCTTAGATATGGTCTAGTTCAGCCTCTGGCCCCCACCCAATTTACCCCTCTGAGGTCCCAGAAAGATGAAAATGAATTTCTCACATTCATGCAAGTATCAAGTGACAGAGATGGGATTTCAACCCAGGGAGCCTCTGACTCCAAGACCATCATTCCTCCCCCGATTCACAGTTCTGTGTCATTATTTGATCAAGAAAGTGAATGAGAGGAAATACCATAGTATGCAAGTCTAATTAACAGAAAGTTTGTTTCCCGCTCTTATCTGTCTGCTCTCTGGACATCTTCTCCCCATCCTTTCCCCCAGGATTACATCATACCTTGGAGGATTAAAAACCCTTTTATCTCTGGAGTTTCCCTACCCTTACCCCATCTCCAAGTACTGCTGTAATGAATGGTGACTGCCCCACCTGGCCCACTACTTACTTTTCTTCCTACACTCAGACATTTAACCTTCACCTTCCAGTTCTGGAAACAGAGACAAATCAACTCTGCCATTGCACCAACCACAGCTGGTCTCACAAGGCTCTATCTTTCTCCTCCTCCTACTTCTCTCTCTTTCTCTGTTTGTCTCTTTCTCTGTCTCTCTTTCCCTCTCCTCTCTCTTCTTTCTTCTCTCTCTCTCTCTCCCTTTTCTCTCCCCTATCTCTCTCCCTCTACTTCTCTGTCTCCCCCTTATGCCCTGTTATCTCTGTTGATGATATCATCAGCTATCATAGGTTTAATCTTCATCTTTATGCATCTTCATTCCTATCCTAATTTTTCTCCTGAATTCCAACCCTGCATGGCCAAATACCCGTTGAATTTTTCAAACAAGGGGTCCTGTAGGCATTTTGAGCTCATCACCTCTAAAACAGAACTCCTAATCTTTCCTGCCCATCTTCCCTGTTATTGCTAACCATCCTCCCCATGAGCCCAGCTTAGAACCTTCATAACATACTCACCCTCACTCTCACGTCCATATCCATTCCATTCACAAATCTTGTCATTTCTATGTTTATTACATATCTACTATCCATTACCTTTTCTTCACTCACCCTAGAGGGTAAGCCTTCGTCACTTTTAGCCTAGGTTGATCTCCCTGTCTCAAATCTCTCCCTACTCTCATCTACTCTCCTCTCAGCTACCGAAATGATTTTCCTAAAGTACAACTCGGATCATTTTAACCCTTACTAAATATGTATACATATACACACATATTCTGGAAGGTGTGCAGGATCAACTATAAAAATTCTGTTTGGATTTTAAAGGCCTTTACAACCTAGCCCCTTCCTTTAAGACTTAAGTCGAGTCTTATTTAAAAGGTTTCTTGCCTTCTCCTGTACTGTTCTCTGCACCTGGGATAGATCTGTTCCTCAGTTCCCCTTTCCAGAATCCTTCTCTTCCTTCAAGGTATCTCTCAGATGCCTTATCTTTAAAGAAGCCTTCCCTAATTCTCCCTCTGCCCACTCTCCTCAAATTAAGTTATAGTTTGTTATCTGTGAGAGGCAGACTAGTATAGTGGATGGTGAGCTAGCCTTAGAGTCTGAAGACCTGGATTCAAATCCTGCCTCTGACTATCTAAGTGACCCTGGACAAATCACTTAAATCACTTAAAGTCTCAGTGTCCCAGGCAGCTCCTCTCTGATTATATAAACTGCATAAAAGTGCCCATTTGCATTGGTAGAGAAAATTGCCTTTATCAGTGACTTTATTGTCTCTGCATTAGCTATTCTCTCCCCAACAGAATGTAAACTCTTTGAGGGAAAAGAGGCATTTCATTTTTATATTTTGTATTCCCATAACCTAGCCCTCTTTCTGGCACATAGTAGGCTCTTAATAAATATTTAATGGAGGGGGAGGGGCAGCTAGATACACACAGTGGATAGAGCACCTGTCCTGGAGTCAAGAGAACCTGAGTTCAAATCTGGCCTCAGACACTTACTAGCTATGTGACCTTAGGCAAGTCACCCAACCCTGGTTGCCTTCCCCTCTCAAAACAAATAAATGTTCACTTGGATTGAATACTCCTGTTCTGATTTGAACACAATTTTATAGAAATTATATAATTATTACTGACAATTTTCAAATAATGTTTTGTTCTTTTTTTAAAATTTTGTCAGCATGTGGGGTTCACTATATGAAGTTGAAGTTGTTGGCTTAGAACCAGAAACATAACATTACCAGAAGTCTGGTTATCAAGTGATGGGGATTTTTGGCTGCCTCTGAAAGGCAGTTTTAAAAGGATTGAATGAATTGCAATCTCTCTCAGTGGAGGGAGCAGAGGAGGGTAGGAGAAAGAACTGAATCCCATATGAGTAATTTTAGAACTTGAAAGGACCAGAGAGATCAACCCTTATTTTACTAAGTAAGAAACTAAGATCCTTTCTGATTTAGAATCTGGTGAACAGGAGTGCTCATCCATATCTCTTTCTGAAGTAGCCAAAGCCCAGTTAAGATCTAGCAACAATTCCTTACAAAAACTGTGTTAGAGCCAGCTCTGAATTTCATACTTAAAGTGACCCTGTTGCTCCCATGAAGCCAAAATAAATACACCCACCAGGAATGTGAGAGCCCAAGAGCTGGGGCGCTAAAACATAACAAGCAGGAATTTGCTGACGGCGTTGCAATCCTAATGAGACCATTCTTTATCCTTGCTTTGTATGTCAGTCTGAAGTGTAATAATTTCCTTTTTAGGCTGAATAAGGGAAACACTGTTTTTCAGGGGTCACAATTTCTTTATGCTGACTATCCACTGAAGTGTAACCACAGGCCCAGTTGTTGACTCCAAGAAGGCCAGCTGCCAACATCTGTGACGTGGCCCTTGTGTCCTTGTCATTACACAAAACTACAAATAATTTGGTTTTTTTCAATTTAACAAGCATTTATTTATTCTAGGTCCATGGTGTGCCCAGCACAGTGCTGAGCACTGAATATACAAGGACAAAGATTAAACCAGCCTCTGCCCTCAAAGGGCTTACTTTATTCTGGTTTAATTGGGCAATTTATAATTTGAGCTCCCTGTGGTGGTTTATATAGATAGGGAGGAGATGGCTTTCTTTTCTCCCTTCAATTAAAATAATAATAGAAAGACCAGAAGCTAGAGTCAGTCCATCGCTCAGGGGGGCTGGAGGAGATTTTAAATCGCACCTTTTATGAGGTGCAAATGTCTTTGGCTAGAAAGTGAAGGGAGAAGTGATAGGCTAACCCAAGGAGCTAACCCTGCCCTTGGGGGCTTCAAACAGTTGGAGGAATTTCTGCAGTGAGTTAATCCAGAGGTTCAGGACTCTTGGTTCTAGTTAAGAAACTGAAGATTCTTGTTTGAGAGTTAAAGCCAAGCCCCTGAGGGGGAATTCTTCTTAATGAATGGGGAAGCATAAGTTTCTTTTGGTCTCTCTTTCTTTCTGTCACCATCTCTTATCCCTTCTCTCTTTCTCCCTTGCCTCTCTCTTCTATCTCTGTCTATCTTATTCTCTCTCCCTCTCCTTCCTTATTTCTCTTTTTCTCTTTCCCCACTTCCCTCTCTGTTTCTGTCTCTCTCTCACTTCTTTGTCTATTCTTTTCCCTCCCTCGTTCTGTGTCACTGTTCATATCTTCAGAGAGCCTAGACCACTAACATATAGTGTACCCAGCTGGGATCAGAAAGACTGGATCGATAGGAGACAATGCCTTCAGCTAGCAGTAGAAGATCACACTGCAGACAAATGGACATGTTGATATAGCAAGCCAAAGGGAGAAAGAATTTCTAGCACCAGGAGATGTGAGAAAGGAAGTTTCAGGAATTGTGACCCTGTGTGCCTGAGAGAATCTCACGACTCTGGAAAGGCACAGACTTAGGGCTTAGCTGAGAGCTACCCCTAAGGGGAACTCCAGGAGGGCTCAACAAAGGTGGAAAGGACTTAATTACCCCTTTACCATAAGCAGTCTCTACATAAGTGCCTCACTGCCACTTGTACCTAATTTTGAGCCTATTTCCCCTGTGAAAACTGTGTATGTTGTGGGAGAGTATGCCTCAGGTTTTGTAGGTAATGTTTTGTACTGATGACCTTGCTACATTACTTGGTAAATACCTTTTTAAAAAACTAACTATAATCTCCTGGCTGATTGTTCATGGAAAGTACAATGATGGGAGGATATGAACTATGGTATTAGAAGCATAATCCCTTAGGGTTGACCCTAGAATCCGAAGAGTAGTGTCCACCTTTTGGGGACTCCAACCTGGGAAACTGAGCATGAGCCAGAAAGAGGAACTGTGGAAGGGTGTCACAGGTTACTTAAAAAACAATACCACAGCCTACTTTAAATTTCAGTTTTAATAAAATTTATTTTTTTATTTCTTCAGCCCATTCTGGTACTGTACAAGATCCTGAGGATACAAAGACATTTAAAATCTACATAGATATACATACATATACACACATATATGTAGATATATGTGTGTATATATTTTTAATAACAGTCCACATTTACAAAATAAATGAATAAAAAGGTGTTTATTACACACCTACTATGTGCTAAGAACATAGTTTAAAACAAAAGAATAAAAAACAAAAATAAAAACAGATACTTTTCTCAAGAAGAGAAAATATCTATGGGAAAGTAGTTGCTAAGAAGGGACATTTAGTTTGGAAAATTATGGTGAATGGATAAATAGGAGAGGAAATTGACATCCTTTCCAATGTGAGTGGATAAATAGGAGACATTCTTTCCAATAGCAGTGGAAGTATTGATTTGTTAATAATGATAAGCAGCTTTTATATAGCACTTCAAGGTTTGCAAAGCACTTTACAAATATTATCTCATTTCATATCACAACAACTCTGGGAGGTAGATTAGTATCCTAACGGTTCAGATGAGGAAAATGAGGCACAGAGGGGCTGACTTGCTCAGTCGAACAGAACCTAAGCACAATGCTCTACCTACTGTGATACTTAGCTGTTTATGACTGGAAATTTGGGGGGAGGAGAAATGACAGAGGGTTTGTGTTGGCAAGACAATTGGCAAGGAGATGGTGGGAGGATAAAGTGAATTATGGCTGGGACAGCTGGCCTGACGTATTGGGTCACACATAAAGTATTCACCAGTTTATAGTATATTATCTCATTTCATCTTCACAACCATCCTGGGGAAGGAAATTACTGTAGGCATTATTGTCCTCATTTCAGAGGAAGGATTTGAATCTATGTCTTTCTTATACCATGCCACCTCTCAAATCCATGTAATAATATACACCATTTTAAAAAAACCCAAATCACAAAAAAATAATGGATCAATGGAAATACCAATGGATTTGGAATCAGAAGACCGGGGTACAAACCTGTCTCGTTCCCTTAATACTGTGTGACCTAGGACAAGAAATTTCATTGTGATGGGCCTTGGTTTCCCTATTTGCAAAGACAATGGACTAGATGACCTCTAAGGTCTCTTCTGACTCGAAATCCAAAATCCCATGAGTTTCTAAATAGGTAGATTGTTTGAGTAGGATGGGTTGGACAGAGAATTCTATAAGAGATAGTTTATTCTGGAGGTCTTTGTTTATTTGCATAATCACACGATTCTAGAGAGTACCAGTAAATATTTAACAATCAGCTCTCTGAAAAAATGCAAACTTGACATACTTTTATGCTTAATCTGCATGAGTAACATTCTCTCCATTGCTTTCTTCAATCTAGACAATTAACAAAAGAACAAATCAAGCTCTGATTTGTAGTTCACCATTTTCCAAGGTGTGGACACTCACGCTAAAAATTTAACCATCAGCAACCCAGCATACGCCTTCTTGAGGTGTTCCTTTGGTGGAACAGTAGAACCATTGTGGAAATATCATTCAACTGACATCTTGGCCATGGAGGAGTAAAGAGAATAAACTGGAAATTGAGATTTGGGATCTGTCCCCAACTCTGTTGGTAATAAACTGTGTGACCATGGACGCTCTAGAGTCCTCAGAGGTAAAAAGATAGGTTTAGACTTGATGACCTTTGAGGTTTCTTCTAGGTATGGTTAGATAAGAGTCTTTGCCATCCTTTGTTAGGTTTCTGTCTTCATGTCTTTTCACTGGAGTACCCTCCTTCCATCTCATCTCTCGCTCTTACAACCCTAGCTCCCCAGGAAACTCTGTAACCCTACCTTCTACCCAAGGCCTTTCTTCCCTCCCACCTCAGGCTCCTCTGGGGGGGGGGGAGGAGAGAAAGAGAGAAGAAGAAGAAGAAGAAGAAGAAGAAGAAGAAGAAGAAGAAGAAGAAGAAGAAGAGAAGAAAAGGAGAAGAAGAAAAGAAGGAGAAGAAGAGAAGAAGAAGAAGAAGAGAAGAAAAGGAGAAGAAGAAAAGAAGGAGAAGAAGGAGGAGGAGGAGAAAGAGAAGAAAGGAGAAGGGAAGAGAGAGAAGAGAAAAGAAGCGGGGAGAAGGGAGAGGGAAGGAGGGAGATGTAAAGCACTACCACTCCCTTTTAAAATTCCCATAGAAATAAATGACCTTTAAATACTTGAACTCCTTGTCATGAGTCCTTGTCCCATAATAATACAGACGGTACAAAGGAAGCACATACCATCCACAAGGCAGGAGGCTGTCGCCGACGGTGTTGAAGATGGAAAAATGAAATCATTCTTGGTCATATTTTTGTCTTGACTTACGGTAGGCAATGTGTGGAAATCATAGAAACAATGCTCCTTGGTGTTGTCTGTCAGGAATAAATGATTCTTTTATTTAAATATTATATTTCCCTTAAATATAGGGTTGGAAGACTGATTAACTTTTAAGTATGACTGAGTTTTAAGACCAGTATTTTCTCCAGAGGAGCAAATAAATGGAACAAACGAATGAATGAATGAATGAAAAAAATATTAAACCATTACTATGTTCCAGGTACTGTGATTAGAACATCAACCCAATTTTATAATTAAAATCAATGTGAAATTGGGATAAAACTTCCCTCACAGAAACATTTTTAGGCTCCAATCTATTCTGCCAAGCAAGAAACACCATTCCTGCCAATATACTTTATGAATTTTTATCCAAAGTTAGTGTATCAATCAATAGAAGGATCTTAATATATATATGTACATATACATCCATACACACCTATGTACATATATATGTAATCAGAAATGTTGACAATGAAAGTTAGAGCTAAGCATCAGAAGAAAAATCAAATCACGAATTCCCTATAGGGTGAACTATTTCTGCAATGACATTTTGAATCCATGAACCAAGAGTTCTCAACCTAGATTTCCTAGACTTTTTAAAAATTTTTCTAACTATATTTCACTATAATTGGTTTCCTTTATAATCGCCTATGGGCAGCTATGGGCCTAAAGTCAGAAGACTCATCTTCCTGAGTCAAATCTGACCTCAGACACATATTAGCTGTGTGTCCCTGGGCAAGTCATTTATCTGTTTGCCTCAGTTGCCTCATCTGGAAAATGAACTGGAGAAGGAAATGGCAAACCACTCCAGTATCTTTGACAAGAAAACCCCAAATGGCGTCAGGAGGACTCGGACAGAACTGAAACAACTGAAGAAGAACAACGAAGTCCTTTCCAACTCTCAATCTTTGATCCTAGAGTCTCAGAATTGCATCAAAGTATGTAAATCCTTAATTCCCCACTCAAGTTGTAGAATAACTCAACTCACGAGCCTTTGAAGTCCTCTGAGTGGTTTTTCTTCAGGGCATACCATTACTTACCTTGAGGGTACTTCAAGCAAACCAGGAGAGGTGTGGACACTCCACAAAGAACTCAACTGACCCAGCCCCTGGACCTGGCATGTGGAATGCATACCTCCCTAGGTGGTTCGAACAAAGATACCTGGGGATGACCAAGACTTTCTTCTCTGGTTCCTCGTCTTCACCAAAAACAAAAACAACAACAACAACAACAAAAAAAAGATTGATGACACAGAGAAGAAAAAAGGGAAGGAAACCAGAATTCATTCCACAATAAGGTTGATTGTTACTTGCAAGCTGCATTCAATTAAATGTTTACCTTTCTGTTTCACAACCTAACAGGAAGTCGGCAATCTGAGAGGCCTTGGGCAGAGCCAAGATGGTTCATTCATCTTTTCCCCTCAGGTCAAGACTAGAGCGAAAGACTAGTTGAAGTTTCTGGTCACTTTCAGGAGTAAATAGCATCAGATAGGAAATGAGCACTCAGCTAAAAACCTTTAGGTTCCATGTCTTGGACTCCTGGAATTGTCTCAATTACATGATGATTTCCTAAAGTATGTTGGGGAAGGACTGAGGCCCCCTCCACCCTCCACTATTTAAAAATGCTGCAGGAATTTTGAAAATGAAGGAGTTTTGGAAAAATTCAAATTTTTCTCTTTTTTTTCTTGTAAGTACTATATAAATTTTACTTACTATCATATCGTTATTGTTATTCCTTCCTCCCTTTTTCCTTCTTTTCTCACCTTCCTTTTCTTTTTTCTTCCTTTTTTTCTTCTAAACAAATTTCCCAAGAATCAAACATTAAATTCTTTCTATCTCCCACATCTTTCCATGTGAGAACAAAAAAGGAAAACAGAATCCTTGTAATAACTAAGTACAAAAGTCAAGCAAAAATAATTCTTATATTGTCCATATCCAACAATATATCTGATTCTATTTATTTGTCCATCACTTCTCTGGCAGGAGGTTGGTAGCATTCTTTATCACCAGTCTTCTGGAGTCATGATTCATCACTAATATTATCAGAGTTCTTAAGTCTTCCTTCCTTCCTTCCTTCCTTCCTTCCTTCCATCTTTCTCTTTTTGTTTACTAGCTCCTGAATCAAATTCTGCCTCTGACTTAATACCTGTGGAATCTTGGGCAAGTCACCAACCTTCCTAGTTTCTCAGAAGTTTAAACTAGGTGGCTAACGAGTCTCATCCACTTCTTGTTTTATAATCTGTATTAATTGTAGTTTCATGGATTAGAGTGAGAAGGTACCTTAAAGGTCAAAGGAGCTCATGGATATAAAGATGAAAGGGGCCTTAGAGTTCATTTAGACCCTAGCCGTCTTTTTGCAGATGAGGAACCAGGGACCAAAAGAAACCTGTGACTTTACCTAAGGTCACATGCCTTAAAGGCAGAGTTGGAAATTAAACGCAAATCCTCAACCCTCTTCGTATTGTCCCCTGCTGCGTGTTTTATTCAAAGTTTAAAACTGAACTTCAATACAACCAACTAAACTTGCTCAATGGCTATTTACATTGGAATCAATTCATTCTAACGCTTGAAGTATCCTAACAACCTTTCTAGCATTCCTTCTATATCACCATTAGAATTCATGGGATCTTACCTCTAGAGGTGGAAGGGTCCTCAGAGAACATCTAATCAAACTCCCTCATTGTACTGATGAGGAAACTGAGATTTAATGGTTCTTGATTGCTTCTTCAATTTTCCTTATATGGTTTTAGTTCAAATATAGCCTCAGAGCCCTAATAGCTGTGTGACCCTGGACAAGTCACTTAACCTCTGTCTGCCTTTTCTGTTTTTTTTTAATCTGTAAAATGGGAGATAATAGCACCTCCCTCCCAGATTAGTTGGAAGGATCAAATGGTATAGTATTTGTAAAGAATTTTGCAAACCTTTAAATGCTATACAAATGTTAGTTATTATTGTTGGGGTGGTTCTAATGAGTGTGGTCTGCTGTTTTTCACTTAGCTACATAATTTAACTCTTGATACCTGCTCCCCATACTCTCTCCTTCTACACTGTCATGACAATGCCTTTTCCTAGTTTTTCTCCTCTCTTTGACTACTCTGTTCTGTCCTTTAATGAGAGATGTTCCCCAAGGCTCTTTCCTACACTCTCTTCCCTTTTCTCCCTGTTTTATCTCTCTTGGTGATCTCATCCTGTCTCATAGATTCTATTGTTATCCCTATGCAGATGATTCCCAGAACTATATATCCAGAACTGGTATCTTTCCTGAGCTTCAGCAGTGCATCATCAGTTTCCTTTTGGGCATTTTGAACTAAAGGTCCTAGAGATACCTTACATTCAACATGTCCAAAACAGAATTCATTATCTTTCTCTCAAAACCCTACTCTCTTCCCAACTTTCCTAAGACTGTCAAAGGCAACACCATTCTTCCAGTCACCTTGTTTGTAATCAAGGTGTCATCTTGCACTCAACCTCCATATCCAATTTTGTCAAGTTTTATCATTTCTACCTTCACGATGTCTCTCATATATCTAGTCATACAATTGCTACCCTGGTGCAAGCCCCACATCATCTCATGCCTGGATTATTGCAAGAGCTTTTGATTGGTCTTCCTGACTCGTCAGGGCACTAGAAGTTGGGGAAGGGAGGGATCATGAAAAGCCATATGTAGAAAGTGGCTGACATTTTCACTGGTATGTTCCCTTTCCTTATCTCCCACTCCTGGCTTCCTTAACTTCTCCAAGTCCCAGTTAAAATCCCACCTTCTGCAGGAAGCCTTTTCCAATCCCTCTTAATGGTCGTGCCTTCTCTATGTTGAGTACTAATTTATTCCGCATACTGTTGGTGTATTTAGAAGTTGTCTGAAGTTAGGTGATTCAGTGCATAGAGCTCTGGAGTCGAGAAGATCTAAGTTTAAATCCAGACTCAGATATTTACCAGTTGTGTGACCTTGGGCATGTCACTTAATTTCTGTTTGCCTAAGAGGCAGCTAAATGGCTCAGTGAATAGTACTCTGGACCTGGAGTTAAGAAGACTGCATTCAGATACTTACTTGTTGTATGACTCTGGGTAAGTCACTTAACCTGCTTGCCTTATCTGTAAAATGAACTGGAGAAGGAAATGACAAACCACTCCAGTATCTTTGCCAAGAAAACCCCATGGGGGTCACGAAGAGTTGGTTGTGACTGAACAACAATAGTTGTCTGCATCTTGTTCACCCCCCCCCTCACCCTACCAATTAAACTGTGAGTTCCTTGAAGGCAGGGGCTGATTTTGCCTTTCTGTGTATCCCCAGTGTTTCTCACAGTGCTTAGCACATAGCAGGCACTTAATTAATGCTTATTAACTGACGGATAGACTTGTTAAAAAAACAGAGGTGATCTTAAAAATCTTTGCTACACCTTGTGAAAAAAAGTGAAGGAAAAAATGGTTATCTTATCTGATCAGAAAGGTTTAAGTTGTACACCTAACAAATTCTAGGCAGATAAACAATCACTTGCTGTGAAGGACAGGGAATGTGGAGAGAGGAAATTCCACTGCTTTCCACACCCCTTCATTTCACAGCACTGCTCAAAACCAGATCAGTATCCTGCTTCTCTCAAAATTCAAGAATTTAGCTTTAGGTAGAAAAAAGGCGAAGTTATTGAAGGAGCACATTGGGCTCTGGAATGGGAGGCAGTGGCTGGGAAAATGTAAAAGACATGAGAACCCTCTCTTTTCAGAGGAGTTAAAATCTAACAGAGAGAGAAAACAATTCAATATCTTTTCAAGGCAACCTTCCAATGTAGACGTGTAGTAGATTGTGACTGATTTATCTGACAGGTAGTTTACAGATAAGCAGCCCAGTAGATTTCAGCAGAACCCATTAATGATGAATCAGTGACTTGAAAATTTTGAAAGGACTGCTGGATCAATCAATCCACAAGAATCGGGTTGGTTGTTTGGTTTGGTTTGGTTTGTTTGTTTAAAAATGAAGAGAGAAGGGCAAGGGTATAATGGTAAGCATCTTGGCCTTGCAGTCAAGGTGGATTTATGTTTGAATCAAGTCTCCTACACTCATTGATCCTTGGAAACTCACTAAGACCCAGTTTCCTCAACTATGAAATAAACACAGTGATAGCATCTACTCTAGTAGGTAGTTGCGAGAGTCAAGTGAGATGCTTGCCTTGTTAATCTTAAAACACATATCAATCTTGACTATTTTTATTGTTTTCTCTGTTGTTGAGTCATTTTGGTCAGGTCCAACTCTTCATGACCCCATTTGAAGTTTGCTTTGCAAAGATACTGGAATGATTTACATTTTATAGATGAGGAACTAAGGCAAATGAGGTTAAGTAACTTGCCCATGGTCAGTGAGTAAGGAAGTATCTGAGACTGGACTTGAACTCATGAAGATAAGTCTTTCTGATTCTATCCACTGTGCCATCTGGCTGTTTATTATTAACAGCCTTGGGCAAATCATTTAATTCAATCTAACCAACAGCATACTACCTAACTATAGGCTCTAGATAGTTGACACAAGATCTAGAAAAAAGTTCCTTCCTTCAAGGAGCTTACAATCTACTGGAAGAAACATTAGTTATACAAGGAAGCAAATTATTTATGAAGCAATAAAAGTCACATCAACAAGAACTTGGCATTCTGCTAAGCATTGAAAAATACAGAGTAATTTTAAGAGGGAAAGGAGCGGAATATCTGGTGCTGAATCAATAAAGGCCTTATTTCAAATAATATTTTTCCAGTGTTCACTACTCATTTCTTTTTCAGTCTACAAAGAATTTTCCAGTTGCTTTCTCAGTATGCACCAAGGCTACACTGGAGGCTCTCTACATCTATAGTTACATCTGCTTTTAGGTTTAAAATCCCTGGGTGTGGAGAAGAAAAAAATGCAAATTTTTGAGAACCTTTGTCATGGCTGACAAAATAAATAATGCTGTCTTGGACATATATATTCCTTAAAAAACCTTCATGTTTTGTTACTTTTCTCAATCAGTGACTTTGTGGAGGGGAGTGAGAATTTATGAGCACAGGCAAGCTCCTCATAGGAGAACTTTAGGGTAATGGGAAATATCTAACTTCCAAGTAATTTACAAAATGGATTAAAGATTGTTTCATCTAGTCCTACCCACTTTGTAACCTGACTTCCCCACGCTTTCATCTCCCAGGCTTGAGTATGGTCTCTTAAAATGCTTTCTTTTTCTTCTTTTTTAAATGGATTTGACTAACTTTGCAAGAGGACGATTTGTTTGCATTCGTCATGCCCTGAAGCAGGCCTTCATCCAGGTCTCTGGAGAGTAGCGTAAGGCATTTTCCAGGGTTGATTTCCAGAATAAACAGGGCATGAAGGGCCGGCCTTGCTTAACACGATGCCCAAAGGACAACTGACCTGCTCATTTTTCAGCTCCAGGTGGGAGGAAAATCCCTGGGAGCTTTTGTAAATATTCCAGCAGACCAGCTCCGTCCAGAAGCTGGATCAGGATTTCTGGGGCAACTTTGAAATATCTTAAAGAAAGAAATGCCTTTTTTATTGCGTGAATGTACATTTTGTTGTTATTGGGAATAATGTTAACCTCTTCATTTTTGGCTAGGCTGGGGGGAGGCAGGAGGAGAGGCAAGGAGAAAAGGAACAGATTCTTTTATCCTTCCCCAAACTCCTACAGTCAACTAGGGCAAGAATCAAAGATTGGCCAGAGAGTTTGGGTCCTGCATTCTGATTGGTCAAGGGAATGGAGAACCTCAGAGAAGTCCTATGTCATTGGAAACATCATCCTCTGCATGGATTCATTAAAATGAACATTATGTCCTCACTTGAAAACAAGAACAATGATGGTAGCAATAAAATAATATTCAATTACAAAAAGCAATTCTTTTATCCAGCTTGACAATAGCTGTCACTCCTCAAGCATTAATTGAGTGCTTTCTTCTTTTATGCCAGGCACTTTCTTCTAGGTAGAAAGGCTTTCCTTACTCTTCTTAATTCCAGTGCCTTCCCTTCTGATTATTTCCTATTTATCCTGTATAGAACCTGTTTGTACATAGCTATTTGCGCATTAGACTGTGAGTCTCTGGTGGGCAGGGATGGTCTTTTGACTTTCCTTGTATCTCCAGGGTTTAGCACAGAGCCTGACGTCTAGTAGGTGCTTAATAAATATTTACCCTGCTTTAACACTGCCTCAGTTTCTTCATCTATAAAATGAGGATAGTAGCAGCACGAACTCCTTGGGGCTATTGAGAGGAACACTTGAGATAATATTTGGAAAGTGCTTAGCCTGGTGCCAGGCACATAGGGGACGCCATTAAAGTATTAGCTGTAATTATCTGGGCTACATCTAAGATGAGGATGAAATCTACAACAATAACTAGCTACATTGTTGCTGTCTTCGGAGCTCTGCTTATTTCCTTCTGCGTCAGTTCATGGCACATCTTGTTAGGATTATAATGAAGTCTAACCAGTCATCAGTCATGAAAGGAGACAACAGCTAAGGGGAGGAGGACAGCCAGGTTGGGGAGGGGGGAACTTTGTGCCCGGACAAACTTTGTGCCCGGACACTTCCAAAGATTGCTCTAATGGCCTGGAGTGAACTTTGAAATGCTGACCAAGTAGGCATTGATGATACTCCATCACTTGAGTCAGTGCTCTGACCCACGTGATGAAAGCGCTCCTAGGAATATCAGAAACAGAGGGGAAGGGCGTAGGGTTTCGGAATGATTTCTCTTAAGTTTTTATTTTAACATCTTTTTTTAAACATCCTGACAGTTTTCCTAATATCCCTCCATCTTCCCCTCCCAGAGAGCTATCCCATAAAACAAAAAAATAAAAGAAAATAGGAAAGGAAATAGATAAAAGAGAAAGGTAATAAGGAAAAGAGAAAGGGAAAAAATAAAAACAAAATGGAAGGGAAAGAAAAGGAAAAGAAAAAAGCAGTACAATTAATCGTGATGCCAAAAAAAAAACACCAAAAACAACCCAAAACACGTGCATCATTCAACATTTCTGATCCCTCTTTGCTAAGGGGTGGAGTGGGAGTGTCTTCTCATCTGTCTTCTTTCAAGTCATGACTGTTCTTGATAATTTGGCAAAAGAAAGGTAGATTGGAGCCAGCTGGTACATGGAACCATTAGCATTTGATCATAATGGTGATAGGAAGCCCTGGGAGCTTTTTGAGCTGGGGAGTTGTACAAGCAGAACTATGTTTTAGGAATATCAATCTGGCGGGTCCGTGAAAAATGGACGACAGAAGGGAGTGACTCTAGGCAAGGAGATCAATTAAGTCACTGCCGAAGTCTAGACAAGAGGTGCTGATTCAGTCACTGAGTGTAATTATTCACCTACTGTGTGCCAGGTACTGTGCTAATCACTAGGGACTCAAAGACAAAAGGCACAGTCCCTGCTCTCAAGGAGCAAACAATCTCATGCAAACTACTACATACAAATAAGATAGGGACAGGATAAATTAGGAATAGTCTCAGAGGGAAGGTGTTAAGATTGAGAAGGACTGGAAAAGGCTTCTTATAAATGGTGGGACTTAAGCTGAGGTTTGAAGAAGGTCATGGAAGATAGGAAGGCTTGGAGAGAAGGAAGGAGAGATCCAGGTATCAGGGTATAATACCCAGAATCAGGAGATGGATTGTCTTATGGCAGGAACGAATAGTAAGGAGGTAAGTGTCCGTGGTGTGGAGTAAGGCGTAAGAAGACCTGAAAGCCAAGAATTGGCCAGATTATGATGTGCTTTAAATGCCAAAGGGGATTTTAAATTTGATCCTAAAGGCAATAAGGAGTCATGGGTTGAGAGAGGATGACGTGGCTGAACCAATGCTTTAGGAAGATCATTTTGGAAGATGAACTGGAGTAGGGAAAGACTTGGGGCAGGCAGACCCACCAGCGCTACTGCAACAGGCCAGACATGAGGTGACGAGAGCCTGTACCAAGATGGCAGCTTTGTCAGAGGAGAGGAGAGGGTGGTGACCAGGGGTATTACAAAGGTTATCTTCTGCTTTTCTTCCCACACTGGAGGCCTCAAGTAATATTCCTGAGGTTTATTCCCATTGGCATGGAATTTTAAGGGGCACTGTCTCTAGTCACGTTGCATCTCCACCCCATACTTTAATTTAAGGATCATAATTAGTACCTACAAAATGCAGATACTCAGTCTACATGGCACAACAGCAATCATCACCCTTGGTACCTAATCACTTCAAAGTAGTAACTACAGATTATGGCTTTCTCACCTCATCGGGTACAATATGTAATTAGTCCCTTCTGCCAAGTGTGTGAGCAGTTGATGACTGAGTGACATTAGATCATTAAGTGCATGTGATTGTTAATTTATGGAAGTTGGAGAATGATTAGATAGAAGAAAGCGATAGAAAAGGTCCTGAATTCTGTACTGAAAGTCTTTCTTCAGCATCCAACAGCTCCCTTCATGCATGGCTCTTCGGAAAGCTGCTACAGGTTTGATGTATTTCAGCTCAAAGTTATGCACCCTGAGTCTCCACCAAAGCCAGAGAAGATAGCAGTTCAAAGCAAAAAACATTTAGTCAAAGAGTAGAGATAAACGACAAGAAAAAAAAGTTCTCAAAGGAGAATCACTTTCCCACAAGTTTTTACACCACCAGCAGGGGCCATAATTTATACAGGGAACATTCATGAAGGGACATGTGTAGGGAACTTATAATCAGGGAACATGCATGGCTAGGGGCAATTCAAAGGCAGGGCAAGAAACATTTATTTAGGTGCTTACTAAGGTCCAGACTCTGTGCTAAGCACTAGGGACACACAGCTCTAAAGAAAAAAGAAAAACTGTCACTGCCTTTACATTCTAATGAGGGAAATAATACATAAGAACTGAAAAGGGGGAAGTGGAGTCAGAAGTCAAGCCAGAAGAGAAGTGAGGATTGGCTGGTCTAGAATCTTCCTCAAAATGGAGGCCCTAGAAGGAAGTAACCAATGGGAGAAAGGGTTTAGCATGGTGGAAGGATGTTCCATGGTGAGAAGGCTGGGATGAATGAATATTCCAGGGTGAGGAGGTCCCAGGTGTTGAGAGAAGTTCCAGGGTGAGATGGCAGCTGAAACATGGTGGCAAAGTCTGAAAAGTCAGAAGCTTATGTGAGAGGGAAATGAAGGTCCTCTGGCCTGGGCTCCTGCCCTGGACTGCTTAGAGATGATGATGATGATGATAACTGCTATAATATACTCCCTTTGGGAGACAGTAGGCTTCCCTTTACCAGGGAACTTCAAGTCACCCAACACTGGGTGACCACTTGTCAAGTATTTCCTTGAAGGGATTCTTTCTCAGGTATAGGTTTGAGTGGTCTCTAACTCTTCCAATTCTGAGATTCTGGAGTATTCTGTAGAGAAAACCACATCCTTTGAAGACGCCATTGTTTTCTGCTTTTATTTATCAGTTTTTACCTGTGTTGTCTTTTTTTTTTCTGAGCTGTTATTGCAGCTACTAGGTTCTCAGGTTTTAAAAATCTTGCCTCAATCTCTTCCAGTTCTTTTAAGATGCAGACATTGACCAGCAGTGCCCAGTCTTCTGGCTAGAAAAGATCTCATGCATTTAAGTCTGACTTTACCACTTACCTGAGGTAAGGAAGGAAGGTGGTGTCTCAGACTAAATTCTGACTAAGAGTAAGAAAATTTTTTTCAAATGCTTTCCATTGCCATGATACACTCATAAAAAATAAAATAATGTTTAGTACTTTTTCCAATTACGTGTAAAAACAATTTTTAACTTTTTTTTTTTACAATTTTGAATTCCAAATTCTTTCCCACCCGCCCTTCCCCTCACCTTCTTTGAGAAGGCAAACAATTTGATGAAAGTTATACATGTGCAGTCATGCAAAAAAATATTTCCATATTAATCATGGTGTGAATGAAAACACCGACCAAAAAATCCAAGAAAAAATAAAAAAAAATAAAAGAACAGTGTGCTTCAATCTGCATTCAGATTCTGTTGGTTCTTTTTCTGGAGATGAATAGCATTTTTTCATCTCCTTATAACTTATTCAAGTGCCCTCAGGTAGACCGTATTCTACAATGTTCCCTATAGTAAAAAATCAATAAAAGCATTCATGCATTTTAGAGCTTTCTCCCACCTCAATTTTCTTTGAACTATACTTATGTACATGTTGTGATATCCTACTCTCCCAGCAGAATGTGAACTCCTTGAGGTAGGCACGATTTCTTTTTCTTTTCTTTTTGGTGTTTATTGCCTCTAGTGCCTAGGATAATGCCTGGCACATAGAGATGTTTAATAAATGTTTGATGAATTCATTTAGGAACATACTAAAGTGACTTTGATTCCAGCATACAAATGTATGTATAACAAATAAGGCATGATTACACATGGAATACAAATAAAGGAGGGAAGAAGCATTTATTAAGAGCCTACTGTATACCAGGTGCTAGAATAAGTGCCTTACAAGTACTATCTCATTTGATCCCTACAACAACTTTTCAAAGTAATTAAGTGTTGCTATTATCCACATTTTATATTTAAGGAAACAATTAAGGGACTTGTCTAAGATCACACAGCTAGTCAGTATCAGAGGCTGGATCTAAATTCAAGTCTTCCTGATTCCAGACTCAGTCCTATATAGACCAAGCCACCTAGCCACCTCGATGTCCCCTCTACCTCCAATTACTTATGGGGTAGACATGTGAAGTAAAAGCAAGCTCCAGGGTACTAGCTGAGGTTAGTAGTACATGAATGAAGTAAGGGTTCATGACAGGAGTTTGAGTCCTGCTTCAGATATCTATTGTGAGGGAGGAGAGGGGATTTATTAGCCCGGTGATCCTGGACTTTTCTGTCACTGTCCCCAGCCTCAGTTTAGATCATCATTGCAATGGAGCTTCTCTCAAGGTTGTTTTGTGAGGATGTAAAAAATTAATAACTGTCATTTACCAAACATTTAAAGGTTAACAAGGAGGTATTATCAAATGTGAGCACTTTGAAGTGGGTGCTATTATTATATTATTCCTATTTTACAGATGAGGAAACTGAGGCTCATCGGGGTTAAGTGATTGGCCATAGGCACATAACTAGTAAGCATCTGAATAATGGACTTGAATGGGAGGCTTCCTAACTCCAATGCCAGCACTCTATCCAGGATTCAGCAGGATATGGGCCAGGTGGACGAGCAAATCGGGCACTTTCCTGGAGTCAAACAGATCTGATTTTAAATTTTGCTTTAGATACCTCCTAGCTGTGTGACCCTGAGTGAGTCACTTAACCTCTGTTTGCGTTAATTTCTTCATCTGTAAAATGACGATAAGAGCAGCCCCTACCATGCAGGATTGTTTGCAGGACAGAATGAATTAATATTTATAAAATGCTTTACCAACCTTTAAATACTGTAGAAATGCCCGTCGTTATGGGTATTGCTTTTTTTTTTTGGAGATTATTATTTGCAAAGAGAGAAAGAAACAAGCATTTATTAAGTCTTGCTGTATACAGAAACAAAGGCTCAGACTGCAGAAATTATGGTGGTACGATGGCCATAGATTTGTCACCAGCCACACACAACATGAGATTGAGGGAAGTATTTCCACCACTTACTTTCTCAGTACTTGAGGCCCCAAACAAAGATATGTCTTCCTCCAAGTTAGGAGCAAGTAAGAAACTATGTCTTGGAACAATAATGGGCAATCATCAATTCAAACTGAAGTTTTTAATTGTTTATATCCAACAGCCTTAGCAGTTCAATTAATCTAAGGGAAGTCTAGACAAACCAAGAGAAATTCTCATCCTGCTATTAATACCTGTGATTAATCCAGCTTCTTTGCCAAGACAAGAAGAAGGCTTCATTCTGTGGGTCAAAAATTATGGTTCCCCCAGCTCATTTCTAATGCTTAGTTCTGTGCATGAAATGGCTCTCCCATTCTCCCTCCAATTTCTAGGATTTAGTTCAACAAGCAATTATAAAACCTCTGTTTTGTGTTAGGCCTTTGAGATGGTGTTTAGTTCTTTTTGTTTGTTTGTTTGTTTTTAATACCAGAGATGGTTTACAGAACCTCCAGTGATCATGAAAGAAGCAACTGTGGTAACTCAGTGTTAAAGAGTCACTTGAGGCACTCAGGCATTGGGGGACTTGACGGACCCTGGACAAGTCACTTAACTTCTGTTTGCCTTAATTTCCTCATTTGTAAAATTCAGATAATAAAAGTTCAGGATCAATCACTCAGGTGGAAGGGCTCCAAAGTAAGCCTTGAACCAAGGCTCAGCCTCTAGTGCCAGGCCTTGAGGATAGAAAGACAAAATAAAGATGGCCCTGCCCTCAAAGAGTGTAAATTTTACTATTCCCTCTAATAAGTATCTCCACCTTCCCCTATGTATGTGATATGTCTCACCTGCTGGACTGTGAGCTCCTGGAGGTCAGGGACTGTTTTCCCCTCTCTTTGTATCTCCAGAGCTTAGCACAGTGCTAGGCACATAATAAATGTTTGTTGACTGACTGGCTGACTACTGGACTTGATCAAAAGGAGTGAAGAACTTATAATGAACACATATAACAACTATGTAATGTAACACCTATATATCTCATAATTTAATATAGTATAATATATAATATAATTACTATAACATAACATGACATGATATAATATATTACATTACATATAACATAATATATATTATATAACATATAATATAACTAAGACATGATATAATATATAATTAATATAAAATATGGGGCAGGTAGATGGCCCAGTGGATAGAGTGCTGCGCCTAGAGTCAGGAAGACCTTAGTTCAAATCTGCCTTCAGGACACTAGCTGTGTAACCACAGGTAAGTCACTTAACCCTGTTTGCCTCAGTTTCCTTATCTGTCAAATGAGCTGGAGAAGGAAATGGCAAAACCATTCCAGTATTTGGAATGC
>CM053771.1:34746280-34766633 GCA_028658325.1 Potorous gilbertii | reverse complement strand
TGCTTGTCCTTCGTTGTTGAAGAAGACCATGCCATCAGAGAAATGATGACATGACTTGCACTCGACTTTGTTTTGAGTGAGGGAGGGCTGTGCAGCTCACCAGCCTCACTTCTCCTCCAGAACCATCTGAATCCAGTGACCAGATATTCATCAGAATGACTGGAGATGACCTAGGATGAGGCAATTGGGGTTAAGTGACTTGCCCAGGGTCACACAGCTAGTGAGTGTCAAGAGTCTGAGGTGAGATTTGAACTCAGGTCCTTCTGACTCCTGCATTGGTGCTCTATCCACTGCGCCACCTAGCTGCCTCTTATATCCAAGTATATATCCAAGAAAACTTCAAATGGGGTTACTAAGAATTGGACATGAATGAACCATAATATATAACATGATATAGTTAATAGGATATAATATAATATATAACATAACAATATAATATAATTAATATAACTTGTCATAATATAAGGACATGATATAAATATGACATGGCAGCATATGATATGATAATATGATGATTAATTTAGCATGCTATATAATATAATTACTATGACATGATATGATTGGTAATGAAATTGTAATAAATAAAGGTACAAAAAAGCAAAGGCAAACACTTTGGTATGAGACCTGGACTGATCAAATGCCAAGATGAGGAAGTGGTGCTTGGGGTTCCCCGCCCTGGCAAAGCTACTGACTACCCCAGAGGTAAGTCTCTCAGTGCTGACTTGGGGGCCTAGATCCTTAATGACTAACCTTTCTCTACTAAGGATGTTAAAGGCACACAAAATAAGCACAGAAGAGAGCCAAACTTCCATGGGTGAGACTGATGAGCTCTCAAAACTCGGGTCTACATCAACTGGTTGAAATGAAAACTTGTTATCCCACTGGCATATCATTTATTTCCCAGTGACGGTCACTCGGCAGTGGTTTTGTAATGCTGAAGCAAAACAAAACCCTGAACTATTGAGAGCCCTTCTAGAATGAGTCTCCATGGTGAGCCAATCAGTTCTCCCGTGGTCTGCCCGGGACTCTACCCATGGTGGAGGGTAGTCTTGGCCCATTCCAGGATGCCCAGGGAGATGACTGCCCTCCCACTTCTACTGTCTCTCCCTGGGGTTACCTCCAAGGCTACCAGCTCATGTAGCAGCCAGTCTGCTGTTGTTCAGACATTTCCAAAATCTGCATGAAAACTTCTCCAGAAGAATAGAAACTCCCAGAGGGCAGGGGCTGTTTTATGTTTGTATCCTCAGAAGCACACAGTAGGCACTCAGCAAATGCTTGTTGAATGAAAGATCAATGTACCTAATCAGTTGTCCATTTCATACCACCCACACCCTCAAGCCTCAGCTTCAGTCTCATCTTCTTTCTGCAGGAAAGTCCTCCTTAATTTTAGTACCTTGCCTCTAAGACTACCACAAATTTATCATGCATATGTTTCATCTATCTATCTATCTATTTATCTATCTGTCATCTATCTATATTCTTTGTGTGTAGTTGTTTGCACATAGATTGTAAGTTCCTTGAGGAACTTTTTTTGCCTTTCTTTGCTTCTGCAGCACTTAGCCCAGTGTCTGGACATAGTAGATACTCAGTAAATGATAAATGACTGACTGACTGACATGACCACCACGCTAATGCCCAAAATGCTGCCCTCTTGCCTGGGTTAATGTCATAGCCTCCTGTTTCTGGTCTCTGTCTCAAGTCCCCACCTAACCTTCTTCCAAATGAGGCTGATCCACCCCAAATGCGAATGTCTTCCCCCTCATCCCAGATTAATTTGTATTTACCTTATATGCATTTTGTATACATTTATCTAGGCATACAATATTCCTCCCCACTTGGGTCAGTCAATCAATAAACATTTATTAAGCCTCTCCTAGCATGCACTGTACTAAGTGCTTGAGGGAAGGGGTCTATTTATTTTATGCTAGGTGATATCCTGGAGTCAAGAAGGTCTGAATTCAAATTCAGCCTCAGATACTTAACTAGCTGTGTTACCCGGGGCAAGTCACTTCAACTCTGATTGCCTCAATTTTCTCATTTGTGAAATGGAAATAATAACAGCATCTACCTCCGGGGGTGTTGTGAGGGTTAGATAATACTTGTAAGATGCCTAGTGCAGCATCTGGCACATTGCAAGCCCTATGTAAATATCAGCTGTTATTGTTATCTGCAGTTCTTAGACCAGTGCCTGGCACCAGATGGTGCTTAAAAAATGTTTACTGATTGGTTACTTGAATGCCATTTTTATTAGAAGTCTTTGGTAGAATCTGGAGCCCAGCACCCAACAGAAAGAATCCATCACCGGAACAAACAAACAAGGTGTCATCAAGTTTTTGCCTCAGCAAACCTCCCACCTCCCACCCGAGGCAGCCTGTTCTGCTAAGGAATAGCTCTCCTTCGAAGCCTGGAAGTTCTTCCTGAGAGGATGTGAGAATTGAAGGCAGCTAGGTGTAGTGGAAGGAACACGGGATTTGGGGTCATAGGGGCCTGAGTTTGATTCTTACCTCTTGCCTCTGACTACTTATGTGACCCAAGGTGAGGTGCTCCAGTTGCCTGAGTCCCAATTTCCTTATGGGCTGGGACTGAAATCAGAAGACTCGTCTTCTCGAGTTAAAATCTGACCTAAAACACTTTCTATCTGTGTGACCCTAGACAAGTCACTTAATTCTGTTTGCCTCAATTTCCTCATCTGTAAAATGAGCAGGAGAAGGAAATGGCAAACCACTCTAGCAGCTCTGTCAAGAAAACCTTAGAAGGGTTCACGAAGAATCAGACGCAACTGAAAAATGATTGAATAACTCAACAGTATCGGTGAGAGATTTTGGTCTTAAATTACTTTGTAATATTTGCTCTAGTTATATAGCACTTTAAGGTTTTGCAAAATACTTTACACATATTATCTCATTTAATATCATTAAAATTCAGTTTTATTTTCAGTTCCAAATTCTTTCCCTTCCTTTCCCCTCCCACATCCATTGAGAAGGCAAGAAAAACAAAATTCTTTACAAATATGTATACATATATATACATGTGTATATATATTACATATATGCATACATATATATGTATTTAGGCATGCAAAAAAAGTTCAAATTAACCATGAGAAATAAAAAGAAAATAAGGAAGAAAAGAAAGAAAAAAGAAAGGGAAGAGAGATATTTCGTACCTCTATCTGGAGGAAGTTCATCTCAATTATCATGGATATTAATGTCATTAATAGGCAGCTAGGTGGTACAGTGGAGGGAACAATGGGCATGGGGTCAGGAAGACATCTACAAATCCAGCTTCAGACATTTACCGACAGTATGATCTTCAGTAAGTCACTTAACTTGTCTGCCTTGGTTTCTTCAATTACAAAATGGGAGTTAAAATAGCACTTAGCTCCCAGGTCATTGTAAAGATTAAATTAGATACTATTTGTAAAGTGCTTTGGACAGTGACTGGAACATAGTAAATGATGAATTATTGCTCGTTACTATTACTGAGTCTCTCAATGGTCCTGGGAGGTTTTCCCAAATTTATAGAAGAGGAAACCCAGGCAGATAGAGTATAAGTGATTTGCCTAGGGTCACACAGCTGGTGTCTAAGACAAGATTTGGACTCAGATTTTCGCTTCCAAGCCTGCTTTCCATTCCTCCACTCCCTTTTATGTAATGAATGTCCTTAGGGACAGCCACTATTTACCTTTTGGGTCTACCAGAGTTCCTGGTCCACAGTAGATGTTCAATTAATATTTGTTTGATCAAGATAAATCCAAACAGCTTAGGAAAGGGAGAGAAAGAAGTAACATGAGGCTCATTAGCCAACATCCTCCATGGTTCCGGTGTCCGGAACCATTAGTTAGTTTCTGCCAGAAGTGACAGAATAACAAACAATGAAAATCATCAGTTGACTGGTCCAGGTCTCAGATCTACAACTGATTGACTTCAGGTGATTTATGCTGATGAAAAGCCAAGAGAGCAGAGAAGGGAAAGTCACAGGATTACCTACTGACCATGGGTAAAAACGCAGCCCAACCAACAACTCAGAAAAAGAATCAAAAGCTGTTATGTCCGGAGGGTAGAGAGCAGTCAGTCAATAAACACTGATTAAGCACCTACAGTGTGCCAGGCACTGGGGATAGAAAAAGAAGCAAAAGAGTCTTTGCCCTAGGGAGTTTACAATCTAATGGGGAGACCATACGCAAACAAATATATTCAAACCAACTATAGGCAGGATAAATAGGAAATTATCAATAGAGGGATGAAAATTAAGAGAGATGGGGAAAGGATTCCTTTAGAAGGTGGGATTTAGCTGGGAAGGTAAAACAAAGTGAGTAGATTTCATTAGATAATTTACACTTGTCGTGTCCTATCTGTCCATTTAAATTAACCCTAAATCCTCACCTAGCCCCATGCCCCCACACACATACACAGATGGGCAGAGAGTTTAGTGTCTCAGGAAGACTGTGAAGATCACTATCGGTTGCAAGATTAAGAATGATGTGAATTCCACTGGATCCTGAGTCCTAATTTCAGAGATAGAAGGGTCTTTAGAAGCCATAAACTCCAATCTCCTCATTTTCTAGAGGAAGAACTGAAGGTTGTGACTCAAGGTTGTATGAGGAATAAATGCCTTGAGTAGGAGCTAAGCCTTGGTCTTCTTCATTAAACCAGTGCGCATCCACTGGACCCCACTGACTTTCCCAAGTTTTCTTCTTTAGCTCATAAACAAGATATTTACGCTAGAAATTAGTCATGAGGTTAAAACCATGAGAACTCCCTAAAAAGAAGACAACTGTCTATGAATTTGGCTTCACTCAGGTCCGAAGGGCAAGGGAGATTTTTCAGTGATCTGCAGATTTCTACTTCCCAGAATGGCCCTCAGCAGTTCTGTAGGTACAAATTTACTGCCTTAGATCTCTTCCCGATGGAATGAACTAATTGGCTTTGGAGGAATGCAGGGCACTGCATCACCTAACTGCACCATATAATCTCTAACAAAAAAAAAAAGACAAATGATTGGTCAGTTAATAAGCATTTATTAAGTGCCTACTATATAAAGATACAAATAATGGCAAAAACACAGTCATTGTCCGTTTGTTTGGCTTCAAGCAAGTATGAAGAATAAGGGGTATTTTGCGGTGACCTGCTGAGAGTTATCTGAGGTTATCACAAGGGATAAAGTATTTTGGGTAAGACTAGAAGGGAATAAGAAGGGGAAGGGAAGAAAAGGTAAATTCTCACCTGTAACAAAAGTTTAAAGTGTGGAATAGTGGCATGGAAAGGAGGAAAGGAAGCATTTCCTAATATTTAAAGCTATGTAACAGGGATGAGACCCTTCCCCAAAAGAGAGGGAAATCACCTTGCCTCAGGTGGTGTTTGAACTCAGATTTTCCCACCTCCAAAGCTAAATCTCTAGCCATCACACCATGCCATCTCTTATCCAGATGGATGGTAGCTTACCTTTCCATAGAGCTTTTAAGGTTTACAAAGCACTTTCTATATACACTATCCATACATTAAAATGTGTGTAACTTCACACACATTTAAAAGTCAGAATAATTCAAAGGTGTGAGTAGCACTTCCTGGGGGAGATGCATAATGAAGAGACCATTCCCCTCCCCCCAGCTTCAGAGCAGGTGTAGATATCTTCACACCATTTTCTATATGCTGTAAGGATACTTTTAATTAACCACTGACCTTGAAGATACTAAATGGGCAAACCCAGTCTCTCATACTTACTTTTCCTCTCCGAAGCCTTTGGGATGTGCTGGAGTCAGCTTGTTAAATTTTCAAGGTGAGCAGTTACACCACAGAAATTGCTAACTACAATCAAGACTTAATTTATTGTTTTGTGGATTGTGTAGACTTAAGAAAGTGATGGAGAAAATGTTAATAATGTAGATTAAGCTTAAAAGTACATGTACATTTTTTTTTCTGGACAGAAAGTTGTTAAATATTTACCAGAATACCACTGAATGAAGGAAAGTTGAGCTTCTGGGTGCCCTTCCCCTACCAGGCTAGTGAATGAGCCCTTGGTATCCTGGGCAAAATGGCGCCTGGAGTTGGAATACCTTCTGTTTGTATCTTCATTCTTGTGTAGGTGTAGGAACAACCTATAATGGCCTCAGATGGCTACATACAAATACAAAATAAGGGTAAAAAGCTGAGTCGTGAGCCAGAGATTCCAATGCAAGGAAACAAATTGAATCCATTAACATCAATGAAACTGAGAGAAATATGGCCCTGAAAGAGTATATCATCTTAGAAAAGATCATAAAAGGTAGTAGAATAGCTTTGTATATTAAGAAATGTGGACCTAAGGAAATCCAGTAATACGAGAAAGGTAAGCATGGTAGAGGATATTTGGGTGAAAAGCAAGGGAATGAGAAGTATCAGCAAAATTTTCAGTAGAGTATACAGCAGACCCCCTGAACAGAGGGAAGATATACATGAGTTTAGGAGACAGATCAGTTTGATATATAAAAGTAGATAGTTAAGCATGAGCGTGTATATTATTTACTCTGTACCAGACACTGTGCTAAGTGCTTTCCAGTTATCTCATTTGATCCCCACTGTAGCCCCAGGAGATAGGTGGTTATTTTCCCCTTTTTGCAGATGAGGAAACCAAGGCAAATGGAGGTTAATTAGGGTCACATAGCTAGTAAGTGTCTGAGGCTGGATATGAACTCAGGTCTTCCTGACTCCAGGCAGGGCACTGCATCACCTAACTGCACCATATAATCTCTGAAAAAAAAAGGGGGGCAAATGATTTGTCAGTTAATAAGCATTTATTAAGTGCCTACTATATGAAAATACAAATAATGTCAAAAATACAGTCACTGTCCATTTGACTTCAAGCAAGTATGAAGGACAAGGGGTATTTTGCAGTGACTTGCTGAGGGTGAACTATATTTGTACTTCCCAAAATGACCAATAGTAGCTGTGTGATCAGCAAGGTGTAAGTTTGGCTAGCATGGAGGCACACCAAGAGGGGCTTCAGTGATCCAATATTGATTAGAGCTCTCCCCCTACCAAAAGCAGGGAAGGTGAGAATTTCTTGTCCCATTTTAATGATAATTTTGTCCTTCTGAAGGTAAGGCCAACAGGGGTGGGGGGTGGGAGTGGGGGTGGGGGTGGGAGGTTATCAATAAAGAAAGGTACTAGAAACCTTAGGAATTCCCATCTTCAAATCAGGGGTTAAGGAGAGGAAAGTCAGCAAAAGCTGAACATGCAGCCTCAATTTCCAGAGAGTAGAATTTGAAGTGACTAGAGAAAGGAAAGGCAGAATGCTTTTAAATTTCTTACAGGGAATTCAGCCCAGAAAAGGAAGGATAAAATTGTGAAATTCCAAAGGACAAAGAGAAACAATTCCCAGGAGGAGGGCAGGAGCAGAGTGGTTTAAAGAGATTGAGGTGGGCACCCAGGGAACTC
This sequence comes from Potorous gilbertii, assembly GCA_028658325.1. Lineage (NCBI taxonomy): Eukaryota > Metazoa > Chordata > Mammalia > Diprotodontia > Potoroidae > Potorous > Potorous gilbertii. Next base: position 34,759,218 of record CM053771.1, on the reverse strand, counting down.
ATTAAGCAACTGTAATGTTTTCAAGTCATATACTGAACCCACAATTGTGGATGGTGCTGTATTTAGTCACTGAACATCTATTGAGGCTATACCTCAGGTCAAGAAGACTCGAGTTCCAATTTATTAAGCTTATACCTGGGGTCAGGTCAAACACTGGGCTAGGCACTGGAGAAGCAGAGACACAAGTGAAACTATCCCTTCTCTTGAAGAGTTTATGTTCTATTGGGGGAAATAATGTAGACAAAGAAAGTAAATATGAAATATATAAAAATAATGAGGAGATATAATTAGGAGTATTTGGGGAATGGCACTTAGGCTGAACTTGGAAATGAGCTAGAGAGTCCAGAAGCATAGGTGAGTACAGAGAGTGCTCCAGGCATGATAGATAGCTTGTCCCAAAATGGTGAGACGAGAAATGGGATACTATGCAGAGGAGATAAGCAAACAGGACAGTCTGGAAAGACTCAGGAGTTTGCAGAGGAGGTAATATGTACTAAGTCTGGCCAGCAGACTGGAACCAGCATCGGAAGGACTTTCGATACTGAACCAAAGAACTTGAGTCTGTTTCTAGAGGCGATAGGGAACCACAGAATCTTCCTGAGCAAAGGAGTGACATGGTCAGTTCTTTGCATTAGGAATATTGATTTGATGGTTGTGTGAGGGATGAATTGGAGAGAGAAATTGGAATTAGAGAGAAAAGTTAGGAGGATATTATGATGGATGCCTGAAATTGGAGTGGATGTGGCTGTAAGAATCCCATCAGAAGTGTTTAGCTCATGGGGAGCTGAAGTTGGCAAGGATTGCTATGGACAATAAAGAGGGATCTTTAGGGGCATCTAGGGGGTGCAATAGGCAGTGTACCAGCCCTGGAGTCAGGAGGACCTGAATTTAAATCTGGTCTCATACACTTGCCAGCTGTGTGATCCTGGCTAAGTCACTTAACCCTGATTGTCTCACAAGAAAAGAAAAAGAGGATTTTAAAAGTTTTTGTAGGGGGCTGATATAGGATCAGAAAATGGGTGGATGAAATAATGATAATGGATGACCAACTTTAATAGCACTTCTATTTTTTCCCTCAGCCAATGAGGACAATCTGTGGACTTAGAGAAGACAGAACAAAAATAACTCTCAAGGAATCAAAGCCTAAGAAAATCTAGAAGGTGTTAAGAAATCACCTCCTTATAATACCTGAGTGATCACCTGAGTTCGTCAGCAGATGCAGAAAAGCTGTATCCTAAAGCAACTGGGTAATGAAGAGAACTTGAATTCAGAAAGACCTGAGTTCATATCCAGCCTCTGACACTTACTAGCTGTTTGAAGCTGGGCAAATCATCTCACGTCGCTCAACCTCAGTTTCCTCATTTGTGAAATGGGGATAACAATATCATCTCTCTCCCAGACTTGTTGTGGAGATCATTTATTGAAAGTGCTTTGCAAGCTTTAAATCATTTTATATACACATACATATGTTAGCGATTATTATGAACAGTTGCACCTGCCAAGCTGGAAAATGGTGAAGAAAGAGGTACTGCAGGACACAGGGAGGACAAATGTCTCAATTTTTCTTTAAGGGAAAAGACCATAGCCTGCAAAGCTATAGGTCAGCGCATTTGACTTCACTTCTCAGCAGAATTCTAAAACATATTATTAAGGATGCTATATGAGAGCTTTTAGGAAGGTCATCGGTGCTCATAAGAGCCTGTCTGACTTCATTAAGAACAGGCCCTGCCAGACTAACCTCATTTCCTTTTTTGAGAAGCTGATTAGATAAGTAGGTCAGGAGAATGCTGCCCCTGTGACTTACCTGGATTTTAACAAAGCATGTAGCATGATAGTCTCATAAACTAGATGAGAGATATGGGCCAGAAGCTAGGAACTGGATGAATGGACAGACCCAAAGAGGAGGGAAAGAATTTGTCTGGTCCAGTTCATAATCCCTGAATGGGAATCCCTGATACAGTGAAGTCATCCACCAAAGACCTCCAGGGAGGTAGCAATACCCACCACCTTCTTGGGGAGTACAGTTCTTATCCAGACACGAAGGGAGGGAAAGAGAAAAGGAGAAATGGAGAGAAGAAGGAAGAGAGGAAGGAAGGGAATAAGAAAAAGAAACAAGTATTTATTAAGCTCCTAACATATGCCAGGAACTGGGCTAAGCACTTTTCAAATATTATCTCATTTGATGCTTACAACTACCCTGAAAAGTAGGTGCTGCTACTATTCCCATTTTCTAGTTGAGGAAACCGAGGCAAACAGAGGTCAAGTGACTTGCCCAGGGTCATACAACTAGTATGTGTCTGAGGCTGGATTTGAGTCCTGATCTTCCTGACTCTAGACCCAGCTCTCCATCCAGTGTGCCCAATCTGTCACTTTGCGGCTCCAGCCCATCACTCCTTATTCTCTCCTCTGGAAATAAACAGAACAAATCTAATCTCCTTCCTACACAACAGTCTTTTCAATCCTTGAAGGTATCTATCACATCCCTCATGAGTTTTCTCCAAGTTACATATGCCCAGTTCTTTACTCTTCCCATGATAGGAATTCAAGGTCCTTCACTATTATCTCCTCTGAACATTCTCCGGTTTATCAATGTCCTTCCTAAAATGTGCTGCTCAAAACTAAAATCAATGAATAAACATTAAGTGTCTACTGTGTGCCAGGCACTGTACTAATGCTGGATCACTCCATTCTAGAAATGGTCTGACCTGAGCAGACTAGAAGAACTTTAACCTCCCTATTCTTGGAAGACTTGGTGCTCTAAATGCAGTTCAAGATCAGATTAACTTTCCTTGCTGCCATAATGAATTTGGTTCGTATTGAGCTTGAAATCCACTAAAACCTTCAGATCTTTTTCAAACAAGTTGCATAGAGTGCTAGAAAAAGAACTGGGAAGATTTAGATTCAGATCCTTCCTTAAACTCTAACAACATGATCCTATGCAAGTCTCTTAGCATGTCAACCTCAGTTTCCTCATCTGTAGAACAGGGACAATAGTAGTTTCTACCTTACACAGTTGTTGTGGGAATCAAGTGAAACAAAGTAAAGTGCTTTGCAAACATTAAATTCCTACTACGTGCCAGACACCGTGATAGGCACTTTACAAATAATATCTTATTTGATACAATAACCCTGGGAGGTGGATGCTGTTACTGTTCCCATTTGATAGCTGAGGAAATTGAGACAAATAGAGGTGAAGTAACTTGCCCAGAGTCACATAGTTAGGAAGTAGCTGATGCTGAATTTGAAGTCAGATCTTCCTGACTATAGATCCAGTGTTCTGTCTACTGTGTTGCCCCTTAAAAAAAAGGATAACTTCATAATGATAGCTAGAATGCTTTTAGGTTTCTAAGTTCTTTACAAATACTATATCATTTGATCCTCATAACAACTGGGAAATAGGTAATATTACTATACAGATAAGGAAATTACAGATTACTTACTTTACAGATAAGAAAATTGAGGCAGGCAGGAGTTAAGTAATTTGCCCAGGGCTGGAAAATTCCCCAAACTAAATGTTAAATTTTCAGCAAGCATTTACAGAAATCTTTAAACACTCCAAATCAGTGCTTGATTTATTATTTTGTTGATTGTCTAAATTTAAGAAAGTGATGGAGAAAATAGCAAACAATGTAGAGTTAACTCAAAAGTGGGGTCATGTGTACTCCCTCCTTCCAGAGCCAGATATTAAACATTTACCAGCACTTCCCTGTCAATCCTAGATATTTTGAGGAAGCACTAAAAACTGAGAGGGGGAGGGGGTTCAGGAAAAGTTTTCCAATACCCACCACTTAAGCTGAACCTTGAAGGCAGTAAAGAATTAGGAGAATCTGATCTCAAAAAGGAATGCATTACAGGAAAAAGGAAAAGGGGAGTTGGGATGTTGTGAAAATGCCCTGGGGGAGAAGGAAAGGATCTAGAATGCTTGGGATAGCCCAGTCATTCCTCTAGGCTGGAACATATCAGTTCAACAAACATGTCTGAGGAAGATCTTGCATTAAGAAAGACAAAGAAGAGTCCAAGGTCTTGGATTCGAGTCTTGTCTCTCACACTTATTACCTGGGTGACTTTGGACAAGTCTCTTTACCTCTCTGGGTCTCACTACAAAAGATTCCTCTATGAGCCTATGACAGGGAGCTCCTTTAAAGACTTTTCTTTTTACTTGCAGAATACACCACAAATTCAGATAAGCAAATGACAAGTTAATGGACCAGAGAAAAAGTGCTAGAAGCTGGGCTCCTGGTTGTTGTTGTTCAGTCATTTCAGACTCTTCATGACCCCATTTGGGGTTTGCTTGGCAAAGATCCTGGAGTGGTTTTTCCACTGCCTTTTCCAGTTCATTTCACAGTTGATTCAGACAGAGGTTAAGTGATTTGCCCAGGATCATACAGCTAGTAAGTGTCTGAGGTGGGATCTGAACTCAGGTCTTCCAGACTCCAAGCCCATTGCACCACTTTCCTTTCGAGAAGGTGCCCAGGCCAGCCCCATGTTCATTCCTTTGCTTTCTCCTAGTTCTGCTTCTGACTTTTTGAATTTCTTCTCCATGTCCCCTCTAGGAGTACCTACACACACACACACACACACACACACACACACCATTTTCAAATTATTTTTATGTACTGTCTTCCCCCATTCTAATGTAAGCTCCTTGAGAGTATAGTCTGTCTTTCTTCTTGATTTCTTCTTGTATTTTTACTCTCAACATTTAGCTCAGTGCCTGGAAAATAATGAGTACTTAATAAATTCTAGTTGATGTTGGTCAGTATCCCAAAGAGAGCAAAGAAAAACTGTATGTATAAAACCACTTACAGCAGCTCTTTTCGTGGTGGCAAAGAATTGGAAACTGAGAGCATGTCTATCAATTGGGGAATGGTGGAACAAGTACATTGATTGTGATATAAGAAATGACGAGCAGGCAGATTTCAGAAAAACCTGGAAAGATTTAAATGAACTAATGCAAAGTGAAGTGAGAAGAACCATGATAACATTGTACACAGTAGCAGCAATACTGTGCAACGATAAGTTGTGAATGACTTGGCTATTCTCAGCAATACAATGATCCAAAACAATTTTAAAGGACTCGATGAAAAATGCTATCCACTTCCTAAGGAAAAAAACTGATGGAGTATTAGTGAGGATCAAAGAATACTTTTTAAACTTTATTTTTCTTGGTTTCTTTTTTTGGTCTATGTTTCCTTTTGCAACATGGCTAATATGGATATATGTTTGGTAGGGTTGCACATGATTATCAAATGTCTGTCTTCTCAAGGGAGATAAGAAAAGGAGAGAAGGAAAATAATGACCTCAAATTAAAAAAAAATGTTAAAAAATTTTTACATGTAACTGATAAATTTTAAATGAAATCCAATAAAAGCATTTGAGAAAGAATGTATATAGCAAAATAAATAAATATATGAATTCTAATTGACTTTTGAACAGGAGAGTGTCATAGGATCATAAAATTAGAAGCTGCTTGATGGCTCAGTGGATAGATCTGCATTCAATTCCTACCTCAGATCCTTATTGGCTGTTTGATTCTGACCAAGCCACTTAACTTCTCTCTGCCTCAGTTTCCTTATTTGTAAAAGAGCCTTAATGACCTCTAAGATCCCTTCCAATTCTAATCGATAATCCTTGGATTGTGATGTTATTTTGCCATTAAGGAATCTGCAATCCAGAGATTTAATAGGCTTGCTCAAAGTTAAAAATATAGTAAGAGTCAAAGTCAAGATTCAAATACTCTGACTGCAATATTCTTGCACTAAACCATATTGTGGTCCAACCTGTGCCTTGGGACGATCAATTCAGTAACTGTGGGAAATGGCGAGAGACTGAAAGCAGAATGAGCAGTTAGGAGGCTAATACCATTGCCCAGGGGAGGAGTGATTAGTGTCTGAACTCAGGTTGCTAACTCATGTGCATGGATAAAAAGATGACAGATGCAAGAAATGCTACAGAAGTCGACTACCTAAGACTTGGCAACTGAATAGACATAGCAGCTGAGAAAAGGAAGGAATCATGGATGACTCCAAGGTGATGAGCCCAACTGGTTGTCTGGGAGTATATTAGACCAACAGGGATTTTTGGAGAAGAGGTAGGTTTAAGAGGAGGTTGATGGATATAATCACTTCTGTTTGGGGTATGTTGAGTCTGCAAGCCCTATAGGACATCACAAGATATACATCTCGCTGGAAGGTGACAACTTGGGGCTGGAATTCAAAAGAGGAAGTATATTCTAATGTATAGAATAGGAGTCATCCATGGAGTGATATATGAACCCATTAGATCTGATGAGATCACCCAACGAGAGTGTATAAAGAGAGAAAAAGAAGGGCTAGGACTGAGTTTGCTCAAGGGACAGGAAATGAAAGAATGAGTCATCAAAGGAAACTCATAAGGAGTGGTCTGACAGGTAAGAAGGGAATTGTGCCCAAGAAGAGTCACAAAAGTGAAGGGAGGGGAGAGTATTCAGGAGGTCGTGAAAGAGAATCCAGGCTAAGCAAAAGAGACGTCAAGGTCACTGAGGGCGGAGGAAATGGCATTGGTTGAGCAGTTAAGATATTTTTGATAACGATGGAGATGGCAGCTTCAGTAGAGTTATGGAGTCAGAAGCAAGTGGCTGAGAGGGGCTAGGAGAGAAAGTAGAGGCATTAGGTGAGTGTGGAAAATTGTTGGAATTTTGTTAGCAAAAGAATAAGAAATAGAGAATGGTAGTCTGTGGGGATGGTTGGGTCAAGTGAATGTATGCGTGTGTGTGTGTGTGTGTGTGTGTGTGTGTGTGCATGTGTGTGTGTTTCTTTTAAAAGATAAGGTAGCATTGAATATGTCTGTAGCCTAGAGAAAAGGAGTAATAGGTTTGGAGATAATGGAAATGGGAGTTCTATCTATCCATCTATTAGTCATCTATCTAGAGAGGAATGTGAGTGTGTGTGAGTGTGTGTGTGTGTGTGTGTGTGTGTGTGTGTGTGTGTGTGTGGTGTTGTGTGGGGGCTGGGGATTTACTGAAAGAGAGAGAGCATGGGATTAAGAGCCAGGTGAAGTGTAACCTCTCTCAGAGACTGGAATAAAGAGAGAGGATCTCAGGTGTATTTTAGAGATGAAGAAGACAGCTGGACTCAGTTTTACTTCTCTCAATAAAGCAAGGGACACAGTAGAAGCATGGGTCATCACTTACTGTGTGTAGCGGGGTGAGGGTAGAAGTCTTGGAGGCTTCAGGAGACGGGAATAGGTTTAGAACAGATGCTGGGTGGAGGCGGTGGGGGGCGGGGCGGAGAATAGAGTCAGTCAAGGAAGACTGAAAGGATTCCATCAGAGTAGCCAAGGGTCCAGCTGAAAATAGATAGGACAAATGTGGACCTGGCCTCTTATCAGTAGGCATTAGAGAAAAAGCAACCAGAACTGGATAAAGAAAGCAGGGACAGATTGTCTTTTGGAAAAACCCAGGTTAACACAAAAACAAAAAGGTGGAAAAACTCTGAATAGAAGTTAATATCAAATTCCCATATATAGCTCTGTGCTACCCCCATGCCCCCCCCTTCTCCACTCCTCACCCCTAACTGCCTTTTTGAATAGAAATCTTTCTAAAATTTCTTACTTTCCTTCTTTCCTAAACCTCATTTAACCTTTTCTGAGGTTCTCATGAACATCAATTAATGTATTATGTTGTAATAGAGCCAGGCCCTCAGGGCCTGCTGAGATGTCTGGGATTATTTCTCTTACGCTAAATGGCCCCAGATTACAGTATTTTTCCTACATTCTTTTGTCTCTTAATGCCAGACTGTCACCTGTCCTTTCTTTTCATTTGCTTGTGTATTACCAGACCCTCACCTCCTTTCTGAGGTGCTATTTCTAATCTTCTATGGGCTTAGAAACATGATAACTAAGCTTATTGGAGTTATATATTTTAAATCTCTTGACAAATATTTTTTGAAACTGTGCCTGGAACTGAGAACAGGGATACAAAAATGAAATTGGTCTTTACCTCAAGTAGCTGGGCAGTGTGTGTGTGTGTGTGTGTGTGTGTGTTTCTTTTCTTTATATCTTTAGTATAGTACATGGCACATAGTAGGCACTTAATAAATGCTGGTTGATTTAACTTGACAGATTCAGCACCATTCACAGGTAAGGTAAATACGGGTTACACACAAAATAAATACGAAGTGATTGGTGGGTTCAGGGTCCACCAAAACCTGGGGGAATCAAGAAGGGACTCTTGAAGGAGATGGTGATCAGGCTAAGGCTTAAAGGGAGCTGGGGCTCTCAGGAGGCAGAGGGGAGGACAGAGATCATTCTACACATGTATAGGAAGGTACAGAGATGGGAGATGGTAAGTGTTCAGGGAACTGCAAGTGGAGCAGCTTGGTCAAAGAGAAGGGTGTGTGAAAGGGAGTAGTGTGTAATCAGCCTGGAAAGATAGGCTGGCTAGAAGGGTAAATAAAAGTCAATGGAGCTCTGAGTAAGAGCCCAGAGGGCTCTCCTCTGACTAAAGTGCAAGAATTTGAATGCACAGGTGGTGTGACAGCTAATCAATTTCTTTCCTGGTTTTTAACCATACTTCAATAAAGGGGAAATGGTTGATGGCAGCTGGAGATGTGAAGTTCTATAAGTGTATCCACACTTCGCACAGTGCCTGGCACTTTGTAGGAATTTAATAGATGTTTATTGATTGATTATTTTCCATAAGCTTTGATTTTTCTCCTTCCTTGCTCTCAGCATAGAAATACTTTTCATAGGCAGTTTGAAAGAGTAACTTTTCCCTGGTCTAAATAGTGATACATTCTGAATGAATGAGACAGAAAGGCATGAAGTTTTGCTATTGAGACAGAAAGGCATGAAGTTTTGCTATTAATAAGTGAGCCATAAGCAAGTGTGAAAAGAAAACAAATCCTAACCCTAACACTGACCAAGTAGCAAGAAAAAAGTGTATAGTAATGGTTTCTAAAGAATAGACGATTTTAGCTTTTACTAAGCCAGAGCTTGGTAAATAACATTAGAACTGACTCACTTATATTGAATGACACAGAATGAAAAATAAACGCTTTTCAGGTCATTCCCATTGCCTAATAGGGACTGAGAAATAGACACTCACTGAAGGAGCCCCACCTGTGGCCCCAAATGAACCTTTCCCTATAAGGACGTTATTACTGGTTTCCTGGTCAATCGGAAGAAATCTCAAAGACCAAAATAAAAACCCCCAAAAGATCCCGTCTGAATGTGAAAGGAGGAGCTAGTGCCATTCCATACAGTTCACAGAATTTTCTCCACATCACTTCCTCCATAGGAGCTCATTCTCTGGAGAAATGATTTCTAACCTTTTCTAGCATTGCTCAGTTTATAGAGCACTGGACTTGGAATTAGGAAGACCTGAGTTCAGATCTGACCTCAGTAACTTACCAGCCATGTGAACCCTGGACAAGTCACTTCATTTCTGTCTGCCTGAATTTCCTCATCTATAAAATAGGGATGATTATAGCACTTACCTTCCAAGGTTGTTGTGAGCATCAGAGGAGACATTAATTGTAAAATACTTCGCACTTATCTGGCACTTAACAAAATACTTGGTTTTTTCCTTCCCTTTTTTTAAGCATCAAAGATCCCTCATATTATAAAAAAGACATAATGCTAAAAAAAAGTCAGTATGAATTGAGGAATACAGTTTCCTCATCTGTAAAATGGGGATGATACTAGCACCTACCTCCTGGAGTAGTAAAGGTCAAATGAGATGATACATGCAAAGTGCTTTGCAAAGCGTGAAGTAGTATAAAAATGCTAGCTCTCATTAATATTATTACTGTGTACATCAAGTCACTTTACCTGAAAAGGCCCCAGACTATCAACTGCAGAATCTGAGAGTTGGCTGTCAAGTTCAACTCATAGCCAAAGGAATTCCCACAACTACATACACAACAAGGCGCCATCTTGCCTCTGATAGAAGACTTCAATGAAAGGGGCCCTCTTCTTCTCTGGGAATCTCATGACACTCATGAACAACTCTCACTGTTAGGAAGGGGTGTGTGTGTGTGTGTGTGTGTGTTTCTCCTGACACCAAGGAATTCCATCCCTTTTATTTTGGTCCTGCCCTTTGGCCCAAACAGAAGTCATCTCTCTTTCACTTGACAGGCCTTCAAAGATGTGAAGACAGTTCTCAGGTCTCCCTTGAACCTTTTCTTTTCCAGACTAAATGAACAAACTCAGTTCCTTCAATTGATCCTCACTTGACATGGCCTGATCACCATCTTGGTTGCCAGGAAGATGCAAGTCCAAATCCCTATCTCACTCACACAATCTATGGGTCCCTGGGAAAGTTACTTACTAGTACCCTAGACAACTTTATAAGACTAAATTCAATTTCATAATTCAATTTAACTCAATAACCATTATTAAGCAGACACTGTGCTAATTACTGGGGTCACAAAAAGAGAAAAAAGACAGCTTCTAACCTCAAGGAGTTTACAATCTAATGCAAACATATATGTATAAACAAGTTATGTACAGGAGATATAGGAGACAATTAATGGAGGGAAAGCACTGAAATTAAGAGGGATAAGGGAAGGCTTCTTATAGGAGGAGAGATTTCAGTAGGGACTTCAAGGAAGCTAGAGAGGTTAGTAGTTGGAGAGAAGGAGGGAAAGCATTCTAGGCATAGGGGAAAGTCAGAGAAATACCCAGAGTCCAGAGATGGAGTGTCTTGTCTGTGAAACAGTCAAGAGACCATTCTTTTTTTCAAGTGTGTTCCTTCATTGCCAAAGAAGACTATGCCATCAGAGAATTGATGGCATGACTTGCACTTGACTTTTTTTTTTTTGAGTGAGGGAAGGCTGTGCAGGTCACCAGCCTCACTTCTCCTCCAGAGCCGTCTCAATCCAGTGACCAGATATTCGTCAGGATGATTGGAGATGACCCAGGATGAGACATTTGGGGTTAAGTGACTTGCCCAAGGTCACACAGCTAGTGAGTGTCAAGTGTCTGAGGTAAGATTTGAACTCAAGTCCTCCTGACTCCTACACTGGTGCTCTATCCCTTGCACTACCTAGGGGCCCCCAAGAGGCCAGTATCCCTGGATGGAAGAGTATGTGTGGAGTAAGAAGGTTTAAGAAGACTGGAAAAGTAGGATGTGGCCCGGTTGCATGTTGTGTCTTTACTTCCTATCATTCTAGTCTTTTTACACTTTATGACCCTCCACACTGTCCTACCCGATGTTCCTCTAACATGGGGCCCCATCTCTTACCTCTATACCTTTGTACTGGCTCTTCCCCATGCCTGGAATGCTCTGCCCCCTCACCTCTACTTCTCAGTTTCTTACTCTCCATCTATCTTTTAGGTACCTAACAATTTACAAGTTACCTCCCTCGTTAGAATATAAGCTCCTTGAGGGTAAGGACTGTAAATGGCCTTTCTTTATATTCCTATTGTTTAGAGGCACCTTGGATAGAGCATGGGGGCTTGAAATTAGGAAAACTGATCTTCGTGAGTCCAAATTCACCCTCAGACACCTACTAGCTGTGTGATCCTGGGCAAGTCACTTCACTCTGTTTGCCTCAATTTCCTCATCTGTAAAATGAACTGGAGAAGAAAATGGCAAACCACTACCAGTGTCTTTGCCGAGAAAACCCCCAATGGGGTTGTGAAGATTAAAACACTACTGAACCAACTCACTGAAAAAAAAAAGTAGTAGAAGTTTAATAAATGTTTTTTGATTGATTGATTAGGCTAATCATTCATTCAGCCTCTTGGTGCTGCTTCAGGCAGCTCTATGAGTTCCATGTGAGTTGCTGATCAATTTCCACACTACGGACTCCCAACACTAATGAACACTAATGAGATCACAGTTCCGAAACAACATACACACACATGCTCATGAGTACATATGTACAAGACCTTCAGTCCACTAGAAAGTAGGTTTGTGTATTTATGATTCTGAGTCATGCTGCATGTTTTAAATGTTTAATTCATACTTTATACTTGTCAACAAGAACAGGCACGTAAATAAACACTCACAACACATGCCATAGACCTCCAACTTGAGTCTGTAAGGGTGTTCAAAAGCAGTAAACAAGCCTGGAAAAGTACTTTTGGTCTGTGTCTTCTTCCTGAGTTGCCAGAAATTCAGCGCTCCTTGGGGCCTGTAACCTACATATTTTGTTGGAGATCAAAATGGAGATATTTGGAGAGCATATAGATGGAGTCTTTAAAAGAACTCCTTAGTGTCTCTCCCCAAATCTTATTCTTGCCTGCAGTCCACAGGTTGGGAACCACTCCTCTAGAAAATTTTAATGTTTCTTTTTCTGAAAAAGAATATTTGATCTTTCTTGTCCTAGGAAAAAAAAATATCCCTTCCTTCCCCAGTGGATCTAAATCATGTTTAACACTGTGCCTAGAACATAGTAGGCATTTAATAAATGCTTATTTCCTTCCCCTACTCCCAACCCCATTTCCCTAAAGATATCTCACATCCAATGAGCATGTGAGGCAAGAAGATGACTGAAATAAGGGAATCCACAAAAAACTGAACTTTAAAGATAAATAGAGTTATTTCTATATGGCTTTCTCTTTCTTTCAAGTGTAAATAAAGTTGATATACCTGGGTTCAAATCCTCTCTGTGACAAGTGTAACCAGTGTGATCTTGGGCTAAGCACTAATCTCCTCAGGGGCTCAGTTTCCTTGTCTGTAAAATAAGAGAGCTGGACTAGATGAACTCTGAGGTCCCTTCCAATTCTAAGTATATGACTGGATGATTCCCAAATTCCTTCTCCACTCTGACCTATATAATCCTATGACAGAAATAAACTGTGGTCATACTTTCCTTATTTAATCAACAAGTAACTCCTTATGTGGCACCCTAGGTGGGGCAAGAAACAAAAGGGGAAAAAATGAAACAGTTCCTGCCTTCAATTGATTCACATTTTATCTATGGAATTATTTGTAAACTCTCTTGCCTGAA
>CM053771.1:34657375-34745780 GCA_028658325.1 Potorous gilbertii | reverse complement strand
AGGAAACTGAGGCAAACAAGGTGAAGTGACTTGCCCAGGGTCACATAGTTAGTAAGGTTGTGAGATCAGATTTTAACTCAGGAAGATGAGTCTTCCTGACTCCAGGCTGTGCCACTTAGCTAGCTGTGTGTGAGACAGAGTGTGTGTGTGTGTGTGTGTGTGTATTATATGTACACTGCATATTTTATATATAATATAGCATATATACATTGTGTGAATACATATGTTGTATATTTGTGTGTATAATATGCAGTGCATATAATTATACATAAACATAATGTATAGTACATTATATAATATATAGTATGTTACATACTATATATCAAGTATATATTTGTATAAATATTAGAGACTAGAGACTCATGCCACATTTCTAATTCCATTCCTGTGCCTAGGAGTGAAGATATCTGTTATCGACTGTTGATTAGAAAAGGGAGGAGGAGATATAGTTAGCCAGGCCAGGGTTGGTATAAGTTGGTACAGTTCCCTTATTTAATTCTATCTAATTGCTAAATAAACTGATCTAATGAGTCAGTCTCTCCAATAAAGTGATGTAACATGTCATAAATCTGAACTGGTAACCTTTGGTTTTCCATTGGAATGCACATACTATAACCACCCCCTCCCCCCCAATATTGACCATGGAGCTTGGGAAGCCATGGAGAATAATGAAATACACACATGTTCCTGGGAGACTGGGAATCAGGGAATGATGAAGGGAATAAGTTCCTCCTGATCTCAAGATTCACAGATCAGGAAATGTCCTATGAGATAATTCAGAAAGCTTATGGTTCCCTGTATAGAACAGGAAACACCAAGGCCCCACTCTGCCCTAGAAGGATAGACACTCAGGGTAAACTCCACAGCCCAGGCCTCCTGGGAACTGAAGACAGACTCCAACTCAGAAGTTGGAGAATCCATCTGCTTTTTTACTTAAATGGGCCCTGAATGTTTGAGGGAATTGGGATTTATGGAAAAACTTCAATTTGTAACAGAGTCAGTCTCTAATATCAATAAGGGGTACTGGATGTTGAGCCAGGAATATTGGCATTGAATCTCAGAGCTGGTAGGGACCTCAGTGACCATATAGTTCAACCTGTATCTGAAAAAAATCCTTCTTCAACAAATCCAACAAATGACCCTCCAGTTTTTACTAGAATGCCTTCAGTTAAGGGGAGAACCTATTACCTCCCAGGGATTCTCCTATTCTCCGATTACTGGGCTCTACATAGTTTTTCCCCCACATTCATCATATATAGTTTATATAGTAGGTGGTAGGTTGTATAGTACATTCTCTGTTGAATATAGTTCTCTCTGTAATAAAGCCCAGCCTCATAAAGTTCCTGAATGGCCCAGGCTTGAATGAAAACAGAGAGTCCTTGGATAGGAAACTAATTTTGTTGGACACACATAATCCTGATGATTCTCCTTGTAAACAGAAATGATGGCAATTGCCCCAAACCTTTTTCCAAAAATGGCCCATCTCTACCAGTGACCCTGTTAATGTATCTTGCTTTCATGAATGTAATAGAAATGAATGGAAATGAAAGATGAACTCAGTAAACCGTAAGCTCCTTCAGGGAAGACTGGTTGGTTTTTGTATACTCAGTCTTTGATCACCTGGCACATAGTAGGCACTTGGTAAATGTTTACCCTAGCAAGTTACAAACCCTAACTAAAACTAATCTGTTCTTCCTGGGGCGGGGGCAGGAGTAGGAAAAAGAGCCAGAGACGACATGAACTATTGGGTGACAGCTTAAAGCCACCTCCACAACATTCTCTCTACTCAGAAGAGTTGCCAAGGGTTGTCCTGAAAATGAATCCAGCTGCATGGACTTGGGAATGGTCCTCCTACCAACACAGCATTATTCATTTATGATTTGCATGACTTGCTTCTACAACACATTCCTTCTGATACTTTGGGACTAAAGAACTATGATTGATTCAAGAAGTATCTTTAAGCACCTACTTTATGCTAGGTGCAAGGGATACAAAGGGCTACAAACAGAAAAGACCCTTCCCTCCAACAACCTACATTCTACTGGGGTGAAATGATATGTTCACTGATAAGTAAATACCAAATTCATATACAAGGTAAATGTAAGCTAGGGCAGGTAGGGAGAGCAATAACAATAGGGTAGGAGGGAATCACTTGAGATGAATCTTCAAGGGAGGTGGTTCAAGGGATTGAAGATGGCTAGGTGGTACAGTGGATAGAGCTCAGGGTCTGGAATCAGGAAGATTCATCTTCCTGAATTCAAATCTGGCTGAGATACTTAGCTATGTGACCCTGGGCATGTCACTTCACCCTGTTGGCCTCAATTTCCTTTTATGTAAAACAAGCTGGAGAAGGAAATGGTAAACCACTTCAGTGTCTTTGCCAAGAAAATCCCAAATGGGGTCACAGAGAGGCAGACACAACTGAAAAATACTGAGAAACAACAAAGCAAGCCAGATATGGAGAACAGAACGTAAGGGCTCCAATGTGGGAGATGGGAATGTCATATAAATGGAATTATAAGTAGACCATTTGGGTTGTAACATAGAATAGATGAGGGGAAGTGATATGAAATAAGTCTAGAAGACTGGTTGAAGGCACAGATTGTGAAGGACTTTAGATGCCAAACAAAAGAGTTTGTATTTTATCTTAAAGAAAATAGTGAGTTGTTGAGGTTTCTTGAGTTAATTACTTCTGGGACAGACCTAGGATCATGCAGCTTAAACAAATGTACAGCACTCATAAAAAAATAAATACTCATTCAGAAACTTTGACATGAATTTGGTGTATCTCTTTAATCCTTACTCAAAGCTCCCGTACTTTCTCGGGTCCTCCCATGGGAGGCAACGTGGTATAATGAAGAGAAAGCTCTATTTGGAGTTAAAAGATCTCAGATACAAATCCGGGCTGTAGGTTATTATCTGGGTCACCTTGGGTCAGTCTCTTTCTCTGTAGTGGCCTCAGTTTCCTCCTCTGTAAAAATGAGAGTTGGAATAGATGACTTCGGGGAACCCTCCCAGCCCTAGATCTATGATTCAGATTCAAGGTCAGCCTGCCTCTTAGGCTCTTCCAGCTCCAATCTTTGCATTTCTGATTCCACATCCCTTTGTCCTCTTTGTATTCAATTAATTCATTGACAAATGCTAGGCAAGCCAGTCTGGGAGCATTGGTGCCCCAGCTGCTGAGCTGGGCTGCCTGATCAGACTGCCTGATCAACACGGAATGCAAATTACAATGGAAATTAACATGCCATCTGCAATACCGTGTAGGCAAAGGACTCCCACCTAGACTCCAGGAAAGCTAATTAGCCTGCTCTCCTGAGCCATCCGGGGAGCCTGGCTGCAGACCTCCTCCTCATCCTTCCAGGACCACCTTGCCAAGTCACAGGGACCTTCAGGGGAAAGGGCTTACCCGAATGCAACTGTGATCCCTTCTTGAATGCTCCAGTGAAAAAAACACAACTGAACAAACCAACTCTTCTGCCTCTGTTTCCCCTCTGAAGTAATGCAAATTTCCTTTGTGAGGTGCCATGAGGAACTTATGTTGCCTGTACATGTGCACACATACTCACACACACACACACACACACACACTCACAGATACATGGATTTGTAAACAAATAGAGACACATTTGTGTGTACGTTACAGAGACTGACCTTGGAAATGAACATCTGCCCACATTCCTAAAAGTGATTCAGATGGTGGTAGCTATGTCTCCTGCCTGCCCCTTTTTCCCCATCCCTAGCCTCCTGCTACCACTCTGATGCTATCCTGCCTTGGACTCCAGTGCTCAGGAAACAGTAGTAATGGAATCACTGAAACTCAGATCTAGAAGGGACCTAGGCAGTCATTTAGGACAACCTTGGTAGAAAAAGATTCCCTCTTCACACTCAGCTCAGCAAGTGGTCATCTAGGTGGCACCATGGATAGAGGGCTGGTCCTCAAGTCAGAAGGACCTGAATTCAAATCTGGCCTCAGACACTAGCTGTGTGACTCTGGGCAAGTCACTTTACCCTGTTAGCCTCAGTTTCCTCATCTATAAAATGAGCTGTAGAGGGACATGGCAAACCACTCCAGTATCTTTCCCAAGAATACCCCAAATAGGGTCACAGAGAGTTGGATATAATTGAAACAATAGCTCTTACTTGAAGATCTCTGGTGAGCATGGGAATGGGGACTGGGAGAGGGGATGGAGTGTGGGGAGGAAATGACCTGCCTGCCCCTTCTCTAGATTTGTAGCGCAATCATGTCTGATTCTTTATGACCCTATTTGGGGTTTTCTTGGCAAAGATTTTGGAGTGGTTTGCCATTTCCTTCTCCAGCTCATTTTTACAGATGAGGAAACTAAGGCAACAGCGTGAAGTGACTTGCCCAGAGTCATGCAGCTAGTGAGTGTCTGAGCCCAGATTTGAACCCAAAAAAGAAGAATCTCCTGACTCCAGTTCCAGCCTTTTGTCCACTGCACTGCTTCCTCAGTCATAGCTCGTTACGGCTGTAATTATTTTTTGCCTTCTTTGCTTTCTTTTTCTTGTCTTACTTTTTACAGACTATTCTTAGAGAGAGAAATCTTTTCCCTCCAAATCAGACCATGGGCTGGTAGGAGTAAGAGCTAAGATGGACATCTATCAATCTGTTAATTTTTGGTTAAATAGATAAGCACCTTGCTAGGCACTTGGGCTACAGGCAGCTCGGTGGAACAAGCAGCAGAGAGTTCTAGGGTGGGAATCAGGAGGACTTCAGTTCACGTCTGGCCTCAGGGCCATTTTTAGTTATCCTGAGCAAGTGACAATGCTAGCCTCAGTTTTCCCATCTGTAAAATGGAGAAAATAACAGTAGGCATCTCCCAGGGCTGTTGTGAAGCTCAAATGAGATATTTGTAAAGCATTTTGCAAACAACAAAAGGGTTCTATAAAAGCTAGTGACTATTCTTGTTTTATTAGTATATTACCCACTGTGTAATACACACATCCCAGCACCCCAGAAAAATCTCCAAGACGACAAATTGCAGAGAAGGTGCTGCTATCCCTTGTCAGAAGAAGTTCCTCATTGGAAGTGCCTTACAACAAAGAGATCATAGGTCTGGTTTTTTTTTTCATTTTTAATCTTTTATGAAAGTATTTTATTTTTTTCCAATTATGTGTTGACAATTTTAACATTTATTTTTACAAGATTTTGAGTTCCAAATTTTTCTCCCTCCCTCTTTCCTCTTCCATCTTCCAAAAATAGTAAGCAATTTGACATAGGTTATATATGTGAAATCATAATATTAAGTCACAATTGTGAAAGAAGAAATACAACAAAGGGGAAAAAAACAAAAAGAAAGCAAAAACAGCATGGTTTCATTTGCATTCAGAGTTCACTAGCTTTTTCTCTGAATGTGCGTAGCATTTTCCATCATGAGTCCTTTGGAATTGTCTTAGATCATTGTATTTCTGAGAAGAGCTGAATCATTCATAGTTGATGCTAATACAATGTCACTGTAATTGTGTGCAATGTTTTCCTCTTTCTGCTCATTTCATGTTGTATCAGTTCATACAAGTCTTCCCAGATTTTTCCTATTACACAATAGTATTCCATTACATTCTTACATCACAACTTGTTCAGTCTTTCCCCAATTGATGGACATCCTCTCCCTTTCCAATATTTTTCCAGGTTTGTTTTTAAAAAAAGCAGAAAAGTACTTTCTCTATTTCTTTTATTTTCTTGACACTTCTAGAATATAAGAAGAAAGGTCTGTCCTTTTTCCTTGTGACTACTTGGTCTTTAGAGAAGTGAGTACTTCCCTATGTAAGTAAAAGCCTATCTGACCATTAGACCTGTAAGTCATTATACACCACTGCAAATGACGTTCATGCTTAGACAGCCAGATGGCACAGTAGATAGAGTATGCTGGGTTCAAATCCTGCCTCAGTCACTAAGTAGTTTCATGGACCACTTCACTCTTATCTGCTTCAGGTTCCTTATCTGTAAAATGAGATAACAGTGGTACCTACCACCCAGTATTGTTTGAGACAAAATGTTTGCCAATTTAAAAGCATTATCAAAATACTCACTATTTATTATCTCTTGGAGAGAGGTTTCCCCCTTACCAGAGGAGCCATTGTTGGAGACAAGAAGGATCACAGGAACAGAGCTAGAAGGAAATTCTGAGATTATTAAGTCTAACCTCCTCATTATACAGATGGGGAAACTGAGGCACAAAGAGGTGAAACAACCAGTCACAGGGCTAGCTAATATCTGAGACAGGGTTTGAACCCAAGTTTTCCTGACTCCAAGTTCAGGGCTCCATCCACTACACCACCTTGCCCTTTCAAGTATGGATTGGACCAGAAAGACTCTGAACTCCTTTCCTACAATGAAATATTATCATTTAGCCAAGTCAACTCCCTTTCAAGTATTTGAAAACAGCCTAGGCTGTCTATGCGGCAACTAGATGGTTCAGTGGATAGGGCACCAGGACTGGAAGGAGGAAGACCTGAGTTCAATTCCAGCCTCAGTCACTTACTAGTTGTGTGATCCTGGGCGATCCCTGTCTCTCCAAAAAGATCATGTGATTATTGCTTTAGAGCTGGAGGGAAGTTCATCTGGTATAAATCCCTCATTTTTACAGATAAGAAAACAGAGGTCCAGAAAGGTGACTCACTCAAGATTACCCCTAGAAGTGATGGAACCAGGATTTGAATCTGGGGCCTCCAACTCCAAAGCCAGAGCTCTCTCAACATGGATCATTCTGCCTTTTCAGTGTCCATCGGTGTTTCAATAGATCTGAGATCTCATCAGGGTGGGCACTTCCTCCAAAGATACAGAAAGCATCTCTGCATCTCTTGCAACCCCTGCCTCATTATGCCTACTAGTTAAACAGAGGGATCCACCTACTGTGCTGGGACCCTTTCTGGCCTTTATTATGCTGTCTGAAAGTATGGCAAGGAAATCAATGGGAGCACACAGTCTGACTACTGGGTATCCCTCACTCCTAACCCTGGACTCTTCCATCTTCTTCCCTCCTTCATACCCTTCTTTGATATATCCTATACTGTACTTGTCCTTCCTGATTCCTTAAGTTTAAATCCAGCCTCATACACTCGCTATCAGTGTGACCCTGGGTGAATCATTTAACCTGGTTTGCCTCAGTTTCCTCATCTGTCCAATGATCTGGAGAAGGAAATGGAAAACCACTCCAGGATATTTGCCAAGAAAACCCTAAATGGGGTCATAGAGTCAGACTCAACTGAACAACTGAACAGTATTGATTTGAATCCCAGAGGGCAAGCAATTTATGTTACTCTAAACCTACAATCTTAGGTAAATATTCTGTTTCAAAGTATTCAATTGGTCATCTCCACACCATATAGTCAGTCTCCACTCAGATCATTGTTCTTGCCTCCTGCCCACCAGAATGTTGTACCTCACTGTGGAACCACCCTGGACTGTTCTACGAACAGTTTTGGCTTCATCTTCCCCTATCAAAGTCTCTAAGGTACTTCTAGGCTATTTTTTTTCACCATGTCCTAAATGTCTCTTTCCTTCCAGCTTCCCTTTTCACATGTTGCCTTCCCCCTTTGTAGAATGTTGAGAGCAGGGACAGTCTTAATAATTCAGAGTCTGGCACATTGCCTGGTATGTAGTAATAAATGCCTTATCTATCTATCTATCTCTCTATCTATCTATCCATCCACATATCATCTCTCTATGTGTCTAATATTTGAGACCTAGTGAGATAACATACACAGAATATACCTTGCAAACCTTAAAGCACTATAGAAATGGACCCTATTTTTATTTCCACCTTGACCATACTTTCCATTTCTACAGCACGTCACAGTTTTCATCCCTTTCATTTGATCATCAAAGGATCATTTGTTCCTCAAAGCATCCTTGTGAAGTAGATTAGCCTGGTTTTAACCTCATTTTACAATGAAGGAAATTGACATTGGTAGACTAAAGTGAAGGTGCTTGATCACACAGCTAGCCGATAGCAGAGAGCTTGGACCGAGAAACCAGTTCTACTGAGGTCAAGTCCAGTGTTCTTTTGACCATACTAGCTGCCTCTAAAGACAATTTAAGTTCATAAAACAATCTGTCAGATTACCTTCCAGAAGGGTCATTGACCTCCTAGTGTGGAAACTCTGGAGTATTGAATAGAGCTCTGGATTTGGAAGACTTGGGTTGAAATCCTGGCTCAGCCACTTAGCTGTAGAAGCTAGTTTTGTATGTATTTCTTTGCATGTTGCCTCCCTGGTGAGACCGTAGGCTGCTTGAGTTTTAGATTATAAGCTACTTGAGGGCAGGAGCCGTCTTCTGCCTCTTTTTGTAGGTACTTAATAAAACAAGTGAAAAAAATAAGTGAAATAAAATAAAATGAAAGAATGAAATTAACTCTCAGATTTCAATTTTCTTTTCAGTAAAATGGGTACCATATTATCAGCACCATACTCCTTACTTTTGCTTTATAGTTTAGTTTTTTTTTTTTTTAAGGGGCAGGGGATTCTGACATTACTAGTGTAGGGAATTCCTTGAGAAGAATTTCCTTCTACCAATGAAATGAACACTTTCAAGTGACAGTATTGGAGCTATGTCTTTATTATTTCTCTAGTTATTATAATATAAACTCCTTGGGGGCAGGGACTACTGTTTTGTTTTTTTTTTTTGCTATTCCCAACACAGTAACAGTAGAGTGCCTGGCATAGAGTGAGTACTTAATACTTAATATGATAGAGCAATTGATTGATTAACATCATAATCTTGGGTTGTTTGGACAGAGAATGAAGGGAATGTTGGTAAAGAAAAACTCCCCAACAATTAGACCTGTCCTAATTTCTGTGTAACTTTTATGGTCTTAGGAAGGAAGCAAGCAAGCATTTATTAAGTGCCTACTATGTGTCAGGCACTGCATTAAGCAATTTATAATTACTATCTCATTTGATCTCACAGCAACCTTCTGGGAGGTCAGTACTATTATCACTCCCATTTTACAGTGGAGGAAACTGAGGCAGCAGAGGTTAAGTGATATGTCCATGGTCTCAGAACCATATGTATTGAAGGCTGAATTTGAATCTAGGTTTTCCTGACCCAAAACTGGATCTTCATGTATCATTCCACAGAGTCACTCCATGGATAACTTATAAGAACCAAAACGGATGTATTTTTTAAAATAGTTTTTTAAACAGGAAAGCCCTGTATAAAATTCAACTATAATAATAACTCATAAAAATGACGTTAATCACTCTGACTTACCATAGGCCCTCCTAATGTTTCATGATGATCACCAAAAACACACATCATGTTTCTGATTTTGATAGAACTCACAATCTTTTATTGTCAATACTTCTATGAAATTAATCCACATCCTCTTCTTTGGAAATATGGGAATAAGTATCACAAAAGCTCTCTTATCCTTAGAGTATTTCATGCATACATTTATTCACTAAACACTTATTAGGGTCTTCTCTCTTTCTTTGTATCCTTAGTGCCTATCGCCATGCCTGGCACATAGTAGGTGTTTAATAAATGTTTGAGGATTGACTGATTAAATACTCATTATGTTCAAGTTCCACCACAGAAATCCTATTCCAATGTGTCTTCATGGCATAAAGCTGAAACTGGATTCATTTATCCATTGAGTTTTTAAACAAATAATTTATTTTATTGATTGTATTTTGTTTTTATCTCACATAGATTTGCTCCTGTATCCTTCTTCCATCTGAAAAAGTTGTATCTTAAAAAGGATTTTTTTAAAGAGGAAGAAAAGAAAAAAATCAGCAAATGTAATCAACACATTGATCAAATCTGATGTTCTATGTCATATTCCGCAGATATAGACCCCTTTATACTTCTACAAAGAAGCAAGGAGAGGCATCTTCTTAGACCTCTTTGGGGCCAACTTTTGTTATAATAAACTCACAGCATTCAGTGTTGAATGTTTCATCATTGTTCTTTCAAACCAATTTACATTGTTTTCCTGACTGCTCATTTTGTGTTGCATCAATTCATGTAAGTCTTTTCATACTTCTCTGTACCCATCATGTTCATCATTTATTACAGCACAGTAATATTTTATTACACTAATATACCTCATTTTGTTGAGTTATCCTTCAATTAATAAGCACCAGTTCTTTGCTACTATTCTAAATATTTTGGTGTATACAGAACCTTTCTTTCTTCATATGAGTTCTTCCAGATATTCACTTGTAATACAATCTCCAGGCCAAAGGGTATGGACGGTTTAGTCACTTCATTTGCATAATTCCAAGTTGTTTTCTGTAATGATTGGACCAATCAATAGCAACCAAAAATGCATTAGCATTCCTATCTTTCCAGAGGCCCCTCCAACGCTGGTTATTGCCATCTTCTTCTCATCTTTGGTATTCTGGATGTAAGGTCAAACCTCATTTCCTTATTAGTCATGTTGTGAAAGAAGAACCAGACTTTCATTTCTCTTATTATTAGTGATTTGCAGTATTCTTTTATATAGTTGTTAATCATTTGCCATTCTCCCTCTGAGAATTTTTTGTTCATAACATGTGACTACTTTTCCGTTGGGCAATGTCTTTGGTTCTATATATTTTCTTTACTTGTTCATAAATATTGGATATTATGAAACCTTTAGAGGAGATATTTGATGCGATTTGTTTTTTGCCTGAATTCTTAAAGGCTCTGTTCCTGGAGCATAAGTTCTGGCAGGGTCTACTAAGCTGCACAGGTTACAAGTATAGTCCTAGAAATAGGCTACGTCTGAGGAGCCACCTAGTTAAGGAGGGAGGGGCTCATTACCCAGGATCATAAATCTAGAGCTACAAGGGACCCTGGAGGCCACAGAGTCCAACTCCTTTCTTTTGGCAGGGAAGGGAACAGAGAGGGAAGACGACTTACCTGGGGTCACACAGCAAATAAATTTCAGAGGCAACATTTGAACTCCGGTCTTCCTGATTCTCCAAGTCTAGCACTCTCTCTGTATTTAAGCTGTTGTTGTCATCATTGACTATGGCTAAAAGGACGGTCATTTAAGGATAAATAAGAAAAACACAAAATGACCCTCAATCCTGTGCAACTCCTCCTCTTTTCTTCAAAGATGGTGAAAGGTGGACAGTGGGCAGAGTCTGTTCTGAATTAGTTTTTAGGTCACCTCTAAAGAGAGAGAGGCACTGTTCCATAATAGGTGGAGAGTTGGCCCCAGATTCTCTGACAGAAATTGTTTGTGTAGCCATAGACGAAAAGTCACTTAATCTCAGACTTCTTCTAGTTATAGATTTCAGAATTGATAAAGAAAACTTCCTAAATCAATTAAATCACAGGCTTGGATCTTTTTTAAAGACCATTAATTTAACTGTTAGGATTCTAAATGTGAGAATTGTGTCCAGTACCCAATGAACTAAAAGACTCCCCAAAACACTAATTATAACTAATGTAGATATTCCCATTTCAAAGAAAACCAGAAGATATAAGAAAAGTGGATCAATTCAACATACATCGATCCATCAATAAACATTTATTAAGTGTTCACTATGTGTCAGGCATGGTGATAAACCCAAGGCATTAAAAAAAAGCAGTCCCTGTGCTTGAAGAACTTATATTCAAATGGGGTAGACAACATGTATAAATCAGTCTATGAAATAAATATAGAGCAGATGAGAAGGTACAAGCAGCTATGTTTCAGTGCTTGTGATACAAAGATAAACACAGAACAGTCCCTGCCTTCAAGGAGGTTATATTTTACTGCTGTGCTATAAAAAGTGATGAGCAGACAGATTCCAAAATAACCCGGAAAGACTTACATGAACTGATGCTAAGTGAAGTGAGCAGAACCAGGAGAACACTGTACACAGTAATGGCAACATTGTTTGATGATCAACGTAGCTCTTCTCTGCAACGTAACGATCTAAGACAATTCCAAAAGATGCATGATGGAAAATACTATTCACATCCAGAGATAGAACTATAGAGTCTGAATGCCGATCAAAGCACACTATTTTCTCTTCTGTTTGTTTTTTCTTTCTTGTGGTTTTTCCTTTTTGTTCTGATTCTTCTTACACAACATGACTAATATGGAAAAATGTTTACTATGACTGTACATGTCTAGCCTGTATCAGATTGCTCATCATCTTGGGGAAGGGGGAGGGGAGGGAGAAAAAATATGGAACTCCAAGTCTTACAAAAGCAAATGTTGAAAACTATCTTTACATGTAATTGGAAAAAACAAAATACTATTAAGTGGGGAAGGTGCCCAGATAATGCCTGGCACTTTAAGGGTCACATTCATCCTCTCATCTGATCCTCACAGCAGCCCTGTGAAGTGGGCAAAAGATGATAGATATTGTTGTACTCATTTCATAGATGAGGACATCAAAGGTGATAGAGGTGATATGACTTGCTAGGGGTCACACAGCTGAAAAATGTCCAAGGTGGAATTCCAATCCAAGTCTCTCCTGATGTCAGATCCAGCATGTTTTCCTCTGTACCACACGGTAATTACAAGGTAATTCTGGGGAAGGAGAGAGTATTAACAGCTGGTAAGGGGGTGGTGTTATATTCCTTAGATGAGGAAATTTTACAGGTGAGAAAGCATAGCTCACAGGTTCCCTCCTTGGAGAAACAAATACAAGAGTAGCAGAGTTGGTTTCATCATACCCCCAAGGGCAATGTGAATTGTCATTTGATGGGATGCCTGATCACTTTGCCTTACAGTATATATTATCATAAAATCAAAGGTCTGACACCATAAGAGACCTCAGGGGCTACTCACATGAACAGAAGCAAAGAGACCACCATGAAGACATCTGTGGCTTATACACCAACATCTGGGGCGAGTGAATAGACCAGAATGCTGGGCTCAAAGCCAGGAAGACTTGGGGTCAAATTCTGCTCAACTCAGAGAAGAGATTGAGACATATATTTTTCTGGACATGTCCAATGTGGATGTTTATTCTGCTGGATTAAACATGTTTGTAACAGGAATTTTATTTTTCTTTCTTACTCAATTGGGGATGTGGGGGGCAGGGGGAGATGAAAGGGAAAGGACAGTTTTTTGGTTTATTGAAATAAAATAAAACTTTATAGAGTTAATAAAAGAATCCTGCCTCAGACATATGCTAGATGTGTTGTCACTTAACTTCCTTCTGCCTCAGTCTCCTCATCTGTAAAATGAAGGAGTTGGATTTTATATCCTATAAAGCCATTTCTAGTTCCAATGCTATGACCCTCTGGTTTGTTATAGAGGGTAAAGGAGGAGAGAAAGTCTAGGAAGAACTTGATAAAATCCTGCAAAATAAGTTTATATACCATTCTATTTTGGTCTTAACTTGTAGCCTTTTCAAATTGAAGAACTTGCCATCAGTACAGTAGTTGACTTTGATGTCATGTTTATCCTCATTGAAAGTATTTGTCAACATGACTGAAAACATCATACTAAAAAGCACGGGAGCAAGCACACAGCCCTATTTCACCTCATTGGTGACTGAGAAGGCACAAGAGCATTGTCTACTATCCAGAACTTGGGCAAACATGCCATCATGAAATTGATGTACTATATTGATGCACTTCTCTGGGCAACCAAATTTTGACATAATTTTCCATAAGCCCTCATGACTAATAGTGTCAAAGTCCTTGGTCAGATCTACAAACATTGTATACAAACCTCTGTTCTGCTTCTGGCATTTCTCCTGGAGCTGTCAGGCAGCAAACACCATATCAACTGTTCCTCAGCCTTTTCTGAAGTCACACTGGCTGTCAGGTATATGATCATCTTCCAGGTGAAGGATCAGGTGAAGGAAGACTCTAGCAAGAACTTCGTCAGCAATGACTAAGAGAGAGACCCTCTGTGATTGTTGCAGGACAATCTATTCCCTTGACCCTTGTAGAGATGGAAAATCCTTGAACTCCTGGGAGACAACCTCTTCTTGCCATATAACCTGGAAAATTTCCATCAGTTTTTGTATGCGCAATGGTCTCCCTACCTTACAAATCTCAGAGTGTGGGTGCATGATTTTCTGTTTGCAGATGATTGTGCACTCAGTGCAGCCTCTGAAGCTGAGATGCAACAAAGTATGGATCAATTCTCTGCTGTCTGTGCTAATTTTGGCCTAATAATTAACACCAAGAAAACACAGGTGCTCCATTAGCCACAACCACACCATGTATACATGGAACCATTGGTTACAACAAATGGAGAAGTTTTGAATTCTGTGGATAAGTTCACTTACCTTGGTAGTGTACTTTCCAGGGATGTACACATTGACATGAGGTTGATGCATGTATTGCCAGAGTTAGCTCAGTGTTTGGGAGGCTCTGAAGAGAAGTTTGGGAGAGAAGGGGTATTAGACTGACTATCAAACTGAAGGTCTACAGAGTCATTGTGCTGATTTCATTGTTGTATGCCTGTGAAAGTCTACCAGCACCATGCCAGGAAGCTGAATCACTTCCATTTGAACTCTTAGGAAGATTTTGAGGATCACCTGGCAGGATAAGGTACCTGATCCTTGCTCAAGCTAAACTGCCAAGTATTCAATGTATGCTTCAGAGAGTACAATTCTAATGGACTGGCCACATTGTTTGAATGCAAAATGTACGCTTGCCAAAAAGACTATTTTATGGAGAACTCACATGGGGCAGGAGATCACATGGTGGCCAGGAGAAGTGATACAAGGACACTCTCAAGGTCTCTCTCAAGAACTTTGGATTTGACTGTGCAACGTGGGGGACACTAGCACAGGATCACTCAGCATGGCATGCCCACATCAGAAAGGGTGCTGTGCTCTATGAGCAAAGTAAATGCAGGATGCCCAAATTTGGGATAGTCATCCCACATATTCACACAGACTATCTGTGCCCAACCTGTGGTAGAGCATTCCGAGTTTGAATTGGTCTGATCAGACACAGACACACTGAAATTTCACTTTTCATGGTGATGTCATTTTGGTCCTCTTTGAAGACAAAGGACAACAACGAACCAACCATATATCATTCACATATAGTAACTTCATTGCAAAGATGAGAAGATACATATTGGAAAGTATGGTTTGTGAGAAAAAAAGAAATTTACAGGGTGATTTCATTGTATATTTGAAAGGAACAGCAAGTTATGCATAGTGGATTTGCAGTTTCATGTGCAATCACCTTTTTATTGAACTATGTTACGGAAATGCCTCTTTTATTTCTTAAATTAAAATTTGTTTAAAAAGAAAATATGGTTTAGGATTTTAAAAGGAAATGCAGCATAGATATGTAGATTACTCAGAAGCCTCTTGACTGTACATCATGAATTCTTTCTTCAAGAGGAGAGGTGGAAGTCAATGAACATGATAAGCAGAAAGCAATGACACAATTTAAAAGGACAGAAGGAAGAGAAGAAACCAACTACATTATAATAGAAAGGAAATGACTAGTAACTGATGTGGGAGTCATTTCCAAATGAGCTCTGTATATGTGCGTGTGTGTGCATGTAGTCAGACCATTGACCAGTTAGAATGAAGGTCAATAAATCACATCAAATCAGAAGCCAAGAATAAGATGAGGAGACACTGGACATGACTATGACAGCTCCAATCCAAAGTATTTAAATAAACTGCTGATTTTCAGAAATAGAAAGTGGAAAGAGGAAAAAGACAGATTTTCTGATTGTCCGTATCTCCTGTAAAGTTTAACCAATGTGAAGCAATTGTCACACCGAGAAAGACAAGGGAGCCTAGAAACCATCTCCACCAGCAAATGCTTCATCATCAATTTAGCATCTAAAGTCCCTTGAAAAACTAGAGGACAGAATATTATAAAGAGTATTGCCTCATAAAACAATGCTAATATATAGAGGGCAAGACAAGGCTATGGAAATAATAGTAAGTGCATTTTCAGATAAAATTGGAGCATGATAAAAAGATGAAAAATGGAACAGATTTGCCAATATTTCTACAACAGTCTATTCTTATCAGTGATAGTGGAAATACTATATTCAAACTTTAATATCCCAGTAACCAAGGTCTAAAGAGAATATAAAGTAAGAAACTTTCGAGAAGAGGGTAAAGTGGGTCAAGTAGACAGAGAATAAATCTGTTCTGGAAGTGATAGTAATTTTGAAAACACTAAAAGACTGATTTTAAAAAGAAATCTCAAAGCAGAAGACACCCATGATTACAACACCCCCCCCTCAAAAAACCCCAAAACTAAACAACCTATGGCATTATTGCTTCTAAAAAACGTTTTTGAAAGGTTATTGGTAACTTTCAACTTGCTTGACTGATTTCTTCTCACTATAAAATCTTTATGAGATCAAACAGGTGGGATAATGGTTGTAAAGTGCTTAACTAGTAAGTGCTACTTAAATGTTAGCTTTTAGATATAAAAACAATCTATACACATATCAAGGATATGTGTTAAACATAAGAGAAGCAGGCAAGTTTTGGCACATGATTTTCTACGTTAGATCATATTTTCAGTCACGGGAATGGAGTACAAGATTTCATTGTGCTTCTCATTTGCTGATTAATTTTTTAAAAATTTGACTCCTCATTTGTTTCATTGGAGAGGTGGACTATGGGTGTGGTATAGTGCATATCCTATCAGGCTTAATCAGTGTTGGGCTTGCTGGGTCTTTTTTTTTCCCCTCTTTTTTCCTTTAATCTTTGTTACAGGCGGAAGGGATATTTCAAAATGAAGATATAACGCATTAATAAAACAAAACAAAATTTGGCTCCAAAGAGTAAAATGTAGACTCAAAGACTTTCTTCCAACAAGTTGGCTCTGGCACATATGTTAAGAGCATGCAAGGTTACTCAAGAGATGCAAACACAGAGATAATGTTGTTCGATGGCGCACTGATTAGCAATAAATCAAGTATTAATTAAGCACCTTCTATGTGTCAGGCACTCCACTAGATCCTACGAATATAAGTCCAAAGAATGAAACAATCCCTCCTTGTAAGGAGTATCAAAGGAAACATAAAACTGGGAGACAGATGCTCATCCAAGAGTGGGCTCTGCCACAGAGTCAAAATTGGTATGAAAGAGGAATTCTTTTGCTCTTTCATGGATGGTGAGGTTAGTGAGCTGTCCCTTTTTGTCAGAGGACATTGTATTGATTGCAGTAAGTAAACCCTTCTTTCTCTACCCAAATATATATATATATATATACACATATACACTATATATGTATGAGTATATGTATATATACACATTATATATACTATGCACACACATATACATACATGTATGTATACATACACACATATGTATGTACACACACAAATACATGTACCTTTTTTTGGTATCCCTAGCACTTGACAGACTACCTGCCTGGAACAAAGTAAGAGCTTAATAAATACTTGTTTGCTCACTGATTATATAGGGCCACCTCAAAGAGCTGCAAAGGCACTCAAAAGGGGGGCAGTATGGTGTACGCTGTAGTGGACAGAATGCTGGATTTGGAGTTAGGAAGACCTGAATTCAAATTTTACATCAGACACTTTATTAACTGTGCCATCTCAGACAAGACAACATGCTTTCAGCCTCAGTTTCCTCAACTGTAAAAGGGAGAAGTTGGATTCAGGGACTTCTAATGTCTCTTCCTTCTCTAAATCTATGACCCTATCAACCATCTACACCAGCAAATATAAACAGATGAAGATTAATACCTGTTGTCCAGACTACAGCATGTAATTGGTCCCTTGAGCTAATCCAACTGGAGGTGTAGCTTTGGTGTAGCCTACAGAAAGATCATGTATAGGCTGGCCCCTGAACTGGAGAGGAGGAAGAAAGGGAGGGGGATCACAGTCAGGAAACTCTTCTTCAGGGTATCCAATTATCCCAAACTCCTCCCTGACCTCAAAACCAATCCTCTAAATTCTCTTGGTGATGCCACATGTCTGTGAATCAGAAAACCATCATCTCTGAATAATCAAAATTGTAGGTGACTCAAAGGGAAACAGATAGAAACATGGTGGGTGTAAGGAGGCAGCAGGATATTACCAGCAAGAACTCGACTGATCCCCCAGCTGTCAGTTCTCTGCCTCTCCTGACATGACTTTGTATTTATTTTTTAAATTTAAAATAAACTGTCATTGATAGTTTTTTGTTTTAATACAGTTCTTGCTGTGCTCTTTCCCCTAATCCCATTAGATTAATAATTAATTCTCTACCTTAAGAGATGGGGCTCCATCTCTCAGCCCTAAGATACAGAGAGTCATCTCTTACAGGGGGTAGGGACTGAAATCTATTATCCTCATTGGAAGAAGGAACTTTCAGGCAGAGCAACGTGCCTCCACCAATACAGGTCACTATCTTTCTCTTAACTAGTTGCCCAGAGCACTCATGTCAAAATCAACTAGAAATAGAGGCCATAGATCTGCACATTAGGATCCCTACAGGACATATATTGGCTTAGTTTTCAAATGTAATGTTTTCTTGTATTTTCATTTATTTTGCTAATTATTTCCCAATTACATTTGGACTCAGGTCTTCCTGACTCCAGGTCTGGCGTTCAATCCACTGTGCCACGTCACATCAAAAAGTCTGATTTTAAATATAAAAAAAGTGTGATGTTAGATCTCATACTTGTATATAGTTTGTATTTTTTTTTCGTACCTGTTGTTCCTTCCCCTCCCACTGTAAAATGTAAGCTTCTTGAGGGTAGAGCTGTTTTCCTGTTGCCCCTAGCTCCTAGCAGAGGGAGACAAACAGACAGAGAGCACTTGAAGAGAGGTTGGTAGAGTAATCTGAGACATCTCAGGGAGGGGTCAGGCTATGGAGGTCTAGCTCTCCGAAAGACACTTATAAGAGGTCAAGGACCCAGATAAGGGGTTTTTTTCTCCAGCTTACTGCTGGAGAAGAGGGGGAGATGACAGGTGGTCCAAGTAGGGGCAGTGTGACCAGGGAGTGACATGGAAGGCTGTGCCTCTCACTACAAGGCACTCAAAAACACTCAAAAATAAACCTACAACCTTTTATTAAGTGTTTACTATGTGCCAGGCATGTTGATGAGTATACCAAAACAAAAATGAAATAGCCCTTACTCTCAACGAGCTTCCATTCTCTCAGAGGAGATGCCACAATCATATATAATTATATACAGAATAAATATAAAGAAAACCAATATAAGAATACCACAATCATATATAATTATATACCTAATTAATATAAAGGAAATCAATACAAGGAGGAGATCAGAAGAACCAAACGAACCAAACATGCCTGTGACTGGGCTTTACCTTAATTGCAAGAAAGGGCAGCCTGGAGTAGTATTCGGCTGGGCCACTGTGGAACTTACTGGTATTGTGTCCAGCATAGACAATGATATCTGTTCCCCTGTGTTATGGATTCTCACTAGCTACTGTTAAGCTTCCTGGCATCTAGGCTGTTAAATTGCAAGTGCTGCCCTCACCTTCTAAATTCTGGCTTCCTGCGACAAAGTCCCAAGCAACCTGCCCTAGTTATAGCTCTGATATATGACCAGAATTTCCTCTGGAAAGACAGAGAGTTGTATATTATGGTTTACAAAGTATAGTGTGGAAGTGAGGAACCCCAGATGCCCCTTGGGTCAAAAAACTATCAATGTAGGCAAAGTAAAGCAAAGAAAGGGGTGGAAGCCTTAAGAGGTCTCATTGTGATTCCCATGTGTCACAAAAGAGAAGGGGAGAGAGAGGGAGAGAGAGGAAGGGAGAGAGAGAGAGAGAGAGAGAGAGAGAGAGAGAGAGAGAGAGAGAGAGAGAGAGAGAGAGAGAATGGCGAGGTGGTGCAATCAATAGACCACTGGATTGGGATTCTTGACCCCAAGGGTTCCAACTTCAGTTTTGCTACTTGCTACCCTAGGTGAGCCCTCTGAGCTTGCCTTTATGGGGAGGGGTTTGGATTAAATTGCCTTTACACAAGAACTAGATGATTTCTAAGGTCTCCGCTAACTTGAAATCTGTGAGCTCTGCTCAAAGCAATGAAGCACTATGACTTGAGAGAGATGAAGTTGGGTAGGCTGGAGCTCTACCCACTGTACCATCCAGCTGCCTTCAGACAGCCTTCCTTACCACACTTTGGTAATAGAGGGGATAGATTCCACATGCAATGTGAGACGTACATTTTTGGACACATTTGTTGGACTTAACTATGTATATTTATTATGGAAATTTTTTCTTCTTTTATTATTTAATTAGAAGTTGGAGACAATTGGAAGGAAAGAGAATAAAAAATGCTTATGTAAGTAATTAGTTCATTAATTTTAAAAGAAAGTTTTATCTCCTTTATGGAATCTTCCCCACTACTCTGACACCAAATAATCTCTTCCTTCTGAGTAATGTAGTTATAGTTGTGTAGTATTCTCTAACACTTGTAGGTGGTGCAGTGGAAAGAATGCTAGACCTGGAGTCAGGAAGATCCTGAGTTCAAATTCAGCCCAAGATACATTCTAGCTGTGGAACCTTGGGTAAGTCACTTCAGCCTATTTGCCTCAGTTTCCTCATATGTAAAATAAGCTGGAAAAGGAAAGGTCAAGAAAACCCCCAAAAGGGGGTCACACAACTGAAACCAACCAAAGCTGTATTCTCTAATTCCTTATTAAATGTTAGTATTTTTAACTCCAATTAGATTAAAAATCCTTCAGAGTAGGTCCTGTGTCTCTTATGGTTCTGGAATCTCCCACAACATATTAACAGTCAATCAACAAACATTTAAATGCTTATTATTGGAAGACACAATGCTCTGAGGTTCTGTCACTTACAACCCAAGTGACCTCAGGTAAGTCATATATCTCTGGGTCTCAGTTCTACCATCTATAAAATGAAGGTACAATATTAATAAGATGTACAAGTGCTTTATGTATGTTATTTCATGTATTCCTCACCACAACTCTGCAAGGAAGGCACTATTATATCCCCAACTTACAGAAGAAACTGAGGCAGAGAAAAGGCTAAACGAGTTGCTCAAGGCACTAGTAAGTGTCTGAGTCAGGATATGGACTCAAATCTTTCGGACTCCAGATTCAACTGCCTCAAGTATTATTATTCTATAAATATTATTATATCCATTTTATAGATGATGAAACAGAGTCTGAAAGAGATGAAGTGATTTGCTCTGGGTTGCATGGCTAGGAAGTGTTGGAGGCAGGATTTGCACTCAAGTTTTCTTGACTCCCAGTCTAGAGCTCCATCGCTCCTACACTTAGCTGGTTATAAAGACGATAAGAAAAGTCACCTCCCCCAGTTTGATGGCAGATATGGAGAGGTTTGGGTGTGGAACAAACATTGCCAGTAACATCAGGACTTTTTTTTTTTAATATGTTAGTTAGTTTTGCTGAACGATTCATGTTTTTGCTGTTGTTTTCTTCCTTCTAAGGGATGTTGCTCTGGGGGGAGGAGGGAAGGAGATGTGGGGATGTGTAGGTGATGTAAAAACAAAACATATCAATATCACTTTTTTTAAAAAAAGAAGAATTTCTTTAATTCACACCGTTGCCTTCGCTTCCCTTCTGAAAGCAGAACTCCACTCATTTTCCCCCTGCTTGCCGCTGTCTGAAGCTCCAGATGTTGCGGTGTCCAGTCAATGGGCAGTAACATCTGGCCAGCTGTTACAGGAGGTGGTTCTCTGTATCCTGCCTATGAGTCACCCATGAGCCAAGCTATGCAATTGGGGAGCAGCGTTGTAGGCGCTGAGATCCGGTGTTTGCCATTAGACCGTGGGAGCAAAGACTAACAAAATGAATAGAAAACAGCTGGGAAATGAATTCCCTCCTGACCAGCTCAGAAGGGGCTACAGTCAAAGTACTTCCCTTCCTGGAAAGATGGGAGGCCCATGAAGAATGGAGGCTTTTCTTACCTCCAAATTCTTGTCTTCTCCTTTTCTCTTAACCCTTCGGTAACTCATTTCCACCAAAAAAAACCCCAACAACAACAAAATTCTGACTTTTAAAAATTATTTAGAAAAATTATTTTTAAAAATGAATAGCCTGTCAAAAATTTTAACTGTAAAAGGTTTAAATTAATTCCTTTCCCCCCGCTTTATATAGATCAGATTTATCTAAGACCCAAGAAATATATAGACCATAGCTTTAGAGATGGAAGGAACATTAAGTTAACAAATACTTATTATACACCAATGCAGTGGCAAGTACTGGAGATACAAAGAAGGAAAAAAATCAGTCCCTGTCTTCCAGGATTCATGGGGCCATCTAAGCCAATCCCTTTATTTTACAGGTGAGGAAACTGAGGCTCACAGAGATTAAATGACTTATCCAAAGACACACAGGACCCTTACAATTTAGAGCAGGAAAGGACCTCAGAAGCCAGTTAGGCTACCCCCCTCCTTTAATAAATAAGGAACCTGAAGCCTGCAGGGACATCTGATAAGGGATTTGCACAAGATTACCTGGTGTTAAAGGTAAAATTTGAACTCTGAGCTTCTGACTCCTGAGCCTGGGCTCTTCATCAACATTAATTTGTAAATTCCTGGGTATATAGTGTATATGCCTCCAGATTCTTTGCACTGTAGGAAAGTAGCTTTATTCTCTTAAAAATTATTAACTTGTAAAATGAAAATCATTTCCTCATTTGCTATGTCAGTTCCAGAGTCTCATTAATAATAATTATGTCACATATGAGATGAGAATGAAATCATTGGTAGTTTGGTGGATAGAGTACCAGCCCTAGAGTTAAGATGTTCAAATATGACCTCAGACACTTGTTAGTTGTGTGGCCCTGGGCAAGTCACTTAATCCTGAATGCCTCTGGAGAGAGACAGAGATAGACAAAGAGACAGACAGAAAGAGACAGAGAGAATGAAAGCATTAAACTCTCTCACACTGTTGGCTGGAGCTGGAATTATATAAATCTGGAAGATTGCCACCTAACACTTCCTGGGAGGGAGTATGGGGCAGAGGAAAGAGCTTTGACCTAAGAGTCAAAAGACCTAGGTTCAAATTCTGATGTGAGCATGTCATTTCTCCTCTCTGTACTTCAGGATCCCCATCTGTAAATAAGGAGGTTGTACTAAAGTGCCTCTGAGGTCCTTTCCAGCTCTACAACTTTGATCAAATAAGAGGATGAAGAACAAGTGGTCTTTATTTTCATCTGATGCCAACCTGGATTACTTTAGGAGCAAACAAGCCTCCTAGGGAATGTCTCCTGGAAGTTGTGGCTCCTCAATACACTTTGGAAACCGGGAAATCACTGTCTTGTTTTCTCAGAAGTGTTTTCCATTTACTGGCTATAAAAGAGAGGATCACTGGTGTCACCTGTTTATTGAAATAGTCCTTAAACACACACACACACACACACACACACACACACACACACACACACTGTGTTTCATTTTAATTCCAACTACCCAAGACCTAAGTTCAAACAAGCTGGAAAGGGTCCTCAGATGTCAACTGCTCCAACCCCTTCACTTTACTGAAAAGGAAACTGAGGCCAAGGGAAATGAAGTGATTTATCAGATCTTAGATTTAGGGTTAGAAGAGACCTCAGAGGCCATCTGCTCCAACAGTCTTGAAAAAACAAAGACCCAGAGAGTGATTTTCCCCATTAGATTGTGAGCAGTTTGAGGAGTAGGACTCTTATTCTTTTTTTGGTATTTCCAGCAGAGTTTGGCACATAGTAGGTACTTAATAAATATTATTGACTGACTCTGACTTGTGCAAGAACCCTATTGGTTAATGACAGAGTTGTCTGAGGGGTCAAGTAACTTCCTCAAGGTCAAAGATGAACCTTGAATCCAGAGCACTCTCATATTCCTGTTTGAAAAGCTATGTAGTGTAATCAACATAGGGTATTCAGAGCCCATGGAGTAAGGTGCACAGCCTGGGAGGAAGGGACTGCAAAAAAATTAGTATACAGTTTACAGATAAGGAAACTGAGTCTGAGAGAGGTGAAGTGATTTGTACATATTCGTGAGGACTATGGATTCAACCAGGGTCTTCTGGCTCTATGGTCCAGTGGTCCTTCCTCTCACCAAGTTACCTCCCGAAGGAGAGCAAATGATTGAAGAGCTATTACAAAGCAATGGAGAGTTCCAAGAACTAAAGTGCCCAAGAGGCCCCAAGAGAGCTTCTTCATTGGGGTTTGCCATCAGATACTGCCCATCCAACTCTGGGCAAGCTCGTCCTCTCCCAGGTCTGTCCCTGATGCCAGGGACTTTGGGTGCCCCATGAAGACCTTGCCACAATGCCTCAACTGCCTTCTCACCCTAAAAGATCCCTCCACCCTGTGGCTTCCTTCTTCTATTAGTGAATTTTCCCCAGTTTGAGGACCTGCTTAGGTAAGCCATCCTTTGCTGCTCTTTCAGCTCTGCTGCTGACAATCTGTAAATATCAGTAGGACTATTTCAGTTCCTTCCCTCCCTCCCTACCTCCTTCCTTCCTTCCTTCCTTCTTTTGTTCCTTTCTTCCTCTCCCTCGGTCCATTTAGGGAAAATCATACCCTTACCTGCTGGTGGTCTGCCCAAAGGAATATAAATTTTGATCACTGAAACCTCACAAGGTATCTTGGGATTTGCTGGGTCGATTTCTCTTTTAAGGACCATGCCTTAAACCCAAACCACTCTGGCTGTCTTTGATTGGCCGACAATAGGTCCCAGTCCAGTCTTATTTAGTTATTGTTTGGGTTCGGAATAAGTATAAATAACAATTGTTTCTGTTTTGGCCAGAAACCCTGAGAGTCTTCCCCTCCCAGATTGATTATCTTTTATTGACTGGGTAAAAGAGATCATTCTCTGCCTCATTCTTTTGATCACTAAATGGGGTTTGCCTCAGACAAACTGAGACCTGGGAAAGACCTGAGCTTAAAAAAGGCCAAGGTCTCGCACTGCATCCAGGGCCATCTTCCTTCATCCTGATATATATCTAGCCACTGGACCCTGATGGCTCCCTAGGAGAAAGTAAGGCCTCTTAAATCCAATTCACTTGCAAGTCATGCCATCACCTTTCTGGTGTCATGGTCCTATTCCAGAAAGAACAAACAACAGCTCTGTTCTGACTCTCTGACCAAGCCCAGAAAGATTCTTCCTCCCCACCCCCTTTTCAGCTTCTTTTAAGAGCGTTCCTTCCCCATCAGGATATAAGCTCCTTAAGGGCATTTGCTTGTATTTTTATTCTCAGCAGTTAGCAGAGAGTTTGTCATACAATAAATGCTCATTAACTTGTTTTAACCACTTAAAGTAAATTTATGAAACTCACAAATCCCAGATTAAGTCATGGTCAGCATTGGTAGTGGGAACATAGACATATGCCTGAAGGCACACCTAACTGTCTCAAAAAAAGCTGATATTCACTTCCAAATTAACTACAAAGGACCTAGGAAGGAAGACGCCATCTGCATCCACAGGAAAAACTGATGTACAGAATAATTTTACATATGTATTCATGTATATATACATACATATTTATGATGATGACAACAATCTTGGAGGGGGCGGGGGAGAAAAAAAGGAAAAAGGTTACATGATAATTTCTTGTATAATTAAAAGAAATAGCAAGTTGTACAGAATAGATTTGCAGTTTCACATACAATCACTTTTTTCTATTCTACGATGTTATAGAAATGCTTGTTTCATTTCTTAAGTTCAAAGAAAAATTTTGATATTTTGTGTTTCATTTTTCTGTTTGGATATTTACAATTCAGTTAGGTGATTCATTTTAAAAATTGAATTTAGCTCAATATTAGCTTCTTTAGTTTGTTGACTAAAAATAGGTAGCTAGGTGTTACAGAGTTGGACTTGGAGTCACTAAGTCAGTCAACAATCATCTATGAAGTGCCTACTATGAGCCAGGTTCAGTGGGATTCAAGGTGCCTAAAACTAAAAAGACTTAAAGATCATTCAATCCTAGGCTCATATGGCTGTAGAGATATAGAAGAGAAATCAAAGGCCACCAAGTCTATAACTCCTTCATTTTACAAATGAGGAAACTGAGGAAAGAGGTGTTAGAGACACTTGCCCAAGGTAATAAAAGTACTAAGTAAAAAATTCACAATTTGAATCCAGGCTTTTTTACTCTACAGCCCATGCTCTTTCCACTGTGTACTGCTTCTTATCCCCTTTTTTGTATACATGGAAATCATGACCCCCAAAGAGAAATGACTTACCCAAGGTCATGCTGCCAGACCATAACACAGAATTTGAACTCTGACCCTCTAACAACAGTGCTCTCCTAAACACTTAGGCAGTTCCTGGCACTGAGTAGGCTCTTAATAAAATATTTGTTGGTCAATTAATTGTTTACTAATGATTAGTCATAGAAGACTTCCTGGAGGTGAGTTTTGAGGAAGTTTTTTTTAAAATAAAATTTTAGTGCTACCTTTTGCTCTAACACCAGCTACATTTATCCCTCTATTTTCCCCTTCCAGAGAACTATCCCTTATAATGGAGAATTCAAAAGAGAAGGAAAAAAAGTTCAGCAAAAGAAACCAATATATATATACATATATATATATATATATGTATATATATAAAAGTCTGATGTGAAATGCAGCATTCCCCATCCCGAGGTGTTTGCTCATATCTCTTCTTTGGAGCCAAAGGTACTGGTTTCAAACTTTTTATGTTTGCTTTCTTTCCATTGTCGTTGATGTAGTCACTGTATTGTGTTCCTGGTTCTGCTGACTTCACTTTGCATGAGTTCATGTCTCTCTGTATTTGTCACATTGGTCATTTCTTACAGCACAGTAACATTCCATTAATAATGATGATGAGAGTGAACATTTATTAAGCATCTACTATGAGCTAGGAACTGTGCTAAGCACTTTACAATTATTATATCATTTGATTCTTATAACATGAGTCCTTTTTTAAACATACATTTTTTAAAATTTTCATTTGCAAGTTCTCTTCCCTGTATTACTCACAAGCATTATGATACTTATACATAGGAAGTCATGCAAAACCTATTTCACATTAGCAATCCACAAAAAAAAAAGCAGGAAAAATGAAGAAAGTGAAAAAATATGCTTCAATCTGCTTCAGAGTTCATCAGTTGTCTCTCTGGAGGTAGATAGCATTTTTCATCTTGAGTCCTTTAGAGTTGTTGTGGATCATTGTATTGAACAGAAAAACTAAGTCTTTCACAGTTGGTTTTTGTTACAATATTGCTGTTACTGTGTACAACATTCTCCAGGTTCTGCTCGCTACACACTGTATCAGCTCATATAAGTCTTCCCAGGTTTTTCTGAAACCATCCTGCTCATCACTTTTTATAGCACAAGAGTATTCCATCGCAATCACATAACAGAATTTGTTTAGTCATTTCCCAATTTCCACCTCTTTGCCACCAAAAAAAAGCTATATAAATATTTTTGTACATATTGGTCCTTTTCCTTTTCCTTTGATCTCTGTTGATAAAGACCTACTAGGTATAGACCTAATATGTGTATTGTAAAGCAGGGTTTCTTAATCTGGTATTTTGTTTTTAACTGGTGATCTTGGCTTTTTAAATATTTTGATAACTTCATTTCAATGTAATTGGTTTCCTTATGAATTCTATGTATTTTACATTATACATTTTAAAAAACATTCTGAGAAGGGGTCAAGAAACTTTATCAGATGACCAAAAGTGTTCTTGATACAAAAAGAAAATTCAAGAAACTTTGGTAAAGCTCACTTTTGCCTCACTGCGTTCCAGTTTTCCCAACAATTCTTGTCAAATAGAAAGTTTGTTCCTAAATAATTTATGTTGGGAGGTGTACCGGACACCGGATCATTGAGTTCAACTCTTTCTGATTTGCCTACCCCAATCCCTCTTATTCATTCTTATCCTTTTGAATTTGACTTTAGGAGACAAAGTGCAGTCATGAGTCTATCAAGTCTGATCAAGTCTCAGAGATACCTTTGAGGTAAAATTTTCTGATATCTGGTTCATATAATTGATTACCCATACTTTATGCATTAATATGGAGAAATCTCAGGCAACTGGATTTATTGCTCTCAGCCTTCCTGGCTTTTGTCTCTCATGAATAAAAGACACTCTTCTTCCAATCTTTCTTCTCTGTAACTTATTAGATAAATATAAATAGTTTTCTTCTTTCCTTTCCCTTTTCTGTTTAAAACCTCAAGAACTCCGTGTCTTACTGAGAACAAAATATTCCCATAGTTTAAGCCATGGTCTAGAGACCCAGAGAACATCCTCAGACATCACCTTCTTAACCAGTTATTTGCTTCTCACATCAGTCTTTCTGTTCTGAATTCCCTGTCCTAAATTAGCACTACAGATGAAAATACCATCTGGGCTCCCACGGTCCTCGCTCTTTAACCAAGGACTTCATCATCCCTAGCAAGGCTAAGTTTCTTCTGGTGGTATCATTTGTACCCACATGAATCACCCAAAGTGGACAGTAGTGATGTCAGGTCTGATGATTCCCAGGAAGCCCTCTATTACATCTCAGATTGGCTTTTTCTTGGCATCATGGGAAGACCTAGGCTTAGCTCTCACTTCTGACTTGTCCTGGCCTTGTGACCCTGGGCAAGTCACTTAACACTCTCAGTGTTCTAGGCAATTCTCAAAGACTCTTAAGTCGTAGCTGACCCGAGTTAGGAGAGGGAGTTTCTTGATCCGGTGGCTCCCACTACCAATGAAATCATCAGCCTCCTCTCTCATCCTTGTCTCTGTGAAGAAGGATAAATGAGGTGTCACCGTACCATAAATTTCTCTAGATGAGTCACAAATCCTCATCAAATTTTAATGCCTGTTTTGAATTTCTTGAAAATAACATTTTCTGAGTTTGAATTAAGAAACACAGTTCCTGAGTTTAACTTAAGAAACACAGTTCCTTCTTTATAGACACTTCCCTGATAATTATGCTGCAAAACATTAATTACTGAACCTGAGTTGTTATTGAGTCAAGATGTAGGAATTCTGTAATGCCCTAGCCGGGAATGGCTAAATTGTTGGATTTTCTCTGAAAGGGTCACACTTTCCTTTACTTTAGGGCAAGCATTTTAGTTTTCTCTAAACATTTTCACTAAATAGACTAGATGATTGTTGCTCAGGAATTTCACCTTATTTAAAATGCATGCAATAGACAGTTATTCCCTAGAGTAAATATGTCAAAGAACAGATGAGGAAGCATGCATGAATAGACACAATATATTTTCATGGGGCAGTGGCAGAAAGCATTGAATTTGGAGTCAGAAGACCTGGGATCAAATCCTGATTTTCCCACCAACCCCCTATGTAACTTTGGGCAAGTCACAACCTTTCTGTAATAGGAGGTAGGAGCAAGGGATGGAGTAAATGATCTCTGAGCACTGTATCAGGACTCTTTCCCATGATCCTATTTTTTAAAATCATGCCTTTCTTTGAGCAGGAGATGCTAAATTAATCATTGTTTATGAAAGCATTTGAAACAGATTTGATCTTGTCTATTTTCCCCCCAAAACTTCATGATTTAAGGCATCTAACAACATGGTCATATTTACAGTAAGAACAGAGATAAGAATTTACATGGTCATGGGACTGAATTAGTCAAAGAAATGTGTCTTGGTGATGGCCCCTGGATGATATAATGGTTAGAGCTAAGGACTTGAAGTCAGGAAGACCTGAGTTTGAATGCTGACTCTGACACGTAATAGTTGTATGACTCCCCTGGGCAAGTCACTTCACTTCTATTTGCCTCAGTTATCCCATCTGTGAAATGGGGATGATAACAGCACCTGCCTCTTAGGGTTGTTGTAAGGATAAAATGAGATAATATTTGTAAAGTACTTTGCAAACCTTAATATTAGCTATTATTAATATTATTTTGCAAATGGATATTTACTGTTGTTCACTGGTATCTCACCCTTCATGACTCTACTTGGGGTTTTCTTGACAAAGATACTGGAGTGATTTGCCTTGGACTTATCCAGCTCATTTTACAGATGAGAAAATGAGGAAAACAGGATTAAGTGACTTGTCCAAGGTGATACAGCTAGTGTCTGAAGCCAGCTTTGAATTTAGGTCTTCCTGATTTCAGATGTGATACTCCATCCACTGAACCACCTAGCCACCCTTGCAAACAGATATGGAACTCCCTAAAATAGAATGGTAAAAAAGACCTTTATCTTATAGATAGGAAGGTTTACTTAAAAAGCCATC
This sequence comes from Potorous gilbertii, assembly GCA_028658325.1. Classification (NCBI taxonomy): domain Eukaryota; kingdom Metazoa; phylum Chordata; class Mammalia; order Diprotodontia; family Potoroidae; genus Potorous; species Potorous gilbertii. The sequence continues at coordinate 34,715,758 of CM053771.1, read as the reverse complement.
AATGGTTGTGTATGTATGTATGTGTGTGTGTGTGTGTATAGAAATAAATTCAAACCCATTGAACTAATGAGCTGACCTGAAAGTCTGTTGAATCCAATGGAATAATGATAATGAGGTCCCCAAATCAAATTTTGAAATGCCAAGTACCAGCCACGTGCCACAGGACCACAGATGTGGAGCTGGAAGGACCTCAGAGACCACTGGTCCCCTCCATCTATTGTTTAGGTATCTCCTCCATAGTTCTTTCATGCTGTCTCCTGCACTGGAACATAAGCTTCTCAAGGCCTTGGCTTCTCCATCTCTTTGCATAGAACCTGGAACATGGTGTTTAATAATGCTTGGTGACTGATTTATCCTAACTCCCTCATTTCACAGATGAGGAAACTAGGGCCCTGCTAACAAGTGGCAGGGCCACCTTCAAACCCAAGTACTCTGGCTCCAAATCCAGCAAGTTTTCTCCCATATTAAGTTTTCTTTAGGCTCTGATTCAATGCCTTCTTTACTACTGCATTTATGGTGTTAAGCTTCTCCCCATAGGATTCATTTACTAAGGATAGACAAAGTCTATTTAAAGGCATCTAGGTGTTGCCTTAGCACACAGAGGGCTGGGTCTTGAGTCAGGAAGACTAATTTTCCTAAGTTCAAATCTGGCCTCTGACACTTCCTAACTGGGTGACCCTGGGCAAGTCACTTAACCCTGTTTGCCTCAGTTACCCCATCTGTAAAATGAGCTGGAGAAGAAAATGGCAAATAACTCCAGTATCTCTGTCAAGAAAACCTCAAACAGAGTCATGAAGAGTCAGAAATGATTGAAAAACGACTCAGAGATGGTGCTCAGAATAAAGCATTGAACCTCAGTTCAGATCCTGTTTCAGACACTTACTAGCTGTGTGACCCTAAGTGACAAGTCACTTAGTCACTGTCTGTCTCCATTTATTGGGTTATTGTGAGGATAAAATGAAATAATATTTGTAAATACTTTGCAAACCTTAAGGCACTGTATAAATACACTGTACAAATAGCTATTATTATATTTCTTGATCAGCCCTGGGATGTCATATATATAGGGAATAACTTCCTCTCGTGAGGTAAATGATTTTCTTTTCAGTAACTTATAGTCTTAGAGAGTTGCATAGGGCACTGAGAACTTGTGATGTATCTAGCGTTAGGCAGTCAGTATATATATCATAGATGGTATTTTCATCAAGGATTTGGAGGTTGTCTGGCTTGCCAATAACCCCAAGTTGTCTCAATGTGCATGCATAAATGAATGAATGAATGATTTATTAAGCACTTACTATGTGCCAAGCACCTTGCTAAGTGCTGGGGATATAAACACAAGTCAGACAGATGGGGGCCCTTATATTCCAATAGGTGAAGATGAAACAGAAAGAACTAAAAGAGAGGAGAGGTCTAGATTCCAGGCAAGATAAGACAAAGACCTACTATCAACATCTTCCCTTAAGGTCCCTCTATGATAGTTCATTAAACCTGCAATTATTATATTTCTTGAGAACCCTCCATCTCTCATCGCTATGCCTTTGCACTGGCTGTTCTCCACACCTAGAATGTCTTCCTTCCTTTCTTCTGGCATTCTTCAAGAGCAAACTCAAGTCCTCCCTTATTCAGATCTACCCCAGTCTCCCACTCTATCCCCAACTCAATTCCTTTCTCACATTACCTTCCATTTATATCTCATATGTACTTAATTTCACATCATCTCCCCCATTAGAATTTCCAAGAGCAAGGATCATTTTTTTTTCTTTCTTTGTATCCCCAGTGCTAAACACAGTACCTGGCACACAGTAGGTGCTTCACTTTTACCAGATCCAGGTTCTCTGGTTCTCACATAATTATTGTATGAAATATTACCATAAAGGATATTTGCCTTCCTCAGGCAAATATCAAAAGAAAGACCTTTGGTTAGGATTTGAACCCAGACCTTTCCCTTCTAGGACCAGGACTCTTAACAGCTGCCACACTAATGCAAAAGACTTAAAGAACTAAGTGCAAATGAAATGACTGAAATGCTCCAGCTCTTGTGTTCCCTGCCCCTGCCTGGGGCACTTACACACTGGGTATTATCACTCTTCAAGAATGTCTTCTGCATTTGTCCATTGGCCACAAGACTTTCCTGGGGTCAATTGGAGGCTTTGCAGGAAGGAAGGGTCAAAGAAACAGCAGGAAAATGCAGATCGTTTCTCTGTCCTTTTTCTATCTAGGCGTGAAGCACCATACTTCTTTGCCCACTGCATCAAAGGTTACAGTCAAACCAATTGTAGGAAATCCATTCCAAGGTACCAGCCAGCTGAGGGAAGAGATGAACTCCTGAGGCCCCCAAAGATCCTAAAACTGGCATTCACATCATACTTTAAGGTTTTCAAAGTACTCCATAGTCATGATCTCCTTAGAGCCCTGTGGAGTTTGTGCCATAGATATCATTTTTCATTTTACAGAAAAGGAAACTGAGGTACACAGAGGTTAGGTAACCCATCCAGTTAGTGAGTGTCTGAGGTTGGAGTCAAACCACACAGGCTGTTGGCTTCTGTCAAATGAAATAAGGAAAAAAATAGTCACCTAAAAATTTTTAAAAGGCAGTTAATGTTGAGGGCCATTTTACTTTTTTAAATGTCTTTCCTATTCTCCCCAGTTATAAGTGCCTTCTTGTCTCTAATTAATTACTCAGACAAACTGAAATCTGGGAAAAATCTTAGCTTAAAAAGACCTGGGTCTCCTACATCCAGGGCCATTGCTAGCCATCCTACCCTATGTCTTGCTACTGGGCTCCAGTGGCTCTGGAGGAGAGAGTGAGGCTGGTGACTTTGCACAGCCCTGCCACAGCCCTGCCTCACTTAAATCCAATTCACTTGCAAGTCAAGACATCCCTCTCCTGACATCATTGGTCTGAATAACAAATACCTTCCATCTATGCTCTATCTAACTTTTCTATGTTTCTCCCCCATTAGACTGTGAGCATCATGAGGGCAGGAAGTGGTTTTCTCTTTCTTTGTAAACCCACTTCTCAGCACTTAGTAATTGCTTAATCTATGCTGATTGACTAACACATACCAAATGACCCCATGTGGAATGGCATAGACTGATTAGCCATTATTCCTACTCACAGACACTACCTTACAAGTCAAACTAGCGTCCCTGTGCTATTTCCCATGAATGATCTGTCTCCTACATCAATGCTTTGGCCAACTGTCTCTCCTTTCCCTGTCCCACCTCCCAACTGCACCATTACTCTCCAACTCTGCTTTTTGGGAATCCCTAGCTCCCATAAGGGCCCACCTCAAATACCATCTCCTTCCTACACCTGGCTTTTCCCAATCCTCTCACTCCCTCTTCCTCATTTCCCAACCAAAAATACTTTAGCTTCTTTTTGTATAGAATTTATATGAATTTATCTGTGTGCATTTTGCTTTTCTCCAGTAGTAGAACGTAAGATTGTTAAGGTTAAGCACTCTTCCATTTTTGACAGTCAACAAATGTTTATAAGCACCTACTAGGTGTCAGAGACATTATGCAAAGCACCAGAGAAATGCTTCAGGTAGTCCCCTCCCTCAAGGGAAGTTTTGTGTCTGTAGCCCTGGTCCCAACTCACTTGCAGAGACAGGCCACTGTATATTGGGAGGGGAGTTTCCTCACCTGGGAGTTCCCTGTTCCAATGAGATCATACATGTCCAGGCCCAATCCCCTATTCCTATCCCCAAGGCCTAGCCCAGTAACTGGCACATAATAGGCACTTGAATGAATGAATACTAAGCATTTATTAAGCACCAGGCATTGTGATCAAGGAACTGAATAATGAGACAGATTTCCCATCACCACCCTTCTGATTCCCATTCCTGAGGCTCCTCTGGGTGCCCATAGTGCCAGGCCCTTCCCTTTTCATGCCTGTAATTAGAAATAATCTCCTTAGGAAAACAGGAATCCTGTTGTCTCGGCCGCACAGGGTGAAGTCTGTTCTAAGGCCCAGTGCCTCACTTTCCAGCGTTAAACAAAGTCGATGGTTCATGGGCCACCCCAGGCCTGTCTGTGAGAAAGAGCAGGCTGATCCAAAGCCTTTTTTTTCTCTCTTGGGAACAAAGGAGCAGCCACCCCAGGTCCAGCCCAACCTGAAAGACCAGATTTGCTAATTAGAAGTCAGGCGGGAGGTCCCATCCACCCTCCTGACTTTAACCTCTTCCTTCCCTCTAGTCTCAAGGGCTGCTAACCTGCAGTGCACTGCAAAGATAGTTTGATTCCACCAGAAACAAATAAAATAAACCAAACCTAAATGCTTTCTCCCTACCCATCCCCTCTTTGGCATTCCCAACGCTGACCTGTTTCCAGGTGAGTCTCTCCTTCCTGTATATGAATCAAAGTCAGTGCAAAGAGACAGTAACATGTCTCATGATTCATGACCACATGAAGACCCTTGAGTCTGTGCACCTTTTGCTAGATGAACAGGGCTTTTTAAGCAGAAGTGTCATGTTTTTCAATTTTATCATTAAGAAGACAAACAATATTTTTCCATGCAAAGAACTGAAAAAGAGGATTGCATTTGAGATTTTGATACAAAACTCAGTTCTATTATGTAATTATAATATATTCTATTATATAATGTTATTATATTATACTATACTATATATTATATTAAACTTGGGTTTTTTCCCATCTCATATGATAGTTTCAACATTGCCCTGCTAATCTCTGTCCCCTTCAGAAATTTATTCTGTTTTCTTTCTTTTAAAAGAAAATTTATTGATATCTTTTAAAAAACTTTATGGATGTCTACTATTTCCTATTTTATTCAGTGACATTTATTTCAAGTGACATTTTGATGGTTTTCTTTGCATTATTCCTACTATCTCCTCCCAGTAACTCTACCCTGTCCCCCAACCCACAGAAACCCCTTTATAACATCAATCATCGTCAAGAAAGACAAGTCCACATGTTGGCTGTCTGAAAGTACCCTTCTTATCCTGCATTCTGGGTTATCACTTCTCTTCCAAGAGGTAAGAAGCATGATTTTTCTTCAATCTACAGGACCCACAATTGGTCCTCCAGCCAGAGGAACCCACTACACCAAGAGACATCCCATCACACCTCCCAACACTTCTCACAGATGAATGGATGAATGGATCAATGATAGATATGTAGAGAGATAAGACTGATTAGATTGTGAGCCCCTTGAGGGCAGGGATTGTCTTTTGCCTTCATTTAGCGAAGTGCCTAATAGGTCATTGCTGTTTGTCCTTCATTCTGGAAGAGGACCATGACATCAGGAAGGTGATGCCATGACTTGCAAGTGAATTGGATTTAAGTCACTTTCTCCGCCAGAGCCATCTGTGTGCAGTGATGAGACACAGATCAGAACAGCTGGGGATGGCCCTGGATGCAGTGGGAGACCTTAGTCTTTTCAAGCTAATCTCTATATCAGGTCTCAGTTTGACTGAGACAATGCCCTTTCAATGATTAAGGCTAGGTAGGAACTGAGACAGAGAATGGTCTTTTTTTATCTAGTAAAAAAACAAAACAAAAACATCTGGAAGGGAAGGGAAGACCCTCAGGGTTTCTGGCCAAAGCACAAACAATTGCTATTTCCATTCACTCTGAGCCAATCAGGACCCAAACAATAAGCAAGTGTGCCTTGACCTGGGACCTACTGTTGGACACATAGCAGGTGCTTAATAAATGTCGGTTGGTTAACTAGACAGAGACTATAGTCAACATTTAAGGTGTGCCAGATGCAAATACAAATACAGGTCAGCAAGACTGCCCTAAAAGAGCTTATATTCTAATGGGAGAAGACAACCCCTTCCCCATAAAGAAGGGGACTAAAGGGGAGACATACTCATTGCAGCATGGCTTGGTGATGACCATGCAGTGAGATGGAGGCTGGGATCCTCCTGGCCAATCAGAGTGCAGGGTTTCCAGGGGCAGAGTCCAGGGTTTTGATGGAGCAGAAGTGAAGGTGAAGACCAGAGGAGAGAGAGCATGAGGCTAAAGTTGCTACTTGCTCCACTCACTGTTCCTGGCTTGGTTTTCCTAGCCCAAACCTCATCAACCTAGCACGAATTTGCAGGGTGCTTGGATATTCACAAATCACTTTACATATGTTACCTCATGTTAATCTCTTCCAACTCTAGGAGGTAAGTCCTATCATGACTATCCCTATTTTATCGATGAGAAAACTGAGGCAGGCAGTGGTTAAGTGACTTTCCCAATATCATGCAGTTAGTGAGTGTCTAAAGCCAGATTTGAACTTAGACTCGCCTCATCCCAAGTCCAGTGCTCTATCCATTGGGATATCTAGCTTCCTGATTCTCCTCCTTCATCTTGCCCATGACAGCTCTTTCACCACTTGAACACAGGTATCATCATCTTCCCCACACCCCACCTTCTTCTCTTCCTTAGGATAAACACTCTCTGTTCTTAAAGTGGATCTTCCTATGCCATGGGCTCAAAGTCTTTCAGCATTTCTCCATCCTGCTCACTCTCCATTAGACCTTTCCATCCTAGTCAATAATCGATAAATATTTATTAAGTGCCTACTATGTTCCAGGCACTGTGCTTAGCATTCAGGAAACAAATATGAAAAAAGAAAGTCATTCCCTCTCCTCATGGAGCTTCCAATATAATGGGGAAGGCGGTACACAAAAGGAAGCTGAGAGGGATGAAGGGAGAGGATAAAGGTAGTTGGTAGGAAGCATGATGGAGTTCAGTCCAAGGAGTGTGGCTGATGGGAAATGAAGAGATGCCCACTCTTGGAGCTGCCTCTAAATGGAGTCTTTGGTAGGAGTGTTAGCTCTGCCTTCCAGCCCTCCAATTAGAGGGGTGGAGTGTACTGCTGAGGTGTGAGTACCAAGCTCCTGCAGTCTTGAAGAATGATGAGTTTCCTGAGGGCTTGGGGGAGTCCAATCCAAAGAGTGCAGCTGGTGGGAGGTGAGGGAAGACCCTTATCAGTCAGCTTACCCTTAGTGGCTTTTTTTGTTTTTTTGACTAGGTAAAGAAACAATTCTCTGCCTCATTTCTTATTAATCCTTAATCAATGATGGGTATTGCCTCAGTCAAACTGAGGCTTGTGAAAGACTTATTTTGAAAAGACTAACCTTTCCCATTGCATCCAGGGCCATCTCCAGTCATCCTGATCTGTATCTAGCCACTGGACTCAGATGACTATGAAGGTGAAAGTGAGGCCAGCAACTTTGTACAGCCCTCCCTCACTAAAATTCAATTCGCTTGCATGTCCTGGCATCACCTTTCTGATGTCATGGTCTTCTTTCAGAATGAAGGACAAACAACTATCCTTGGTGCTCAGAGCTGTATACAATACTCCAGATGGAGTCTGATCAGGGCAGGGGACAGAAGGATGCTTCTCACCTCCCAGTTCCTGGACATTAAGCCTTTCTGGAGACATCTCAAGATCTCAGTAGGTTTTTTGGCTGTCACAGGACACCAATAACTCATATTGAGCTTGTGTGCTTTATAAATCCCAGATATTTTTCAAATAAACGTTTATCTGACCATGCCTCCAACCTCTTAAAGTTGTGATGAAGATTTTTTTGAACTCAAATGTAAGACTTTACATGTATCCCTCCAGAATTTCCTCTCCTTTACACTCAGCCCAATGCTGCAGCCTGCCAACATCTTTTTGGGTAATGTCTCTGTCTGCTAGTATGTTTGCTATCCCTCCTAGTTTTGTGTTATCTGCAATTTTAGTGATCAAGCCATCTCAACCTTTATCCAAGTGACTGAAAAAAATGTTCAACAAACTCAAGACCAAGTAGAAATCCCTAGGACACTCCACTGAAGACCCTTGATCCATTGACACTGAGCTATTAACTTCTGTTACAGAAGGGGGAAGGAACCTATAAACTGAAGGCCACATAGGTCCTTAAGTGTGTCCTTCTGACCAAATTTTTGTTCAGCCTCACTTAAGGCCCTAGAATGGCACATGTGGCCTTCAGACCATAGGTTCCTCACCCCGTGTTAGAGCTAGGGTATTTATTTAAACATTTCCAAATCCATCAATTGTTTTATTATCCAGTTCACATTTCTCCATCTTTTCCTAATGTTTTCTCTGCCCTCCCCAAACCCTCCCTTCCTACCCTCAGCTGGGTAATCTCAAATTTATGATGTTTATAGTTTAGATATAATTGTTTAGACATTGTCTCCCCCATTAGCCTTTGAGATCCTTGAGAACAGGAACTGTATATTTTTTTTTCCTTTCTTTATATCCTCAGAACCTAGTATGGTGTCTGGTATATAGTAGGCACTTAACTTAATCTTTGACTTTGCTGAGATCTAGGGTCATTTTATCTATGGCATCCTTAATCTACCAGTTAACTACCAAAGAACAGAAATAAGGAGAGTCAATTCTGAACTGTCCTTTAAGTCATGCTGGTTCTTTGTATTCACTGCTTCCTTTCCTGACGTCCACTCATCGCTAATTATAGAATTTTTCCAAGAATAGAAATTAAGTTCACAGGCCTGTAGTTTGCTATTTTCTTTCTATTTTTGAAAATCAGTATATTTGGCTTTCTCCCATTCTCTACACAATCTCACTTTTAAAAATAACATTTACTTAAATGTTTTCATTGCTAATTTTGGCATTTACATCACCTTCCTTTCTACATAAATCCCTCTCCCCCAACCAGTTGATAAAGGATAAAAAAGGGAAAAGAAGTGATTCCTCAAGCCAAGCAATCTCGTGTAAAGCCATAGGTAATATTGCATACCCATTATCCCATCTCTCTCAAAAGAAGGGAAAGAGACAAATTTCTTCAACTCTTCAGGATTATTAAATATTGCTAATGGTGGCTCAGCTATGACATCTCCTACTTCTTTTAGTAGCTGAGGATGAATTTCATTGGGATCAGCTTTTCAGGCAGCAAGATGGCACTGCGGATAGAAGATTCCTGGATCAAAAGGTAGGAAGTGTTCAAACTCAGCCTCAGATGCTTACTAGTGGTGTGACCCTATCCTAGACACCATCTCTTCTCAACGGTAAAACAGAAATGACAATAGTACCTATATCCCAGGGTTGTGCTATTGTTGGCAACCAGGGTTAAGTGACTTGTCCTGGGTCACACAATTAGTAATTGTTTGAGGCTAGATTTGAACTCAAATCCTCCTGACCTCAGAGCTAGCGCTCTAGCCACTCTACCATTGAGCTACCTCACCAGGGCTGTTGCAAGTATCAAGTGAGAAAATATTTATATAGTACTTAGAAGAGAGTTCAGAACACGGTAGGTACTTAATAAATGCTTACTCCCTTTCCTATTCCCATATGACTTGAATTCATTAAGGACAGCTAGTTTTCTTATGATCTACTTTCTCACCTTGGACAACAACTCTTTGTTAGCCATCTTTGGTCTGCCGTTTCTCCTTGGCAGAGAAAAGTGAAAGAAAATAAAAAGTGGGTTGGGTATGAGGATGGAACCATTAAACTTATCTGAGTCAGTTGGCAAAAAGCATTTACTTTGCAGCTGTCTGTTATTAGCTTTATGAAATTAAAAATTAATAAATCCTCTTTTGGCATAAATTGTTGTTGTAGGAGTTCAAGGAATTTGGAGGAGAAAGTGGTCTGGATTAAGGTTGTTTAGTTCGACTCCCTTATTTCACAGATAAAGAACCTGAGGCCCAGAAAGGCTGTGATTTCTCAAAGGTCATACAACTAGAAATTAATTACAGGACTTGGATACTGGTCTACCAAGGGGCAGTCCAGTGTTTTTGGGACTCCATCATAGTGATTCTAAATCTATACACAATATCTACAGTATTCATAGTAAGGAGTGACCGGATGGATTGCGTCTTCTGAGATAAGTGCACAGGCAGGAGGACCTGAAATCATAAATTTTGTATCAATATCTTTATCAATTTTTGGGACTGACAACTTAACCTCTTCATGCCTGAGATTCTCTAGAAGCAACTTGAATAATTGCTAACAGAGACTTAGTGCCTTTGGGATAAAACTCTCAGGCTCTCACACTAAAATTTGACAAATCATGGATATAGGCTTCTTTCTCCCTGCCAGGATTCTTTATTTCCTTGTTCTATAAGTTCTCGACTTGTAGAATAAATTTCACAATTAAGAACTGACAACTGTTTCCAAAAAGTTCTTTTAGAATAGTGACTACATAGTGATTGGTTTGACAATGAATGCTAAGAGGCATTTCACATTCAACAAAGGTAGGGTGACTGGGGCTTTGGATTAGGTTGTTGAGATTTAGAAGACACAAACAGCGCTGTTCTGGGATATACTTTATCCCCGAAGAGGCTCCTTATGAGTTCCTCTTTCCCATTGTCTTTAAAATACTGCCCTCCTCCCTTACGCCAAAGGAGAAAGTTCCCAGTGACAACCCTGAATTTCCTCAAATGAACGCAGGCTTTTGTCAGACAGAACATTTTAGTTTTAACTTAATAACATGGCTGTGTTAGCCAGGAGGCTTTTTTTTATCCTTAATTACCTACTAACTATTCTTTTACTTCAACAAATGTTTATTAAGTGTGTATTGTCTATAGAGACCTACAATAAAGACCTACCTACTCCAATGGCTCATCTCAATACAACGCTGACTCTGGGCTCTCAAAGTCGGAGCCAGCAGAAGACTTACATCCTGACTTCCTTAAAGACAGAAATGAAATCATTTGGTTTGCCATTTCTGTGTCCCTAACTCCTAGCCTTTTACTTGTGGGTGCTTAATAATGGTCCATGAATTGAAAGAAAGCTTTGGCATATGCAAGTTATCAGGGTTTTAGAGAGGACTAGAAAGGCAGCTGAATATCATAGAGAGTAGAACACTAAACTTGAAGTAGGAAAGACTCGAGTTCAAATCCTGATTCAGACGCTTAACCAACTATTAGAGCCTGGACAACTTTCTTGACTTCTCTTGTCCTCAGTTTTCTCGTCTATAAAATGGGGATAATAGCCCCTACCTCCCAGAATCAAAGGAGATCACATATGTAAAGCATTTTGCAAACCTTAAAGTGTTAATTTCATAGAGTACTTAATATTATATAATATATAATAATATACTATATAATAGATAATATAGTAATATATTTATATGTCATATATTATAGCAATATAACATATTTAATATATAATTATTTAATAAAGATAAATAAATAGATTTAATTAATAAATATTAACTATTATTCTTATAAAAGACAATTGCCACAAGTAGCAATGTGTGCACCTGGAGTAAATCGTCTAAAATACAAGCTCAATTCAGTTGAGGGGCAGAATGAGACAACTGAGATGACCACTTCTCTAGTCTGGTCTCAGAAGGTGTTCACCTGACTTGTGAGGAGAGATAGCAGTGGGAACCATCATTTACAACTTTCTTTTTTGCACTAATTATTCTGGCTAAATAGTTAGCAAACTCCATTTTTTTCTATGCTGCTGAAGGACTGAATATGCTGTCAGCACCTTCTAAATTTCAGTGCCCTGAAGCAAAGCCCCAGTCACCTGTCCTAGTTATAGTTCTACCTGGGGCAAATTGTCTATTTGTAATTTGGGGAAGCAGTCAAGATAAGTTCAGAGAGACTCAACAGCAGAGGATTGTCACAGGGGAATGAATTTTGGGGACCACAAAGGTGAGGGGTCACAATGCACAGTGGGAGAGAGAGTGGAAGACATTTCCTAATCTGCCAAAAGAAGGGGGTTGTACTAAATGGACACCCTAAGTCTATTATTTTGTGCACAATCTGAATTTTAGATTTTATCCTAGAAGCAACAGGGAATCATGGAGGCTTCTTGGGCAAGGGAGTGACAGACCTGGTTTTGTTTTATTTTTTCCTACAGTTTATTAATTTATTTGCTTTTGGTTTTCAACATTCACATCCATAAGTTCCAAATTTTCTCCCCTTCTCTACCCGCTCCCTTCCTAAGACAACATGCAATTAATCTTATATGGCTCTTCACATACATTCCTGTTAAACACATTTTTCACATTACAGACCCAGTTTTTTTTTTTTAAGAACGAAACTATATTAAAAACACAAACTATTTTGTGTTTCTAGAATAATAAGAACTATAAGAATTCGGGAATAATAAGAATCTGTAGATCTAGCACTAATTTATATCATATCATTTAAAAAAATTGTTAACCCCCTTTAACCCTATCATTGCCTCAAGGATTAGTTTAGAGCACCTCCGTGAAGTTGGGGATGGACACATACACTGTCTCCATCCTTTATTTTTTAAATTAATTTTTTTATATTTAGTATTTTGTTTATCCCCAGTTACATGTAAAAATAATTTTTAAATTTGTTTTTAAAACTTTGAATTTCAAATTCTCTCCCATCCTCCCTCCTCAATTCCCCTCATCAAGAAGGCAAGCAATTCACTACAGGTTATACAAATGTGGTCATACGAAACATATCCATAATAGTCATATGTGAAAGAAAACAAAGGGAAAAAAACTCAAGAAAAATAAAGTTAAAAAATATGTTTCTATCTATATTCAGATACCGTTCAGTTCTTTCTCTGGGGATGGGTAGCATTTTTCATCATAAGTTGATCTCTTCCTTTAGAACATGCATGATGAGACTATGTATCCTCCCCAACCAAACAGATGCATGCATATACAGCTCCAAGGTAGGATCCTCCAATCCAACCCCTGCTCCAATGACAAAGTTAACAAGGGATCAAAATAAAGATTTTTTTTAAAGAAGAAATGAAATTATCTAAGTTAGCACAAGAAATACAGATTCTTATTGATATTACTCTCTGGAGTGCAGTGGATAGTCAGGAATACCTAGGTTCAGATCTGACCTTAGATATCTACTAGCTGTGTGACCCTGGGCAAGTCACTTAACCTCACTCTGTCTCAGTTGCATCACCTGTAAAATGAGGGGGTTAGCCTCAATGGCTTCTAATGTGCCTTCTAGCTCTAAATCAATGATTTATGAAAATAATTGATCTTAATATGGCTTTTTTCATTCTCAAAAATCAGGTCTGATGGTATCACTCCCTTGCTCAAGAAACTTACACGACTCACTCTGACTTCTAGGATAAATGTAAATTAAGTTTATGAATAAAATTACAGAATCAGAGCCAGATGTAAACTTAGAAGTTATCTAGTACAATTTCCATATTTACAGATGAGAAAAGTAAGAGAATGCTCCAGATTGCTATATCTTAATTTTATTTGAATGGCAATGGGTAGGGAGGGACAGGGGAAGATGTATTCAGTTATACTTTGAATTTTTTTTCATTTATAATTCATGAAACAAAAGAAAAGTATTATCTTACGCAGTAATAATGTAAGTTTCTGTGATCTGAAAGAAGTTGTACAGTGGACAGAGAGCCCAGCCTGGAGACAGGAAGATTCATCTTCTTGAGTTCAAATCTGCCTCAGACACTTACTAGCTGGGTGACCCTGGGCAAATCACTTAATTAACCCTGTTTGCCTCAGTTTCCTCATCTGTCAAATGAGCTGGAGAAGGAAATAGCAAACCACTCCCATATCTCTGTTAAGAAAACCACAAATGGTGTCAATAAAGAATTGAACATAACTGAACAAAAACTAGACATGATGGAGAAATTTTTATGCTTCTATCATCTCTACAGGATTAAATGCTCATTTTAAATTCAAAAAGATAAATCAATAACTTGGTTAAATCATTTGGTGAGTAACGAAATGTACTTTTTCTTCATTCAAAATGTAACTTGGGCTCCAATTTGAGATTAAAAAGTTATTAGAATATTTTTGGAAGACTGGTTACATTATGGAACCAATAAAAATGTATTTAAAATCAATCATGAGGGTCTTAGAAAAGAAAAGATATCCTTGGAGAGAGGAAAAAGCAGCATCTGAAATCTCTATATTAAATATTGCACCAACGGCCCACTGGAGAGTCATGTGACATTCTCCAGTTCTCCAAAGACAGGATACAGAACCCCACTGAAATTGTATGTCCTGACCTCCCCAGCCATAAGGTTGAATTATAGCCCAATTAGCTGGAGAGAATGGGGTTTTGTCTCCATCCCTTCCCCAGAGAGCAAAGGTAAAGCTGGAATTATAATTTGCTGGACAACCCTGTCTGAGAGTGTCTCTCCCACCAGTCCCTGAAGCAAATGCTCCATATGTAAAGGCTCTCCTTGGATGGAAATGGAAGATGTCAAAACTGAAAATACAAAGAGTTCTTTTTTTTTTTTTACTCCAAGCTAAAACACCGAGATGATACTTCAGTGACAATAACATCCCCACTGGAGCAAACATGGTTATAAAAGTCTTCCATCCTGCCTAGAGAGCCTTCCTGTCTGAATATTTTGACAAGAGAGACCTTTGTATTCCTAACGATCACTTTTCTCTCATTTTAGCACCTGGCCATCAAAGGCAAAGCAAAGCTATTAGGAAAAGAACATTGGAGTTGGAGGCAGAGGACCTGGGTTAGAATTTTGGCACTGTTGAATGCCCTGTCTTGGGCAAGTCATTAAAGCTTCTCACCTGTAAAAGAAAGGGGATGGATGGTTCAGGTGAGCCCAAAGGTCCTTTCTAGTTCTAAATCTTGTGGTCCTTGTGGGAGAGTAGAAAGAGCAGTCCATCTAGAGTCAGAGCTGCAAATCTTGCCTTGGACATTTACTTACCCTTGTGACCTTGAACAAGTCAGCTGACCTCAGACCTCAGTTTCCTTATTGGTGACATGATAGGGTTGAACTAAATGGCGTCTGAAGTCCCTTCCTTCTCTCTACCTCCAATCCTGTCCTATGACCTTTTCCTAGGACCCAGTCCTGTCTCCCTCCCTTCCATTCCAGGGGTTCCTAAACATTTTTTATATCTCATAGACCGCAGATCTAGGATTTTGTGAACCTAGGTAGGTAAAAAAAAGACATCTTTCTTTCCACTACCCTTCAGTTTACTTCATAATGTTATGTTCTTTATTTTCTATATTTTAAAATGTTATTCTGAAAAGGCATCCATAGACTTCACCAGCCTGCTAAAGATGTCCATGACCCAAAAAAAGATTAAGCACCCCTCATGTCCTGGGCCCCTTTTGGCAATCTGGCTCCTATGAATATTTTAAAATAATTTAAGGAAATGCTAAATTTCAATTAGTGAAAATAAGGATGTAATATTTTCCCCATTCACATTCATGTTTTTAAATGCATAAAATAAAATACATAATATTGCAAAATACAGAGTGTAATTTAGGTGGCACAGAGTTAAAATCCAACCAACACTAGCTGTATGACCCTGGACAAGTCAGTTCACCTATGTTTGTCCTAGTTTCCTCATTTATAAGGTGATGGTAACAATACTTACACAATCTACTTCCCAGGGTATGTTTTATGACCATAGTCAGGACTCTTTCTACCTCTCTCCTTCCCTCACTTCTTATTCTTTCTTCATTTCTCCCTTTCTCTACTCTTCCCTCTCTTTTTCTTTCTTTCATTTATTTTTTCTTTCTTCCTTTCTTTCTTCTTTCTTTTTCCTTTTTTCTTCTGCATTTCTTTTTTCTTTTCTTTTTCCCTTTCTCTTTCTATCTCACTTTCTCTTTTACTCTTTCTTACTTTCTCTTTCACCCTTCCTTCCTTCTTTGTTTTCTTCCTTTCTTTTCCTCTTTTCTTCCTTCCCACCTTTCCTTTTTTCCTTTCTTTTTCCCTTTCTTTCTCTCCTTTTTCCATTTCCCCTCTTTCTTCTTTGTCCTTTCATCTTTCTTTTTTCTTCTTTCCTTCTTTCTTTTCTTCTTGCCTTCCATTATTACTTCATTCATTCATTTGCAGAGATGTCATTGAACAGTGAAAAGAGTGCTCACTGACTCTGGAATAAGAGGACCTGAGTTCAAGTACTGCCTTAGACTCTTACTGTCTGTGTGATGTTGGGCAAATCATTTAGCCTCCCTCTGTTTCCAGTGTAAAATGAGGGGGTTGAACCAGGGGGTCTCTGAGGTTCCCCTCCATCCCTAGTTCTATATTCCTAGGATCTTTCTGTTCATATGTGTCTCTGACACATCCTTTATACCTCTTTGTAATTCCCCAGTAGCAATTGTTACAGTTTACTCAGTTATCCATGGATCTCTCCACTACCCCTTGGGGTGACCCTCAGTTTTACTTCTATGACTCACAGTCATGCAGCAGTCAACTGAGCACTTACTATGTACAAGACAATCCACTAACCACTGTCATACCTTCTGGTATGATCAATAGAAGGGGAATAGTAATATTTCCATATTTCCCTCCACCTAGGCTTGTTATGAGAAGAGAGCTTTGTAACCTTAAAGGAGGTCTAGAAACGTGTTACTATTTTTTTTCCTTTTCACCTCTACCTCCAACATAAAGAAGTCAAGCCATTTAGTCTCATTTATAATGTACCAGAAAAAAAATATAAACAGTGGAACATCATTAAAGTATGAAAATAATAGCTGGACATTAGACCTAAGCTTGTATGTATACATGTACACTTATCTCTCCTGGTTTAAGATAAGGACAGGAATTGCTTCATTTCTATCTCAGCATCCCCAGTGCTGAATGCAATGTCAGGCCACATAGTAAGTGCTTAAATACATTTTGATTGATTAATTGATCATTGGGGGAAATAACCCTAGATTTGGAATCTGAGGACTTGGGTTCAAATCTAAGGTCTGTCACTTCCTTCTGTGAAATGGTGGCATTAAACTAATTGGTCTTAAAGTTATCAGATATCAATCAATCAACAAGCATTTACTTAGGACCTACTATGTGCAGACATTTTGCCAGGTGTTGGGGATACAAAGGCAAAATGAAATATTCCTTGCCTTCACGAAGCTTATAATTTTTCAGAGGAGACAAATATATATCTCTAGATACAGACAAAATAGATACAAGATGTCAGGGCAGGGGGGAGAAGAAATGTATTGTCTTATAACTTATATATATATATATATATATATATATATATATATATAAGTTATATACAACTTATAAGTTATATATAACTTATAACTTAAAAAAGTAGTCTCTAAAGTAAAAGTTTTTAAATAAAATGTAAAATGGCAGAAAATCCATTTTAACTGAAACTCAGATTCTGAGACCCAAGCCGCGAATAAGTGGGTGTTTGGCAGAAGTTGGGATTTCCTGCTTCATCTCTTTTTGATGAAACCTCAAGCTATAACATTCTGTTATGTCACTAAGATTCACAGGCTGCCAAACCTCATCCTAGACATTTATGTGGGTTTTCCCGAATACCCCTCAGCAACTTAAATTCTAGATGTTATTGCCAGAGAAAAGGAATAGGGAGAACAGGAAATGTAATGTGACTAACCGCTAGCAATTGCAAAATTTTTTTCATGGGTATTTTCCATGTCTGGGAACCGTACATTAGCTGGGACCATCATGTGCCCATAGGCATCCTAAGATCGGTGACTTGCAGGCGAAAGGAGAATTACAGTCATTGTGGTAAATGAACTTTTTAGCAGTGACATTTATACATTAGTAGTTTTTGCCACACAAAATTGAAATCATGTGTTAGTTAAGGTCAGAGTTGTTATGGGTTTTACGGGTAGACCAGTCATCCAGTCCAAGAAAAATGTTTAGCCTTTAGCTATTTGGAAAATCAAAGAAGGAAAAATCACTGTGAGTTGTGAAAACCATAGGAGGTGGCATGACGTAGCAGATAGAAAACAGTTCTTGAAGCCAGGAAGACCTGGATTCAAGTCCCATCTGGGACACATACTGACTGTGTGACCCAGGACAAAATCCCTTAAGCTCTCGGTGACTCAGGCCACTCTTGATAGCTTACATAGACTTGTGGAACTATATCTGGGGATGGAATTTATATATCTGGATTTTTCTCTATGATGATAAAAGTGCACATCTGCCCCCCTTCACCCCACCAGAAAGAAAGAAAGAAAGAAAGGAAGGAAGGAAAAAAGGAAGAAAGGAAGAAAGGAAGAAAGAAAGAAAGAAAGAAAGAAAGAAAGAAAGAAAGAAAGAAAGAAAGAAAGAAAGAAAGGAAGGAAGGAAGGAAGGAAGAAAGGAAGAAAGGAAGGAAGGAAGAAAGAAAGGAAGAAAGGAAGGAAGAAAGGAAGAAAGAAAGAAAGAAAGGAAGAAAGGAAGAAAGAAAGGAAGAAAGGAAGAAAGAAAGAAAGAAAGAAAGGAAGGAAGGAAGGAAGGAAGAAAGGAAGAAAGAAAGAAAGAAAGAACTGCAGCTAGTCACGAACACCTAGTTTTAAAGCTGCCTCTGACATATCCTGACTGTATGACCCTGGGCAAATCCCTTAACCTCTCTGGGTCCCAGACTAGCCTCTGCAACTCTGGAGTTAATGTGCATCAGGGAAGGGAATTTCCATATTGAGAGTTCTGTTCTAATGATAGAAAGAAACAAAGAGAAAAGGGGAAAAGTATAGCAAAGGGATGAGAAAGGAAAGGAAGGGGAAAGAAAAAAGGAAACGGATAAAGAATTTTAAAATATCTGAAATTGAGGGGTATTGAAACAATAATAACCAATATAAACGTAGATTAACAACTGACATTTCTGTAGAGCTTTGGGGTTGATAAAGTGTTTCACACTCATGATGTCATTTGAGCTTCCCAACGCCCTTGTGAGGTGGACCCTACAAATATTACTATTCCCATTTGACAAATGAGGAAACTGAGACTCAGGGACATACGATTCAAACCCAGCTCCTCCCAATTCCAAGACCACCCACGCTAATCAGATCTTTAGGAAAAATGTCTATATTTAAAACACATTACAGGATTGTAAGATCATAGATCCAGAGCTGAAAGGAAGCATAGTGGTCATGTAACCCAACTGTCTCATTTTACAGATTTTTTCTTGGAGTTTTTCATGATAGATCAGTTTCTAAACTAAAATTAATTTTTTAGATTAGATATAAGAATGCACTCCAAAGGGGTGGGCAGCAGGAAGATTTCAAAGCTGGATATCAATGAATATGCAAATGATAATATTAACATGGCTGCTTTAGAGAATTAAATAAGACTCAATTCTCTAAAGTAGCTATAAAATGCTGTGTGTGTGTGTGTGTGTGTGTGTGTGTGTGTGTGTGTGTAATAAACACATTTTACCAACCCATGGATCTCTGGGTGTGGTTTACCACATTTATCAACAAGTATTTATTAACTACCCACCATATGCCATGCCCCACACCAGGCTCCAGGCATGAAAAGACAAAAATGAAATAGTCTCTGCCCTCAAAAAGATTCCATTCTATCCAGGGAGATTATCCACAAGCACATGGAGTGTATACAAAATAGATACAGTATAAACATGACAGAGTCTGGTGGAGGAAGAGGAAACTAGTGTCTGGAAAGAATCAGAAATGGGCTCGTGTGACAGGGGTTGTTTGATCTGAGCTTTGAAGAA
Source organism: Potorous gilbertii (assembly GCA_028658325.1). Taxonomy (NCBI): domain Eukaryota; kingdom Metazoa; phylum Chordata; class Mammalia; order Diprotodontia; family Potoroidae; genus Potorous; species Potorous gilbertii. The sequence continues at coordinate 34,696,451 of CM053771.1, read as the reverse complement.
AGATAAGGATTCCTTAAGGAAAACGAGGTAAGCAAGGGCATTCCAGACAGCATTGATAGCCCATGCAAAGGCATAGTGACTGGGGATGGAGAATAAGGAATACCATGTAAAAGGGAGTTCTGTGTAATAATCCTAGAAAGATAGGTTGGAATGATGTTGTGAAGGGCTTTAAATATCTTTTTTTTAAGCAATTAGGCAAATTTACCTTAATGCCCCTTCACAGAAAAGCGTAACTTGTAATAGATTTTAACCCAAGAATGTGTAAGCAGGGTAAGTCTGTTCTCTGTCTCTCCTTGTATGATTCAAAGGAAATAACATTGGAACTGGAATCATAAGAATCTGGGTTCAAATTCTAGCTCTTACTACCAGTGTCCATATCTCTGAGCCTCAGTTTCCTTATCTGTAAAGAGAACAGAGGGGACTAAATAGTCTCTAAGTTCCCTCTCACCTTTAAAACGACGATCCTGTATGAGAGGCAACATTCAGGACCTGGAAAATGCCACCTCCTTGAGACCCTGCTTTGGCTTGGGGCCCCAGCGTTCAAAACCCAAGTATTTCCCTAAGCCCTATGCCATCACCCTCCAGAAGCCAAGAGAGAGCCAGATGGAAATTCCATGGACAACTCTCCGATTAAGACGCACTAATTGGGCATCAAGTTTCCTCTGCAAATGTTCCTTCCCAGCATCACAAATGAGGTATCATGTGGGCGGCGGATGTGAGACCAGGAGGAAACTCATTCCTTCTGCACAAATAAATCATTAAGATTCACTTCTTATTGGTTCCTGGAAATTATAAAACATGGGATGTGGAAAATCAAACTTAGCAACTGTTCAAAAAGCCCGATGTAACTCATTGGAAGGAGGATATCCATCGGCATCATCAAGCAGACCTGTCATTTCAACACAGCTTTGGGAAATTATTCTAGAAAATTAAGAGCTCCCTCTCTATCACAAACACATATACATCCTTATAGGTACTTAGTAAATATTTACTCAATAGATTTATCTGAGATCTCAAGCAAGATGTAGCTGTTTAAATATGAGTATGCCAAACTGAAATTAAAATGTTAGAAAATCATTCTGATTTGTATAGTAACACCCCCCCTCCCCCCACCAATCTAAAATCATGATAGAGAATGCTGGAAGAGTTCTAAATGTGGAATCCAAGGATCTGAGTTTAAATTCTGACTAGACTATGCCCTTTTGCAAGTGGAAAAACCGAGACACATTGACTAGAAGTCTTACAGAAATAAATCTGTGCCTCAGAGAAATGCTAAGGATTTGGGCTGAACCCCCTAGCAATTCTTGCCTAGTGTGAATTTACCTGGCTGTGGGAAGCCTCTATTTGCATTTCCGAGAATATAAATGAACTCTGTTGAGCAAACATTTCTTAAAGACCTATGTGGATTAGATACTGATTAAGTATCTCATCCAGGTATTGGAGATCCAAAGATGCAAAAATACACAGTCCCTGCCCCTGAGGACAAATGATTACATTCTAAGTTAGAAAATTAAATTTAAGTCATTTAATCTTAAATGATTTTGCAAGCACTTAAGGACCAAAACAACAGCTGTTTAATGGGAATCTAATGAGAGAGATGACAAATTCATATATGTATACACAAATATATACCAACAAATATATATATATATATATATATATATATATATATATATATATATATATATATGTACACACACACACACACACACACACAAACAAGATCTCGTAATGTAATGTAAATATCTTGTTTGTATATATTTGTCATCTCTCCCATTATACTGTGAGTTCCTGGAAGTCTAGGACTATCTTTTGTCTCTTTGTGTATCCCCAGCTCTTAGCATAATGCCTAACCCATAGGAGGTACTTAATAAATGTTTTTTGATTGATTAAAAATATTTTAAGAAGGATGTCTTATCAGAAGCTACAGAAAGCTCCTCCGTCTTGACCCTACCCACCCACCATATGCTTCCCCCAAGAATTGGTGATGCCTGGAATTTCACTATTAGGAATTCCTTCTTCTAGCTTAGTTTCATTCTCAAAAACTCCATTGGCTGTGTTCTCATCAATGTGGGTGTTCTCTCCAACAATGCAGATCCCAACCCATCATACTTGGCCAGTCTGGGTGACTCTTGCTCACGTCTTCCCATAAATTAGCCACAGGATTTGGCCCAATGTGCTGTAGACCTTTCTCAGACCTCTTGACCTCTAAAGGATAAACAAAGGAGCACACAGGCTGCAACATATTATAAACAAGGAGATGCTCTACCTCACTTACTTCAAAGCTCATCTGTGGTGCTGCCTCCTGCAGAAGCTTTTCCTGATTTATTTAGTTTTTAGTTTTCTACCCCACTACTAATTACTCTGTATTTAATTTGTGTGTGTGTGTACACATATATATGTACATTTATGTGTGTATATGTATTTTATCTATATATGTATGTTTTATATATATATATATATTTTTAAATTGTCTTCTCTGTGTATGAGATGGTTAATCTTTGTAGAATGTAAGCCTCTTGAGCTCAGGGTCTGCTTCACTTCTGTCTTTGTATTCCATAGTATGTGGCCCATAGTAAGCATCTAGTAAATACTTGTTGAACTTGCAAACTTTCAAATGCAATATAAATGGGAACTATGACTCTAATTAATCTGTTTCTAATATTTCAAAGCCCTCCTAAGACAACATAATGATGCCAATCTATTTTCCATATAGCTGCCAAAAGGTCTCATCCTTCTTGCAATTGCCATCCTTCTCAGGCTCAGATACTACTTCCCCCCCACAAAAAAGTCTCTGATTTCCTACTACTTCAACAATCAAATACAAACTCCTAAAGTTGGTGTTCAAAGCCCTCCTCAATCTAGCCTCAATTTACCTTTCTATTCTTTTTTTTGGCAAGGCAATCAAGGTTAAGTGACTTATCCAGGGTCATAAAGCTGGTACTTGTTAAGAGTAAAAGACTGGATTTGAACTCAGTGATATATCCACTGTACCACCATGCTGTGCCTACCTTTCTATTCTTATTTCATATTACCCTCCTTTACGTACTGTTAACACATATTGAATTGAACTGGTTATTTAAGGAGGGCAACCTCCATTTAGATTTCTTCAATAATCAGCTATGATTCTGGGCCTTCACTTTTTAATTCTTAAGAGTGATGTGATGAGAAGAATTCAGAGAATTATGAAAAAACTTATATGAACTGATACAGAGTGAGGTAAGCAAAACCAGGAAGACAGTCTACAAAATGACTGATTACATGCAATGACTGGGGGGAGGGGAAGAATGAAAATAAACATTGTATAATTAGAATGACCAAGCTTGACCAGAATTTAGCAATTATATCTGCCTTCCTTCTTTGCAGAGGCAGATCAGTGTTGTGGAATATTGCATAAACCCCTGGACAGTTGAAATGATGATTGGATTTAGTGAACTGATTTTTTTTCTTTTTTTCTTTCTTTGCTTTAAGGGAAGTTGAGTAGGAGACGAGAGAGAGAGATTTAAAAGACTATCAATTAAAAAATTTTAAATTAAATTAACTCTGCCAAAAGGAAATTACTAATTGTTATTCTAAGATCTTGAACTTTCAGAACTACAGTACTCTCTTATTCATAGATATTAAAAAACGAAAGATGCCTTGGAGACATTTTTTACTTGTCTCCTCACATCCCATCAATTATCAAGTATTATATATCTTCCTTCCACAGTACTTCTCTCCCCTAAACTTATATCACCTCTCCCCTGGATGATTTAATAACCTTTTAACTGATCTCTTTGTTTCAAATCTCTCCCCACTCAAAAATCTTGGGACTTCACAGCTGCCAAAACAACCTTTCTAAGGTGCAAATCTGACCATGTCGCTCCTCCTCCACTCAAAAGCCTTCAATGGCTCCCGATTGCCTCCAGAATAAAATGTAAACTGACATTTAAGGCCCTCTACAGTCTGACTCCTATCTGCCTTTCTAGCCTTATTTCACAATTCCCTTTAAACACGCTACATTCCACCCTAGTTGATCTACTAGCTGTTTCTCAAACAGCCTGTTATATCGGATATCCTCCATGCCTGAAATATACAATCACCTGATCTCTGCCTGCCAAAAATCCTCTCCCTTCAAGGCCCAGTTAGGTCACCATGAAGCTTTCCCTTATCCCTATAGTTCATTGTGTTCTCTTCTCCCTCAAATTTCTCAGAGTACTGTATCTACTTCTCTCCTTCCACCGCCCCCCCCATCTCCTTAGGAGATAAGTTCCATGAAAGGCAGAGACATTGTGGGTATCTTGCATATAATATACACTTAACAAATACTTTTTGATTTCCTGATGCCTTAGAAATTTATAACAAGAAGAATCCAAAATGTCTTACCTTGGGTAAATCATTTAACCCCTCTGGACCTGTTTCTTCCTCTGCAAAATGAGGGGGTTGGACAAAAGGGTGACTAGGGTCCCTTGCAGCTCTAGATTTATGATCTTATGACCTCCCGAGGCCTCAGTTTCTTTGTCTGTAAAATGAGACTGAATGGCTCTGACGTCTCTTATGGCTCTAAATCTATGATTTTATGAACTTATTATTCATTATGAAACTGCTTTCTTTTTTGCAGAATTGTAGTAATACTGATCATTTCAAGTACCATATTCCAAAAGTGAAATGAGGCAAGGTCACATATACTTAATCTATTATTAAAATATAGAATTAATGCTGCCATATATAAAGTTGGCTTCAGACATTTTTTCTTCAATTTTTAGTAGCCATTTTGAATTTCTAAAAGACAATATAGTTTATCTTAAATTTTTATTCTAAAAAAAAACCTGGTCTTTCTTCATACTTCCCCAAGACATAAGGATATACTTGCATTAAGGTATCACCAAACTCAGGAAGAAGTTAAAGGGAGAAAGGACATAGCATCTTTCAAAGCATTCTTCCTTCACCTGGCTTTTCATATTTTTTTGCATGCATGTATCTAAATCTATGGATGTTATATTTTGATTTACTTCCCTATGGAACTGAAATCTCTAATTACAAAAATCTTTAATGAAAAGTTTCAGCTCCAACATTTTAAATTTTTTTTTTTTTTTTGTGGCAAGGGGAGAGAGCACACCCTACTGGCCAGCTAATATGAAATATGGGATTGAAAAGGAGAAAATTCTTGAAAATATTAAAATTCAAGGCAACTGCAGGTTAAAGTTGAAAAGAAACTTGGCACAAATGATGCTTTAAGAAATGTTTTAAAGTTCAGTAATTCCATTTATGGAAACTTTGCCTCCCTCGGTTGATTAGAAGTTTGGGTTATGCCAGAGGAGGAATGAACAAAGGGTTGTGAGGCAATGAAACTTTTATAGGATCCTAGCTCCAGAACTGGAAGGGACCTTGGAGGCCAAATGGCCCAACCTCCTCATGTTACAGAGGAGGGATCAGAGGCCCATGAAGGTGAAGGTCACCCAATAAGCAAGTGGCAGAGAGGGGATCTGAACACATTCTCTGCTTCCAAAGCCAGCACCCTGCTCACCCTACCTTGCGACCTCCAATTTTAGACACATTGCAAAATGCAAGAGACCTTTGAAATGGTCTGATGCAAGCCCTTCAATCTGTAGATGAGGAAGATGTGGGTCAGAGAGTTGAAATCGCCTCTCTACGGATTGTTGTCATAGTTGTTCAGTCATTTCAGGCATGTCCAACTCTTCGTGACCCCATTTGAGATTTTCTTGGCAGAGATACTGGACTGATTTGCTATTTCCTTCTCCAGCTTGTCTTATAGATGAGGAAACTGAGGCAAGCAGGGTGAAGTGAGTTGCCCAGGGATGCACAGCTAGTAAGGGTCTGAGACCATGTTTGAACTCAGAGAGATGTCTTCCTGACTCCACTCCCAGAGCTCTTATCCACTGTCCCTAAGGACAGAGAGATAGTACGCAGTGGACCCAGGATCTGTTTCTAACTCTTATGTTAACATGCTGTGTGATCTTAAGTAAGTTGTTTCTCCCTGTGCCTGTTTCTTTATCTATAAAATGAAAAGAGTATTCCCGAAGGTCACTTACTATCTATGTGTTTTTGTACAAATCAGTTCATCCCTTCAGTTCTCAACACTCTCATCTGTTAAATGAGGAAGTAAAAACTGACCATCTCTTAAAGGCCCTTCCAACCCTCCATCTATGGGCCTGTGATCCTAGCCCTTTGGACTTGAACAGATCTCTGATCTGGACCTCACCTATAAAATGGGGTGGTTAGAGCAGACAAACTGTAAGGTTCCCTCCAGCTCTAAATCAATGGCTCATGGGGAAAGCATATCTCCTAGGAGAGTAGCTGTCTTTTTAGGAATCACAGGAAAGGGAATTTTAGGTCATCATAGTTTTAGGGTAGGAAGGGACCTCAGAGGTAATCTAATCCAACCTCTTCATTTTACAGATTAGGAAACTGAGCCTCAGAGAACAGAAGTGACTGGACCAAGGTTAGTAAGTATCAGAACCAGAATCTTTCCAGATGCTCTGATGCTCTGACTCTAAACCCAAGATTATTCTAGTATACCACAACTTCTCAGAGATTTGCACCATATAGGAGAAGACACAGGGAAATCTACCTAGAACATAACATCTCTAAGTTTTGAGGCCTGGGATATATTATGAGATTCTTGAGGTTTTGGAAGGAAAGACCACTAAAGGGTTTGTCAGTGATGAATCTGTGGTGCAAGACCAATCAAGAAGAGCTCTGCATCAGAAGCAGGGGGACCTTTGGAGCCAGAGATCTTGGATCTGAAGTGGTTTTCCTTCTTTCTAATTTCCCTGTTTCTTTCATGGGTATTACCATTCCATCAGTCATCTAGGCTTAAAACCTTGGCAACATCTTTGATATTTCCTTTCCCTGGCCTCCCATATCCAGTCATCACTAAGTCCTGCTGACTAATACTGCCTCCAAATTGTCCCTTCCTTTCCATTTCCACAGCCACCACCCTAGTTCTGGTCCCCATTACCACACTTGCCTAGAATATTTTAGTAGCATTCTCACTGCTCTTCCACCCTTCATTCTTTCCCCTACATATTTTTGCTGAAATGACCTTCTGAAAGCATAGCCTCGTTTATGTCGCTCCCCTTCTCAAAAAACCTTCAGTAGTCCTCTCTTGGCTCCAACACAAACGGTGAACAGTGAAAGCTAGACTGGTCAGTGTTCACCAAACATACCCCATGTTTTCATCCTCCCTCTTCTCTCCTCCTAGAAAGGTTCCCATGCTTCTCTTTGCCTGTCAGAATAGGATTCATCCTTCAAAACTCAACTCAGGGGGCATCTCCTTCATGAAGCCTTTCTTAATTCCATCTCCTTCCCCTTAATCTAGATATGACATTCACACCATGTAAGTCCCCACAGCCTCTTGTTCATACCTCTATTCTAATCTTTCTTTATATTATAAATATTTCACATCTGTCTCATAAAATCCTGGGCTTCTTTTGGGACCCAGATCATCCCATCACTTATCTGTCTCTCTCTACCTCTTGAAACAACTTGTTGTTAATTACTTTCTATACCTATGATCATAGTTCCAAGACACCTTAAAGATCATGTAATCCAACTCCTTAACTTTACAGGTAGGGAAACTGAGGCACAAAAGAGCAATGACAGCCTATGGTTATACAGCAAGCTAGTGAAAGAGTTAGGAGCAGACCCCTTCTTCTACTTACATCTAGATAGGATTTAAACCTGGGTCCCTTGACTCTCGCCCTTTAGAATATGGGCTCTCAAATGCCTGGTCCAGGTCCTTGAACTTAATTAGGCATTTAATATATGTTTAATTCTATTGAATTTGTGTATTTGTCTTCTTACCCCCCCTTTCAGTATACAGTAAAATTCTTGAGATCACAGATTTTACCTTATTTATCACCAAAAATTTTACCTTATTTATCACCAAAAACTCTTTGGTGCCTAGAGAGTGCTCTTTGCACATAGTAGGCATCCAGTAACTATTTGCTGAATTCAGTTGTGACTCTACAACTAGTATATACTATGTAAAACTAAGTTTTCCATGCCCTAATGAAGACATTACAACAATGTGAAATTTTATATATATATTTATGATAAAGACTCACGGAACTAATTTTGAAAAGACAGCAAAGGAGGTTCAATGTCCTTCAGAAAAGAGGCCCTCTCTTTGCCAAGTGTCTGGGCTAGATTCTCATCTCTGTCCTGACTCCAAGGGCAGCCTCCCTTAGGCTGCTTCTTTTGATTTCAAAGAGGCTTCAGTAAGTCGGGTAAGGGCAGAAGTAGAAATCTGGTCCATTATCATGGAAATTAAGTATTTTAGCAGCTATTTTTAGTTTTCTGTGTTCAAATCAGAAAAAAAAAACCTCTCAGCTAATATTGTTTTTCTCTTGGAAACAGACCTCTATGAATAGTGCAACAATTTCTTTTTAAACTGAATTTAATCTCTTTTTAAAGATCCTGAACCAAATCAGAAATAGGAAACTAAGAACATTTCCTCACAACTTCCAGCCTGGCCTCTTCCTCTTTGTTCCTGAATAGTTTTTGTTCTGAACTGCTAAAGCGAGGAGGGGAACCTCCATAAAGTGCATCGGAGCTTGTATAGGACCAGAGATTTAGGTTTGGAAGAGATAACTGATGAATACTTCAGGTGAAGTATATTCCTTATAAGCTCATTCCCAAGACATCCCATAGAACCAAATATTGGTGCATTAGATAAAAGAAATGTGCAGCCTTCTTCCAGAAAGTTGTTCAGATGACCTACCCAGTCACTGGAGCAACTATCAATAGAGACTGGGCTAAGTTCAAATCCAGCCTCTGACACTTACTAGCTCTGTGACCCCGGGCAAGTCTCTTCACCCTGTTTGCCTCAGTTTCCTCATCTGTAAAATGAACTGGAGAAGGAAATGGCAAACCATTCTAGTATCTTTGCCAAGAAAACCCCAAATGGAGTCACGAAGAGTCAGACACGACTGAAAAAGGACAGAAAACAGTATCTGGTCATTTGCCATTACTGATAGAATACTATTCAAAGCAAAGAAGAGTATTATCTCTGCAGTTCAGGGACCTGGGCTCAAATGTTACCTCTGATGTTGATTACCTGTGTGATTTTAGGTGAAGGGAAGGGGAAAAACATTTCCATAGTGCCTACTATGAGCCAGGCACTTTACAAATGTTACAGTCCTCACAACAATCCTTTGAGATGGATGCTATTCCTATCCCCATTTTGCAGTTGAAGAATCTGAGGCAAAGATATGTGAAGTAACTTGCCCAGGGTCACACAGCTAGGAAGTATCTGAGACCAGATCTGAATTCAGGTTTTCCTAATTCCAGGTCCAACACTCCATCCACCATGATACCAAGCTGCCCCTTAGAAAATTTACTTTTCTTTGGGCTTCAGTTTCCTCATCTGTAAAATAAAGGAAACTGGGTGGTGCAGTGGATAGATCACCAGGCCTGGAGTCAGGAACTTGTTAAGTTATTTTTCAGTCATGTCTAGCTCTCCATGACCCCATTTGGGATTTTCTTGACAAAACCTGGAGTGGTTTGCATTTCCTTCTCCACCTCATTTGACAGATGAATAAACTGAGGTAAACAGGGTGATGTGACTAGCCCAGGGTCACACAGCTAGGACGTATCTGAGGCCAGATTTGAATTCAGGTCATCCTGCCACCTGGTCCAGCACTCTGTCTCCCATGATACTTAGCTGCCGCGTAGACAATTTACTTTTCTTTGGCCCCAGTTTCCTCATCTGTGAAATGAGGAGGTTAAGCCTCTGAGGTCTCTTCCATCTCTGTCTCTATGAGTCTATGAAAGGTGAAATTCAGGAAGCTATCAGCAACAGTGAATTTCCGAGAGCCCTATCTTGAAACCAGCATGAATAAACCAGTTTGCTCCTTTTTTTTTTTTTTTTTGCATGTTAGAATTAGATAAAGGGGGAGACATCGAGTTCATTGAGTACAGGTGTCTTCACTCCAGTAATTTTCTTTTGGATTTTCAGTGCTTACCAAGACATTGCAACCTCCAACTGTATGTATGGCAAATATCCCGTCCATCTTCTTTCTGTAAAGAAGGGGCGTGTTTGAAGGTTGCTGTGGTGATTATCATTGAGTTGTGAATAGGGGAGAATAAATCCTGCCAAGGAGGCCAAATCACAAGTTACAACAGCATTACAGAGACTTGGAATAGCTCAAGTTTCCTGCTGAAACTTGAGGTTTCCTCTATGTCCCCATTCAGTAAAAGATAGACTTGTATGGGCTGAAAAGGTGTCCCCTGGCAGGTCCTGAATCGGATCCCTTTTTTGGTCCACGGAGAGCAGCGTATGGGTATACAGTAAGTGTGGAAGACAAAAGCTAGTCATGGAATGTTTTTGGATTTTTTTTGTAAGTAGAAGAGGGGGCAGGAATTGGGCAGAGCTTCTGCTGTCATCTCAAGTTATTTGGTAAGGAAACAACTGGTAATATTAGTTTTTACAAAAAGACAGGCAACATTTTGCAGAGAAGAGAAGGCCTGCCTACCTCAAGTCAGGAATAGGCTTGGGTTCGAGTCCTGCAAGAGCCTGAATGAATCTTTTAACTTTTAACTTCTCTAGGCATTCTATAATCTCAATTCACTGCCCCAGTCAAACTGAGACCTGTTAAAGACCTTAGCTTAAAAAGGCCAAGATCTTCCATTGCATCCAGGGCCATTTCCAGTTGTCCTGGCCTATATCTGGTCACCAAACCCAGATGGCTCTGGAGGAGAAAGTGAGGCTGGTGACTTTGTGCAGCCCTCTCTCACTTAAATCCAATTCACTTGCAAGTTATGGCATTACCTTCCTGATGTCATGGTGAACCAAGGACAAACAAAAACAAGTCCTTTAAAACCCAGCCCCCTCCCACCCTTCCAGTCTTCTTATACCTTACTCCTTCCCACATACTCTTAAATCTAGTAACACTGACCATTTACCTTTTTCAGGAACAAGACCCTCCATCTCTGGGCTCAGGGCATTCTCTCTGGCTGTCCTTCATGTTTCAAATGATCTTTCATCCCTTCTGCTCCAACTACAGACATCACTGGCTTCAAGTCCCAACTAAAATTCCACCTTCAATGAGAAGTCTTCCCCAACCCATCTTAATTCCAATGCCTTCCTTCTATTATTTCCTATTTATCTTTTATACATTTTGCTTTCTATATATTTGCATGTTGTCTCCCCCTTAGACTACAAACTCCCTGAGGGCAGGGACTGTCTTTTGCCTCTTTTTGTATGCTCACCATTTAGCATAGTGCCTGACACATAATAAATGTTAATTGAATTAAGTTGAGTTTCTCTCTGGGCCTCAGTTTCCTCTTCAGTAAAATGAAGGGATTGGACTGATAGCTCTCTAAAGTCTCTTCCAGCTCTAATACAAGATCCCTCGTATGTGACAGGCACTGTGCTGAGCTCTTACAAATATTATCTCATTTGATTTGAGGAATAGGCGTTTCCTCAGGGAGACTTGCAAGCACTAATGCAAGTACTGGCTTGGGCCAGAAAGGAACAGGAATATAATGAATAACTGAATGATAGTAAAGAGGTAAATCCCAAGTATTCTACTTCTCTGTAGGATTACATTTAGCCCTTATGAACCAATCCTGATAGAACAAAAACTCCTTGAAGGCAGGCACTGGTGGATTTTGTCTCTTGTATTCCCAGAGTTTCTTTCCAGCATCTCCTCCTAGAATTTCCTTTCCTGATCCCATTAAGTTGAAAGAGTTCTCTCCCTCTCCAAATTATACCTATTTGCTCTCTCTCCCCACCCCACCCCCAGCCCAGAACACAAGCTCCTACATATTTCCTTTTATGTCCTCAAATCAGCACACACAGTTGCTAAACAAATATTTGTTCAGCTGATCCATCTAGATGGGGAAGGGCAGGGAAAGAGCAGAGTTCAAGTCCTGCCACTGACCAAGTGTGACCCAGGGAAGATCACTTCTCAGTGCTCAAGGTGACCCTCTGGAGGCTATAAATTGGTAGAGAAAGTGCTGATCTGCCTTAGTAGAAGTAGTCTTTCCAGGCAAGGGGCAGGAAACCTGTGGCTTTGAGATGTAGATCCAGGGCTTCTCTGGACCAGCCTCTATACAAGCATAAAACCTGGGTACTCAAGAGGGAGAAACCAGAGATTGAGAGATAAAAGAGACTTTTGAGGTCACCTAACCTACTCCTTTCATTCTAGAGATGAGAAAACTGAGGCTTGGACAAGGTCACATGGGTAATATGTAGCAGAGAGAGAATTTGAACTCAGTTCCTCTGACTCCATGATAACAGTCATGATAACACCCTTTCTTGCTGAATACTTATGCTGTCATTGACCCCAAACTAGGGAATGTTCACAGAATGTTTAACCTAAGGGCTGAGAATATTAGTTAATTAAATTCGAAACTCTAAAAGTCAGTAATAGGTTAAGGGGAAAATAAATGTCAGTGATCTTGTAGAATGGAAAGTCAACATTTCACTGACAATCTCAGCAGAATTTCATTCTCTGTATGAAACAAGAAGAAATTGTGCCATGCTAGATGCTCAACTTCCTGTGTCAACCTAGATCTGGGCATCATTCAGGCCAAGGGCAGGAGGCTGTCTAGGGTCTTGGATCCATGCACCCATTATGACATTCTTAGCTATTTCAGAGAATTTGATCCACTCAGAACTGGAGGGCATTTCGTCTGTTTGTTTTCCTTCCCTCCACCCCTTACTTTTGATCGTCTTGATTTCTTATCAAGGGTGCTATTTATTTTACGGTTAAACAATAAGCTTCCGTTGCATCACCGGAGGACAGAGCGAATGTGGTCAAACATGGCCTTACTTGGGTTTCATCACCACCCTCTATCTCTTGGCTCCTGGCATTTCTATGGCTATCCCTCCCCTCCATCTCCACTCCCATCCCCCTGTATTCTTCATCTCTGCCTCCTGGTTTGCCATGTCCTTCTCCAGCTAATTTTACAGATGAAGAAACTGAGGCAAATAGAGTGAAGTGAGTTGCCCAGGGTCACATAGCTGGTGTCTGATGCTGGATTTGAACTCATGAAGATGAGTCTCCCTGATTTCAAGCCTAGTACTTTGTCCACAATGACACCTAGCCCCATTTTACAGACGAGGAAACTAAAAACAAGAAGTCTAAATGACTTGCTTAGGGTCACACAACTGAGGCTGGATTTGAACTCAGGTTTTTCTTGACTGGAGGTTCATTGCTCTATCCACTGTGCTACCTGAGGAAACACAACCAAATGTGCGTTATTTATTATAGGAAAGGAATCCTCTTGTGGTATCAAACCAACTCAACAGAAATATCCCATTGGTTGTCCCAGTAATTAATAGTAAATAAATACAAGATTAAGGCCTTGGGTAAGAAGCATTTTTGGATTCAAGATGTTATATTCAATTCTAGTTTCTGAGACTTGCCCCACCTCACCTCAGGGTTCTCATTTGCAAAATGGAAGTGATAGTTATAGAGTCTACCTACCTGATGCCATTATAGGGTTCTGATGAAATAATGCCTTGTAAACCATAAAGAGCTATATAAATGCCAAATGTGATTCTGTTGTCTCTGATGGGGTTAGGAAAAATTAATTACAGTCATGTAGCACTTTCAAGTTTGCAAACAAGTCCCTTTCCAATAGATAAGGTACTGGCCTCCAACTCAAGTAGAATTGGGCTCTTATCTTACCTTTATGTACTTACCAGCTGTGCCACCATGATGGAATCCATTTGACTTCTAATGGCCTCAGTTTCCCCATCTGTAAATTAAGTGAGTTGTTCCCCTTGGCATCTAAGGTCCTGATGATCCAACAATCCATTTTGCAGATTGGTCTTTTCATTTTGCAGTTGTGTCAAACTCTTCATGATCCATTTGGGGTTTTCTTGGTAGAGATACTGGAGTAATTTGCCGTTTCCTTCTCTAGCTCATTTTACAGATGAGGAAAATGAGGCACAATGCTTAAGTGACTAGCCCAGGATCACATGGCTAGTAATCGTCTGAGACTGGGTTTGAAAATAGGTCTTCCTGACTCCATGCCTGGTGGTACTCTACCCGCTTCCCCATATAGCTGCCCATATATCAATCTATCAACATGCATTTATTAAGCACTTAATGTGTGCTGGGCACTATGGTAGCTGCCGGGGATAAAAATGCAATAAATGAAACAATTCGCACTGCAAAGTCATCTCTATTCTAATGGGAAAAGAAACAAAGACATACAGAGCTCAACATGATGTTATTATTTCTGATATCCCAACTTCTCCCACAAAAGTCACTTTACATCTCTTAGGTATTATTACAAGAATTGTCTTCCCTGATGGAAAGCAAGTTCTTTGAGGACAGGCATTGCTTCATTTTTGTCATTTACTTGCCCTTTCTATGTATGCCTAGTACATAACCTGGCATTTAGTAAGTGATCTTTAAAATGCCTGGAGATTGTTGATGAGGCAACCCAGATTAAGTGACTTTTTTCCATCAGTCTCAAATACTAGTGAGTCCCAGGTTTACTGAGCCCTAGAACTCAAAACCCATTTAAAATTGTGAGACTTTTTGTATCCTCCCAGAGAATGGGCACTCCTTGAGGGCAGGGACTCTTAAAAAGAAAATAAAACTTTGAAACCTCAGGCCTAATAGGAGACCTTGCATATGGTGGCTGCTTAATGTATATTTTTCAAATTAAAACAATCAGTAGGTTTCCTTCATCTTCATGAAAGATCTAAGCATCTCTTCCCCAGGGGGTGAATGGCATTGGAATTGACCACAGGCTTCCCGCAAAGGCTGTGGAGGTTCAGCTGAGCTGGGAACCTCAAAGGAGGGCGTTCACTGAATGGGGGTTGGGTGGGGGCTTCACTCAATCACCCTTCCTTCTGCCCTCACCGATCCTGGAAGAACCAGAACTCCTTTTTCCAAGGGGAAGTCTTTTCTTGGTAATGAGGGTTGGCAACTGAGAGGTGGAAAAAGGGGGGAGAGGATGTTGTTACCTTAGTAAGTCTGGGCCAATGTAACCTATGAAGAAGACTGTCCCCTACCCCCTGAAGAACATGTCAAAGTTCTTGCTGGCCACAGGCCAAAGGCCAAAACTACAAGCATCGATCAAGCCACGATTATATATACCAGACATTCCCGTAGTAGAAAGGATAAAAAGAAAAAGCATTCTTCATCTCAAGAAACTTACACTGTGGGGAATACAAAGTATCACATATAAAGAATACCTGGATGGGGGGCGGGGGACAGGACTGGGAAGAACACTAGTAACTCGGGGACGGGTTTGGAGGGATCAGGAAAGTTCCCTTCTAGGAATGTACATGAGAGCCGAGCCTTGAAATGAGATGACAAGGGAGAACATTCCCAGCATAGTAGACAGCTCCTTCAAAGGCAGGAAGAGAGAGCATCTTGATCAGAGGTAGAAGGAACAAGACTTGGAGGAGTCAAGAAGGCTAGGCTTCATTCAGATCCTGCTTCAGGAACCCTGGGCGAGGCATGAATATCTCCGGGCCTCGTTTTCCTCATCTGTAAAAGGCGGTGACTGGCCTGTGCCGACTCTTCCATCCAGTAACACTGGCCTCTTAGATGTTTCACGAAAATAAGACATTCCGGGGATTTTCTCCGGCTCTGCCCCATGCCTGGGACGCTCTCCTTCCTCTGGCTGGGACTATTAATCCCCTAGGCTTCCTTTAAGTAAGTCCCTGCTAAAATCCCACCCAATACAGGAAGCCTTCCCCAACTCTTTTTCATTGCAACGCCTTGCCTCTCCTATCCATTTTCTATCCATCCCGTATACAATCTGCTTTGTATGTATTTGTTTGCAAACTCAAGGAGGTCCGGGGCGTGCTTTGCTTCGTTTGGGGTCCGAGGCGCTTGGCTCAGTGCCTAGAACATAGTAGGGGCTTAATAAATGTTGATTGATTATCTACTGTAGCGTCCCTTCCAGTTCTAGAGCTATGAGCCTAAGTGAGGGGCAACAGCGGGGGGCTCGTCCGGCAGATGGGGGGCCAAGGAGGTGCACGGATGGTCAGACGGGGAAGACTGCATTTTATCCCGGAGGGAATAGGGAGCCAGCGCAGGTTCTGGAGAGAGGAGGGGGCCTGACGACCAGGCTGCAATGCATCTGCACCCCGAGCCTGCGAGGTCCCTCCCCAAGTCGGCTCCCTTGGGATTCCGCGGCCCCCATCCTCCACTCATCTGGAGCCGTCAGTAGCCTCCCCAAAACAACGGGAGGTGCGGGGGAACACAGGGAAATTCCATGAGACATTTCCGCGGAAGACTCTGGCCCCGGGGCTTCCCCAGGCCGGGTTGGCCTAGGGAGTCCCTCCCCCAGCTCCTCCGCCGGCCCGGGAGGGCGGCCCGAGCAGAGCCCGCGCACAGCACTCGCTGCCGCTGCCCGGAGACAAAGGCGCATACGCGCCGACCCCACCGTGCGCGGGCCCCGCGGCATCGCCGCTTTAAGCCGCAGCACCAGCGGCGGTGGGGGAGAGGGGAGGAGCCCGGCTACGCGAGGACGTCACGGCACCGCCCCCAGCCCCCGCCTCCTCGCTATATAAAGCGCTCGGCGGCGCCGGCGCTCAGAAGCCTGCAATCGACGAGGACTGGTTCTTGGGGCTGGCTCGCGACGTCTGCGCTTGCGCAATGTCCCGGCCCTTCTGTCCGCGGCGCTGAGCCAGCCGGGACGGACATGCGCGGGACGGAGGTTGGCGGCCGTGCGGCGGCGGCGGCCGCCGCGGCTCCTCTGAGGTGAGGGGGGGCCTCGGGCCGAGATCGGGGCCGGAGGGCGGCGTGGGCGGCGGGGACGGCCCGGCTCCTCCGCCCCGGGAAGGAGGAGGGACGCGGGGCCTTGCGGCGGGGACTTCCCTCCAGATGTGCGGGGGGGGTCTCCATCCAGATGTGCGAGATGAAGGAGGCGCAGGGCCCCTCCCGCGCCGGGGGCCTGGGAGGAGGTGGGGGCGCGCTGGGGGGGAGCCGGCCCCGCCGAGGCTGCGGAGCCCGGTGCGCCTTCCCCGGCGGCTCCCCTGCGGTGCCATTGACCATTGTTCTGGTGCAGCCGGTGCAGCCTTGCACAGCCCTGCACCGGCACCCCCCGGCCCCGCGGCCGCCGGAGCTGGGGGAGCGACCCCTGGGGCCGAGCCGCCCGGCCCCGCTCCCTTTCCAGGCGGGGTACCCCGGGCATCCCCAGGCGGCGGAGCCAGGACCCCCCCGCGCCCCCGACTTGGCTGCTGCGGCTGCGGGTCTCCTCCGTCCGTGATTAGCGGGCCCGGGGCTGCTGCTGGGGGGTGCTGGGGGCTCTTTTGAGTCAGAACTGTTTTATTTATAGCATCAGACACTGTTAAAATGCCTTATAGCCCATAAATCCTACCTTAAAAGCTTTGGTGGGAGGCCGCTAGTAGGCATTTGGTAATTGCCTGCGCATGATTGCTCCTGATGGGATTCGAGATCAGCCCCGGGAATCTGCTCACGTTTCCTGTACTTAGGAGGCGCAGATTATTTTTATTTTTTTTTACCCTGATGGTGCATCCTATAGTCTTTTGGTGGCTTTGTTTCATTCTTTTCCGTAGAGGTTCCTAAACATTTCCCAGGCATTGTGATTCAGAAGAAATAGAGTTAGGGAGCTCTTTCTCACAAGGTGGACGATTCTTGGTGGATTGTGTATTTGCCATGTCTATATAGAAAACAATGTCTTGAGGTCCATAACCCTGTACAAATTAGGTGACTGCTAGGATCGGCGCAGTACTGGGGCTTGCTAAGTCTTTATTACTATTTCATCATTGCTTGAAAGAAACAAGTCTCTTACTTGATAACATATGAATAGATTGTTAGTCATAAACTTGAGTGTAGTCAGAAAAGAGACTGTAGCTTTAAAGGAGGTGTGTTGGTGACTTTAGGTACACCTGTAACACAGGTAGAGCAGGACTGGTTTCTAGGCAACTGTCAGGGGTGAAGAAAGGTGAGGTTAAAATTCTTTTTTTTTCCTCTCACTTCAGGAGAGCAAGTAGCTGGCTAGCTTTAAGCTTTGGTAATTCTGCCATAAGAAAGTAGTCAGCATAAGTATTTTTGTAGTCTGAAGCCCTTTATCCGACCAGACGCCTTGGTACTTTTCTTTATTGCCTTTCTGTTTACATTTCTTCGATAATGCAATTTTAGGCAGAAATTACTCTTAAGCAGGACATGCACATTGCCCTCCCTGAAGCTAGAATGTGATTTTTTTCAGCTACAACTACCAGATCTGGCAGGAGACCAAAGCCAGAGGAGCTGGCTGCATTTAACATGCTGATTCTCGTTTGGTTACCAGTATGCTACTAACCCAAGATCATTCCCAGATAATAGCAAATTTGAACACAAATAAATACAGTCTTTATCATGTGTCTTTGACATTCGTATTCAGGACCTATCATTCAGCTCAATTCATGCATGCATTTATTTTTAATTGTGTCCAAGAGGAAGGGATTGGAGGTGTTGGACCAACAAATTATATAATTTATCAGATCTTCTGGATGGTGAACTCCCTGAGGCCCAGGACTACGTCTTGATCTTTTGAGTCCTGCACAGTGCCTAGCTTAGTGCCTTCGAAAAGTAGATAATTAATATTTTTTAAATGAAATTGTCCATGAAGCAGTGAGTCTCAGAAGAGAAAGGAGGATACCTGACTGACCCCAAGACAAATACATACCCCTTTATTTGATGAGCTAGTCTTAAGAGGTTTCAGACCCTTCTTCAGTATTTGAACACCATAAGTAAAAACAACTGGCTTTGGTCAGCACTTTTTCTGGTCACGGAAGGCAAGGATTACTTGTGTGAAGTCTAATCATACCCATAGAAAACCTTTGTCTTAACAGACTTGACTTTTGTGTGAAAATGCTACAATTATTTCAGAGAAGTTAAACTGGGCTGATGCTTCCTTCCTTTCTGGTCACACTAATAGTAGCTTTAAAGGTGAAATTACAGGTGCAAATTAACATGCTTGAAATGTACTTGATTGTCTACATGCCGGCAGGTTGCTTTAGAGGGTGAACCTGAACTGAGGGGAGGAAAGGTGGTGCCAAGGGTAATTCCAGGAATTGGAATGTCATCAGCTTAGTATCTATACCAAAGAAACAACACTTCTGTTAATCCAAATCATTTGGAAGGATGCTCCATCGTCGGAATTAGTCTAACACACTTCAGCAGGGAGGTTTGGCAGGCTTTCACAAAAGCTAATGAATAACTCCCTAGATAAACACAGTCTCCTTGTGTTCTCCTGGCATTATTCACATAACATAAATATAGGCTTTTAGCAGCAGGTCAAACAGGTGACTTCACGGTCCTGAATGCAAGTTATTGGCCTCCTCAGGATGGACCTACAGTGGAAAGTATGGAGGATTAGGGTATGAATCTCACTTCTGCCTCAGTTTCCTCATCTGCTACGTTGACTCCATGGGCAGCTCTAAATCTATGACCCTATGATTACAGGGGGAAATCTAAGTTCAGGGAACATACCGGATTTCAAGAGGAAAGAGTCAAAAAAGAAGTCTTACAATTTGGGAGTAACTATGGCTCTGAAATAGTTGATGGTATGAATTAGAGTAAAAAGAGGTCAGTAAAGTTTGGGGTTGGGGTTTAGGTTGTTCTTTTGCTGTTGTGGTCAGTTTTTGTTGTCATTGTTTTTGGCCAGAGGAGCACAAAGCTGATTGCCTACATCAGCAAGTTATCCTTGGAGCATTAAAGAAGTAAAATCCATGTATAAATAGAACTTAGGAACAAACGATAGCCACAAAAAGGGTTTCATTATATCCCCTACAGAAAAGAGAAGGGAAGGAGCATTATATAGTACCAGCCGTGTGCCAGGCACTGTGCCAAGCGCTTTATAATTATGGCACATGCTGTTATTACCCCCTTTCTACAGACAAGGAAACTTGAGGCAGGTTAAGTGACATGCCCAGGATCACACAGCTAATAAGGGTATGAGACTAGATTTGAACTCAGGTCTTGTTGACTCTGGGGAAGGCAGGTGTCACAGGATAGAGCCTAGGGCCCTCCAGTATCTTTCTCAGGAAAACCCCAAATGGGGTCCCCAAGAGTCAGGCATGAATGAAATCACTGAACAACAGCCTTCTGACTCCAGGCCCAGCACTCAATTCCGTGCCCTCTCTCTGTACAGGGTTCATCACAGATCATTCCAAACCAGTATATGTCTCTGCTTTCCAAGAGCTCAGCGTCCGAAACGAACATTACTTTGTGGATTGGTCCTTAATGTTCTATGTTGCTGGGAAGGGGGGGTATTTCAGCCAGTCATCATATAACCTCCCTCTAATTCCTTTTACCATCTACAGCTAGAACTTTCTAAGGATAAATGATGACCCAGATCCTTAGAAGGTCTTTATAAATACAAGGCCTGCGTTACAGTGGAAAGAAACAGGACGGGGGAGGCAGGAAAGCTGGATTTTGTGGCTCTTCTACTACCTGGAGGGATTGTGAATGTCAAATGAAATCATGCAGCTGGCCTTGGTTTGGGCACCTTATCATTTGGATTCTGGTCTTTGGAGGTTTTACTGAAGTAAATTACAATAGGTGAAGCATATTTCTGTCTCCTTTGTAGAACTGGTGCCTCTATTAATAACTTGGTGGCGGGGGATAGGTAGTGCATGGAACAGAGGAAACCCAAATCCCTTACCATTTGTGGGTTTACACTAGGTCTCATACACTCATTCCTCTGGCACTGAAACATGGAGTGTGCCAAGGCACCTAGGAGCGGGGGGATTGCCCTGTAGTGATCTTCACATCCACAGGTCACTAAATTTTTTTGCCATTGAAAACGTGCTTAGAGGAAATTGTCAAGGACTATACAATATACACACACATACACACAAAAAAGGCTTTAGACTACGTGATGCTAAATTTAATTTAGGTCGGTGTAAACAAATGTTAGCATTTCTTTGAATTTGATGCACTTAGATGAGTAAGCCTGACCCAGTTGCTCAGCTTCTCTGAGTCTGGGTGACCCTCCCCTTTAAAATGAAGTCCAGAACAAGGCTGCGGTCTGCTTTGCTCTCCCACTGCAGCGGTTATGGGCCTTTGGTCCAATCACCGCTCTTCAATAGACTCTAATCATTGTGTTATCCTTGAGATGCAGTAGAATTGGTATCAGGAGGGGACAGTCATGTCCTTGATGGACAAAATCACAACCTATCACATGCCTTGGGGCTCTAGGGGGCTCTAATCCTTCCTTAAATTTGCCCCAGTGTGTTTCTTCCGCTCTCTGGGAGCCTTATGGCAATCAGTTCTCTCCAGATGTGGTGGGGAACAGTAGAACATGCAGGCTGTCTTATCGGTCATCCCTTGCTCTCCCTATGTGACTGGCTCATTCTTTTTTTCCCCCAGTCATTCATTTGGGGGGGGGGCAATGTATCTTATTGATTCCATTTCAGATATCTGCCTATTCTCTTTCCAGTGACCCATCATCCCTTGTAATGAGAATTTTCAAAAGAGAAAAGGAGAAAGAAACCAGCCAGCGCATCACTGATATCCTCTGATATCCTCCTACACCCACATCTGTGTAGTTTTTGCTTGCAGTGCAGTGATCAGGCCTTCCTCATGGCATGTGCACTTTGCCTTTGCCCTTTGGGGGACTCTCCTGCTTCATCAAAGTCTGTAGCATTCCCTGACCTCCTTGATAGAATGCTGGTGGCAAAAAGATGAGCCTTTGTCTCAGGGTGAAGCTTGGGATCCTTCAAAAGAATTTGGCTGAACTTAAGTCCACACTGTGGGGCCAAGTTAGAATGAAATCCTTTGGATATGTCTTGGAAGGAAACTTCAGTAGACAAGGATCCAGGGTGAGGTCTTTAATGCATTCGGCAGAACTTCAGAAGAAAATGTTTGGAGTAAGGGAGACTGGATTTGAACTCAGATTATCTGGCAGGTCTTCTATCCAGTGCACACTTAGCTGCTGCCATCCTTTCTTCTCAGTAAATGTAAAGTATCTTTCAGGTGACCTTAAGTTCCAAAGAGTGCAATCTCTGTTAGGTCTTACTAAAATTGAAGAGTCTTACAGAATTCAGGTAACAAACCCCAAACCTTTTACAAAGCTGCAGAACAGAGGAGTTCAGGACTCTACACACAGCTAAGGAATCACAGAACCTGGAATAGCAGTTGAATATTTTTGTATCAATAATCAACAAATTCAGATTAAATAATAAATTAAACCAGTGCCTTGGCAATGGGTGAGGGGGTTGGTGAGTTTGTGCAGCACATACTGGTATAATCTCTAGCATAATTCCAAAGGATTTCTTACGTTACCATCCAAGCCCCCATTTTGATTGGGTCATTCATAGTGCCCTTTTCTGCATCTGTTCATTTTATGCTGACTGACTTAAGTGGCTGCTGTGTGTGCATGCATGTGCATGCGCAAAATATTGTGCTAGACACACATAAAGCCCAGTCCCTGCCCACAAGGAGTTTACAATCTAGTGATTAAATAGGTTTTAAAAGGCCTCTCTGCTGTGACTAAAAGGAAAGCTAGTATCTCATATATTTCTGTCCTTTGTATGTCTAGATAATCTTTTGGCCAAGCCTATTGTATGTGTACAGTGATTACTGAAAGCCATATAACATAAAACTATTACTTAATGGTTTGATTAGGGTGGTCAAACCAAGAGTTTTTTTTTTTCATGAAGAAATAGCAGACATTCATATGGTACTTTGAAATTTTCAGAACTCTTTATATGTATTCTCTAAGCTTAACAATTTTGTGAGGTGTGGGCATTCCTGTTATTTATCCCCATTTTACAGATGCAGAAACAGGCTAGAGAAGTTATCTATAGACATGCTAGTTAGTGACAAATTTGAGCCCGGGTCTTCCTGACCAACACTGAATCTAGAATACCTCTCCAAACAAAATGCCTCTAAAATTCTAAGTTTAAATTTCAGAATTATCATAGAAACTATATATGTGATCTGATGGTTAACAGTGTCAGACTTGGGTTAATTCTGCTTCCAAGTTCTTGCCCTGATGTAGCCTCTTGTCCTAGGCAAGTGGTTTGGCCTTCTTTCTTTGCCTCAGTTTTTTTTTTTTCCATCTGTATACTTGGAATAACACTATATAGTAACCCTTCAAAACCTCTGAAAAGTAGCAAAAGTACAAATTATCACCATTTCAGACATTATGGGACCATCAGATGTAAAGACTTGTATATTTCAGGTGTTTGTGATTTCATCTTTCTGGGTCAGGGGTGGGGAACCTGTGGCCCTGTAGGTCCTCAACGGTATCCCTGAAGTCAAAGGGTTCCCCATCCCTGATCTGGGTGCTTCTTTCTCTGATAGATCAAGGTTCCTATAGGCCTTCCTTAGATGGCCTTCATGAGTTGCTGTGGAACCACAAGGATTTTATCGAGGCTGATCCTTGGATCATAGAAGTGCTTGTTGCCCATCACCGGTCTAGACTTAAACCTGCTAGCCAGAAGAAGGCTTCCCTGACAGATCTTCCACTCTAGGGCACGCCATCAGACGAGAAAGATTCAAATCCAGTATAATGCATTTCAAGCTGATTGCTACATAGGAGACTTCTCTAGTAATTTAGCTATTCCCATATGTCATTTCTCCAAGGCTCCCAGTAGCCTCCTATTGAAACTAGGCTTCTTAACCATTTTTGTGCCCCGGACATCTTGGGCAGTGGCTCCTAAATCCCGGAGATCCTTTTTAGAATCATGTTTTTACATGCATTGAGCAAAATACAGAGAATTTCAAAGGAAATCAATTACTTAGAAACACACTTATCAAAATACTTTTAAAAACCAAGTTTATGAACCTCAGGTTAAAAACCCTTATATTAAAAGAAAATCTCAATGGAAGCCTAAATTCAGAGCTTTTGAGTAAAGGCTGTATGCAAGTGATAGCCTTACCTTCTGTAAGCCAGGTTCTGGTTAGAACAGATGTGGTCAAAGAGCCTCCGCCAGGGTAGCGAGCAGCTCTTGAGTCCTGACTGCAGCTCACTTGCCAGTGTGACCATCCGAATGACCTAACCCTGCTGAGCCACAGTTTCTTCATCTGCAGAATGAGAAAAGTAATCGCTCTTCCTACATTACTGGATTTTTCTGAAAGAAATGTTTTGCAAGTTGTAAATTACTCTATAAATAAGAGGTATTGAATATCCTTTCTTACTTAAAAAAATAAACTTCTAAGCTCTTGGACTGTACAGACAGACCTTCAATTCAGTAACAGTTTTTAGAGGTCAAATATGAATAACAAGTACTGGTTGGACCTGGCATCTCCTAAAATTAAATAGTGGTTCAACCTTCATAAATCTCTTCGAATCAAAACCCCATGGAATTTGTCATGTCCAAAGCCACGTCAGTTCTTTTCTGTACAAGCTCCTTCCATGCTATGATACTAAGTATAATACATGATCTCGTATAGGTACTGAAGTAGTTTTGTAGATCAATGTTTAAAAAGTCTGAGGAGATCATTTTTCACTCTGAAGAAACAGAAATCAGGTTCTAAAACCAGATTGAAAAGAGGAAATTACATCACACTTTCAAATAAGGAAACACCAGGCAGAAGTGGATGAGTTGTAGGACAAAAATGTGCCCCTCCCCCTCCCAATGGCTTCTGAGATTCATTAATGAGATCAGGTGGCCAGGTGAGCAAATCTAGGTTAATGTCTTAAAGTAATGTCAGTTCTTTCTTTACTAGGGGGCTTTCTAAACACTATAAACTTAAACTAGATCTTTTTCAAGTTGGTGTGTAGTAGTAAGCTTAAATTTGCTATTTTCTAATGGTAAAATTACTTGAAAGAGATAGCTTGGTATAATGGAGAGAACATTGTATTTAGAGACAGAATAGTTGGGATTGGATCTCTGCTCTCCCACTTACTACCTCTTTGACCCTGAACAAGTCCCTTACAGGTGCCAGACCTCAGTTTCCTCCTGTGAAATGGAAGACTGATTAGATCACCGCCAGAAAATCTTATAGCTCAAGATCTGAAGTTAGGAGACTCTGGGTTTTGACTTCCCGACTCTCCGACTTTCTCTTCTGCCTTTGCTGATATAATAGTCTTGCCCCAAGAAAACACACTGTCTCACACCTCTGTCAATTGAAACTTTGTTTCTTAATTTGGAAATGACTTGATTTTTACATGATTTTCATCTCTCTCTGTTCCTTACCTGCTTCAGCTCTAAAGAGCCATCCCCCATATCAAAGACAGAGGTCAGACACTCAGAATCCGAGAGTGCATGTAATGTTCTGCACCCACAGCCCCTCGTCTCTACAAAGAGGGGAAGAAGGTACACTTTTTTCCAGGACTAACCACATTGTAGCACTTTTTCTTTTTATCTTGTCATCTCATACAATTTCCTGGCTGTCCTTGTTTCACTGTGTATCAGTTCCTGTAAGTCTTCCTAGTCTTCTCTGTATTCATCCTGTTCATTCAAATTTATTCCATCACATTCATGAACTTGAGTTTGTAGCCATGCCCCAGATGCAGACCTGGGCCTTCAAACCTGACTCCTCCCTGAAGCTTTCTCCTGCTATATCCCTGAGTGGAAGAGAGCACTTGGACCTCACCGGCACTAATTCCCTAATTTGCATTGCAGTTCGGAGTCTCCACAGCTTGCCTCTCCAGATTAGATTGTAAACTTCTTGAAATCAGGATGGTATTTTTTTCATCTTGGCTTCAATCCCCAGTGTTTAGCTACATCTTTACATATCCTAGTGGCATAATAGATGTTTGAATTGATAGAACGAAAGCCCTTTGTAAATTGTAAAGCATTCATAGTAATTCCTTTCCTATTTACTATTACTAGGAAGCAAAAGATTGGGGAAGCCCTGAAATTCATTTAGCAGGAAATGACCTTTGTTGTACCTTCTGATTTCTCTAAATAAACCGAGGATTCAGCTATGGAAATGGTAGATTTTGTTTATACTATTTAAAGTCATTGTATTTGACTCCGTCTACAAAAATAGTCCGTTTTTAGAATTTGGAAAGTCAGCTTAAAAATATAATCAGTAGGTGAGTTTCATGCATGATAGCAATCAGATTCAACACTCTCTAGAATTGTTGCCCTTTCTTACTTGATAAGCCCCCCTTTTCTGATGCTAGTCATTAATATCAACTTAAAACCAGTTTTTCCATCTAGACTTTCTCTGGGTTCTATCAGCATCTGGGGCTCCAACAGCCGTTCATCTAAACCATTGAGCCTTAGTATAGTAATTATTTTTAAAAGAGGCAAGAATGGGGAGCAAATTTTCTTTTAATTTGGCCATAATTATATGGTGCCTCCTCATGTAGGCCTTTTTGATCATGTAATGGTGGCAGAGCATGGTGTGGTAGAAGCACTTCTAGATTCAGAGTCAGTTCCCCATGGTGCCATTGGATTCCCGTGTATGACCAGGGGTGAGACCTTTGACCTCTAAGGGGCCACCATTGCCTCCAACACAGAGCCCCTTTCAACTGACTGCTTATGAAATATAATACTGAGAGAGCATTACCTTGGGACCTGCTGGATTCTTGATACCCCAATGCAGGTTCAGGGCTTCTTGGAAGCCAGAGTTTTTGTGGCCTGGGTTATTTGGACCTGGGCTTAGAATGTGCTGCCCAGCACTTCTTAATCTAATCAATTTTGTTATTTCAGAGCAGCAGAATGGCACATGTGGTTTTTTTAGGTGTTAATTTCCCTGCAGAGATTTTTTTTTTCTTAATTCCCTTTGCTTCCCAGTGAATTCTAAAGCAGAACTAAATTTGAAATGGAACCATTTAGGAACCCACTTTGGTGAATGTTATTTAAACAAACTGCCTGAGGTTGGTTCTTACTGAACTTGAGATTCACCTTTTATTGATTACAACGTTAGAATATAAGCTCTGGTGGGAGGCTGGTCACTCAACTTCATGAAGGTTTCCTGGCCTCAGGTGGTGAAGAAGCACTCACTGCTGGGAAGACCTGAGCCCTTGAGTTTGCATCCCAGCTCTCCTGCTAAGTGACCTGGAAGTCCTCTTAACCTCCCTGAGCCTTGGGTTCTGCACCTGTCAGACAAGAGCTTGGGATCAGGTGGTCCCTGAGGTCTTCTCCATCATTCTATGATCTATTTATTTAGTTCCTACTACATGCTCAGTGCCACAGAAGGATTTTTTTTTTTAATGTGAGATATGGCCCTGACCGTGGGGAGCTTCTAATCTATGATGAACACAAATTCAATTGTTTACCTCTTCACATGTGGCACATTGCCCTTTTGAATCCACAATCCAAGGCTATTTTTCATTTGAGGAGAACATGCAATTATATTGCCTTCCTCACGTCTGCCATTCAAGCAAGTAGGAAGTTCGGACAGTTTCATAACACAGCCCATTCACAATTCCCCATTGAAATTTAGAGGCAGGTCAACCTTCTATGAATACACAAAGGCACTATTGTGGTTAGGAAGGAGCTGGCTCAGTGAATACAATTCTTTTATATATAAAAAAAATTTTTTTTCCCTTCAGAAAGCTAACAAGTAGGTGATGGAAACAATGATTGAAAAATAACTTTTCCTAGAATGTGTAAATAGTTTTAAGTGTCCATTGAAATGTAAGCCTAAAATTCCAAGGCAATTTCAGACCCGGGAATAGTTACACAATCATTCTGTTGAAAGCTAAGATTTAGATGGCATTAGGAGGCTGACCCAGTAATTACGAGGAGTGCTTGTTGGCGGCCATACAGGTGGGGGTTGGGCCTCCTCAAATGGCCTGGGGCTTTTTCCTGTAATCTGAATGAGGGATCTTCAATACGGGTGCTTTCAAACTACTTAAATACCATATTCTCCTTCTATCTTGCCTTTCCATTTTTATATTACCACGGATACTTTCCCCATGGTCTTGCCAGCACTCTTAGTAGGCTTAGAAGAACCACCATTTGACTACTTGGGACCAGAGTGCTGACAGCTGGTCCGAGGGGAGAGAAAGGGAGATGCAAACTGGTGACTTCTCCCCCTGGCTTTCTCCAGCCTTATTTGACTCAAGAAATAGCACATGGAGAGAAAACACATTTGCTCGGAATCCACAAGCCAGCATTAATACACATACCTAGCCCAGCCGAATTCCGGGGTAATTTTGCTTTAATAAACAAAGTGACATTTGTTGGGCCCTGAAATGGGGGAGGAAATACATGCCTTGTTCTGAAATAAGTTTCAAACATGCCACTCAGATCATAACCTTGCATAGCGATGAGCTCACACAAATTTGGCTTTGGAAGAGGAACGTCGATGCTTCGTTGTGGTCTTGTGTTTAAATGGAGCGAGACACTCTTCCGCTAGCTCACCATTGATTTCTGTTGAGCTATTCTGGTCTGTGACCCATAGAATACCAACGTACGTGCCGTCCTTCAGACATGAAATAAAGATGTGAGAGTATTTTTAAGGCCTTTAGGTGAAATAATTACACGTTAGGTGCTCAGTAAAGTTTGTGCTCCGTAATAAGATGGATTTATGCTTCTTACTGAAAGGATAAATCCACCTTCCAGGTAATTGGGGAACTTTGAGCAAATGATTTGGGGAATGGGGAGCCATGGGAGGATAGGGCAAATTTGAAAGGGCAGAGTGGGACTCCATAGTTAGTAAGGGGGCAGCCTTAAGTTCGGAAACCCCTGGATTAGACAAAGTTTACTTACACCCTATGTAACTCATGCCTTAGAGCTAGGCAAGGCCTGAATTATCCAGCATTCCACCAAGGAGAATGCGAAGAATGTACTTTTACATCTGTGTGGTTTTTCTAAAGTGGGGGAGGGGAGCAAGGAGTAAGTCACTGAATAGTATAGCTCTTCTGAAGCCTGCAAACTTGCAGAACTTGATTTTCATAGGATCCTGGAAATGAGACACTCTACAGAAATAACCACTGGTATCTTAGGAAAGGGGCAGCTGGGTGACACAGTGAATACAGCACCAGACCTGGAGTCAGGAAGCCCTCTCTTCCTGAGTTCAAATCCAGTCTCAGACACTTACTTTGTTGTGTCATCTTGGACAAGTCAGTTTATCCTGCTTGCCTTGGTTTCCTCATCTGTAAAATGAGCTGGATAAAGAAATGGCAAGCCATTCTAGTAAGTATCTTTGCAAAGAAAACTCCAAATGGAGTCACAAAGAGTCAGACATAACTTAACAGCAACAGTCTTAAGTAAGGAAATACCTGGATAGTTTACATCTTTCTGTCCCATGGCCCAAACAAATACTGAATCAAAACAAATGCTCCCATATAGGTCATCCTGGTGCTGTACCTTAGAATCGGTCTTATGTGTGTAATTTAAACATCAGGATTTAGTGATAGATCTGTGCCTGAGGAGCCTCAGAGGCTGGGGAGTCCAGTGCCACAGTAGGGGAGGTGGAGGCCCATGGAGGTTGCAGGACTTGCACAGTCACACAGTTACAAGAGTCTGGGCATTTGGATAAAGGTCCTACTGACCAGTGCTCCTTTTGATGATGTGGAGGTGAAAGACCTTTTCTAGATGGGCTTTCCTTGAAGGGGAGGAGGAGAAGGGTGGGAAGGACTTTCCACTCCTTCAGGCATAGGGGGGTTGATCTACCAGAAGGTTAGACAGAAGCTCTCCGTGAGGGTGATTGCCATGCCACCATCTGCCCATCCGCCCTTGCAGGCAGGTCTGCTTGTGCTGGCACTAGCTCCTTTCCCTTGTTCCTCTCCCCCTCTGCTGAAATATTTCAAGCCTTGGCCTGGGGTCTCCCAGCATGGGCTTTACCACACTCCAGTAACTTTGGTTGTTATATCAGTCCTGGGGAATACTTCTTGTTTGGGATTTCTTGGGCATTTAGCTAACCACCTTGTCCCTGAATGAGTATATGTTTTCCCCTGAAAGATTCAGCACTCTATCACTGGGATTTCCTTCCTTTGCACTCCTTTCCTCACTTCTCTTTTCTCCCCAAGGGAATGAAAGCTGCTGGCTAACTGAAGATCCCTGAGCTGCTAAAGCGCGTAGGCATCGAGAGCAAGGCACAATGTCATCAGCAGGAGTCGCTGCTCAGGAAATCAGAGTTCCATTGAAGACTGGATTTCTGCGTAATGGCCAAGCCATGGGAAGCCTGAAGACTTGCTGGGGAAGCCGCAAAGGGTTTGAGAAGTAAGTCAGTGGGGAGAGAGCCTCCTCCTAATGGGCCTGCTTGATCCCAGCTCGACCTTGGCATGAGTGCTCCGATTGCCTTTTTGTGACTAATTGAGATGTGCTTTTCTTTTTCAGCAACTTTTTAAATATTGACCCAATAACTATGGCCTACAACCTGAATTCCACCACCCAGCAGCACCTGACAACCTTTGGTATGTATTTCTCATGAAAGTTTCAGTCAAGTGGAATTAAGCATTTGAGGTGAAGCTTGGGGTTAGGAGTGTTTTGTCCTATGGCATCATGTAGAAAAAATGAACAACAGTCTGAAACATTTGAAACAATTGCCTGACCTCTAGTGGCAACAGCTGGGTGGAAACAGATGGCTTTTTTCTTTTTCTTTGCTTTTCTTTTTTTTTTTTTTTATTAAGAAATGAGAAACATTTACTAGATACTCACTATGTATCAAATATTGTACTGAGTACCAGGGGGAAAGAAGTAAAGACCTTGATCTCCAGAAATTCACATTGCATTTAAGGGGACCCAACACCTTTAGCAGGCCTCACAGACATAGCTTTTTAATCGCTGCAGCCACTGATTTTATTAACCTGAGTCCAAAGCATGGTCGGCTAGAGTCAGGAGTTCAGTTCTGATCCCAGCGATGAGGTTGACTTATCTGGAGTCTCCCCATCTTTCCCATGGGGAATGTGCTGGCCCACACCATGGCTATGGTTGGAGACAGATTAGTCTCTTCTGATAGGAAGAGTCGAGTATAGAGTGCACTGAATGAACATCCCAGTCTGCAGATTTTGTCAAGAGCCGCTTATCAGGCTGGACCCAGGAATTCCCTGTTGCAGCTCTTAGGATGGATCGGCCAAGTCCTCTCCTTATCTCCCTCATGCCCTGTGTGCCTTATGCTGTCACCCTCCTGAAATGGTGAGGCTTGGTGCTGTGCGGCGTCCACATAAATCATATGCTGCTCGTCTTCTGTGAATTGTGCACACGTCACACCATTTGCCTGAGATGTGTGGGTGTGCACTGTGCTCATGTCCAAGAGGAGATAGAGAAGATAATTTGTTCTTTGAACCAGTTCATGCACATGAACAGTCTTCTGTTCTGTAATTACCCCCATCATTGACTGAGTGTTCTCAGGGTTACACCAGGAAAGTATTTCACTAATAGAGGTGTTTGGTTAGGCAGAGAGCTGCCCAAGGTGTAGATAGCTGAGGCTGCAGCACACACAGTGGGAAAACGAGATCTTGTATTAACATCTCCTGTTTATTCTAGGGCACATTTCAAAACCTGTCCCAGTGAATGGCCATTGCTTTGCTGAAAACTGTTTCCGGGCTCCATCTCAGATGAAGTCTGCCTTGCCACCTCTCATTCTGTCCCCCAGTGAACACTTTGGAAAGAATGAAGAAGACCATGTTATTTGTGGTGTTAAGAAACTCTCTGTGAATGCGGTCTGCACTGCTTCTAGGAGTCCCCCTCTCACACCCGTAAAAAATGGGCCTTCTCTGTTTTCCTCAGTGACTTCTGGTGAGCGGGGTTCTAGACCCCTACCCCCCCTGCCTATCTCGGAGGACTTTTCTCCAGATGACACAGACTGTGAGGTGGAATTTATAACGAGTTCAGACACAGACTTCCTCTTAGAAGACTGTTCACTTTCTGTCTTTAAATACGGGGTTCCAGGCAGACGGAGCTTCCGTGGGTGCGGGCAGATCAATTATGCATATTTTGATGCCCCAGCTACAGAAGATGGCAGGCCAACATCTGACCAAAACGAAAATGTACAAAACTCAACTCCTGTTCTTCAGCAGTCCCACCGGAAATTACGGCGATCTCATTCAGGACCAGCTGGATCCTTTAACAAGCCAGCCTCGAGGCTGTCCAGTCACTTACATCGAGCTTCTCCTAACTCAGATGAAGATAAACCAGAAGTCCCCCCTAGGGTTCCCATACCTCCCAGGCCAGTGAAGCCAGACTACAGAAGGTGGTCAGCGGAAGTTACTTCCAGCACATATAGTGATGAAGACAGGCCTCCCAAAGTGCCTCCAAGAGAACCTTTATCACGGAGTAACTCCCGAACGCCAAGTCCTAAAAGCCTTCCGTCTTACCTCAATGGGGTCATGCCCCCTACTCAGAGCTTTGCTCCTGATCCCAAATATGTCAGCAGCAAAGCGTTGCAAAGACAGAACAGTGAAGGATCTGCTAGCAAAGGTCCTTGCATTCTGCCCATCATTGAAAATGGAAAGAAGGTGAGTTCAACACATTATTACCTACTACCTGAGAGACCACCGTATTTGGACAAATATGAGAAATTCTTTAGGGAAA
This sequence comes from Potorous gilbertii, assembly GCA_028658325.1. Lineage (NCBI taxonomy): Eukaryota > Metazoa > Chordata > Mammalia > Diprotodontia > Potoroidae > Potorous > Potorous gilbertii. Next base: position 34,664,131 of record CM053771.1, on the reverse strand, counting down.
CAGAAGAAAACAGTGCTGCAGGTGCCCCCATTCAGCCGCCGTCCAGTGACTGCCGGACAGCTACAGTGACTGAAAAGTTGGACTCCAAAGCTAAAGTGGACCTTGAGGGCCAGGGGAAACGCAAGCATTTATCCTATGTGGTTTCTCCCTAAACTCTGGGAATATCATTCAGCAACGCACAGAGTGAGCCAAACGAGCTCTCTGTGGCATCCTTCGTTCCTGTGAGGTCTGCCGAAGGCCTTGTGGCAAAGTAAACAGCTGAAGTCTCTCTGTCTTGAAGAGAAAGTGGTAAATCAACTGTAAGGTGTTGTTATGAGTATCCCATAATTTTCTTTTGGAGAGAAGTCTTTCTATTCAAGTCTATATAATTTAAAGATGTGATGTTGGGGGGAGGGGAAACATATCTATATATATATATATCTATATATATATATCTATATATCTATATAGGAACTTGTGGTATAACCATAGTTACAGGTTAACCAGTTAGTTACTATCTTAGAGTAATATATATATATATTCAGAGAAATAAAAAAAATTCAAGCTGGAGAAATGAGACTGTGCTGCCAGACTGAAAACTAAGCAAGTGAAAAGACAGTATTGTTTCATTCAGAACCACATAAGGTTCTGTTTTAGTGGGATTGGGGGCTTTGACATTTGATTTCTTTTTTCGTTTCACTTTTCCACAAAACCTGGGCCTACATTAGCAAGGAGCATGTCCTAGCCTATTTAAAAACTCATCACAGAGTCTGATGGGCTTCTAAAAGTTCATTTGAGAAACATGTGACTACCTTGACATATCTCACACTTGGAAAAAATGAAAATAAAGCAGAATGAGTAGGTAACAGTTATGTAGAATGAGAATTTTTTCTTCATGGTGCCTCCTAAGTTCTTTTTACCCACTAAGACAGCACATTACAAAAAATAAAAATGCCAATTTCTCTTCCCCAAGGCAGAAGGATGAATTAGCCTCTCCCCACTGGAAAGGCACCAAGGTGTTCACACTGTCAATTAATAGTCAATAATGAAACAGTGACTAAGATAGGAAATCTCGTCTCATTTATGGGTGGGTGGGTTTTTGTTTTTTGTTTTTGTTTTTCTAAACTTCAGACTGTATTAATAACCGGAAATACAACACAAGCTGGCCTTGTGTTGCTGGTTTCTATTCAGTATTTTCTGGAGGTGGTTTTGCTTTTTTCAGTGAAACACTTCCACTGACCAACAGCACAGATCGTCTTAACACAAGAGGTCACTTCGTCCTCTTTTCCACCCTTGACAATAAAACCCTGAGCAAAAGATCCAATTCACTGCTTCGAAGTCTGCCCCCATTGCTTGTGTTCACCTTTCTCTCATGCTTGCAGTGTATTTATCCTCTCTGGAAAAGCACAGAAGGAAAGGTGCTCACAATGTTCTCCTAAGAGTAAATACAAGCTGTTTACAGTTTAAACTGCTGAATGATATTTGAGCTATTTAAAGCTTATTATATTTTAGTACAGACTAAATGAAGGTGAAAACGCGATAGAAAATGCACTGATTTCTGCATCATGTGTACAGTATTGGACAAAGGATTTTATTCATTTTGTTGCATTATTTTGAATAATATGTCTTTTCATTTTAATAAAGTTATAATACTTATTTATGACACCATTTGTCATGTTTCTTGCTTCCGGATTATCTGAATTTTCTTTTGTAAATTTTGATCCGTTTTTACATCCACAGGGTGATTCTTGGAATGTATTCCCTTCTCAAAGAGCTAGTAAGGGGAAAGGAACCTTAGAAACTACCAGGGGAGCTAGTCTGAATATTGGATTCACCTTTAATAGTTAACCTTGTGTTGTCAGTAGATACAACTAACTTGAAGTGGTTCCAGTGTCTCTGTCTTAAGCTGTTAACACTCCGTGAATGTTCTAGGAAGATTTTGTCTAGAGCTTAACTCCCAGCAAGGGTCTAAATTTAGCTCCAGGGAAATGGATTACTGTGGATCCTTGGGAGATAAGGTTTGCCCTTACAAGGCGGGCTCAGTGAAGGCTGATTAGGTCTAAAAACTTTGAAAAGAACTTGGAAGTAATTCTGGTCTTAAGGGGTCTGTTACCTGTTACCCAGAATCACCTGGTACATTGTAATATAGTTTTACCTCCTTCTGCAGTCATAGTCCACTTCTCTTATCAGTGAAATCTTGCTACTCTCAGCACTTTTCTGATTTCACTGAATTATACTTTTTAAGTATAACATAGAAACTTTCTCCTTATCTTCAGTTTTCCAGAGGTTCTTTGACCTGCATCTTTTAAATCCATCCATCTTTCTCCTTTGAACCTTCTAAATTTTTCTTTGTACCTTGTCATAGACAACTATCCATCTGCCTCCTTATTCCCTACTTTCTTTCTCATGCATTTTTTCTTGTTTCTTCTTAAACTTGTAGCCTTCCCCTAATAAATTGCTGGCCTGTCTTTATGGTTCCTTAGAATTAGTTTCAAGGACAGCCTTTCTGGGTTAATCAAATGCCTTTTTGCCCTCTTGACCAACTCCATGCTATGTAGGGGGGCTATCCTTTTTTTTTGCCTTTTAATATTCATTTTTGTTAATAAATATTTTTGACATTGAGGTTTGACTATCCAGCAGTAGTGGGGCTATCTTGAGGACTAGTAGGCAGTCTAATCGGGAAACTTGAGTAGTTTATTCCTAGGTATCCCATTAATGATCTCAGGTGAGTCACTAATAATCTCAGGTAAATCCTCAAGCCTGGTTCCTTTTCAGCAAAATTGGGGTAATACCCACGTGCCTTTACCAGACCAAAAAAAAGTAACATGAAAGGGTGCTATGAAAAGTATACTGGGTTATACGTATTTAAGGGAATTATCACCAACTACAGTTACAGATGCTTTCGTACCCAACTTTTAAAATGACCTAAATTGGGTAACATTTTAAAGTTAAGATCCATTTATATTCTACAGTAAAACAATATGTGTTGTCCATTGTATTAGAATGTTAAGATTTATATAGTTAATTTTGGTGGGGATTTTGTAGCTCAAGTCTAGATGTTAATGTTAATCATTTGCTGATTTCCATGTCCATGACTACATGATCAAATTCTGTCTCAAAGCAAGTCCTAGCTAAAGTACTATGTATTACTATATATTAGAAAAATACTATATATTAGAAAACTAAGTTCCTAGTTATGAGAAGAAAGAGCTTGTTATCTTGGTTGTTTTAAGTACTCAGTCCCCATTTTAAGTTCAAGGTTCTGAATGAAAAGCAATTAGTAGTTTACTTTAAAGCATACAAATTCTATGGACCCAAAAAGAAGCTGGACATAGGGACTGGTTTCAATGCAAAATATTTTTTTAATCCTAATTTGGATTTTAAAATTTTATCAGAATAGTTTATTATTTTTTAGTTGCAAAATCCATGAACTATCATTGGGAACCCAGACAAGTGACTGACCCAGGCTCATGTGAGAAATAGGAATCCCAGAAAACTGGGCTTTGAACCCAGGCCTGATTTCAAAGAATCCTTTTTCTCCTGGGCTCCAGTTTTGCTACTGGCACCATGCATTCTCTTTCTTTCTTAAAAACTCTATTGTAGCTTTTATTTGGATGCTAATATTTCTAAGATGTTGGTCACCAGTATTGACAAATGGTGGAAACTGATTGGTAATGGGTAAGCATAAAGTGGAATTAACAGGTGTTGATTCTATCTGCCCAGACTAAACGTCAACTGGAGAAGAAGAAAAAAATTATGTGTATATGTTAGCATTATCAATCAATCAGTTAACTTTTATGAAGTGCCAAGTATATATTAAGTGCTGGAGATACAGAAAGAGACAAAAGACTTACATCTAGTGGACGAAGACAATATGGAAATAATTAAGCTTCGTGGATTAACCAGACAGTGTTCTTTTAAGTTTTTGACATCTCCCCCCAGCCCCCATCACCCCAGGCTTCATGTCTCTGGGAAATGAGTCATGTGGAGAATGCGAACCAAAAGGCAAAGGGTAGATTGACAACCAGCCCCAAAACAGAGCATCATGTTTATAGGGGTGCTTGTCCTGATGTGGGCCCCGTGCCTTTCTCTTGGCAGTTTCCCCACAGGAAACTTGGCTGAGATGTTTTGCCCCCTCTGGTCTAGGAGTGTTTTTCCAAACACAACCATAAAATTTTCAAAGGGGTCTGTTTTGAGTGTGTGTGGGTGGGCAGGGCGAGGAAGAGTGGGCAACCCGTTTTTAAAAATGTGTTTGTACTTGGATAGTTCAAAGCTCTTTTCAGTTCCTAACTACTTTTGGGCAAAGTGAAATAACATGACTTGGGCATGTTGGATAAAATTTGGTTGTTAAAATAAAAGAGTGGGAGCTAGCATGCCCATTTTTTTTTAAATCAGGCTTTGCTCTAATCTGTCAAACTGGCTGTTTGTGAGCCACCAACATTCTGGTACAGAACAACCCACTGAAGCAAGCACCCACCTTCTTTCACCTTGTCTGTGCAAAGAACATTCATAACATGGCGAATGCCTGCTAAGAAACCCCTGCTAGTACAGAGGCTGAGTGACTGCCACCAGTTTCCACATGGAAGTAGGAGGGCTTTTCAAGTAAATTAGTGAGTTCTGAAGGCATGCCACAAAGTGCCAGATCCTGGTGTCGAGAAGACCTGAGTTCAAATTCAGCCTCATGTACTTATTAGCTATGTGACCCTGGGCAAGTCATTTTATCTCTTAAAAGGAGGAGAATAATGCTCCCTATCTTCCGGGTTTGCTGTGAGGTTCAAATGAAATAATTATAAATCATTTAGCACATAGTGCCTGGCACATAGTAGATGCTGTATAAATATCAGATTACTTATTATCTGTAAAATGAAGATCATATTACCTATGCCGTGGGGTTGTATTAGCACATAGTACCTGGCACATAGTAGGTGCTGTATAAATATCAAGTTACTTATTATCTGTAAACTGAAGATCATACTACCTATGCCGTGGGGTTGTATTAGCATGCAGTGCTTGGCACATAGTAGGTGCTGTATAAATATCAGATTACTTATTACCTGTAAAATGAAGATCATACTACTTATGCCGTGGGGTTGTATTAGCATACAGTGCCTGGGACATAGTAGGTACTGTATAAAGTTAGCTTATTACTCTCATAGCCCTTCCCCGTCTAGATACCTTACCCGGGACCCCCGGCAAGTAAACCTAGCCAGGAGAACAAATTTTGGAAAGCATGGCTGCTAACAGGAAAACCTAGTTCTTGTCTATTAAGTTGGTTTCTTCTGAGGATTCTCTCCTACTTCCTCCAGTGAAAAGTTAGATGGATGCTATCTAGATTATCTAACGATGAACTATCCAACAATTGAAGTCAATTCACTTAATTCTAGACCATTATTTACAGGGATATCATCCACTTTCAAAAATTAAGATCTTGGAGCCCCGACATGTACATCAGTTACTGCATATACTTAGGGAACATCAGTGGGATAGGAAGGCATCTTCATCACACGCAGCCTACAGGTCTTTGGTTTGCCTTCCTTTGACTATGGACAAGTGGGTTCTTCTGGAAGTCCACATTGTCTCTAGAAAACACAGAACTCTTCCTTCCTCCGGGTATGCACAAGGAAGGTGCATTGTGTATGTTTTGAATTCCTGACTGTAAATGTTCTTGGGAGAACTGGTGTTCTTGTACATGCTGTCTCTGATTGGTAATTGATAAAAAGAGTTCCAGGCAGACCAGATGCTAACCTGAAAGCACCTCCCATGGGTTAATGCCATCCAGTAGGCTCCAGGAGCAGCTTTGCAAGCTTCAGAGGGAACTGGGCTCAGTCACGGCACCTCCGTCAGACACATGATAAGACTTGTCAGTGTGCCACGTCATCCTCACACAAGGGCCTCTAATTACACGTCTGTATGTTTAGAAGAACTCGGGTGGCATGGGCTCACATGGTCCAAGAACTGTAGATTGGCTCAGTTCTCATTACAGATGCAAAGTTACCCCCAGGGGAATAAACAACTCCTAAGTCAAGTGAATCATTTTTATACAAATTATTTCAAGTTCCAAGAAAAGCATGACTCTTTATAACAGATCTATATTAAAAAAAAAAACCCAAAAACTTTTTTTCCCAAGGTTCCACAATGGATTTTATGAAGTACCAGAAATAACTGCAAGGGTGGAGACAGGCAAGTTGACAAGCATTTATTTAACACCAACTATGTGCTAAGCACTGGGGAGATGTATGTCTGGAATTCTTTTTTTAAAGTCAGGTTTATTTTGCATTTTCTTTTTTGTTATTGTTTAGGTTTTTTTCCAGTCATTTCTGACTCTCCATGTTTGGGGTTTTTTGGCAAAGATACTGGGGTGCTTTGCCATTTTCTTCTCTGGTTCATTTTATAGATGAGGAAACTGAGGCAGCCAGGGTTAAGGGACTTCACCAGGGTCACACAGCTAGTAAGTGTCTGAAGCTAGATTTTAACTTAGATCTCCTGACTCTAGCCTTGGTGCTGCCCTGCAATGTGAGGCAGCCTAATTTTGATTTGATAAGTGATGTGACTTATGGGACACAACCTATTCCTACTTACATTTCAAGTTATTAATATTTTCTTAATGAAGTGCTCCGTTTTTTTCCTCCTCTAAGTCTTTTCTAGACTGGGAAGCTAGCATGGTGTAAGTTAGAGAGGGATGGCTTTGGAGCCAAGAAGACCTGCCTCTAACACAAGACTGACTCTGTGACTTTAAGCCAGTCACTTACTTTAGCTGTCTGACAAACTCACAAAGAC
>CM053771.1:34632573-34656875 GCA_028658325.1 Potorous gilbertii | reverse complement strand
ATCTCACCTTTCTCAAGAAGCTTTCCCAATACTTCTTAATTCTACTACTCCCCCCCCCCTCCATTAATTACTTTCTATTTATCCTGTATCTTGTATGGCTGTGTATCCTGTGGTTTGTTTGTATACATTTGTTTGCATGTGGCCTCCCCCGTTAGACTGTAAGGTCTTTGAAGACAGGGACTGATTTTTGCCTCTTTGTATCCCCAGTGCTTAGCAGGTACCTGATAGGTGTTAACTGCAATAACCCTTGGGAAGTACGCACTTTTGTGATCCTCATTTTGCAGATGAGGAGAGGCATACAGAGGTTAAATGACTTGCCTGGAATCAAAGAGCTAGTCAGTGTCTGAGGCTGCATTTGAACTCTTTTGCATTTGAACGTCTTCCTGACGCCAAACTAGCTGCCGCACTGTTAGGTAAGCAACCAGGGCTGATTCCACACCATGGGGAAAATACTTAAACTGGGCATGTTGAGCCTGGAGAAAAAGCCTCAGGGTGGAGAAGAGATGTGTTTGATGCCTCCAAGTATTTAAAAGGCTGTCATATAGAAGAGCTAAGTTTGTTCTGCATGGCCCCAGATTATAGAACCCAGTTTCAAGTTGCAAAATGGTGAATCTATGTTAGAAGCAAGGAAGTATTTCTTAACTATCAGAACTACCTTGACTTGGAATGGCTTGTCTTAGGAGGGGCTAGATCCCCTTCCCCCAGAGCTCCCCTGGGGTCTTTTAGTGACCAGTTTTATTTACATATGGTCTCCACTAGAATAGAAAACTCCTTGGATGAAAGCTCTATTGGAGGCTCTTCTCTCTCTCTCTCTCTCATCAATAGATTTTATTTAGCACAATGCCTACAGGGCACTTTAAAGTCTGTTGAAGGATCAATTCAGGCAAGGCTGGATTAACCAGTGGTTGAATATGTAGTGGAAGAAATTCTGAGACCGCCTGAAAGTCATATACTGTGAGAGTGCACACCGCTGTGTTGTAGGTACTCTGAGAGTGGGGTAGGAAAGGGGAGAGGAAGGCAGAGAAAGAGAAAGGGGAGAGGGGGAGGGAGGGACAGAGAGAAAGAGAGAGAGAGAGAGAGAGAGAGAGAGAGAGAAGAAGAAGAAGAAGAAGAAGAAGAAGAAGAAGAAGAAGAAGAAGAAGAAGAAGAAGAAGAAGAAGAAGAAGAAGAAGAAGAAGAAGAAGGAGAAGAAGGAGAAGAAGGAGGAGAAGAAGGAGGAGGAGAAATTAAGGAGAGAGGGAAAAAAGGGAGGGAGAGGGAAGTTGGAGTTAGATTCTGGAATGGGGATAATGTGATTAAACTCCTTCCACATTCCTTTTGTAAGGAAACTTCTCCCCTCCAGAAATTCTATGCAATGTTATTCTGTTTCTGAAAGAGGAAACCTAACAGAAATACTCAAATGCCCTTTTTAAGTGTGTTTTTATCTGGCTTAAGGGTTGTTTGGGTTGTTTTTTTTAACCCAACTCTGCAGACTTGAATGAAGTCCCTTAATCCGATATATCACTGTAGTTTCTGGTAATTCTGTCTGTACTCCTCCAGGTTTGTGTTTGGGGCTGCTCCCTCCCTTATTTATTTTTTTGCTCTTAGTAGATCCTCCTTTTCCCATTTGGAACCAACATGCAGTAAACCGTTCAAGTTTGAGGCTCCTCATCCCCACGTCCACCCCCGAATCCTGCATTTATCCTACTACTCCGTCACTATCACCAGATAAGACAGTCCAAATTCTTTTCTTCTAAATTCTCTATTTTCAGACAGGTTTCAGGATTATAATCCCACCTTCCTATCCTAAAGTTCTTCCTTTTAATTCAAGGGTATGTCAAACTATCAGGTTTTCCTTTTTCATTTAAACTCTGAAATAAAACTTTGGGAGAACCAGAACCAAGAGTGATGCACAGGCAATTTGACAAATCCAGCAAATTTTAATTAGCAGGAAGACTTGAAGGAGCTGCATACGCTTCTAATGGTGGAGAATTTCAGAATACAGATCTTTTGTAAGCAGTTACCAGGGTTCTAGACTGGTAGAAGTATGGCAGGTGGCAGGGTGATAAAGGTCACAGCCAAGTTGCCACTAATGGCCCTCCTCTGACTTACCTCCTATTTCTCCAGAAATGGCTGTGGGGCAAAAGGCAGCCACCTGCTACCATGTGATGTTTGATCCAGGTGAGTAGGTCACTCATCTATCCACATGACTGGATAGATCAGTGTCATAGCTGCTATCCTGGGAGACAGGAGATTCGATTGTCTTCCCATATGATCCACCTGTGGGCTTCTATGAGCTGAAATTTCTTTATTTCTAAAAAATAGAGGACAGTTATTATCCAGGCCAGAAGTCATGCCCTGGAGATTTTAACCCCTTCAGCTCCAGAAATTCCACCTTGGATCCCCACTGTGCAAACTAATGACTGCCTCACCGAGTCCAGACGCCAGCCATGCCAACTTCTCAATAGTCCTACAGATTTTCTTACCTTTTCCCTACTTCTCAGTCCCCTACCTCTCATTCATTCAGTTTTGGAACTATGTTCAAATCAACTCAGCTATTATTTCTGAAAGCGGTGTGTCAATCTGCTTCCCTAGGACCTCCGTTCACCATTCTGTTAACTTCTAGGGAAAAGTGCCTGACCCTGGTTGCTACTCCCCATGATGCGCCGACCTCCCCTTGAGGTCAAGGGCTATCTGTGCTTTTGAACCTATATCCCTAGAGTTTAGCATGGTGCCTGGCCCATAGTTAAGTATTTAAAAATGCTTAAAAAAAAACCCCCCAAAACTTCATTTAAGTGCATGCTATCACGATCGATGGGATCTGGCAAAGTTATCTAGGGAAAAAATTGCTCCTAGTTTACAAGGCATTGTTATGTTCTATACTGTGAGAATATAAATGGATCGCTTCCCCAACAAGGCAATCCCACACCTCCTTGCTCATTCTCTATCCTACTTACCATAATGGATGTGGCAAACTTTCTCTCCTCTTCTCAAGCTATCTCCTTCTCCCACCCTCTCAGATGGGAACTGGCCCTCACCCCATACTTTGCTGAAAAGATTAAAAACCATTATCAGAGAGATTCCTTCCCTCCCATACCCCTCCTGGACATAATCCCCCTTGACTTCATGCTTTCACAGTAAAGTAGACCTTTTACTTGATAAGGTCAGTCCCTCTATATGCACCCTTGACCCCATTAGCTCCCTTCCTCAGAAGTTTGTCCACACTACCATCTCTAGTCTCTTCAGTCTTCAATATTTCCTACTTTCTCCTTCTCTGCTGCTTATAAACATATCAGGCTTTTCTCCATCCTTTAAAACTCTTCCAGATACTGCCATGCCCTCCAGCTGTCTCCCCATATCACATCTGTTTTCAGGTAAACACTTTGAAAAAAACCCATCTGTATTCAAGTGCCTCCACTTCTGTTCTAGAATCTCTTCAATCTGACTTTCAGTCTCATCACTCAACTGACAATGTAGTCTCCGAAGTTACCCCTTATCTCCTAATTGCCGAATCTAATGACCCTGGGAACGTCCATCATTGGGGAATGGCTAAACAAGTTTTGGTATGTGAATATGATGGAATACTATTGTACTGGAAGAAAACAATTGATGGGAATGGTTTCTGAAAATCTTGGGAAGACTTGTATGAACTAATACAGAAAGAAGGGAGAACAGTTTATATAATAACATTGTAAAGACAATTAATTTGAAAAGACTTAGGATCTCTGGTCATCAACCCAACAACAATTCCAAAGGACTTGTGAAATATGCAGGCTATCTGCTGTTAGAGAGCTGGTGGACTCAAGAATGCCTATTTTATTTTCTCGTCTTTCTTTGTTTGGATATGATTAATATCCCTCACTCAAAAATAAAGTCAAGTGCAAGTCATGTCATCCTGTCTCTGATGGCATGGTTTTCTTTGGTAACGAAGGATGAACACACACACACACACACACACACACACACACACACACACACAGAGAGTTAATATGGAAAATGGTTTTGCATGACCATACATTATTTGCATTGGATTTGGTTTTTTTACCTTCTTAAAGAGTGGGGGAGGGAGAGGATGAGAATACCTTCCTACTCCTGTTTAATTTTTCTAGCTTTTCCTAGCTGTTACAAGTTTAGATTCTGTTCCTCTCAATAATGAGAATTCAGGCACTGTTAACCCTAAATGGTGTTCAAGTTGAGACAGGGAAATCAATGAGGAAGTTAAAGTTATAGCAATAGTACAACTAAGAGATTAAAACCTGAACTGAGATAAGGGCTGTGTGAGTGGAGAAAAGGGGCCAGATATAAGGGAGGTTGTAGAAAAATGAGAAATGACAAGGTTTGGCAACTGGAGATGTGGGATGAGGGAGAGAGAGAGATACTGTAAAGAAAAACTGAGTTTTTAATCACACATTTTACAAAGAAAAAGGAGTCCGCCTCCCCCCCCCCCCCGCCCCGCCCTACTCTAGAGTCTAACATCAGAGGAGATTATAAACATGCTCTCTCTGCTTGTATAGAACCTGGAACAACTTGATACTGCAGGGAGTGATGATGGTGAATCAATAATTAGCAGCCCTTCTGAATGAATATTGAATTACCCCATGTCAAAAGAGCCTCCCAGGGTCATTATATTTGCAGGCATTGGCCAGCCCATGCAAAGAGCACATGACTCCCCAAAGTATCTATTCCTTGGAGATTCTCATCATTAGTTCTAAGATTACCTAAAAGAACTAGGAGAGGATGCCAATGGGTAGTGATTGGCTTTCGGATGCCACTTTAATGATTCATATTAGGCTGATAGTATAAATGCCCTACTTAGGTCTTATCTGGGATATTGTGGCCAGTCCTCAGTGCAAATTTTAGGGAACACCCTGAGAAGATCCAGAGAAAAGTGATCAGCATGTTGAGGGGGCTTGGGACGTTTAGCCAGATTAGATGGGATGGAAGCATGGAGTGTGGCAGGAATACCATTGCTGTCTCTGAGTATTGCCCAGAATCATAAAAGTCTCAGGTTTGGAAAGGACCTCTGAAGTCATCAAATACGACCTGTACCTAAGCAAGCATCCTCACTACAATCCTCCTGACAAATCTGCAGATGAGAATTTGAAGGGTTACTATATGGAAGCAGGATTCGATTCATTTTATTTGCCCCCAAGGACAACGGACCAGTTTTAGAGTCAGAACCCCAGTAAATAGAAGGAAAACCTTCCCAACAATCAGAGCTGTCCCCAAAGTGGAATGGGCTGCTCCAGGAAATTGGGGATTCCCTTTCATTCTATATGTAGGAACTACATTACATTAACCATTGAAATATGTATCTGTGTTATGTGTGTGTGTATATACGTATATACATATACATACATACATATATAAGCTAAAACATATTTTTGGTGAGATTGGGCAATTTATTCTAATCACATTTACTAGAACTCTTTAATGTCATAAAAAAAATGTAATATCGTTATACCTTAAACTGACAAATAGAACTACAAAGTCAAAGCTTGTAAGGTTTTGGTGAACCCTTTATCTATCAGGATCAACCCCAACCCATCTGTGACTTCTCAGGGATCACTTTTGTCTGTGTCCTAAGGAGCCTGTGTTCCAGGTCCCTTGTCATGGTGTTTGTGTGCTCTGCTGATCAGTCCTGAAGATGGGCTATCTCTCACGCTTGCTAAATGACTGGCCTGTCTCCTGCTCAGGCCTTTCTTTGATCCTATCTTTCACATTGCTTCTCCTGCAGAATTCTTTGTTGATGATATGCTATAGCCTACTCACACCCACCATGCCCTTTCTATGACCTGCAGCTTGAAGTCTTTGGGGATCAGTATTCAGGCCATATTTTGAAGCCAGGCCATGCAGCGTCACCAGATTATTGGGTCTTGGTTTTGAGAAGACAGAAGTCAGTCCAAGCCTTGTTCAGTTTCCCGAAAGTGTAATATTAACATATTATAATAATAGCTAACATTTATATAGCATTTCCTGTGTGTCCAACACTGTGCTAAAAGCCCAACAGGTATGTACTGATGATGGACTAGCTGTATGGGCTGTTCATCCAAAAATGTATCTTAGTTTGCATTAAAAAAATTATTTTTACAAGCATTTATTCTCTCTTCCCCTCTAGGAGAGTAGATGATGCAGTCACCTGCAATCATCTGTTCGCCTCAGTTTCCTCTATTGTAGAACAGGATAAGAATAGCACCTACCTTCTAAGGTTTCGGCAACAAACAAATGGGTAATACTTGCAAAGAGACTAGAACAGTGCCTGGCACATAACAGGTGTGTAACAAATGCTTATTTCCTTCCTCCCTGCATCCCACCCTATCCCCTGCCCCTTCCCCCACCCTCGCAACAAACACCCATATCCATATTGACTACATCTGAAAATCCTGGCTTATTTTGGATTTTAAGTCCATCATTTCCTTAGCAGTTGGTAAATCCTCTGGACTTAGGGATTATCATTCTATATAATATTCCACAGCAGACACTGTAGTTACACAATTGACTTTTAAAAGTATAGGGAATAAAAATCCTTCTGTGTTTATTGGTTGTTGATTTTTTAAAAAACAAACAAAAAAACCTCAACTAAGCAGAGCCAAATGCCACTTTTGAAGACTGTTCCTCTGACAAAGCTCCCATATACGTGTAAAAATTATACAAGAAATATAACTAAAATACATCACACATATTAAAAATATACAATTTTATTCCTTGGAAAAGCCAGTAACTTCGTTCTACAACCACCTCATTATAAAGTGAGATCTAAACTAGGGAGATGAATGTTTCCAACATGTTTGCTGTCATTATGAAAGATGTCCAGATGACATCTACAGATGTTCTAAGAACCCCTAGTGATCAATTCTTGGGCTGTGGGGAGGGGAAGTGGGGATGTGAATTTAAAACAAATTCTTAACTATTTTAGTATAAATGGCTTCCCTCACAATCTTACATGCTTTATTTTATACATTTAAATGTTTGCTGCAAGAGTGCATCCATGAAGTTCTATTGCATTTAGGTAAACGGAAGACAGTGTTGGTGATGAGGTCATGAGATGCACAAGTCTTCAGAGTAAATGACCATTGCTCTTACTGTTTCCAACTCCATTCCACCCTAGGATTCCCTGTCAACCCTGGCAGGCTGAGCCTACTCTAACATTAAAGTCACCCAGAATTATAAGCTTGTCCTCTTTTGGCACATTGATGATAAGGGTCTCTAGGTCTTCATAAAATTTTTCTTTTGGCTTTATCAGGGTTTGTCATGGTGGGAGCATAGGCACTGATAATGGTGGCATGGAGTTTTGTTTTCCTGCAAGTGGCAATCCCATTGTCATGAGCCTGTCATTTACTCCTTTTGGCAGCCATACCATCTTTGATTAGATTAGTTTTGATTGCAAAACCCACGCCAGCTTCATGGCACTCCCTGTCACTGCACCCACTCCAGAAAAAGGTGTATCTAGCTCCAATTTCAGCAAGCTGGCCTTCATCTACCTGAGAGTCAGTGTGGCTTCAGAAAGGGCCAAGGAATAGTCAATATGGTGTTTGCTGCCCAACAACTCCAGGAGAAATGCCAAGAGTAGAACAGAGGTTTGTACACAATGTTTGTAGATCTGACCAAGGCCTTTGATGCTGTTAGTCATGAAAGCTTATGGAAAATTATATCAAAATTTGGTTGCCTGAAGTTCATCAATATTGTATGTCAATTTCATGATGGCATGTTTGCCCGGGTTCTGGATAATGGACAAAGCTCTCGTGCCTTCCCAGTCACCAGTGGAGTGAAACAGGGCTGTGTGCTTGCTCCCATGCTTTTTAGCATGATGTTTTCAGCCATGTTGCCAAGTGCTTTCAATGAGGATGAACACAGCGTCAAAGTCAACTAACATACTGATGGTAAGTTCTTCAATTTGAAAAGGCTACAAGCCAAAACCAAAGTGGAGGGAGTTGTTGGTGCATGTTTTCTGTTTGCAGATGATTGTGCACTCAATGTAGCCTCTGAAGCTGAGATGTAAAGAAAGTATGGATCAGTTATCTGCTGCCTGTCCTAATTTGGGCCTAATAATTAAGACAAAAAGAACACAGGTACTCCATTAGCCACCACCACACCATCCATATGTGGAACCTTCAGTTACAACAGATGGAGAAGTTTTGAATGCTGTGGCTAAGTTCACTTACCTTGGTAGCATACTTTCCAGGATTTACATTGACAATGAGGTTGATGCATGCATTGCCAGAGCTAGCTCGGGTGTTTGGGAGGCTCCGAAGAAAGGTTTGGGAGAGAAGAGGTATTAGGCTACCAAACTGAAGGTCTACAGAGTCATTGTGCTGACTACATTGTTGCATACCTGTGCCAGGAAACTGAATCACTTCCATTTGAATTCTTAGGAATTCTGAGGATCACCTGGCAGGGTAAGATACCAGACACTGAAGTCCTTGCTTGAGCTGAACTGCCAAGTATTCAAACTATGCTTCAGAAAGCACAAATCCAATGGACTGGCCACATTTTTCGAATGAAAAATGTATCCTTGCCAAAAAGACTATTTTATGGAGAACTTGCATGGGGCAGGAGATCACATGGTGGCCAGAAGAAGTGATACAAGGCCACTCTCAAGGTCTCTCTCAAGAACTTTGGATTTGACCGTGCAACGTGGGGGACACTAGCACAGGATCACTCAGTATGGCATGCCCACATCAGAAAGGGTGCTGTGCTCTTTGAGTAAAGCAGAATTGAGACAACACAAAATAAACATAGGATGTGCAAATTTGGGATATCTATCCCAATATTCACACGGACTTTCTGTGTCCAACCTGTGGTAGAGCATCCTGAGCTCATATTGGTCTGATCAGTCATAGTTGGACACACTGAAATTTCCCTTTATCATCATGATGTCATTTTGGTCCTCTTTGAAGATGAAAGACAACAACCAGCTATACATTTAAAAGTCTTGTTCTCAGAAAGAATCCACAGGCTTCTGCACACTGCCCAAAGGGTGCAGGATGTTTAGGGGGAGGAGAAAAAAAAGATTTTAAAATTTTATTTACATGCCTAAAAAGAGAATCATTCCTCTTATGCCAGACTAGGAACCTCAACGTAGATCACAGAGTTGCAGGCTAGTTTTGTGGATAATTACTAGAAAAATTTAGATTGACTTTGGAGAAAAACAAACATTAGTTTGGGAAGAGACAGCTCTTTGAAATTCTGTTCTCTAAGAGAGCTATCTCCCAATGCCTTCCCTATCAGCCTTTAGGGCACAAACATTGAAAGGATTAATTTTCTTTCTTCTATATACAACCACTTTCACTTCCCTTTTCTAACCATTCTCTCCAAGATTTTTTTGTCTCCACTTACAGCAGACATATTACTTCAATGAACAGCTCCAATCAGATCAGAAACTGCTGTTTATCACAAAGTTGTTTTAGGTTTCGTACAGGGTGTCAATATTGAGGGCACTTTATAAACATTTGATAATAAGAAATTATTTGTGAAATTCTGTGACATACATTAGCAAAAAGCCTCTAATTTCTATTTTCTTACTGATAATCTTTCATTTTTGAGTTATGATGCCTTCAAATTTCAAAGCTCAATACTTTTTCCTCAATGTGGGCATTCCTCCATAGATACTAACTACAATCTATATAATAACAGCAGACAATTTTCAAGAGTTGCTGTGGCCAAAAAATGTGTGTGTGTGTATGTGTGTAAAAACCGTACATCAACCTGACAATGTCTCAGAAATTGGCTAGTCTGGACCTTGGACAACAGACCTTTGGTAGTAGGAAACCGTAGCTTAGGCCTATCAGATATGTGAAATGGGCTAGCCAGGGTGGGGAACTAAGTTTCAGGAGAACATGGAGCTGGAAATTTCTCAGGCAGAAATAAAATATTCCCTTTAATTTGGTAGAGAAGGTGGGAGACAGGGGTGGCGTGGGAGTGGGGTTGTAGAGAACAAAGATACTATTTGCATGAAACAAATCCAAAAGCTCTAAGTGTTAAAGGAAGAGTTCTTGGGGTAGTAATATCAATCACATTATAATCTGATCCCCACTTTAAGCTCTTTCTTCATCAAAAGGTTTCAATCCAAACTGAAGAGAATTGAAGGGACTGATGTGAGAGAAGGGGGCAGAGAACAGTCTAGTATTCAAATACAAGGAAATGGAAAAACATGATTTGTTTTACAAAGAGGTACAATGATGCTGAAACACATGTATTCCACCAAGGAATATTTTTTATAGCTAACTTTTTTCCAACTAGTGAATGAAAATCGAATTGAGTCCTTTAAAGTCCTTTGTTTTTATAAGAAAATATTTCATTATTCAAGCAGTTAAACTTATGCTTTATTCTCATCAGTCACCGTTTATGTAGAAAAATGCTTGCTACTGAATATTTCAATTGCCAGACATTGCACCTGAGAAAAAATGCCATGAAGTTGAAAGGCAAGCTTGTTGTAAACAGGATCCATGTTTCACAAAAGCGAAGTAACAACTAATTACTTTCCAAATGCTGTATTTTATTTGGCCAACAAAGTCCAGAAATGTGTGAACAAGAAAGCGTGAGACTAAGCAGGAGCCACATGGGCATCCAGCTGTCTTCAGTCTCTTAGGCAGCTGTCACTGTAGTCACAATATCAAATAGGGAGACATTTTTCTAAGTTTTCCTTTAATTTGAACATAACTTAATGAAAAGCAATTGGTACACATACGTAATCCTTGAGAACAATTACACTTCAAATGATGTTACACTGTTTCTCATATTTCAAAAAAAAATTTAAATATTAGCAGTTTCTAAGGGTTAAGCTTATTAATCAAGAAAGCTTTTTGCTTTAATCTTTAAGAACAAGCGGACCCTTCACTTGATCTGCTACTTCTTTTCCCATCAGTTCCTCAATAATCGCAAGCCCAAACTCAAAGCTGGTTCCAGGACCTCGGCTTGTAAGAATAGCGCCATCCTTTTCCACACGATTCTCTGAGTAGGTGTAACGATCTTTAAATGGAAAATAAAGACAGGACACGGGGTGGTAAGTTAGATCACTCTGAACACCACAGCTGATGGTGCCAGATTTCTCTATCCATTATTCTAATAGGGATGATTTCTTACAAATACCGTAGGAAAACCCCGATGTCAGCCAAGATTACTTACTTAACACCTATAGCCTGCAGGAGACTCAGTAATGTGGGAAGAGAGTGAAGAAATAAAAGACACAGATTAGGGGACGGGAAGGGACATCTAACACTTAGAAAGAAACGTAACCAAAGACCACGGCTAATTATGAATGAGGAAATGAAATCTCGATGGAAATTGTCCTCTACAAACAGCCAATTAAACCCAGTGACTACAGACTGAGACCTCCTCTGTGCAGGGGCTATGACGGGTACAAAGGAGATAGAAGAGAATTAAGTCTGCACTCAGGGAGCATCCACTCTAACTGGGGATTCAACCTGATACAAGGTAAATTAGAGAAACAAAGGAATTTGGGGAAGGAGAGAACACCAGCAAAGATCCTGATGAGCAGGGACTATTTAAGATGAAGAGATAAGGAAGAAGAAGCCAGGAGAGAGGAAAATGTTTGGAGGCAAGGTATGGCGAGTTGATTTGGGGGCCAGCTTTGGCTGAAACTTATGTGTGTGAGGAGAACTGAATGAAGCTGGGCTGGAGAGATGGTCTGAGGCTAAAGTGCAGGGGGCTTTCAAGGCCAAATTTAGGAGATTCTATTTAATTTTGAAGGCACTAGGGAGACACTGCAGCTTTCTGAACTGGGAATAGATTCCAGCAGCCAGCAGGATGGGCAGGAAGGATGATCAAGGGAAGAGGCAGGAAGCAGGAACTTACAAAGCCGCTGTCCTTTTAGAACATTTCTCACCTCTGTGGATCAGGGTCTGTTCTATTCTCTGCCTGGAACGCCCTTCTACCATCATTTTTCAAAATCCAAACCAAATGCCACCCCCTCTTTGAACGTTTCCCTATTTCCCACTTGCAGCTGATGATTTCTTCCTCCTCTGTACCTTTTCCTGCATTTCTCCTTATACTCCTCTCATCTTCTCTGCTTCATGGAACTGTAAGCGCCACAAAATCAGAGATTTCTTATTTGGACTCTCCACAGCACCTACTATTAGTGCCTTGCACAGGACTGGACAATTAATGTTTGTTCAATGTGTGTTTAATCACCTGTACGATACTACGTTCTTCACAGTTACCGACCTGTCTCAAAACGCGGTGGTTTTACAAAATCACAATAATTATTAACCATTCTTTTACTTCACTGGTTCAAGTCTAAACTGTGAGATCCAATTTTAACCCCTACGCCTGACTCCATGACAGGGCAGAGCTGCCTCTGCAATGGAGCCGCAGAGCCTCTTAAGTGCTTATCACAGGAGACTTCGGGGTGTGCAGGGGCCGGGAGGTTAAAGAACATACATACTGAGAAATGTCAACATCAAATACTGCAAGACTATCTCCTAGAGTACTGGTTGGGCCTCTGGTGTTGCTTGGTCTTTTGAATTCTCCCCAATCAGTCATTCTTTGGAAATGCAAAGCACACTAGTCACCAAGCACTTGTTAAGTGTCCATGGTGAGCCAGGCTCTGGGCTAAGCACTGGGGATACAGAGAAAAATGAACCAACAGCAGCTCTCAAGAAGCTCACCATCTGACAACATGAAACCATGCTGTACAAACAAGGACATATACGGGGAAAACAGAGGCAGTCTCCGAGGGAAGGCCCTAAGATTGAGGAGGACTGGGACAGGCTTCTTGGAGTTGGTGAGCCCTAAGCTGGCACTTGGAAGAAGTCAAGGAATCCAGGGGGCTGAGAGGAGGAGGGAGAGCATCCAGGCAGGGTGGAGGGAGGCCAGTGTCACTGGGGAGGGGGCGGAGAAGACTGGAAAGGCAGGAAGGGGCCACCTTATGGAGGACTTGAAAAGTCAAACAAAGGACTTTACATTTGATCCTGGAGGCTATTGGAGTTGAATAACTTTAAGTGGATTTAAATAAACATTATGATGCCACCTACCTAAACATTTGTCAAGTTATACATTATACTTTAAAGAACTTTTTAAATAAAATACAAGTTTTATGTTCCTCTACTTTGTCAAAACAGAATTACAACTGTAAGCAAAAGTGAGTTCTCATTAGCTCAACATAAAAATACTCAATAAAATAATAAAGTTCAAAATTTCCAGAGCAATTTGGATATCTTAAAACTCAATTCTTGGAGAGAAAAAGCAATAAATTAAGAATAAAAATTTTATTAGTGCTTTCTCAATTTCATCAGTGACATTCTTTTTAGCAACACAGAAAACAGAGTTTGATAAAGAGAACTAGAAATCTGCTTCTTGAGCTATGAAATTTTGCACTATTGGTATAAACCCAAAACCCTGTAAACCCTATAGCTAACCCTTTGCTATGACTCGAGGCCTAAAAAACCTCCCTCAATACTAAACTGAGCTCCAATTGCTTTTTTTTTTAACTTTTCATATTGTTTTTAGACATTTAATGTTTTAAGACCAAGTTTTAAGGATAATCTGGCATGCATGTGATTAGTAATATTAGGCATAAATTAAATGCATGCTAAATTCTATTTCTCTATAGAGTCAACACTGGGTAATAGGAAACTTAAATTCTGGTTTTAAAATTAAAACCAAATTCCCTATTTGTTATTATCTAGTAGTGAGTCTAGGGAAATAGAATTTAGCATGTATTTGATTAATCCCCAATTTGACTAATCACATGCATGCCAAGTGAGTTTAGAGCATTATAAATTTGGAGCAACTATGATCCACCTTCATCCATAAAGGTCCTCCTCCGATGCCTCCTTAAGGCATGGCCTACAGGAGACCCTGGTTCTCAAAGGTTGTGTCAGGCCAGCCCAGGCTTGGGCAGGTTCTACCAGGCTGGGAGTACTTTAAGCGTGGGCTGGTGACAAAGCCAAGGCATAGACTGAGGACTTGCCTTGCTAAGTTTGGAGAGGGAGCTTCCATACTGGGTGGGTCACAGAGTGAGCAAACTTTAAGCTAAAGCAATTCTCAGATACATAAAGGGACTGTACCCTGAATTTGGGCAGGGGGTTCCCAGGCTAATAAAGTAACAAATCATTAGAGTCCTTCCTCACAGCATTTCTGTATTTTACACTCTGACATAATTTTGTAAGGAATCTTATTAAGAACTAATCCAAGGAACTGATAGTAATTGAATACAGACTGACGCACGCTATTTTTCCCTTTCTTTCATTTTTTTTCTTTTATTCGAGTCATTGAAATGTTTCACATAATTGCACATGTAAAATCTACCTCTGATTGCTTACTGTCTCAGGGAGGTGGGAGGGAGGGAATTTGGAACTGAAAACTTTAAATAAAAATGTTAAAAAATTGGAAAAAAGAAAAGGACAAATCTAAGAATCACTTCCCCAGGATATTATCAAACGAACACTGCTGAGAACTGCCCCCCACTCCACAATGGCAGCAAATTTTTGAAAAAAGACACAAAGAAAACAAAGTTTCATAATTCTTAAAGTTTCAAAATATAAACAGTTCAGTTATTATTTAGAAGTTTTATTCCATATACTGTTTGTTTTTGTTGATAGTGATTAAATTTATAATAAAAATATTTTCAAAACGAATGAAAACTCATTAAGACTAAAATTTAAACTCATGACTTTTTAAATTAAAAACATTTAAATTCTCTCTTTAACAAACTGTAGTTGTAATAAAGAAGAAATTAATCTTGTAACCATGGGGAGACTCCATTTTTAAGATACATTCGGATGTGATCACCACACTTCCTCTCCTAAGGGCAAGTAATGTTTACAAAATAGGCTTGAGTCCCAGGCAGAAATTCCACCCCAAATCCTTTGAATTTCAAATGGCCCCCTAAAGAAGGCTGGTTTCTGAGAAAGATCCATTTATTCTGCAATTTAACTAATGATAAGGTGGCCCTTTCTGAATTTTTTGTTCGGGGTTCAAGAATTTAAACTTGAATATTCAAGTAGCTAAAATTCTAAGCCAACTATTTTTAGTCTGCAACATAGCTGTGAATTTGTCAAAATCAACTACAGGAAAAGTGTCCTGTCCTATTTCCACCCACACCTCAGCCACCTCCTCAGCCTTCCATTTTATTATAGAAACACTCCATTCTTTACCCACATACTGTAACTTCTACAGCCTTCCAAAAAATAATGAACAAAAGTGAAGAAGAAAGTTCAGCTGTTTTTGAACTCCTAGAGAATACTTGGGTGTGCTCCATTATGCATTTTTGAGAAGGCATTTTCTGCACAAAATCTACAGTTGCACTTACTTCCTTTCATCATCTTGTCTTTGGCCAGTGGGTGGGTTGTAACTTTGCTTCCCAAACTTATTTCATGAGCCAAGAGAGCTGTAGGTCCTATAAAACAGGTAAGTTTTTAAAGGATTACTAAACAAATACTGATCTACCATATCTGTAACTGCAATATTGAAACTTCAAAACAAAACAAAAGTCACAGAAGGCCCAGATTAAGAATTTGAACTGAACAAGTTTTGTTTCTAGAGACTGGTCAAGATGACAAAAGATGAAAATGGCCCATGTTGGACTAGCTATGGGAAGATGGACAGACTAATGCACTGCTGGCAAAGCTGTGACTTGATGTCACTATCCTAGAAAACAACTGAGAATGATACCAATAGTCATTAAGCCGCACGTACAAAAATATTCACAGCAGCATTATTCTGGTTGTCTTCTAAGAACTGGAAACCATACAGGTGTTTCATCATTTGGGAAATATCTGAATGGAACATCTAGTGCACTGTTAATAAATAACAAACGATGAACCAAGAGAAATTGGAAGACATATAAACTGATACAGAGCACAATGAGCAACAGTAAAAAACTGTTTACGTAGTGACCACAACAATGAAAAGGAAAACAATTGTGAAAGACATCAGAACAACTATGATCACCAGTGCCCAATGAAACTTCAGAAGACTGATGAGGAAACAACTCTGGGCCAGAAGGTGAGGGACTCAAGGTGTAACATGTTGGTTTGTTTTAACTACATTTGTTACAGTGGAGGGATGGACATGGATGCTAATTAGTCAACAGTAATAGAAATGCCCCCCATAAGGGAAAAAGGGCATCAACACAATTTCTTAAATGCACAGAAGAAAAAAAAGTACAGAAAGGGACACGGGAAGCAATCTTATTACTTCATGTTATATTTAGTATATACTTTTTAAAAAATTCAAACGTATTTGTAGTTCGTAGTTTTGTATACAATCCTTTTTTTGTGTGTGTAAATGTGAATGTTGGTAATTGAGTTTACAGTAAAGAAAAAAAATTCAAGTTTTAGAGCCTAAAACAGTGTCATATATAAAATTTAAAAGGAGAAAAATGTTTCTTTCTTAGAATGAGATACAAGATAAATTTTTATAGCTAACATTTCAGTCAATATCAACATTACAATAAATAATATTTTTATACAAACATACATATATAAACACTTCAAAGTTTACAAAAGCACTTTACATATACATATATAATCTTACTTGACCTTCACAATCACCCTATGAAATAGGTGTCACTGTGACTCTCCTTTTGGAGATGACTTGCCCAGAGTCACATAGCTAGTCAGTATGTGGGAGATAGGATTCAAACTGAGACACTCCTGACCTGCCAGCTAACAAAAATATAATATGTATAATGAAGAAACTACTGACTAAACATCTAATTTGGAAGACAGTCTATCACTTTTTTAGCTCTCTGTATGGCAAGATGGACCAAATTTAATACGATGAAATTGACTTGAATGGACTCATTATCTCAATGTGTCTATCTTTTCTACAGAAACAGATCACCACCCATCTTTCTCATCCTCAGGTCTGTGAGGAACCCTCCCCAAGGGCCCCATTAATGTACCAGTGGCCTTCCTCCAGAACTTTTAACATTTATTTCATGGGTACCAGAATGTAACATTCAAGCTGTTATCCTTCTCTCAGTCTTGATATGTGACCACCCACCTCCTTTTATGAGTATATACATCAAAAACAATTTTTAATTCAAACTTAAAACACCAAAGGAAAAGCATTCTCATATACACAGAACAAAAAGGTATGAAACCACAAATCTGCGTTTCACATTGCTTTTTTTTAAACAAATACACAGTATTTTCAAAACTTTCCTGTTTCCTTCTGAACTTCCTTCTGTTCTTATAGATAATGAAAAAATGTTTAAATGGCTCTTTTTGGGGGCATCAATACTGCCAACAATCTACACACAATTTTTAAAAGAGAAACCAAAAACACCCTTATGATAACTTAAGCAGTCAAGTAAAATGCAACCATATAGTGACCATGTCCAAAAACATATGTCTCTTTCTGGAACTTGAGTCCATCACCTCTGTCAGGAAATGGATAACGTTTTTCATTAAAAGTCCTCTTTACAATGTGGTTGTCCTTGTATATATTCTATTGTCCTGCTTGTGATTGACTTCCCTTCGTATCAGTTCATTTTCATGATTCCCTGAAATTGTCTCTTCCATCATTTCTTACACAGTAATAACATTCCATTACATCCACACTGAATTTGTTCCCTTATTCCCTAATGAATGATGGGGAATGGGAAAACACCTACACCCCCAGAATTCTAGTTCTTCTCTTTTAATCTCCCCACTTTAGGGTCAGGAAGTAGATTTTGCCTTCCACTATTCTCTCCCTTTTAACTCCATCCCATTCCCATTCTGGATTGTTTCCCTTTTGAGTCTGAGTCTGTCTACACCAAACATGTGTGCTCAACCCTCCTTCGTCCATTTCAGATAATAAGAAAGATTTATTTGAAGACCACTCCCTGCCCTTGTATATGCATCTTGTATAAACTCTATGAGAACACTAAGTTTCACCCCCTTCTCTCTCCTTTCTATGCTGGTATATTCCTCCTTTTTTCTTCCCTTCTCTCTCTCCTCAGAACCTGTTTTCACCTGGAGTACCTGTTTTTCCCTCCATACTTGGCAGATTTTAGAGTCCTAAAATGGTACTTATTTCTTTTTCCCTGTTAGAATATTAGGACAAGAAAATCATACAACTTCTTTCATTTGCTCAAATAAATTTGCCTTTCTAGGTTTCTCTAGGCCCTGTGTGCATGTCATTGTTCCTGCTCAGCAGAGTTCTGTTCATCACAAATACTTGAAAATCTTCTGTCATTCAAGACCCATTCCTTTCCCCTTTCAAGAGGGAGTGGGGGAAGAGAACTGCTCTGTTTGCAAGGCAAGTAATTCTTGGTTGTAAGCCCATATCTTTTAGTTTTTGGAATACCTTATTTCAAGATGAGCTCTTTTCTTGGTATAAGCTTCTAGATTTTGTGGCGTCATAACTCTGGTATTGGGTTTGCTCCTTTCTAGAGGCCTGAATTCTTTTGACATGGGAGCTCTGCATTCTGGCTCTGACCTTCCTGGGACTTTTTCTTTGGAGTTTCTTTCAGGAAGTGACAGCGAATACTTTGTATCTTCACTCTGCCCTGTACTTCTAATGGATCTGGGAAGGTTTCATTTAAGATGTCATGAAATTCACATCCAAGTTTTTTTTTTCCAGTGAGGTCAATGATTCTTAAATTAATTTTCCCTGACCCTGTTTTTGATAGAAAATATCTTATGTTCCTTCTATTCTTTCAATCTTTTGATTTTATTCTAATATTTCTTGATGTCTCATGAAGTTATTGATTTCTCTTTGGTCTATGGAACTTTTTAGCGAATCCACTATTTGGGTAAGGATTCCTTTCTTTTCCAAGCTACTTATTCTCCTGTTTCTTTCTTCAAAAGTTTTGATTTGATTTTTAAAATCTCTTGCTTCACTTCTTCTAGGTATTCATGCAGTTCTTGTGAAAAATTCATTCTCCCCCCTTTGAGCCTGCTGAAAATTAAGGAATTGCTCCCTCCTCCTTTTTGAGAGACCTCGAGATTTGCAATACCTTTTTATAGTGGTTGGTGTGTTCTTTAGTTTATCTCAACTTTAGTTCCTGAATTTAGACTGTGCCAGGGTAAGTTTCCATCCCTCACTGTCCTTTGGTTGGAGAGGTTAGCCCTACTTGGTATTGCCCTGGATCACTTGGGTTTCTATGATGATGTCCAGCTCCTTAGGGTGGGAGTCCACATTCAGAACACTGCTCTTTAGGGCCCTCTTTGGCATCTCAGGAAAAGAGCACTGAGGCCATTGGAGACCCGTCTTGGTCCAGGCCACACCTGTACAGGCCCCTGCTACATCTATACTAGTACTCTAGTGCACCAGCATACTTCTGGAGTTCTAAGTTTCCTGCTGAGGGAGAACCCTCGGGCTCTCTTGGGGCAAGTCCTCCACTTCTTGCTGCTTTCAGGCCAAAGCCTTACAGGTGATGTGTCTCTGGCTGCCCATGGTCAGTTGGGGAGGCTTGTTTGTGTTTGTACTGACTTTACTAGTAGCTCCTTTTGCAACTGTCCACTTTTTGTGAAGTTTTGGGCTAGAAGTTGCTTATTATAGTTTCTTCTTATATTTCTTGCTCATTCTTTAGTCTGGTGTAAATTTCAGGGTTTTGCTAGAATAGGCATGGAGGAGATAGGTAAACTTCCTTTGTTCAGGCAGCCATCCTAGCCCTCCGACCCTCCTAAGCCTACATTTCCCTGATTAATTCATACTGCTTCTTGGGTACATGTCCTGGTCAGTAACATTTTGCATCTTCCTGCTACTCTCCATGTGTATCACTATTCCTCTGTGGATCACTAGAAGGATGAGTTTTTGTATTAGGGAGCAGCTAATGATTACACAAAGCATCATCTTACTTTCCAAATGCAATATAGCCTACTCTCTTCTGTTTCATTCTGGGCCCAGATCAATGTCTAAAGTTTACACGCTGGGTCAAAGCCTGAGGTGCTAAATGCAAGGCACATCTAATTGCACATCATAAATTGGAAAGTATGTCATTTTACATCTACCTAGAAGATTGTGCATAACTTGTTAGGACGATCTCTTTCAAGTGACCTTGGATCTCCTAAAGGAGGCCCCTTATACAATGTAATACACAATCAGAAGCAGTCAGAGGTATTTCTTCATCTATGGGAAACTGATTCACATGAACTGAGCAGGCCCTCCTCTATGAGAACAGTTAAACCGTTTGAGAAACACGTGTCCATTTAATGCCTCACTTAACACTGGTAATCAGGGACAATGAACATTTATCTCTGGTTGCATCTATCATAGACTCTTCCCTATGATCTTAATATAAGCAGGGAGAAGAACCTGTTACACAAAGGAGGCCTTTAAATCTACACATGTTCTACCATGTTTTGGTTTTGAAACCAAAAAAGAGTAAGACCTTATATTTTCTCTATACGTTTCAGTCAACTGTGCAAATAAAGATGTGATCTGTTGGAGAAAATCTGTAAAAGCCTTCTTGCTTTCCTCTCACATTTTAAGTCAAAGATATCTCTGACGTATGCATAAAGCAACCATTTTCATCAAGACTTTAAAGCAATGAGAAGGCAGGTTATAGGTGAGTGGTTGCTGACGCTGAAACTCAACAGATCAAATTGGTACTTTTGTACCATCATTTATGGCAAAGGAAAAAATAAAGAAGTTCTACAAAGATCTTGAATAAAAGAAAAATCTGGCCAATTTATGGCTTCACAACTCAGTGACTTCAGTAAAAGCAGACACAGCAAAGAATTATGAAAAATATGTAAGAAAAAAATAGTTCAGGACTGAAAATTTACAGACCACTAAGAAGTCTCATGCCTGAACAGTCAGCATAGGAAATGCTGAACAATATCGCACACAAAGACTACATCTTGACAGGAAACCACTGATCACTGATGAGGACGTCATTTCAGAATCAGCTGTCTGATGCAGTGAGACCACATAGACCAGTTAGAGCAAAAGTCAAAATCAATACCAAAGTAGAAGAATAGAAATGAGATGACACCGCATACAATTACAGCAGATTCAACCTGACCTATTTTAACAAGCTACTGACTGAAAAATTGTGAATGGGGTAAAGATACTGACTCGGACAATCATTTCTTCTAGAAGTTTATATGAATAAGCAAAGGATCTGTGATTTCATCAGCCTAGGTCATCCCCTCCTTTCCATTCTCTTCCTGAAGAATATATTTATAATACAGAGGTGTGAAGCTTCTGAGCAGTTTACAAGCTTTTGGTCTCTTTCATTTCTTAATCACGAGCCATATTTTCCTATGTCTTCCACTATCCTCTGCTAATCCTTCCACAGGAAATTGAAGCAGCATTTAATGGGCTTGCTCAAGGTCACACAGATAAAAGAGGTAGACTCCGACTTCACCTCCTCAGGTATCAAAGGCAGCTCTCTCTCAAATATTCCCTGGCTGGTCACTCTGCACATTATGAGTATTCGTGGTGCACTGTTATAGATCTCAGAGGCTGTGGGTTTTGCAGATGCCAATTTCCTTGTACTTAGTTTTCTGTGAATTTCTGTTAATCTGGGATACCCAGCTTAGTGAACAAAGGCAGGCAGGTTTTTCTCTTCTTCTTTTCTTAGACTGTCACTTTTCTGATTAGATTTTCAAGACTCCAGGCAAACATATTTTTATCAGCTTCTTTTGGTGCATTCCATCTCTGTCCAAGAGTCGGTCATTCCTATATTTTAAGCCATGATCCACAAATGTTGATCCCATTTTCAGACATCATCTTTGTAACCAGCTGTTCATTTCCCAAATTTGCCTCTCTTCTGAATCCCTTGCCCACAATTGGTAGCAGAGATAAAAATACCACCTGTCCCTTCACAGCTTTGAGTTTCTTACCCAAGAACCTCCCATAATTTCTCTTCATATGTAGCTCTTGGTGTGTGTCCTCCCCTAAATCCTGCTTCAAAGACCCACCCACTTGCTGGTAGCCTTCTCCTCCATCTCCTCTCTTACCATCCAATGTAACACTAAAGCTACTCCTTGTTTTCACCACACCACCGGCTCACTTCCTTTACTGATCATGTATTTCTGGGGTATCTCTTATATAGTTTCTTGCACACAAGTCACTGTAGCTAACAGATTGCAGCTCACCCACACCTACCATTTGTCTCCCTATTGCCCTTTAGGTCAACTGCAATTGAGATTCTTCAGAGTGACGCTCCATCACTCTGAATCACATCACATCACATCAAATTATTGAGAGAATCCTGACCTTTAGAAGGGGAGCTTTTGTTCAGCAAATCTGCAATTTCTCAGATCCAATCCTGCTTGTTTGCTTCCAATTCTGGGCCCAGATCATTGTTTATCTCCAGTATCTTTCTGAGATCAATATTAATTCAATACTACCTATCTGGCTACATTATCAGAGTTTGGATAACAGGCATTTTTCAACTACTTGGGGTTTCCTTTGTAGATTTTAAAGCTGGAGTCTTAAACGGTTACAAAATTCAATAAAGAAGTTCTACAGTACCTTGGGACTTGATACAATCTGCACCAAAACATCTGCCAACATTTACATTGAGAAGATCTTGCCATCTGTATGAACCCCATTTTGAACTGTTTTCTATACGTAACATTTCTGATGATAGTGTTTGTATATTAAAATAGGAACCGCACTTCTGATACTACTACCTCTAAAATTAATAAAAATTAAATAGTTTGTATAGAAGACATGCATGAACTTTTTTTAAAAGTTCTCTGAAATCAAGTCCAACTGTGTGAGGGGACTAAAAATAATGCTTAGCATTATTTAAGGTTCACAAAGTGCTTTTACATGAACAATCTCATCTGACCACCACAGCAATTCTAGGACATTCCAACTATTATTAATTTCATTTTTGAGGTGATACAAGTGAGGCACAAAGACTGGTCCATGGTCACAGTTATGAAGTATCAGGATACAAAGTCAAATCTCTTCTGACTCCAGGTCCAGCTCTTACCATCTTCATCATCATCACTAGCATTTACAAAGCACTTAAAGGTTTGCAAAGCACTATAAGTATTATCTCATTTTATCTTCACAACTGTGGGAGGCAAGTCCCATTTTACAAACAGAGAAACTGAGGCAGAGGTTAGGTGATGTACCCAGGGTCATACTACACCATACCACAGGAAGATTGGCTAAAAGAATGAGGGACACTGAAACCCTAAAAGAGAAGACTTTGGGGGTAGAAGACACAATGGCCATCACAGACCACTTTAAGAGTTGTCACATGAAAGACTAATATTTGCTTTCCATGGCCCCAGAAAGCTGAGCTAGAACCAGTAAAATAGGGAGGCTGATTTCAGGCCAAAATAATGAAAAACTTCCTTGATGTAATTGTCCAAAAATGTAGTACAATAACTTTGAAGACAGTGAGTCCTCCATCACTGGAAGAATTCGAACAAAAGTTGGATAAATACGTGCGTTAGAGATACTATTTGAGTGTTTCATGCTTCAGTTATGTACTGGCCTTTTGGGCCAAAACTGGGATTCAATAAGCATTTTTTAGAAGGACATCTAGAACTCAGTATTTTTGTCATTCACAGAATCACAAAGAATTGGTTTTGGTATTTTCTATTTAAGACACTTTATAGAATGGTAGAATAGTATAATTAATTTTTTTTTTCTCTAGCTACATTTTCTCATGTCCATCCAAGGTCTGGGATCCCAAACACAGACATGAAATTTTCCCTTTCAAGCAATGGACCTAAGTTCCTAAGATACATCCTTGCTCTCATTCCATTCACATTCAGTGTAAGTGAGAAGAGCTATCCATAAGGAGGAGATATTGTAGAAAAGAGAGCACTAGCTTTTGGACCTGGGTTCAAAATCCCAATTTAAACTATTATTAATCTCTGTGATTTTATGGGCCAGTCACGTAGTGTTTCAGAGCTTCGGAATTCGCATCTTTAAAATGAAAAAAAAAAAAAAAGACTGTGGCAAAGAAAAGTCAAAGCGCTTTTCAAATTTTAAAATGCTAGAAACATGAATTACTGTGATGAATTAATCTTTCACATCTCAATCTAATTCCCAGGAAAAGAATAGTTATATAATACCCCTACAAGTTACTTGAAAGCCAGCTGATTCTCAGATTTAGAAGACCAAACAAATGCCCAAGTAACTACATTCTCTGCAAGAATAGGCCCTGATTCACAATTATTACACAAACAAAGCTCTTTAAAGATTAAAAGAAATCTATTCATCTGTCAACTGCCTCTCATTTTAAAAAATGAGGGTGTTGGACTAGATAATTTCTAAGGTTCCTTCTTATTCTAATCAGCTATAACCCTGTGACTAGGACAGGGAAAATGTTTTATTTTTTTGATGGGTAACAAATTTATTCCAAATTCTTCCTACTAAATTCATTGGAATACTTTTTTTTTGTTCCACTTAGCTATAACATGCAAATATCTCAAAAAGAAATCAGTGTT
>CM053771.1:34582068-34632073 GCA_028658325.1 Potorous gilbertii | reverse complement strand
TATCTAAATGAAAATCTCCTTAAGGAGACAGAACAATTCAACAAGCTTTACCGCACTTACGAACATGAGACACCTCAATCCGAAGCACTTAATAAAATGTCTGAATGTCGGTGAGCCATTTGCCATCATATAATAAAGTTAAAATCGATGCTTTTGTGTGCTATAAAATAACACTAATCAGTACTGGTAACACCATGCAACTGGACCAAGTACAATATGGATAAAAAAGTAAAAATTTAAAATGGAGGAATCACAGATGATACTCAGGCAACACAAGTGTATTTTTAAGTGATACTGAACAATGGAAAGCATTACTGAGATGCAAAGACATTGCTGACTGCTTTATAAACGTGTAAGAATGCAAGATCAAGAGAAAAGTGTGAGTATTCTCCAATTGTTTTCTACACTAACCATTTCTCTGTTTCCTGATCCTCAGAGGGTAAAAGGCCACCACACTGTGTCACCAGTTAATGTCTTTATGCAGAGGTACTTTTTTTTGTTTTAGTGGCTTATTTTTCAGAGTTGGTTAAATGACTGTGCCCAAAAACCAGTCACTAATGTAGTGATGTTAGTAAGGAAGTAATCAGTGGAAGTCCCCAGGGATCAAAATCTGTTCTTATTCTTGTGTTAACATTTTAATCAGTGGCTAGAATGAAGGCATATAGGCATGCTTTGACAAATTATACAAAGGTACTGGCTGACAGACTGGAGAGCAAAAAAGAACCCAATAGGTGAGAAAACTGGGCCAAATCTAGTAAGATGAAATTTAATAAGAGATTAATATAGAGTCTTAAACTTAGGGCCAAATACTCAATTTCACATATATAGGAGTGAGAGAACCAAAACATGTCTAGACAGAAATTCACCCAAAAGGCCAGGGAGATTTAGGTGAATCCAAGCCCAACATGCATCAATAGTACAACAAAGCAGCCAGAAAGCTAAAGCAATCTTGGCTGCCTTTAAGGAGACACAGTTTCCAGAGTAAAGGAAAGAAGAGTCTGCCACCCTCTGCTTGGCCCACAGCGCATCTGGGGCATTGTGCTGAGTTCTGGGCCCACATTTTAGGAAGGACAATTCATATTGTGTAGTAAGATGTCAAAGAGAGGGCAAGAAGGATAGTGATGGGCTTCTTTCTGGACCATAAAGTGAGAACCACTTGCCAAGACACTCACTACCCAGTCCTCTGATTGGGGATTCTACAATTTCATCTAGTATACTCTAGATGAAAGTATTCTAGTTCCAGTCTTTTTTTCTTGACAATAGGGTCATCTGCCCTCCTCCAGTCCCACAGCCTCTCTTCTGCTCTCCCCTCGCAAAGAATCACTACCAGTTAACAACACCAGCCATCTCACTGGGCCATCCATGGTCTGCTGACTTGAACTGAAAGCAGCTGGTGGCTTCCTTACCACCTATTTTCTTGCTTAATGCAAGTTTTAACTCCCTACTAGCCATATCCACCTCCAAAGTTTATATACAAATGATCAAAAAAAGAGATACCAGATAAGGTGAGCTAGAGATCCTACACCCCTCTGGTATCAGTGAGACTTGGGTTTTATCTTCTCTCAATTATTGGGTGTGTATGTTACTGTCGCTGTTCTTTGGAGTCCAGTTTTGCAGACATTCTTAGGCATTCCTTTCAAATCAAAAAGAAAAGCTAAAATACTCAAAGAATAGACCTCATGGCTCCCTGTAGTCTCCTCCCTGAAATGTGCACTGCCACATGAGAGCCACTTTTTCTGTTTCCATCACTCTGGGTGGTAATGACAGCTACCCCTCACTGAGCACTTCCTAAAGTGCTTGTGCGTTCTTTTAACCTTCACAGCTCTGGGAAGCTGGAAAACATTGATTGTCCCCATGTTACAGAGGAGAAAACTGAGGCTTGGAAAGGTGAAGCCACTTGTCCAGGAACATAAATGTCAAGGGTAGACCTGGAAGCCAACTCCTAAAGTCTGGTTTACTGTATGAAGTCAGGTACTGACAATGAAATGTTTTCAATATATTTTTCATTTGCATATAAACAGAAAACAGCTGCTCCAAGCAATGAGAAAAATTCCAATGAGAAGTCACTAAAATTAGAAAGATTACAATTTAGATTCATAAAACTAAAGGTCACACGCAGGACAGCTAATGAATTTACTTTTGGCAGATTTATGCTGTGTGACAACTGAATTTTTTGGCAAAGAGATCATCTGCCAGGGTGAGCACTTTAACACCAAAGGGCCACAACTTCTTCCTTTGGTGTTCAACCAAATACATTATTTAATTTCAAAGAACCTAAGCTAAGGACATGGAAAAAAGATGACAAAGGGAGTAGGAGAAGAATTCTCTATAGAATCAGGAAACAACTATGCTAACTTATGAAACAGCAAAAAACTCTATTTCTATCCTTGATGTCAAAATCAATCAACCAACACTTATTAATCAACTACTAAGTGCCAGGCTCTATGTTAAACACTGGGCACACAAAAGTAAAACAGTCCCTACCCTAAGTGAGTTTACATCTAACAGAGAGAACATTTACATACATAAATGTATACAAAATAAACATACAAGCTATTTTATCTAGTAAGTTATTTTATGATTTGTAAAAAGTAAGGGGACCTTTAAGAACAAACCCATCAAAATGAAAGATTATTCCCAGGGCTTTTAGAGAACCAACATTTTTAAAGCATGATAAAAATATTCCAGACCTGCACAAATGGCTGCTATGAGGCCTTTTCTTTTCTCTTGTTCTTTGAGCAATGCTTTCACATCTGCACTCTAGGAAAAGAGAAGTAACATGAAGTAGTCATTAATTCACAAATCAATCCTCTCTATAAAAAACACACAGAACTTAAAACAACTAGGATTTAGAAACACGGTACAAAAAAAATTAATCATTCTTAAATGTTCTTTTACTTTTAAGATGTAAGCAAACTTAGAATTTCATATTATTATGGAGTTTCACACTTTACATATCACTTTCCCTCCAAGACTTTAATGACACCAAAAATATGAAATATAAACATTCTTGAATACTTTCTTTAGACTTTACCTCACACAAGTTTTGAGCACCCAGATTACCCCCTGGTAGGACTATCACATCATATGGTCCCTAAAAG
This sequence comes from Potorous gilbertii, assembly GCA_028658325.1. Classification (NCBI taxonomy): domain Eukaryota; kingdom Metazoa; phylum Chordata; class Mammalia; order Diprotodontia; family Potoroidae; genus Potorous; species Potorous gilbertii. The sequence goes on along the minus strand of CM053771.1, from coordinate 34,628,972 downwards.
ATTCAAAAACAAAAGTGCATTAAAGAGAAACATTCTAATGACATTTTTCATATTCTAAATGTGAGAGCTAAAACAAACTATAAAGGGCATTCAAAAAAAAACAGAATTTGAGAGAAAAGTGATCAAAAGTATTAATGTCCTAAGTGTCTTCAAAAGTTGCAGTTTTCAAAAAATAATGCTAGCTAACATTCATAAAGTGCTTGAAAGTTCACTAAGTATCTTCCACATGTCATCTCATTTGCTTCTCATCACCACCTTGGGAAGTAAGTGCTATTATTAATTCCATTTTACCCTATGAGGAAATCAAAGCAGACAAAAAGTAGAGGGACTTCTTCAGGGTTACACAGCTACAAAGTTTAAGAGCAGAATTCAAACTCAGAGCTTCCTAACTCCAAATGGATTACTCTTTCCACTACATTCCACTTAGCAATCTGCTAAAACTACAAGCTAGACATCTGGCCTAACAGCACTTTTGAAAGTTTCTTTTTAATCTTCTAAGAAAGCAAAATGACAAACTCAATTTAGAAGTCCTGAATACTGTGATGGAATATACTGAGATGCAACAACATTATTTTGATGACCCTAACTTCTCTGTATTAAAAGAAAAAAAAAAATCTAACCAAAAACATCAGAAAAATATAATTCTTTTTCTTTGTCCAAATAGTGTTGGGTTACAAAATGTAAGTCAAATGTCCTAAATCATCCAAATACCACAGTAGAAACAAATCCCTGAGAAACAGAAATCATATCTGACTTTTCCTTCTTGCTTTAAGCATTTCATTTTTAAATGTATCAACAAATTTCATATTTGATTATCAGTATACAAATTTCCCTACAACCTGTCATTAACATATTTTTAAAAGAAAAAAGATTTATTTTCTCTCTCAACACTTTAAAAATTAATTGATTAAATAATATTCTCAATAGAAGTCATAGTCCAAAACTGAAGGTACCACAAATTTCCTGTGTGCACACTGATCCCCTTGAGATTTCCTTTATCAGTTGCTGTGGCCAAAAAAAGTAACTCCTCCCCCAGGCTAAACTTCTGGATAATGAGTTTCTTTAAATTCATTTTGATGATGCGATCACTAGCCAGGTCAATGTAAAAAATAGGGAAATTTTCTCATTTAAATCCTCATATCAAGTTAAAGAAAAATGATAGGATGAATTTATGTTGATCATTTAAATTCTCCTCCAATCAGAGGCTTATCAAACGTTCCACCTAAAGTAAACATGTAACTACTTCTGCTCCTTTGAAAATGGAATACAGGATTATGAGAATAAGAAAGGTTCAGGAGATCAAGTGCTAATCCTTGTCATTTTGGCCCCAGTTTTGTTTTGGTAGCAAACGAAAAAGGAGCCAAACAACAGGCAAGATAACAAGATTACGTGGTTGTACAGACATAGAAAACACAAAAACGAGCAAGCTTTGTGCTGATTACACACTGTAATAAACAAGGTAACACCTGATAATGTTTTATAACATAACAGAAAACTTCCTCTGAACAATGAATAAATCATGATTAAATTTCTTTAATCAACCACTGCAGAAGGGACACAGTGTTTTAAAAAGTACTTCTGATGAAAAAAGACAAACCTCTTTTTTTGCATCCTCTAGACTGGCATCAGGGCAAATGAACACATCTCTGCTACACTGCACTGCACCCTTTCCAGAAAGACCTGCCACGATGACTTTCATCTGAAAAACAAAAGCGATTCCCATACCTGTATTTAAGAATATCAAGTTTGCTGCGCGACAAATTCATTATGAATCAATGTGATGTGGCAGCCTAAAAGATTAAGATCTTAGGCTACATTAAGAGAAGCTCATGTCCAGGACTTGGGAGGTGACCGACCTGGTCCTCCTCTGCCATCTGTAACACCATTATCAGGTTTAGCTTTCACATTTTAGAAAGGGGGAGGGTAAACAGGGCAGTGAGGGACCAGAGATTGTGCCATGTGAGGATCAGGTGAGAGAACTGGGGAGGTTTAGCCTCAAGAGAGGTAATATGGAATGACAACTTGTCTTCAAATATTTGAAGCTTTTGAAGGAAGGATTAGACTTCTGCTTGACTTTAGATAGAGGACAGAACAAGAAATTTTAAAAAGTTTTAAAAAAGGAAAATTGAGTTTTGTCCTAAGAAAAACTTCCTGACAAAACTAAAAGTGGGATTGGCTACTATCAGAGATAGTAGGGTCTCTCTCCCTGGAGAACTTCTGGTCAGGGATGTTGTAGACAGGATTTTTGGTGAGGGAGTCTTGCATTGGCCTCAATGGTCTGTGATATAATCTCAGAGTTGGAAGGGGTATTCTAAAACATTCCCTTATTTTACTATGCTAGACATAGTAAACATATTTAAATATGTTGCCAATAGATATTGTGAAAAGTTGTAGTGAATGTTTATTTATTTCATTATATTGCCATGCTCTGATTATTCTGTGACCTCATCAATGGGAGCAGCACTCCCTCCACTGCTACAGAGAGGAACCTAGTCATTCATTTTTATCTGGGCAAATAAATCCCCATGTTCTTCTTTACAGAGGAAGTCCACCTAATATCCTGTCCCCCACCCCCAGAAAGTATACCAAACGCAGAACAGTAAAAAAGCCATGGCTTTACATTTAACATTAAAGATTTATATCAGCTGTGGAAATTTAAATTTTAAAATTTCATAAAGATTTGAATCTTATTTTGATCAAAAAACATAAAAGAAATATACACATAAATTGATAGAAATTGTCTGCATACTTACTCCAGCCCTCCTCATTAGATCAACAGGGATAACGGTTTCCATTTCCTCTGCTCCTTTAGCTAGGATGACTAGTGCTTTTTTCGAAGCCATTTTTTAAATCTTATTTTTTAATAAACCCAATTACTCCACTCAACCTTTTACTGCAACCAAGGGAACGGACAAAACTGAAATCCGAGAAGCTTCTTGGACAGTAGAACAAACACCTCCTAGGGAAAATACAGAGTTTAAGCAGTCAGACACTAGTAAATGTTATTATTCATTAACATTTTTGAAAGCACATTCTTTTTCACAGGATTGTATCAACTAATAGATCTATTACGTATTTCTAAAGAGAGTCAAGTTTAGGGAATATATTCTCATGAATCATGACAGGAAAAACTCAGATTGGAAAAATTCAACTGAGTTTTAAATACAATTTTAAAAATTCAATGTCTAGATTTTGTTGCAAGTGAAACTTACTAAAACTAATACACATGCCCTTTTCATACAATACCTAGTGGGAAAGGGTGGTTTTCTCCTTTAGTAAGAAAGTTCTACTTCAGAGCATGACATGACTAAGCTTTATTACATGGACAAAAAATATAAAGGACTTCTCTCTGGAGATTATAGAGGGGGATTTTTAGAATTAATCTTTGAATCTATTTTATATCAATAATAGTCAGTATTTTAATACATGTATTTTTTAGAAAAGAAGAGAGGGCGTTATCTTTATGTCAAGCTTTAAGGTGAACTATATGATTTTATTTTTTAAAATGTTTTTTGCTGATAAGTGACTTCTAACCCAGTTCTTATCACAATTACTTTCATTCCAGCTCTGAAGGGTTTAGTTTACTTGTCAAACAAACACATTCAATTATAAGAACTACAATAACTTAGACACTTAAGTACTTCTAACAAAGTGCAAGCTGCTGTTATTCACAACATCTGGGTTTGTTTGCTCACGGGACTACCAAAGGCAAGAAATCCAGCCTCCCAAAGTAGAAAACCTTATTTTTTAATTCGGTTACCCTAAGGGTGGCAACACAAAGTTAACAGCATTCACAATGTGGTTGTGCGAATTTTTCTCCACTTTTTGTTTACAAAATGCCAGTCATGTTGTAGTCTGAGTAAGTAAGCAGTCTGTTAGCTATTCCTGAATTAGCATGCAAGATAGCGCTAAAGGTCAACCTGAGTCCAAATTCAGTAATTTATGTAATGACACAAAAAGGGCCTTTTCCAGTGAACCAATCTAAACTTTCAACGGTCAAAATGAGCCCACTCTCAATTTCCCCCAATCCTGTTCAGAAGCCCCTGGTCAGTGAAAAGATCTTGAAATCCCTACGCTCACTCCCTGTCTGAGGCGACAGACTAATTTATAATCTCCAGCAAGTATTTCTTTTCACAAATTTACACTTGTCATAATCAACATGAGCAATCCTCTACCTCTTATCCAGCTCAGTCTACCTAACAAGAAAAGAGGAAATCTGAAGCAGCTTGTAATCTACCGAGGACACAGGCAGAACAGGGCTCCTGCTGACTTGGAAGGAATGTCAGGTCCACCAGGATCACCATACTGACTACTTTTAATCTGCTTGCAGACTTACAAGAATCATTTTATACTGAACTTATTCCTTTCATGTGTAAATACGCTTCTTAAAAATGTTTTTGAATGCTTTTAAATAGGGAATCAAATGATTTATGTCAGTAAAGCTTAGGTTCCCCTACTGGTAAGAATGGAATACTCCAATCTTGTCTCCCCAAGTGTCTACTATTTTTAACCCACACTGGTCCAAACAGAAATTAAAAGAAGAGATTATCTCACACTATATTTGTATTTACTCTTAAAATTTCAAGGACAAATTCAAATTCCTTCCATCTTTTGACATACTATTTCTTCCAGTCTACCAAGCTCTCAGCTCCCTTACTCCACAGTCAATCAACACATCTCATGCCTTCTACTTCTACATCTCTTGAATCCAAACCCTTTCTTTTTACTCACAAAGTCACCACTCTATTTGAGGCCTTCATCATCTCTGGCCTAGACTATGGTAACTCACCCCTAATCAATCTCTTCCTTTAAGTTTCTCTCCACTCCAATCTACCTTTCACACAGGTGCCAAGGTGATTTTCCTTAAGCAAGGATAGGACTGTTATTCCCCTACTCAGTAAATGCCAGTGGCTACCTATTGCTTCTAAGATAAAATATAAACGCTTCTAAAGGTCTTCACCCTTCACAAACAAGTCTCAACCTACCTTTTCGGTCTTGTTATATATATTCTATATTTCCTTTCCTATAATCTATAATCCAGTCAAACTGTCTTTTTCTTTCAGTCCTGACATAGTCCTCTCTCCTGTTTCCATGCCTGAAATATACTCTCTCAACTTCTCTGTCTCATGAAATCTGTCTCATCAACACACATCTTAAGCATCACGTACACGAAGATCCCACTGATATTTTTCCTATCTTGTATTTATTCTATATTATATATGTACCTGTTGTCTTCCTTGACAGAATGTAAGCTCGGTGAGAACGAAGACTGCTTCATTTGAGTCTTTTTATCTCCAGTGTCTTGCACAGCATCTGGCTCATAGCAGGAATTTAATTGATATAAAGTATACTAATTATTAAAGGTATAAAAGAGGAAAGTTCAACCCTAGGGTAATAGAGTTACTCTTTTCTATAGTTACTGTTTTTTTCTGTTGTTAATCCTAAGACACAGATCATAGGATCTAGAGACCTTCTAATTCAACCCCATTCATTTTGTAGATGAGGAAACTGAGTTTCCAAATGGGGTTGTCACTTGTCCAATCAGCAAGTCACTTTCCTCTTCTGTGCCTCAATTTATTTATCTGTAAAATCAAAACTCTTCATATCCTTCCCTCAACCTTCAAAACACTTAGTCTATTGCCATACAATGTAACACCTAATCACCGGCTATTAGCATATGAAATTAAATGAAGTATGCAAAGCATTAGGCAAATTCTAAATGTTAGTTATTAGTCACTGAATCCTGTTCTCTATTGATGCATATCTGTCTTGTCCATCCAAAAAGTGTTTGAAGGTAGAAAAACCATGCCTGTCTGTGAGCAGCCTCCTGGCACCGAGCAACTGGACCCACAGTGAATATGCAGACTTCTCATAAATCTGTGTGCATCACAACCTACCCAAAACTGAATAGGAAAGATTGTCTGGAACACAGGGATTAAGGAACTTCTCCATGTTCACACAGTTAAGTGTCAGAAACAAAATCTGAACCCAGGACTTCTCAATCCATGTTCAAAACTCAGTCCAACTGATCCGACTGCCAAGCACTTAGCCACCTGTTATATAGCTAAAATAGAATCTTGAACAGTATTTTACATGTTTATGTCAGTGTATCTGAGAGTTTCAGTACTGAAGTTACATTTTTTACTTATCTTTTTATCTCTAAGACAGTGATCTCAAGTTCTTCTTAATAATGAGTCACTAGCACAAGGATGTCTTAATTTAGTGGTTTGAATAAAACTCCCATCAGATTTCCACTGAACAAGTGAAAATGATAGAAACAACTCATTCATCAAAAAGTATTGTTACAGAATTGCTGTTAAAAACAATGTAAGTCAGTCCTTTTTCTTCAGGAAAGACTTGAAGATAAGTGATCCTATTGTACTACCTTTCTTACATGACATTTTAAAAAATCATTAAGCACCTACTGTATGCTCAAAACTGCTAAGCACTGAAGTTGCAGATAGGTGGGTTCCAAAAAAGTAGAACCAATACATGCCTTGAAGGGAGGTATACACAACTTGAGGTAAAGGGTTCAGAATGGGGGGGAAAGGAAATATGATAATAAGTAACTGGCAGGGTGAGAACGGGTAATGCTCCACAGGGAATTAACCTCCAATAGACACTTAAGGATCTTTGAGGTGCTAGGCATTGGGAAGTCAAAGACAAAAGGCAGTCCTTGGCCTCAAGGGGTTGAAATTCTAGTTAGCGGTGACAATAACAACAGCTAACATTAATATAGTGCTGTGTACCAGATTTGATGCATATATAGGCATATGCAAAATGAGGGAATTTTGGGAGGAAAGACACTAGCAGCTGTGGGATCAGAGAAGACTTCATGACAAAGGTAGGGCTTAAGCTGAGCCCTGAAAGAAATCAGGGATCCTAATAAGGAAGGAATGCATTCTGGGCATGGGGAATTGCCAGTGCAAAGGCACAGATAGAACATGGGGCACTGTGTGTGAAGAACTGTAATATGGCTGGTTTGGCCAGATCATCAAGTAGTGGAAGGGGAATAACATATAAAAAAGTGGAAAGGTGGTTGTAAGGGTGAGGTTGAGAAGGGCTTTAAATGCCAGCAAGAGCTCCTATGTGGCACTAGAGATAATGGAATGACATGGTCAGACCTGTACTTTAGAAACATCACCAAGGCAGCCTTGTGGAGGAAGAACTGGATTGGGGAGAGCTAACCACAATACTGCAATAGTCTAGGTGAAAGGCTATGAGGACCTGAGCTAAAGTGGTAACTGTGTGAGCTGAGAAGGAGCTGGAGGCAAGAGATGCTGGGAAGGTAGAAGGGAAGAGATGTGGCAACTGACCAGATATTTAGGGTAAGAGATGGTAGAGAACAGAAAATGCCCCACATACAACTGAGTCTTGATGCACCTAATATTTCATCACTGCCAACAACTTCAAGTCCCCCAGTGTGGTAATACCTGACTAAAAAGGCCAGCAAGCCAGAAGGGCCTACCTGCTTCTGTAGGCATCTAGGAGAAAAGGAAAGAAGCTCACCCCAATTATTTTCTGATCCCATTAGACATAAGAAGTGCAAAGGACAGTGGACTTGAGGGTCTGGGAATATTATGGTTCTTCCCACTCTAGCCCTAGACTGTTTCCAGACTGACTTCATATTCTCCTTCATTCAGTCTAACAAGATGACTTTCTGTCACTGTTTGAGCTGATCATTCCATCACTGTGCCTTCACAATGGCTGTCCCTCATCCCCTATTCTTGGAATGAACTCCTGCTTCATGGAATCTTAAGCCTCCTTCAATGCCACCTCCTACAAGAAGCCTTCCCTAATCTGTCTAGTTAGTGCTTCCTCCAACCTCAAGTCACGTAGCATTTACTTATTTGTGAAACATGGTAACCCCTAATGAACTCCTGGAGGACAGGGAATCCTCTTTGGTTTTGTCTTTGTATCATCAGTGCCTTGCACATAAAAGGGCAAATGTTTCCTGCACTCGACTCTTTAAGAAATATATCTGGACTCTTTCTTCAAGGGCTTTAGAATCCAATAATGATAAGATGATGTTTCCTCTGGTGGTAACACCAGATCAAATTAGATGATCTATGTAAAGTGCTTGAGAAACCTTAAAGCACTATAAGACATTAGCTCTTATTAACATCAAGGAACAGATTTAGAAGCTGTAAAGGCGCAGGTTCCTCCCAAGTGATTTTAGCTTACTGTACAGGAATCCTTCAAGTCCTGACAGTCCAGCAACTGACAGAGAATATGGAAAAATACTTGAAGGGTATAGTTTCCTCTGACTTTGTGAGTTATTGCCCTACTTTGCTTTGGCATATTTATTACACCTTAAGACCACAGTTTGCAACCCAACCCAAACTTTGCCCTAGAGACACAAGAAAATCAGACATACAAGAAAAGCAGCCAGAGGCTGAATGAATAAAGACAATGCAGACTTCCTCAAAGCCACACTTAATATCACAGAGAAATCTCACTTGGCTCCCTTACTCTCTCCTATCAATAAGGCCAGACGAGCCCGGATAATTGAGGCATATCTATTTTTCTAAACTCTGTAAATGTTAACTTCCCAGCCTGATTTTCCGTTCTCCATCCTGGCTATGTTTAAGTCTAACAAGATCTTCTGTCATTCCCTGAACTGAGCTCCCATTACTGTGCAAGTCCTCATTTCAAGTCCTGACTCTGCAAGACCATATTTAAATCACTCAACCTCAGTGTCCCAGGCAACTATCTGAGACTTAAAGTACTAGAGAAGCTATCAATCTGCAGGAGTGGAGAACTTCCTCTACCAATGGGAACTTCCCATGGAAATCACAAGATCATTAGCCACCCTTGCAAAACGATGCCCACCCCGACTCTTCCACTCTCCCCCCTCCCCCCGCCAAAAATAAAAAAAGGCCACAGGGAGTAAGAGCTACGAGATGAAGCAGCTAGGTGGTGCTAAGACTTGGGAGTCAGGAAAACCAGAGTTCCTATTTTATCTAGCATTTACTAGCTGTGTGACCCTGGGAGATTCGATTAACTTCCCTCAGCCTCAGTTAGAAATAACATATATAAAACGTTTTACAAACTTTAAAAGTATAAATATGTATTTGTATATGCATATATTAATATACTATATGGTACTGTCATTACTAATATACGGTATATATTAATATATATTACTAATACACATAGTCTGATATACACACACACACATCCCAGCTTCCTGCTTCCACAGGTCAATTGTCAGGCATTCCTGAACAACTAAAGCGGATGTGGCGTCAGGGGGCCTGGGTTCAAATCCCTCCCTTGGGGCTTTTCCTTCCCTGCGGGATTCCCGTGGGGTCCCTCAATCGTGGGGTCAGGGAGCGGGGAGAACGACCTCGAAGGTCACCTCACGCAAACCTCCCCCACGTTACGGATCGCGAGGCTGAGCCCCAGGGGGTCCTACGGGGACGCGCCCCGCACCCTGCCCACGGTCAGGCGGGGCAGGCAAGGCCTAGCCCCGGGGGCGCCCTGGCCTCCCCGCCCGGAGCGGGGGCTGAGGAGCGATGGACGCAGCGCTCTGACATTTGAGGCCGCGAAGTGGGCGGCGGCGGCGGCCGGGAAACTCTGACAAGCAGGGCGAGCCGAGGGGCCGCGGCCCAGGCGCCTCTCACCCCTTCTCAGGCGCCCAGCGAGCGGAAGGCCCGGGACCAGCGCGGGAACGAGGACGCACACCCACTGCCTCCCTGACGCGTTCTGCAGTGGGCGGAAGTGACGCGAGCGGTGACGTCGCCACGGCCCGTTCATTCTAAGGGCCGCGCGGCGCAACCGCAGAACCGCCCCCTCTCGGCGGAGGTGAGATCCCACAGCAGGGTCGAGGGGGCGGGGCGAGAAAAGCTCAGCCCGGTCAGCCAGTGGGGGAAGGCCAGGGGAAGGGGGCGTGGCTAAACCCACTCATGCGCTTGCTTGATGAGACTGAGGGATGGGGAAGGGCGGGGCGGAGGAGGCCTTGGGCACACGTGTGCAGCTTGGGATCCTGAGCTGCTGGAGCCTCTAACTCTAACGGGGAGGGCGCCGTAGCTGGGTGGGCGTGGCGGGGCGCTCGGGAGGGTCAATTTTTACGTTACCTTTTAGATGGCTGTTTATGAGTTAAATGTTTTATGAATAAAAGCACAAATTGATATAACCAGCTAAATATTCTCAAAAGACTATGCATGCAAGGTGTTTAACTGGATTATTGCAAATCTAAACGCTGTATAAATGTCAATTATTAATATTATTGGAAATACTAATTATTATTGCAAATGCAATTGCAAGTATCATTGGAGTACTATTATTGCAAAACTTAAAGCGCCACATAAAATATTCACTATCATTATTGCAAACTTTAAAATAGTATAGAAATATCAGCTATGACTATTATAGACAACCTATTAGGTATATATTAGGTAAATATCAACTATTATTTTTCCAAGCCTTAAAGCATATAACTTCAGCTTTTATAGTCTTATTGAAATTTTAAAACATGGTCTAAATGTCAGCTATCTTGAATATCTTGGTTTTCTAGTGGGATCTATTATGAATTATTAATATAGATTATTAATATAAATCTAAATTGTCGTATGTAGCAGCTATGATTGCAAATTTTAAAGCTGCTTTATGTTGGCAATTATTAGTGAAAAACTTACAGCAGTGTCTATATGTCAGCTCTTATTGTTACAAACTTAAAGTACTGTATATATATATATATAATATCAGCTATTATTTTGGTTGCAAAGGCGATATATCTTCTGTTATTGTTGCAAACTTTAAAGTGTCATGTGTGATACATCTTCTGTTATTGTTGCAAACCTTAAAGTGTCATGTGTGATACATCTTCTGTTATTGTTGCAAACTTTAAAGTGTCATGTGTGATACATCTTCTGTTATTGTTGCAAACCTTAAAGTGTCATGTAAATTTTAGCTATTACTATTTTTATAAATCTTAAAGCACTATATAAGTATTCAGTGTCATTGCAAATTGTCAGTTATTGTTATTAGCATTATTCAATAATTATCTCAATAATTAGCATTATTGAGAGCAGGGACTGTTTCATGTCTTGGCTTTTTTATCCCCATCCTCCATCTCAGTGCCTGAGATACAAAGACAGAAATAGTCTCTGCTCATACATTCTAATAGAGGAGTCATTGTGTACATAGATAAGCATATGCGGGATATATAAAAAATAAATACATGGTGGTTTTGGTGAGGGGTGCAGTAGCAGATTTCTTTGTATTCTTCATACTTTGACTTAAGTGAATTGTAGAAGTATAATAAAGTACTGTACCACAATTTATTTAACTATCAGCTTACTGTTAGATATTTAGATTGCTTCCAATTCTTTTTTTCTATTTCATATAAGACTGCTAAGCAAATCCTGGAACAGATCTCACTCTTTCTGTTCTTGGTGACCCTTTCAGGATATGTTCTTACCAACAGTCTACAGTTTTGCAAACTCCACTCCAAGATTCAATTTCATTGCTTTTAATCATTTTTTCCAGTTTGATGGGTGTGAGATGGTACCACAAAGTGGTTTTAACTTGTAACTCTTGTTTGTGTATCAACCGCTTTTTTAAAAAAACATCACCTCACCGGTTCATTCTGGATTTTTGAGATGAACATTTGCCTTTCAGGAGGTAATGAAATAAAATCTTTTATTAGATGATGCCATCGAAGATAGATCAGATTATGTTTACTTTGACACTTCACAATAAAATGACAGTTTAATTCCTCAAAGTTGTACTTGCTCTATCTCTTATCCCTTAAATCTTCCAATAGGAGTGAAGACATAGAGATGGAAGAGACCTTCAAGTCAACCATATGGACATTTTCATTTTAATGATAAGGTAAGGGAAATGATTTTTACCAAAGGTCAACACAGAGAATAAAGGACAAGTCTAAGGTTAGAAGCTAAGTCTTCTGAGTCTACATTCAAAGCTCCTTTCTTCCTACCTCTAAAACTGGCCTATTGGAAAATATTCAGTTTTCTGGGAGAAATCAGAATTAATTTGTGTACTCAATTGTGTCCAATTCTCCAAGATCCCATTTGGTATTTTCTTGGTAAAGATAGTGGAAAGGTTTGCCATTTCCTTTTCTAGGTTATTTTACAGATGAGGAAAATGAGACAGACAGGGTGGAGTGACTTGCCCAAAATCACCCAGCTAGTGTCTGAGACCAGATTTGAACTCAGAAAGGTGAGTGTTCCTGACTCCTGGCACAGTACTCTATCCACTGCACTACTCAGCTGCCCATTAGGTTCTTAGTAAATACTGGTTAATTGAGTTTTGATTGATTTTATTGGCATAGGGAATTCCCTGGTAGGGAAACTTCCACTACTCATGCAAGTTGGCCTTCTTTGCAATTTCTAGACATTGAGAATTTGCCTAGAAGACAAGAGGCTAGATTTGAACTCAAATATGAGTCTTTCTGACTGCCGGCCCAGCACTCTATCCACTGTGCCACCTAACTGCCCGATGTACTAAAAGCATCTTTATTTAATGAGGCTGCTGGTAAACATTTTCCAAATCTCTCATTGCTCCTAGGTGGGTTTCCACAAGTGATCATTGCTGATTATGTCACTGTTTGTCTAAAATCTTCCACAGACAAGAGTTCTTAGGGAACCTGCAACCTTGGAGGGGTACAGGTAAAGTTTATATAGGATATTCTTTGGTGAAACATGTGCCAAATATGCTAACTAGATGTTTTGGGGTGGGATTAAATTACCCAGAAACCATGTCCCCCAAACCTTTTTAATCCTCATAGTAGACATATAGATATGTGTTCTTACTTTCTTTACTATAAACTGATGAAATAATATTTTCAGATTCAAAATCAAAGAGGTGTGAGGCCCTATGAAGGTGGCCAAGCCAGGGTTTCTCTAAAACAGGGTGTGTATTCAAGGCTTCTACCAGATGTTTGTTCATTTTTATACCTAAGTCCCAAGCAGAACTATTCTAGGAAGAAACACCTCTCTGGCAGAAATGCCTTGCTTCATTTGCCTTTTTGCATAAACCTCAAACACTTTTCAAACTCTTACGTAATGGTAATGTCTGTGGTACTGTGAGGGAGCTGGGCAGGGAGAACCCAAAACTTTCAATGACTAGACATTTTTTCTCACTCTTAGCAAGTTTCTGTGGAGTTTCCATGCTCTCAGTTTTCTGCTTTATCCATCAATTAGCAACCATCTGTAAAGACCTTGTTTAGCTGAGCCCTGGGAATTTAAGGAAGACATAAAAGGGGTGGCTGCCCCTTAGAAGCTTTAAAGCATCTGGTTTATTGAATCGAAGTAATTGGAGTCCTTGTGGTATGAAGAGTAGGAGGCAGCAGCAACAGCGTAGCTCAGGAGTCAGTTGGGAGAGGGCTAGGTATAGCTGGGATTGGAACTTTCAGAAGAGGGAACTCCTTGGATCAGTGCAGGTGGGCACCTACTCTTACAGTTCTCAGAGACTAAGGGTGCCCAGGGTGATCCAGCCAATAGGGATCAGAGTTGAGATTTGAATCCAAAGTCTTCTTGACTTTCTCACCCTGAAAATTCTGTCTCTATAGCCTCCTTTTTCCACTGGCAAGTTCTTCCAGCAACCTCCATTTTGAGGGAGAACCCAGGTCAATCCTCTTTCATTCGTCTTCTGGCACCCCATTACTTTGCCAGCATTCCTATTTGGATGCTGTCCCCCTTCCCCCTTTCAGCTCCCCTTTGTGTGTGTCTTCCCTTATTAGAATATATGCTTCTTGAGGGGAGAATTATCTTATGCTTCAAAGTAGACATAATTGATTTTTTATTTGAAAGTTAATTGGGACCTCAAAGACTATAGACATTTACAAAGAGTCTTTGAGTAGGATTTTGTGGTAGGCAGCAACATTGGGGAGGTCAGTGCTGCATTTACAATCAGGAAGATCTGAGTTCACATCCCAGAGATTTGAATTAGCATTTTGACCATGTGTTAAGTCATTTAACTTCTCAGAATCTAAGCAACTTCCCAGGATTGGTTTAAGAGTTGTAAAGTGGTTTCATAAATGAAGAGAATCCTACACCAGCTGTTCCACATTCTGACAAAACCACAGAATTCATTGGTTTGTTTTTTTTAAATATATACATATGGCAGAAGGAAGGGTACTAGATGGCACAGTGGATAGAACACTGCATCTAGCATCAGGAAGACCTGAGTTTAAATCCAGCCTCAAACACTTACTAGTTGTTTGACAAGTCACTCAGCTCTGTTTGCCTCAGTTTCCTCTTTTGTAAAATGAACTAGAGAAGGAAATGGCAAACCACTGCAGAGTTATTGCCAAGAAAATCCCAAATGGAGTCACAAAGAGTTGGATGCCACTGAACAACAAGAGGGAAGACTGGATTTGGAGTCAGAAGACATGGGTTGGAATTGTGGTTTAGCTTATTCTGCTTTGTCACCTTGGCATCCTCTCCCTCTACAAACTGAAGTTATCAAAATAGAAAATCCAGAAAGTTCCTTCCCAACTCTCAAAGTCCATGATCCCATAAAGCTTCTTGAAGGCAGATGGTTTTAGAAGCAAAGAATTCTATGCTGAAAGACTTAAGAGATTATTTCTCATAGGTATCATTTATGATTTTAAATCTTCCTTAGAACTCATTACTTAAAGGATAGCATGGCTCTTTCTCTCACCTAATCCTCACAAAAATCCTAACAGGTAGCACAGGTTTTGCTAGAGTATTTATTGTCCCCATTTTTACAGATGAAGGGACTCAGAGGGGTCCTAAGGGATTTGATTGAAGCCACACTTCCACTAATAGTTAAAGGCAGAATTTGAGGTCGGGTCTCCCTGATGTTAGAGCTCCTTCCAGTCTAGTGAGTACCACTGTGCTGCTGCAAAAATAAAAGAAACATGCGGTGACATAGAGAACTGAATCAAATTTATAAGAATATGAGTCATTCCCCAACTGATAAGTGGTCAAAGATTATGAACAGGCAGTTTTTGGAAGAAGAAATCAAAGCAATCTATAGTCATATGAAAAAATGTTCTAAAATTGATTAGAGGAATGCAAATTAAAATAGTTCCGTGTTACCACCTCACACCTGTAAGATTGGTTAAAATGAAAGAAGGGGAAAATGACACATGTTCGGGGCGGGGGAAATGTGGAAAAATTGGAACACTAGTACACTATTGGTGGAACTGTGAACTGATCCAACCATTTTGGAGAGCAATCTGGAATTATATCCAAAGAGTTATAAAAGTGTGTATATCCTTTGACTCAGTAAATACCATTATTAAGTCTGTTTCCCAAGGTGATCAGGGAAAAAGGAGAAATTATATGTTCTAAAATATTTATAGTAGCTCTCCTTGTGGTGGCAAAGAACTGCAAATTGAAGGGATGCCTGTCAAATGGGGAATGGCTGAATAAGTTGTGGTATATGATTGTGAAGGAATACTGCTGTGCTATAAGAAACGATGAGCAGGATGCTTTTGGAAAAACATGGAAAGACGTGCAAAAAATAATGAAGAGTGAAATGAGTGAAAAGCATGTTGAACACACAAAAGCTATACTGTTTGAAGAGTAACTGAGAATGATCACGTTGTTCTGAGTAATATGAACTTTCCAATCAACTATGAAAGCTATGCATCTCTAGAGAAAGAACTGATATATAGAAGTATGTATTATATGGTTCCATATATATCTATGTCAAATGTTGGCCTTCTTTAATTTGGGGTTGGGAGGGAGACAACTCAGAACTCAAAATGTAACCAACATTTTTTTTTAATTAAAGAAAAAGAAACATTTGGTAAAAGACTAATGTGACTGACTCAACCAATCAGTGCACTATGAAGTTTTAAGAATAAACATCAGCTAAAGAATAAATAGGGCTTACTGCAGGTTATTAGAATATTGAAGCACTGGGTTCCCACCACCCCAGAAAGGAGAATTTATGTGTGTGTGGGAGTGTACTGAACCTGTTATTTCACTGCTTTAGGGAACTTCCAGGGAGGAAACTCCCTCTACCAATGCCAACTGCACCTATTCTGCAACTTAAGGTCTTGCATAGTTACCTGGGGCATTGAGAGGTTAAATAACTTGCCCAGCATCACACTATCAGGATGAGGAAGAGGCAGAACTGTGTTAAGGATCCCTCTTCCCTTCCCATTAACCCCCAGAATCCAGTTCTTCCTGATTCCAAGGCTAGCTCTCAAAAAAAATATCCACTATTCCATGCTGGGCTCATAATGCACTTGGAAGGTGCATGTTCAATGCCTGCCTGATGAGTGAATCTACACTCATACTTTGGGAATGAATGTCCCACAGAGGTCCTATAAAGGCTATTTGAACACATTAATTAATTACTGGTGATTTGGAATGATTCTCCACAGGGTTTCCTCTCAAGAGTAACATGCCACACTTCAGGATTTACTGAACTCCTTTTCCTTCCCCAGGCTGTCACTCTTTCCCCGCTTCATCTCCTTCCCATTTTGGCCCTATTCCTTCCTCCTAATTCTTCCATAATGGAATTGAAGGGTTTTAATTTACATTTTGGGTGAGGGTTCAAATCCTGAATCGTAGTGTGGCTTTGGGTAGGTCTCTTAGGACTTTCTGGAGCCCAATGACTCATCTGTAAAAATGGAGAAGATTAACTCCTCTAGCAGAATGGATGCTACTTTGTAGAACCTTTGCGAGGGTCAAGTGAGAGAAAGAGCCATGCTACCTTTGAGTGATGGGTCCTAAGGAAGATTTAAAATCGTAAATGATACATGTGAAAGATAATCTCTAAAGTCTCTTTCGGCTCACAATTCTCTGATGCTGTAACCACCTGCCTTCCAGAAGATTTGGACTTTGAGAATTGGAAAGGAACCTTCCGGATCCTGTATTTCTACAGCCTCAGTTTATAAGGAGAGAAACAGACCAAAGAGGACATCAGGATGATAAAAAGGAAGCAGCTAAGCCAGGATTACAAGCCATGTCTTCTGGCTCCAAATCCAGTGTTCCTTCTATCATATGTAGAGTGTAAACTTTCATACGCATCTCTCTAAAATAAATCTAACTAGGCAACAATATTTAACTCCTCATCCCAGTGCTAGGCCAATAACTAGATGAAGCATTACATGTCAGACCTGGCATAAAAATATAATACCATTCATAACCTTTCTGAAAATGTAAATTGACTTTAGTTTCTGGGTACTCATTCAAACAGATGAAACTAAGTGTGATTTTTGACACTTGCCTTGGCATTTCTGATCTCAGCAGCTCTTAAACCACATCTTTTAGAGTTTCACTATGCCTCTGTGAAGACTAAATGGGGTTTAAAAATTTATATATAAACATCTTACTTGCAACGGTGAGCTCTGATCTCCACTCTTTTCATCTCTAATCTCATCTTCATATCTCTATCAAGTTAATCTGCCTTATGTAGTGGCTTATATCATTCTTCCCTTCTTTCCCATCCCCCAGATCTTCATGGTTAGGATTCTGATTATTCAAACATCCCTTAGGAAACTTGGTATAACTGACTGGGTTGGACTTGAGGGTCAGGAAGACCTTTGTTTGGATCTCACTGCTGCTGTTTAGCAGCTGCGTGAACCTTGACATGTCTCTTTCTTTCTCTGTGTCTCAGTTTCCTCAGCCATAAAAGGAAAGAATATGGCCTCTGTTGTCCCTTCCAACTCAAAAACTCTGATCCTATGGACATTTCTTGCCTTCCACATGTTCTGTGGACATTTGTCTGCCTCTTCAGTATGCCCTGCACTTACTTTTGCTTACTCTACATCTTAAACAATATCCTTCTCCCTGTTGGATTTTTGCCCATGCTTTGAAGCCCAACTCAAAACCTCTTTCTTTCATGTTCCCTAATCCTCTGTTAATAATATTTGCGTTTAGCCTTCATATAGCATTTTCCTTAGCACATCTATAATGCTCTTATTGGCTGTTAGACAACACAGTGAGTGGACAGAGCACTGAATTCAGGAAGACCTGAGTTCAAATCTGGCCTCAGACACTTACAAGCTGGGTGACCCTGGGTAAGTCACTTCACCCTGCTTGCCTCAATTTCCCTCATTTGTAAAATGAGCTGGAGAAGGAAATGGCAAACCATTCTAGTGTCTCTACCAAGAAAACCCCAAATGGGTTCACAAAGATTCGTATACAATTGAAACAACTGAATAACAACCATGTTTTTTATCGTGTGTAGTTAAACTCTGAGAAGTCAATATTACCCAATATCACCTGAACTTTATTGTCCCCAATTCCCTAGCATAATGTTTTGTACACAGGTAGGGTGAGAAGAAGAGTTGGGAAATCTGTTATTTTGTTGTTAGACTATATTATAAGTAGGGATTGTTTCATTTATTGTAACTGTATCTGAGGGCAGCGAGTGGCATGGTAAAATCAAGAAGACCCTAGTTCAAATGTGACCTCAGACACTTTCTAGCTGTGTGACCCTGGGTAAACCACTTAACCTCTTTTTGCCTTAGTTTCTTCAACTGTATAATGGGAACGATAATCACACCTACCCCACAGGGTCATTGTGAGAATCAAATGAAATAATAATTGTAAAAAACACTTAGAAGAATGCCTCACACATAGTGGTTGCATTAATAACTATTCCCTTCTCCTTTCTACTTCTGTTGTGTCTCCAGTGCCTGGCACATATTAGGTTCTTTCTGGTTGTGACAGACTCCTCTCGACCCCATTTGAGGTTTTCTAGTCAGAGACATTGGAGGAGCTTGACATTTCCTTCTCCAGTTCATTTTACAGATGAGGAAACTGAGGCAGACAGGGTAAAGTGACTTGCCCAGGGTCACATAACCAGTAAGTGTCTGAGGTCGGATTTGAACTCAGGAAGATGATTCTTCCTGACTGAAAGCCCGGCGCTTTATCAGGGGCTCCACCTAGCTGCCTATTAGGTTCTTAATGAATACTTGTTAATTGAGTTTTGGTTAATTTTACTGGCATAGGGAACTCCCTGGTAGGGAAATTCCCACTACTCATGCAAGTTTTCCCCAGTTTCTACTCATCAAGAGTTTGTCTAGAAGGCAAGAGACTTTAAGTAAGTGGTTTGCCCAGGATCACACTGTGGGCAGGTAGGTCTTTCTGAATCCAAGGCCAATAGTGGCAGTCTAGGTACTAAGTAAAAATTTTTTGTTTTTTTCTGTTCAGCCACTTTTCAGTTGTTTTCAACTCTTTGTGACCCCATTTGGGGTTTTGTTTTAGTAAAGATACTGAAGTGGCTTGCCATTTCCTTCTCCAGCTTATTTGACAGAAGAGGAAACTGAGATAAACAAGGTTAAATGACTTGTTCAGGGTCACATGGCTACTAAATGTCTGAGGCTGGATTTGAACTCACAAAGAGGAGTCTTCCTGAGTCCAAGCCCAGTGCTGTGTGCACTATTCTGCCACTTAGCTGCCCTGATTAAAAGTACAACTAATTAATCAATCTAGTCTTTGAGACATTGTGGGAAACCTGCAGCCTTAAAGTCACATGTGACCCTCATATCCTCAAGTACAGCCCTTTGATTGAATCCAAACTTCCTAGAACAAATCCGCTTACTAAAAGGATTTGTTCTGTAAAACTTGGACTCTGTCAAAAGGCCGCACCCATGTATCTAGAAGCCACATGTGACTTTAAGGTCGCAGGTTTCTCGCTCTTGACAGGTTCAGTGACTGACCCCCCCCCCCCTTCTTGTGGACAGTATGTGTTAAAAGGTAGGACTTGAATCCAGGTTTTCTAGGTTCCATTTTGTCATGTTGTCTCTCAACTAGTCTTAATATATCCTTAACATATACATTTCTTATACATGGAAGTTTTTCATCTGTGTTTTATTGAATTAAACATTCACATTATAATGTTTGGAATCTGAAGCCAACGATTTTAAGACAGACCTAGACAAAGGCGCTGGAGGACTGAGGATCCATTTTCAGCATGGATGATGATGTAAGACTCCAAGGAGGACCATTCCATCGAGACAGGGAGAGAAAGTGGACCCGTGATTTCACTGGTATAGGACCTTCCAGGGGAGGAAACTCCATCTACCAATGCAGGTTGGCACCTTCTCAACTTTTCAGTTTTAGAAAGTTGCATAGTGGCAGAGACATCAAAAACCAGCCACCACATGCAGCCCACAATACTGAGAGGAGAATAAACCAGATTAAAATGTCATTGGAAAATATCTAATAAAATAAAAATAAGTAAAATACAGATAAAATTATATTTGAAAACTAAATCGATACATAACTGGCAGTGATCCTTAGGTAGTGATTAGTGTTTCTATTTGAGTTTGATCCTACTGGTCTAGATGACTGAGACATGAAGTAACTCACCCAGGATCATGGAACCAGGAGCCCAAGAAAGCTGAACCCAGACCTGTTCAGTCAACTTTACCAGGCTGCTTCAGTCAAATTTCTAAGGTCTTTAAAGTAGTTATTCTTCATAATATTGTTGTTGCCATCAGCAAATAATTCTCCTGTTCCTGCTTATATTACTCAGCATCAGTTTATATAAGTCTTCCTATTTTTCTTTGAATCTGCCATATTCATCATTTCTTATGGGGAAGTAACTCTTTAACATTTGTTGTTAATGGCTAAGTTGTTTTTCAATCGTGTCTGACTCTTCATGAACTCATCTGGGGTTTTCTTGGAAGAGACACTGGGGTGCTTTGCTATTCCTTCTTCAGCTTATTTTATAAACTGAGGCAGAAAGGGTTAGGTGACTTGCCCAGGGTCACAAGAGATCAGATTTGAACTCAGGAAGATGAGTCTTCCTGACTCTCGACCTGGTCCTCTATCCATCATGCTACCTTGCGGCCCCTTATCCATAGCCATATCCCTTTTCTTCCCCAGCCATCCTCCAATTAGCATGTATTCACATTGTTTCCACTTCTTTGCCAGAAAGTGTGCTTGTAATATATGGGACATTTCCCTCTATCCATGAGTTCCTTGAGATATAAATCTTAGAACTGTATTACTGGGTTAAAGGGGATGTACAGTTTGTTGCAGAATTCTAAATTGCTTTCCTTAATAATCAAACCAATTCACATCTTCTCCTCTTGTTCCATTCTCATCCACTCCTTCCATAAATTCTCTGGAGAGGGTAAAGGCCAAATATTCTAGAGTCACTTCCCAGATTTTTTCTTTTTTAATATTTTTGTGTTTCCTGGTGAAACACTGCTTATGTTATCCCTCTATCTCACTGTGCTGGATCACAGATTTGGAAATAGAAAGGGATTTCAGAGGTCACACTATCTAATCCCTTCACTTTACCCACCATCACACAAGGTAGCAAGTGGTAAAGGTAGGATTTGACCCAGGTCCTCTGACTCCAAATCAAGGGTTCTTTTCACTGTTTGCTCGTGTCATGCAGAAACTTGACTACCAGATGACCAACCAATCAATCAGTGAACATTTATCAAATACCTACTACGTGCAAGGGGGTACTTAGGTGGCTCCATGGATAGAGTGCCAGGCCTGGAGTCAAGAAGACTTGAGTTCGAATTTGGCCTCAGATATTTAGTCACTGTGTGGCCCTGGGTAAATCACTTACTATTTGTCTCAGTTTCCTCATCTGTAAAATGAGCTAGATAAAGAAATGGCAAACCACTCCAGTATCTTTGCCAAGAAAATCCCCAGTGAGGTCAGGAAGAGGCAGACATGACTAAAAAACAACTGAATATCACCACCACTATGTACTAAGAAATGGTATTGGGAAACCACTGGATTACTTAGCCATAATGACCTATGAAATAGTCATATGTGTCCATCATGCCCATATAGATATATCCACATACACATACACGTTTTACATGGTTATACTCAGTATATATATATATATATATATATATATATATATATATATATATATATATCTATATACCATATTCCTACTTCTGTTTTTTGCACTTTGCCTTGTGCATACTTTGGAATATGTTTGTATATCTTTGTCCTTGTCATTTTTAAATGGAATTTTAATTTATTCATTTATTTTATTCCATGGCATTGATATCTGCAGTCCTGTTTAGCCATTACTCAACCTCTGGGTATTTAGGTTGTTTCCAGTTGATATAGCTGTGTTAACAACATAGCTATAAATATCTTTGTACAAAGGGCTTCTTTTTCTCTATTTAGTTATTTCTTAGGACAAATTCTAAATGGTGGTTTTACCAGGTCAGAGGTCATCACCAGTATAGCTTGACAACTTTCCTTAAAAAATTGTCTCAATTTATAATGCTACCAGAACACTATGGTTAGTTAGACCTATCTGCCCACAGCCTTACCAACACTTGAATTTATAATTTTTTTGCTATTTGAGTAGGCAAGAACTTTTAGCTCTTCATTGCTTTAATTTGTATTCATTGGTGAGATTGAATATTCTTCAAATGTTTACTATTTTTCCCATTTTTATGAATTATGTGATCATATGATTTGACTCAAATGATTTCATTTTAGGATACCTGATCTTTACAGTTGTTTTAATGTGCTTGGTGAGTGAGACATACTATAAAAATTTGGGTAAAGATAAAGTTTAATTTTTAAAAGTACATATAGGTAAGTCTCTCAGGGCTCATGCCTCCAGCTTGGTGCTTCTAGGTTGAGAACCCAGGGAGGCAGCCGCTGCTAATCTCAGGATTCTAGGGTGAAAGTGTCTACCTTCCAAATACTATAGCTCATGAGCCCCCGCATGTCTGCTTCCCCTTAATAGGCAGCTCTTTAGCAAAGGTATTTACTTACATGACATAGCAAGAACAGTGGTTACAAAACACTTCTTCCAATATTCTGGGGCTTAATCTCCAACAAATACAAGAGTCCATGGGGATGAGGTAGAAGAGTGGGCATGCACATAAAGCACAATGGTGGTAAGGCACTCACGGAGAGAGCATATGTGGTAAAGGCAGTTCATAACTTTATAATTGCAGGGCCTCGATGTCCCTTCTTTCTCTGGAGGATCTTTGGAAGTTTGCGGTTGGGATGTGGTCAGGGGAGGGAAAAGTGGCTCATCTGGGCTGGCTCCTGAAAAGGTACAATGTGGCAGCTTGATGGGTCAGTCTGCTGCTAGGCTGGGTCAAGCTGGTCATTTGGCTGCTGAGCTGACTCCTCACTGGCCTAGGCCTAACTCAGCAGTCTTTTTAGGCCTTTGAAATGCCCAGACTCCACTGGCAAGGCCATCTCTCTGATCACTTTCTTACTCCTATAGCTTCTACCAACTCTGGTCATTGGTGGAATTTCTGATGGTATCTCTGGAGATCTCAAATTTGCCAGGTTTTCTGGGTACTTGGAGCACTTGTTTGACTAAGATATAAAAAGAGTAAACACAAAAGAAACAAGAGGTAGCATGTCCTCACAGCCACTTGGTGGAGGGGAATTTGGCTAGCTGCTTCTTCCCTACCCAGAAACTCAAAGTGACTCTCCTCACTCAAAGCCTCCAAGGAAAAAAAATAGGATATTGGTGGATGGCATTTTGTACGCACACTCAGTTTTGCCTCAGCCACTTCTGAATCATCAGGTGGTCTGACTCTGCAGTTAATTAGAAGACTATTCATCATCACACAGTACCAAACATTGAGTTACTCATGGTGTGGTTGGATTGGAAGAAAGCAGAGAATATTGTGATCTAAGAACCGAAACCAGGCAGGGAATATCTGAGCATATTTTAAAGACACGTTCCCACTCTACACTTTAAAAATGATACAATTATTCAATCAACAAATAAGTATTTAGAACACTTACTTTGTGCCAGGCATGGCATCATGTTGGGTACTGGGGCTATGGAAAAGTAAAAATAGTGCCTACCCTCAAAGAGTCGATATTCTAGTGGGGGATGCAACATGTGTATAATATGGTTGCACATACAAGATAAAACAATTGCCGGGCAGTGGGGTACTGGGGAAAGAATATGCTAATCAGAAGGGATGGCAGAGTTGAGAATTGAAAGAGACTAAATCCTCAGGGAGAGGTGAGGAGAAAGTGAATTCCAGGTCAGAGAGTAAGTAACATATGTGAAGGGGGGATATGAGAGAGAGTGGTATGCGAGGGTCAGTAAAAAAGGCCAATTTGGATTATAGAGTGCCCAAAGGGGAATAATATGAAATAAAGCTGGAAAGGTAGCTTGGTACCAGGTCATGAAGAGCTTAATGTCAAACGGAGGAGTTTATGTTTGGTGCAATAGATAGTATGGAACTATTGGAGTTTATTGCAGAGGAAGTGATGTGGTCAGACCTGTACCTTAGGGAAATCACAGTAGCAGCTGTATGGAGGATGGTTGGGAAGGGACAGAGACAAGGGGTGTCTAATAAGAAGGCTGTTGTAGTAGTCTAGATGAGAGGTATTGAACTAGGGTGGTAGCTATGGGAATACAAGGAAGAGAATGGATATCAGAGATCTTGAGAAGGTGGAAACAGCAAGATTTGGCAATTAATTGGATATGTAGGGAGAGTAAGAGGTGAAATTTTGGACCCAGATGACTAGAACGATGGTGGTAGCCTTAATAGGAACAGGGAAATTTAGAAGAGGGGGCAGGTTTGGGGAGAAGAGGGAAGAGGATTAATCCTATTTTGTACATGTTGAGTTTGAAGGACTTCCAGGATACAGAATTTGAAATGTCTTCTAGGCAGGTGATATTGTGAGATTGGGACTTAGTAGAGAGACTCAGGATGGATATAAAACTCTAGAAGTCATCGGTATAAGGATGATCATTAAACCCACTGGAGCTGATGGAGAGAGAAAGGGAAAAAAAGAGACAGACAGAGAGAACGAGAGAGAGGAGAGGAGAGGAAAAAAGAGAGGAGAGAGAGAGAGAAGGAGGGAGAGGACGAGAGGGAAGAAGGGAGGGAGAGAAAGGGAGAGAGAAAAGAGATAAAGAAAGAATAAGAGAGAGGGAGAGATGGAATGGAAGAGAGAAAGGGAGAGAGAGGGAGAAAGAATAAAAAAAGAGAGGAGATGGAAAGGAAGAGAAGAAGGGAGAGATGGAGGGAGAGATGGAGAGAGAGAGCAAGAGAGAAAGAGGGGGAAAGAAAGAGAGAGGAGAGGAGAGGAGGAAGATCCAGGACAGAGACTTGGGAAACACTCACATTAGGGGATGTCATATGGATGATACTTGGGCAAAGGGACTGAGATGGAGCAATTAGACAGGTAAGAGAACCAAGAGAGAGTAGCGTTTAAATGACCCAGAGAGGAAAAAGTATCCATAAGATGAGGATGTGTAACAGCATCAAATGATACAGAAGAGTCAAGAGGAGTGAGGACATGAAAGGCCATCAGGTTTGGCAATAAGAGCTGGCTGGTAACTTTGGAGAGAGTAGTTTCAGTTGAGGTTATGAGGAGAGAAGCCCGAGTGCAAAGAATTAAGAAGTGAAAGAGGAAATGAAGGCAGGGAATATAAACAGCTTTTTTTCCCCCTAAAAATTTGGCAGAGAAAGGACAGAGGAATATTGTAAGAGTTTTGAATGGTAGGGTCTGGTGAGGGTGTTCTACAGATGAGGGAGGATTGGGCTCCTCTTCAAAAATTCAAAATTCAACTGTTTTTTCTCATTGTTAATCTATTTTTGGTCGTAGTTAAAATTAAGATGAGTCAACAGTATGACCAAGCAATCAAAAAAAAAAAAACTTCAATGATCTCAGGCTTCATTAAGAAGCATAGTCAATTGTGTTCAGTTCTGGTCATGACACTTTTTAAGGACACTCCATCTACAGTCTAGATTCATTCAGGGGAGAGCATATAGATTGATGAGAATCCTTAAAACCATGATCTATCAGAATTGGTTGAAGGTAGTGAGGATGTTTAAGCAGGCACACAGTAAACATTTATAAATACTTACTACATGCCAGGCATTGTGCTAAGTGCAGGCAAATAAGAAAGATAGTACCTGTCCTCAAGAAGCTTACATAGGAGTTCAACTATAACCTCTGACACTTACTAGCTGAACGACCCTGGACAAGTCACTTAATTTTTGTTTGTCTCTGTTTCCTCAACTGTACAATCAGAATAGTAAGAGCACCTAGATCCCAGGGTTGTTGTAATGGTTAGATGAGACAGTAATTATAAAGTGCTTAGCATAGTGCCTGGCACATAGTAAGCATGATATAAATGTTGGCTATTTTCATCATTAATAGGGAAAAACAACACATAAAAGGTAGCTGAAAAGTGTTGGGACTGGGGAAAAGGTACTTTATGGGAACTGGTATCAAAGTCCAGAGAGTTAGGAATGAATATTGGCTAGCTTGGGGCTCTTCCCAAAATGGAGCCCAGGGTGGAAGTCACCAATGGGAGAAGAGGTCTACTGTGGTAGAGGATGTGCCAGGGAGAGAAGACAACTGAGTGATGGTGGTAATGTCTGGAGAGTCAGAAGCAGAGGCAGAAGGGAAATGTTTAGCTTGAAGAAGATGATACTGAAGGGGTCCCAGAATGCCCTCCTTCAAGTCTTGAAGGGGTGTCAGATAGAAGTAAGATTAGGTATGCTATACTTGACCCTAGAGATGAGAAACAAGACCAATGAATGGAGGCTTCACAGGATACACCTCCTAAGAACCCCAGTGTGTGAGGAATTTTTCTGGTAGACCTAGCCCTTCACAGCAATGCAAGGCCCTAAAACATTCCCAAAGGACTCTTGAGGTAAAATGCCATCCACATCCAGAGAAAGAACATGGAAATGAAACACAGAATGAAGCAGACCATTTTCATTAGTATTATGTTTTGTTTTGTTTTATGGTTTCTCTCATTCATTTTAATTCTTCTATGCAACATGACTAGTGTGAAAATGTGTCCAATATGAATGAATGTGTAGAACCCATATAAGATTGTAGGCCATCTTGGGGAGGGAGGGGAGGAAAATATAAGATTTATGAAAGTGATTGTAGAAAACTGAAAACAAATAAATTAATAATAAAAAAAATGAAAGCTGTCCCAAAGAGGAATGGGCTGCCTTCAGAAGTACTGGGCATTGAACTTGCCTTCCCTAGAGATCTTTCAGTGAGGGTTATGTGTTCACTAACTGGGAATGATAGATATTGAGTTAGTCTAGGAAGATTTACTGAAGGAAGCGTTTGTTAACAGAAAGGGAGAACATGATTTGACAAGAATATAATTTGGCATACAAATAATACTTTTAAGGGGGGGAAAATCTCCCTTATACTCCTAGGTCTGGATTAGTGTGAGTAATGAACCCTCTGAAATGGTCACATAATTAGAATTCTCACTGCATATTTCATTGGACTGAAACCAATAACCATATTCACATAATTATAACTTCAAATAATATGAATTTGAATACATACAACCTTTTCGGGATTCATTACCCACATGAATTAGGACTTCACTCTACACCACCAAGAGAATTTTATATGCTTCCTAGTCAAGGCAATATTATGTTTGTGATTAATTAGGTCTTTTATTTGCTTTTGGATTCAAGCTTAACTCATGAGCCAATGAAGTAAGAATACAGAATGCGCCATTGCAGGACAATGGGGTACAATGGGGAAAAGCTTTGGATTCAGAGACAGAGGACTTGGGTTTATCTCCTGGTTCTGCTACTTATCACCCCTCTTACCCTCACTTTCCTCATCTGTAAAATGAAAGAGTTGGACTAGAAGGCAAAAGGCCCCTAACATCTCTGGTTTTGTGATCTATGGACTCTCACAAAAGTCCTGCAAAGTGGAGCCCAGGCTCTAAACAGAACAGTTCTGAAACAGCTGATTCTTTAATTAATAATCCTTGGCAGACAAGCTTTTAGCCCAGCACTAAATTTTCTCCTGTCTCTGGCTCAGCTTGAAAAGTAGGCTAAATATAGTGCTGGGAAACCAGATCTGTCACATGTAGAGAACTCAGCCACAAAATGTCAATCGAGTTCAGCAAAATGAAAAAAGAGTACTTAAATGTCAGCCATTATACGTTGAGTATTTGGTATGATAGATGAATGAGGTCGGTTTGGTTAGGGTGGTGATTTTGAAACAGTGTAACGGGGGCTGTACTGTTATTTATGGTCTAGCACTCCTACACGAAGCTTAGTGTATTAAGACTGGGGGAGATTCCCATCACCAGCAAAGTTACAGTGCAGATATCACTGCATAATTCAGGGATACCTTTGTGATAAGCCTTTCCTTTTATTCCTACCCTTTCCACCTGCATTTATCCTTCCTTCCTTCCTTCCTTCCTTCCTTTTTTCATATTTCTCAACTGGTAAAGCAGCTAGGTAATGCAATGTATCTAGAGCACTGGGTCTGCAGCCAGGAAACCCTGAGTTCAAATCCAGCCCCAGACACTTCCTCTCTATAAGACTCTAAACAAATTATGTGACCTCTGTCTCCCTCAGTTTTCTAATCTATAAAAAAAATGGAAGTACCTATTACTTCCCAGAGTTATCACGAGGATAGAATGAGATAATATTTGTAAAGAGCTTTGCAAACGTTAAATAATCACATAAATACTAGCTATTATTATACCTTCTGAATGTCTCCCTTTTGAATTGAATTTTCCTTTGTAATGAAGAACTACAATTAAGTAAAACAAAATGACACATTGACCCTGTCTGACAGCGTATACATCATTTTATACTTACAGTCTTGGCTGTTGTTCAGTTATTTCAGTTGTATCCGACTCTTTATGACCCCATATGAGGTTTTCTTGGAGGAAATATTGGAGTGGTTTGCCATTTCCTTATCAGGCTCATTTTAAAAATTAGGAAACTGAGGCAAATAAAGTTAAGCAACTTGCCCAGAGTCACACAACTGTTCTTCCTGACTCCGGGGCTGACATTTTATCCGCTGTGCCACCCAACTGCCCTACTTATAGTCTACTATGTCTCTACTGAGAAAGGGAGGCCTGTTTCACCATCAGTCTTCTGAAGTCAAGGTTGTTCATTGACACAGAGCAGAATTCTGATTTCTTTTAGTTTTTTTCCCCTTTATATCTCTATGCAAATTGTTCTCTTGGTTCTACTTATCTTACTCTGCCTCAGTTAGTTCACACAAGTCTTCTCAGGTGAATCCTTTTTTGTTACATTTCTCAATACAATAATATTGGTGTACCTGTAGACTGCAATGGAACAGAACATCTCTTTTCCCCAAAATAGATTGAAGGCACTCTGACCAGCTATCATCAGCCTGTAATGAAACTCGGTCTCAAAGAAGTCTTGACCTAAGGTCAACCTTTGCCCAAGTTGCCCAAGGTCAACTGACTAGTAACTGATGGAACTGAGACTAAAATATAATTTTTACTTTGAGTTTTCGTTTGAAGCAATTTTTCTGCAGAGGGTTAATAAACTCTCCATAGCGACACCCAATAGACCCCTCATGATTCTCTGGAACTTTTTTCTGCCTTCTCTCTCTTGTGCCCTTTCTCTGTTGTTCCCTCCTGCCCCCCAATTCCAGCATCAATGTAGATGCCTTTTCACATCCATATTCAGGAATTCAACCCATACATGCCCATGCTAAAAACAATCATCATCTTACTCCAGCTCATCATGCTTACAAATTTGACAATACTTCTAATTCCAGTTTTGTACTTTTCACAAAACCTGTAGCCTCTTGTCTACAAGTGCCTTTCTGGTGAGGTTGACCTTCCCACCCCTTTCCTTTTTTATTTTTAATCTTGTAGAGTACTGTTTAGTAAGAAGAGAAACAGAAAATAGAAAGAAATGTTTGGACCAGATTATGAGACTATCATTTGCTAGGCCAGAAAATACTAATGTATTTTAAGCGTACTATCTCGTAAACAAAATTAGAGCTTACTGTTGGACTTCCCATTCTTGGCTAAGGGTGAGAAATGGAAAACTCCTAGAAGTCAGAAGACCTGGTTTCTCACTTCTGCTACAGACTACCTCTGTGACCTTGAGCAAGACACAACTTGTCGATTCTCAGTTTCTCCATTGGACACAAATATTTGGAGCTTAATAAATACTTGTTGACTGCTTGATTTTGAGAATCATGCCTTATAAAACCACAAAGAATGAACTGTTAGGACAATTTCATCTTTTCTCATGCTCTTCATTTATTCTCCTTTGTTAATTTCTATACCATCTCTTTTTTCAGTCTTTTTTTCAGTCATATCTGAATCTCTATGATCCCATTTGGGGTTTTCTTGGTGAAGATACTGGAATGGTTTGCCATTTCCTTTTCCAGCTTGCTTTACAGATGAGGAAACTGAAGCAAAGAGGATTAAGTGACTTACCTAGGCTCACAAAGCTAGGAATCATATTTGGACTCAAGTCATCCTGACTCCAGGGATGGCACTATAATCCACTGTGCCACACACATGTTGTTTTCACCCTATCATGATGTAAGTTCCATGAGGACAGGGGCTGTATCACTTTTGCATTGATATCCTCAATGCTGCTGGGCACAGAGTAAACACAATATGTTTTCAGTTATTCGTTTATTCCTTCAATAATTTCCATTTTTAAAGAACTAAAGTGTAAGGCAATGGTGAAGGGGAAGAATCCAAGGATCTTTTAGAAATGCTTTTGACAGGTCTTTAAGCATTTACCTGAAGATGCTATATCTCCTCACATTGTCTCTGTATCTGAGATA
Source organism: Potorous gilbertii (assembly GCA_028658325.1). Classification (NCBI taxonomy): domain Eukaryota; kingdom Metazoa; phylum Chordata; class Mammalia; order Diprotodontia; family Potoroidae; genus Potorous; species Potorous gilbertii. Next base: position 34,598,514 of record CM053771.1, on the reverse strand, counting down.
CAAGTTTAGTTAATAGAGTAAGCCATAGGAATGGCGAATTGATGGATAAGACATGGTTGTCTTGATATGCCCTTTCTACAAGTAATGGGCATATTCTTTAATTACTGTTGCTACAGCTAGAGTAGGACAATGGGAGGGGTAGGACAGCAAGGTAGGTGGCAGGATGGCCAGGGTGGATGGATGAATATATGAATAGGATGGGAAATAGAGAGGTTGAGTGAGTTTGTACTCACTCATCTATCAGGGCTACTCATTCCCAGGGCAGGAGTTTCAAAGCTGATTGGATTAACTCCATTAGGGAAGGGAGGGAAGGGAAAAGGAGGGGAGGGCAAACATGATCTCTGGAGATACTGCCTGGACCAAGCTGCTCTAGGTGAGCAAAGGATGGTAGAGAGCAGTATCAGGCAGATTACCTGACAGCTGGTATGGATGACTAGATATATCATTCTAGGTAGTATTTCAATCCTTCCATGTATCTGATGACACAGTTAGTAAACCATTATTGACTGTGTCAATCTGATCCAAGTCCTCCCAGAAGCTAGCTCATGACAAGGAGTCCATCCAACATGCTAGAGGAGGGTAGGGGGAGGCTCCTCCTTTTCTCTTGACATCAAGACAATCCATCCTAAGGAACAGAAAAATCAAAATCTTACTAGCTCTGTCCTTAATAAAGGTAAGAACTAAAGTTTGATTTCATTGATATAAGGAACTCCCAGGAGACTCTTTCTATTAATGCAGATTGGCACCTTCTCTGTAACTTACAGAATTATTTAGAAACACTTTTTGCAGATGCTTATGGTCTATCTCAGGGGTGGGGAACCTGTTGCCTCAAGGCCACATGTGGCCCTCTAGGCCCTCAAGTGTGGCCCTTTGACTGAGTCCAAACATCCCCTTACATAAAAGAATTTGTTCTGTAAAACTTGAACTCAGTCAAAAGATCTCACCTGAGGACCTAGAATAAAAGGAATTCTCTATTGAAAAAAAGAACTCTAAAGAGTTCCCCCCCGCCAAAGAACTGAACTAATTGAAATAATAAATCCAGAAAATTCACAGGATAGAAAACAAATCCACATAAATCATCAGCATTCCTGTATTTCACCAGACTATATGACTGAAAAAGGATGAAAGGAGAAATTCCATTCAAAATAACTACAGAATTTATAAAATATTTGGGAGTCTATCTTCTCAGATACACTCAGGTATTATATGAATGCCTTATATCACCAAGCTGTGAATATTGTATATTTTATAGGACAAATAGTACCTCAGGCTCTTATTACAGCATTGCTCAGTACTGAGTTGAAGTTAGCATATGTTTTTGTGGTTTTGTTTCCCTCTGTTACAATATAAGTCCCTTGAGGATGGACGTCTTGTTTCTTGGTGTTTACCATAGTGCCTGGAACATGGTAAGTATTTAACATATGCTTTCTCACTCATTTACTCACTCTATCTATCTAATCTATCCATTCATCCATCTATCCTTCTACTAGGGGTTCTAGCTCCAGCTCCCCATTTTTTATGATCCTATGAGATGTAGATGAAAAAAACAGGGAAAGTTTTTTATTTTTCCACTTATTCCTTGTAAGTTTCTCCCTAGCACTTAACAAATGCTTGTTACAAGATATAGTTCCCTGGGTTGGAGAGGGAAGAGAGATATATTGGGAAATGAATATGATGTGATATAATATGAATATAAATATGATGTAATATTTAGTAATATAAATTAAAAAGTTAAGAAAAATATTTTTATTTATTATAATTTATTACCATTATTTTTTAAAATTTAAAATAAAAAATTTAAATAACAAAATGATCATTTTCTATAGAGGTTTAATAAAGATGAGACAGCCTGGCATAGTGGATGGAGAATGGCTCATAGAGTCAGGAAAACTAGGGTTCAAGATCCATTTTTGACATATCCAGACTATATGTCCTGGAGCATCTTACTTAAGCTTTCGGGGCCCTAGACAACCTTCTTAGACATGAAGCTTCAGATGGCCTTTTTTCAGATTGCCTTTTTCTTCATTAAAGGGAGTTTCCCTATATTGATGAACTCATTGGTGTAGGTTCCCTCCAAAAATTTACTGAGTAATATTAATGCTCATTGGGCAATCCAGTATATGTGCCACACCATTGTGATCTCCACTTATAGGAAATTGCTTTAGTACAATGCTGACACAGACTGTGAAAATCATCCCTTTTTATTCTTACAAAATTCCCAAAATTCCCCAGCATGTGATAGGACAGTGTTTAAGGGAATATCTAGGGGTTAAGATCATTGATTAACTTTATGGGGACTCAAACATTCTGAATGCAGGGTAAAAGGTAGTTTTAGAAGGCTCTTTGAAGTGACTAGATCCTTTGATTTCTCAGGGAAACCTAAGAAAAATCCTAATAGAGAGCTAGAGACTGCTTCCAAGAAATGATCTGAGACCATGGTAAGAAGGGGCCTAGGGGATTTTGGGGGCAGTCAACTTCAGCCTTGATAGAGCTCTAATTAAAATCATTTTGGGGATTTCCCAAGAGGCTCCTCCTCCCTCCCCCCCTCACTGAGTCACCGAGCTTATGAGGAAGGTTTAAAAGGCACCAGCTATAAAAATGCTCACTGTTCCTGAAGATCGAGAAATTGAACTCTTTGAATGCATCCCCAGAATTTACACAGGTTTGTTACAAATTGGTAGAATTTCCTCCATCCTTTGCCTTTCTGAACTTCCTATTTCCTTCTCATTTCATCTTTTGTATTCAGTAGTTCCCCTTTGATCGAGTCCTAGGAGCTCGGTATAAAATAGACATTATGATAGAGAATATCTATTTTGCTTAATGTTTTCTTTGCTTTGCTCCAGATGTCAGAACAAATCCATGTTTGCAAAGAAGACAGGAAGTAGGTTGAGCCCAGAGATGCTGCTCCATCTCCAAATGATCACTTTAGTTGAAACTTCTAATTTATTTATTCTATGCTTTAGCAATCAGCAGTGCCAATGAGAGAGATCCAAATTTCTCCAAAAAAAAAATCATTGATAAGTATTTCTCCCCTCTTTTCAGGAATTTCTGCCTGATACAATGTAGAGCAGGGATTGTTTCACTTCTGTCTTTGTATCCCTAGAGCTTTGCAAAGTGCCTGACCTTTAGGAGGTGCTTAAGGAATATTGTTGATGAATGGATTCATTGACCAAGTGTCTTGTTCTAGGTATGCAGAAAGCATTGCTGAACTATGGATGCCTTTGTCAGGGAACTGTGATACTGGACCTGCTTCAAGGTGATGCTCTAGAAGCTGGCTCTGCAGTTAGGAAAACCTAGGCAAACGTAGACCAAAGAGGATAGGCACTGCTGGATCTCTTACCTGCAGGAGCAGCTGCTTCTGCTACTTTTCCAGAACAAGACTGGGTTGACATCTATGGATTTTTGAAGGAAATCAAAGAATTTTCAGGTAGACAATTAGTTCATGAGACACACAACCTAGCTTTATCACCTGGAAGTGTCTCCTTGAGAGTGAAGATTGTGGCAACAGGCTAGAGTGTCGTGGGAACTGACCTCCTGAGCACCACCTTTCTCTAAGACTTCAACATGGTAAACAGCTCCGATAAATTGGATGCAACTCTAACTTTTGTCATACTACTTTGGGGAACTCTGGTCCAGGATTCCTGTGGCAGCTGTCCAGCTGGTAAGAACAAAAACCAAGGACATGTTCTTGTCATTCTACTGACTCTTAATTTCATGGCCACCCTACCTGATTTTAATTAACTTCTTGGGTCCATCCTGAATATAATTTTAGTGGAATAGTTAGGAAAATTCCCTTCTTAGTGGATCCAGTCATCAGGATAAGCAATGATTCTGCTCTAACTGAGACATAAGATGTATGTAGTCTATTTTAATTTTGCCTTATTTATATCTCATTCTTTCTGATTCGGTCTTTATTCCTGAAGCATGCTTGTGGAGGTTCTAGTTTTAAAAGTCAGTCCATCATTAATCAAAATATAACTCCATTACAGTAGCGCCTGGGAACAACTAAATTTTCAGCATTTTTATTCCCCTGTGTCTTTAAATATTCTTGAATGCTACAGTGAAGATTGTAAAATGCTAAAGGTTACCAGAATCTCTTGATTCCTCTCTTTTGCTCCTTAGGTACTTTCTGGAATGGTACAGATTATGGAAAAAACAAAAATCAGGCTTGTATTCCATGTCCTCCAAATAGTTTTTCTAGTACAGCTGGTGAACAGAGGACATGTGACATATGCAAGAGTTGTAAAGGTAGGATCTGTGAATCCATCAATATGTGTGTGTACTTATATGGTCAATTTTGGATAAGTGATGAGAGAGACAAACTTTAACCCTCTATTGTGTTAAGGCTCTTCCTATGCCTATGATTTTAAAATTATTTAAAATCATCTTGTGTTTTTTATATCATTTTCATTTACAAATATATCTTTCCCCCTTGTACTAGCTATTGAGTCACCCCTTATGAGAATGAATTTTTAAAAATCAGTTCAGCAAAACCAAGCAACACATAAGAATGGCAGTATGTGTAATGTTCTATATTCAGAGTTCCCTTTAAGAAAAAGAAAAGAGGGGGAGAGGAGGGGAGAAAGAAAAGAGAGGAGGGAGGGGGGAGGGAAGGAGGGAGAGAGAGGGAGAGAGAGGTGTCCATTTTCTAGTCTCTTCTCCATTTCCACTACTTTTCAAATGTCATGAGTGCTATTTCCTATATGTATTGAGAAATTTAAAAAAAATTACCATAGTGGTAACTACATGGAAATAGTTTGGGTTTCTTAAAATATGAGAAGTAGCATTTTATTAAAAGTTTATTCCAGGTGACATGCTATTTCACAGTTGATGGGAATATGCTTCTACTAACCAAAATGAAGGAATTATGTTTTTAGAGTTAATTTAGCACTAAAAGTCACGAGAAACTTTATCACTATAGTCATATATTCAGTTTTATTTTTATTATTCAACAAGCATTCATGTATTTGACACTGTGGTAGGCAATAGAGATATAAGGGCAAAAATGGAAGAACCTGTGATCTAAGGAATTTACATTCTACTGGTGGAGGTGAGAGGTGGCAGGAGGGAAAGGTTTCATTAGAGAACTTGTCAGTAACTTGTCCTATTTTCAAATGAATTTGAATTTTTTTAAGGTATTTTCAGAACTAAGAAAGGATGTACTCCAACAAGTAATACAGAGTGTGATTGTACATCTGGGTATCATTGTTCTGGAGCAGGATGTTCTAGGTGTCAACGAGATTGCAAGCAAGGACAAGAATTTATAGGAAAAGGTAGGTCTGTATTTCCCTTCCTTGAAGTCTACTAGAAGTTCTAAACTTGTTAAGTGTACAAAAACTGTATTAGCAGATTCTTAAGCAGCATGGTAAAATGAAAAGAATGCTAGACTTGGCTTCAGAGGATCTGAGTTCAAATCCTGACTGTGCCATTTACTACTTGTATGATCTTGAAAATGCTATTTAAGCTCTGTGGGCCTCAGTTTCCTCACCTGTAAAATGAGGGGGCTGGGCTTAGATGACTGCTAAAATTTTTCCTAGTTCTAAACCTATGATCCTATTAGATGCAACATTTAATAGATATGTATAAGTGACTAAGTCAAGCATACTAGTAAATAAAGACTTCTTTTCAATAAATCATAATTTGAATATTTACTATTCCTTTGATATCACGTATTTTCTAATATATTCACACTCATAAAATTTTCTTAAATGCTTGTCACTAGAATGAAAACCTCAAGTCTTTTTCAAATCACAGGGCTTTGAGAACTGTTGAACAGCATTTTATGGCATTAAAAATTGTTAAGATGTTTATAATAGGGAAAAAAACTTAAAATGATGAAAATACTTACATTTTTCTACCTTTGTTGTTCCACCAAGGTTGCAGAGACTGTAGCTTTGGTACCTTTAATGATCAGATATGGGGGAACTGCAGACACTGGACAAAGTATGTATAACATTAATTTTCTTTAGATAATTCAATGATGGTTCTAGTTTAAATTTATATTTTAAGATAATAAATGCTAAAGTTTTACATGTTAATCAAGTACATAGGTAGAATTATTTATTGCAAAAATGATATATTGATGACATGAACGATATCATCAGTTCTCCCCATTCACTCCTCACTTCTATGCAGCTCTCATTGTTATTCACTCCCTCTCTCCCTCCCTCCTCTCTTCTTCTTCTTTCCCTCCCTCCTTCCCCCTCTCTCTGTTCCTCTCTGTCCCCCCTCTCTCCCTCCTTTCCCCCCTCACCTCCCTCTACCATATCTCTGTCTCTCTCTCTCCCTCTCTTTTCTGTCTCTCTCTCCCCGTTCTCTCTTCTCTCTCTTTGTCTCCCTCTCCCTCTCCTTCCCTCCCCCCCTCTGTCTCTCTCTTCCTCTGTCTCTCTGTTTGTGTCTCTCCCTCTGTCCCCCCTCCCTGTCTCTCTCTCTCCCTCTCCTCTCCTCTAACTCTCCCCATCTCTTCTGCTTTCTTCCCATCACGTTCTCTTTCTTAAAGTATTCAGTGGCCTCCTAACTACCAAGTCCAATGACTCTGAACTCTCTGTTAAATTTGACACTATTAATTACCAACTCTTTGAAACTCTTTCTTCCCTTGGATTCAGTGATAATCTACTTCTCCTCCTGTATCTCTGCTTCCTTTATGACTCCTTCTATGATGTGCCCTTCTCCCATCCCTTCAATGTTGGTGGTTCCTTGGATTCTGTCCATGGTTCTTGTCTCTGTCTACATTTTCTCCCTGGCCACATCAGCCAGAGTGACATAGAATTCTATATCTCACATTCCATATTCACACCTTATCTTGTACTGGACAAACAGTGGAATATAGTGTAGAAAGCTCTAGTCTAAGAATTTGGTTCAAAGTCCTACACAACCACTATTGCCAAGTCACTTTCTGAGCCTCAGTTTTCTTGTCTGAGAAATGGAGATACAGGGTTGTAAGGAAAGTGCTTTTAAAAGACAGTGAATTATGCAAGTGTGAATTTTATTATTATTAAAGTTATTTGTGTCCTTGTCTTATCCTTCCCAGATTATAAGCTCCATGAGGGCAGGTATGCTGCTATCATCTTCTTTGCATCATCCATAACATTTACTATTATGCAGAGATATTTTAAATCTATTCTCCCAGAATCTAAGAGATGTAAGGAATGAAGGTCAATGCAAGAAAAAACCTGGCAGCAGTTAGGATCCAACAGTGGAATGGGTCATCTAGGGAGAGGATGATTTCTTCCTTCCTAGAGGTGTTCAGCTAGAAACTGAACGCTCATGCATTGGAGGATAGTTTAGACAGGATTCGGAGCTGGATTAGAAAACCTTTAATGTCCAACTCTAAGGTGACATGACCTGTGACACATTTATTGATGATTAACTTCAAATATTATAATTATATATATAATTACTATCGTTAACTTCAAATTCATCTTATTATTAGCTTTCCATGAAGTGGAATAGAAGTAATTGCTTTGTTTTCTGAAATTACTCACATTGAAGTTTTAATTATTTGCTTGTTTCTCATTTCACTTCAGCTGCTCTTTAAATGGACTAGTAGTGCTTGTAAATGGAACTAATAAAAGGGACGTGGTATGTGGATCCACCAAAACAGATGCCACTCTGGGTACAATGTCTGTAACAGAGCCCATTTCTCTCACGCGTACTGGTGAGCTATTGATTAATATCTGATTAATATGAACCTGTCATGGCTGTTCTGTACTAGCTGTAGCTCAATCCATCTGGTACACACCAACTCAACAAGGATACCCAGTAGAGCCCCCAAGATTCAGAATTTAATAGGCATTCTGATTTGTATACAGCTGCTATTTTATCATGAGAAGGGACATGCCATCATGGTTAGAGAACTGCCCTCAGAGTCAAGAAGGTTGAGGTTTAATTTCTGTCTGACACAAACTGACTGTGTGACCCTGGACAAGTCGCTTGACATCTTAGAACACTCTCTAAGATGATAAGTTGCCGAGGAGGCACTCCTTGGGAAGACCACCTACAATCAGTGCTTCTGCTTCCTTTCCTCTTACTCTCTGCAGTCTAACTTCCAAGGTCATCATTCGACTGAAACTGGTCTCTCCAAAAAATTATTGGTTTCATTAATTTCCAAATATAAGGGGACTTTTTTCTCAATCCTCATTCTTCTTGGTCTCTCTGCAGCCTTTGAGGCTGTTGATCACTCTCCTTTCTTCTCTCTAGAATTTCATGGCACTTCATTCTTTTATTTTTCTGACTGCTTTTTCTCTGTCGCCTTTTCTTGATCTTTATCCAAGTTGTGCCTGCTAACTGACTTGAGTGTCCCCTAAGGCTCTGTTGTGGATCCTCTTCTCTTTTCCCTCTATACTGTTTCACTTGGCAATCTCATCAGTTTCTATGGATTTAATTATCAGCTCTATGCAGATGACTCAAATCTATTTTATCCTTTTTTGTGACTTCCAGACTAAAATCTTCAACTGCCTATTGGACATCTTGAATTGAATGTCCTATAGCTACCTCATATTCAACCTGTCCAAAATAAAATTCATTATCTTCCTCCCAGACACACAGGCTCACAGCCTACATGTCATCCTCAGCTCCTCACTCCATCCTCACTCTGTCCCCAAGTCTAATATCCAATCAGTTGTCACAATCTGTTGATTTCACCTAACATCTCTTGTAACTGTCCCCTTTTCTCCTCTGCCACTGCCACCACCCAGCTCCAGGACACTATCACCTTCCATCACCTTAGGTCTGCACTATTTTGATAATTTTCTCATTGGTCTCCTTGCCTCAAGTCTCTCACCACTTCAGTCTATCCTCTATACATCTGTCAAATTGATCATCGTGTAGCTCTGATCATGTGTTCCCCCTATTCAATACATCCCCATGGCTCCCTATTACTTCCAGAATCAAATATATAAAATCCCCTTATTTTTTAACCCTAACCTTTCATAACCTGTCTTCCTACCACTTTTCCAGTCTTCTTACTCACTCTTAATGTACTCTTTGATCCAGTGACACTGACATCCTTGCCATTGCTCTTGTAAGACACTCTGTCTCCCAATTCTAGGCATTTGCACCAGCTATCCCTCATTTCCTAGAATGCTCTCCCTCCTCATCTCTGCCTGCTGGCTTCCTTCAAGTCTCAGCTAAAATTTTACCTTTTGCAAGAAGCCTTTCCTAATCTTCCTTTTTCCTAGTGCCTTCCTTTGTATATTACCTCCAATTTATCTTGTATATATAGATATATACATCTAATATATAATATTTATATATACAATCTATTATTTATTATAGATAGTATATATCAATATAATATGTAGTTTATGTGATATAGACAGACACATATAGGTATATATATATATAGTACATGGTAGTTTACATGCTGCTTCCCCCATTAAACTGTGACTCACTTGAGAGCAGGAACTATTTCTGCCTTTCTTTATATCCCTAGCACTTATCCCAATGCCTGGCACACAGCAACTATTTAATAAAAGTTTGTTAACTTGATTTGACTGAAGGCTAGATTAGACTTGACTAGAGCTTCCTACCTCGATGAAATCACTGTTTCAACAACAAAAAATAAACTACAAATGAAAAAAACCTACATAAATTAGAAAATTGGATGCCACATAATATAGAAAAAAATAGTGTTTTTTAAGCAGTGTCTTTCTCAAGTAATAACCTTGAACTTTGGAACTTTTTTTTCTCCAACTTTAAAGGTTCTATTCATTATGTCCTATAGAATGGACATTCCTTGAGGGTAGGGATTATTTTATTTTCTATCTCCAGCACCTATCTACATAGTGCCTGATGGGTACGAAGTAGGTGCTTAATAAATGCTTATTGATCAGTACACTTAGAGTATTTTAGTAGAACAAAGATCACAGTGATTGGTAGCACCAATGAAAGAGAAGAAGTTGGAGAATGTTAGAATCCTAGGAAGAGAAAAGCCAATTTAGCATTTGCCACCCCCATATCTTCCCCTTCCTTCCCCCAATTCAAGGCCATATAAAAATAACCCTGAGCTACATCTATAAAATCATTAAGCATTTTAATAATGTATTTTAATTAATATTTAATAATTTTAATCAAATAAATTTAATAATTTTAGTAACAAATAAAAATGAGAATTTTTTTTCATGAAACATTTGTTAAGGACCTACTATGTGCTAGGCACTGTGTTAAGCACCAGAGATACAAAAAAAAAAAAAAGACAGTCCCTGTCCTCTAAAAGCTCACAGTCTGATGTATAAGGTATGATCACATATATAGTAGATAGCCATTAAATTTCAATGTCTGGAAAAATGGCTCATTTATCATAAAATTCTTCTTAGGGTTCCATCTAATTCCCAAAGCTAACATGTGAGAAATGTGCAAAGGTTTAGCCCCCTCCATCATACTTAGGAATAAATTTGTAACTAGGCTCCCCATTGTCAGGTTTCCTATCTATCCTCTGTTGTCTCACCTTCTGATTTTTTCTTTTTTTTTTAATTTTTTTTTTACTTTTTCTTTCTTTCTTTTTTTGAAGCTAAGGACCGGCAATTAGTCATCTTTACTCTGGCTCTGACCATGGCTATCGGATTCTTTGTGCTTCTTCTCTTGTTGTGGTTCTGTTGCAGTATCAGAAACAAAAAGAAACTGCCCTACCTACTCAAGCAAAGTAAGAACTCATTCCAGGTTTTCCTTCTGTAAGTAGATGGTGAGATCATGGTAGTGATAACTCAGAAGCAAGGTAGAGGAATGGCTAGAGTGCATCAGATGTTTACTCCTCCAGGAGCTCCTAAACCATCACTGCTCCTATTGCACAGGGCCTGGAATCAGGGAGACCTGAGTTCAAATCCGACCTCGGATCCTTACTAAGCATGTGACCCTGGAGAAGTCCCATAACTTTTCTCTGCCTCAGTTTCTTCCACTGTTAAATTGAGATAATAACAGCAGCAGCTACCTTCTGGGGATGTCATGAGATATGAGATATATCTCATATATATGAGACAAATGAGATAAGTTTTGTAAAGAACTGAGCACAGTACCTGGTTTTTGCTATATAAAATATACAGTGCTAGGATTATCATTGTCATTAATACCACCTACCTCCCAGGAATGTTGTGAAGACCAAATGAGATAATGTTTGCAAAATGCCTTGCACAGTACCTGGTACTTATGCGTAATAAATGCTTCCCTTCCTCAAGGTAAACTGACACATAACTTGAGAGGGGAATGAAAAAAGCCAGGGAAGCCTTTAGAATTCAGAAATAAGGTTTTGAGGCTTAGTCTGGAGAGATGGCCTGATAGGAGGACTTCAGCACCAAGAGGCAGCCTAATGGTTAATGATGCTGGCTGGCTACGGTCACAGGCAAGCTGCTTAATCTCTCTAAAATTTAGAAATAAGGATGACACAAAATTAATTTGTAAAAAAGAAATCAATCAAGCTGGGGATTAAAAAAAGAAATGCCTACTGAAGAGGAAAAAGGGGTTCTCTTAATAAAATTAGGAATTTTGCTAATGGTGTAAAACCTATTTAGATCCCTTTCGAGCAGTTTTTCTCTGGTGAATGGTTTAAGGTTGTGAAGAAATCATTTTCACTTTTGCTTTTGCTTTTAATTTCTAGTATTTTCATCATTTAACCAAGATAGGCAGGAATGAGGTTTAGAATACCCTGAAAAGTAAATAGATGTCTCTGAAATTTAGCAGGTAGCAGCTGCCTTTGAAACATGGGGAGCTTTTCAATTTACCTGGATTTTCTGCTAGTCATTTATAGAAAGGGATCCAGGGCAGCTAGACAGTAAAGTGGATGTAACACTGGGGCTCAGTCAGGAGGACTCCTTTTCCTGAGTTTAAATCTGACCTTGGACATTTACTAGCTGTGTGATCCTAGGCAAGTCATTTAATCCTTTTTTGCCTCAGTTTCTTCATCTGTAAAATGAGCTGAGGAAGGAAATGACAAACCACTTTAGTATCTGCCAAGAAAATTCCAAATGGGGGTGCAGAGAGATGGACATGACTGAAATGACTGAACAACCACAGAAAGAATCAATAAACAAGTAAAATTCTTAAATCCAAGGAAAAAATTGAGAAAAATTTCTCACTTCACTAGTGAGTTTTGTAGGATGCTTCCATCCTTTCTGAAAGTTGATTTGTAGACAAGCTTGGTTTTCCAGGTCTTTAAAACTTTGCTTCTGGGAAGACTGTGGCTGATGGATATTACAGTCAGGCTAAAGCCTACTGGATGTCCGAAAAAAATCCTACAGTGGTGTGGCAAGCTCCTCCTGGAGTAAAGGACCACTGGGCTGACCAAGGAAGGACCAATCAGTCCAGACTAAAAATGGAGGAGGTCAGAGGTGTCCATGCAGATTTTAGTGGGATTGGCCAGTAAGTGATCACTGCACTAGTAGCCTAGAAGAAAGAGAGAGAGAAAAGGAGAAAGAGACAGAGAGAGAGACAAAGAGAGACAGAGACAGAGACAGAAAGGAGAAGAGGAGGCAGAGGAGGAGGAGGAAGAAGGAGGGGAGGAATCAGAAAGCCAAGTTGTTTTAAGATCTCTATTCAGGAGAAACAAAGGAGAATCACCCAACCGGAGAACCAAAGCTAACCCTCTACCTCTTTCTGTTTTAGCTTTTATAAAACCACTACAGACTACTCAAGAAGAGGATGCCTGTAGCTGTGGGTTTCCAGAAGAGGAACAGGGAGAGCGTGAAATCATTAAATTCCATTCGGAGCTGCATTTGGAACTGTTTTTAAAAGACTCCAAGTAGTAAGGCTTTGGGGCCATTGTCATTCACCAACCCGAAAACTTATTTGCTGATGCTACTTAGAAAGAGTCTTAAGAAGGGACTGTGCTGGTTAAAAAGAGAGAGACACAAGCCCTTTGATCAGATGTAGTGTGTCTCAGAATGGTCTCTGAGTTAGAACTGACTGATGAGGGCAGTTGCCTTCAACAGTAGAGATTCTAACCCATCCCTAGCTGTCCATCCTGATTGATTTTGTCCCACCTTCACTATGAGTGGAGCCTACTTAATGAGCTAGAAGCCTTCACTGCTTTCCCCTGACATTTCAAGGGCACCTTCCTTCAAGCTCCTCAATGATTATACAGGGCATCCCCAAAGTCTTAGTGCTTAGTGCTCCACTAAGACTTTGGAGAACGCCTTCATATGATTCAAACTCAGTTACAATGTATCCAGACAGTTTTTCTGTGCTGCAGTATGTATGAAATTTTTTTTAAAAGGTGAGAAATCTCAAAAATAAATCTATATTATTTCTGTCAGCGTAGGACACTGTCTCTAACTTATGCTATTTCTAGCTATGCTATTTTAATGAAAAAGGGGAACAGAGGCAAGAGTCTCATAAATATTGTTCAGGAAACCACAAATGGCCCCATGGATCATCTGCTAAGTTGTCGATCTCTATCTAGTCTGTAGTCTTTTTCTTCTCTCCCGTTCTGTCCCAATAAGAGTATTTTTCTCATAGGCCATCCTTCCCACTCTCTACACTTTTCACTCTTCCTTGACTTGCTCCAGGTTTCCTCCACCCATTCCATTCCGCTCTACTTCTCATTCCTCTATAAAACACTAGATTCTTAAACCTTGTATCTTACTCATTGTTCCTAGTCATGCCCTCCTCAGGGGGTCTCCAAACATATCACCCCCTATCCTATTTCTTCCTCATCCCTTTCTTGATAGCTGCTTGCTAATTCTCCCATGGTTCAATCATGGGTGAATGAAATGCCATTGGACCCATGATTTTATTAGTATAGGGAATTTCCTATTACTTTGCCCATAATTAGGAGACCCTCCCATTTGGTGGGCAATGGTACTATCATTATAGATTAAATATGGCACCAAAGAGTCATATTTTTCCTAAACGTAGTTAGTCCAATTACATTTTATTTACATTACATTTTATTTACATTATATTACATTATTACATTACATTTGGGCAGTACTCAAGAGTATTATGGGCTATATATGGCCCATAAGTGGTATGTTTGACCTCTCTGATCTAGCCCAACCTCCTAATTTTCCAGAGGAGGAAACTGAAGTCTAGAATCAATGAATATATATATATATATATATATATATATATATATATATATATATATATATATATATGTATATGTATATGTATGCATATATGTATATGTATGCATATATATATGTGTGTGTATATATGTATATCTTAAATGTTGGCCTTCTCTAAAGAGGGATTGAGAAGGAGGCACAAATCAGAATACAAAATAAAACAACAACTATAGGAATGGATTTTGCCTAAAGTTGTAGTAAGTGACAAAGTCAGGATTCAAACTCAAGTTCTCTGACTCCAAATCCAACTATTTTGCCATGCATAGGAATAACTAATAGTATTTGGCTTAGAATCTCAGAGACACATAGAGTTCCCAAGTTGGAAAGGAACCTCAGGCCATCTCATCCAGCCTGGATCTGAGCAAGAATATTTTCTATAACATACCTGATAATAGATTCTTGGGATTTCACATGCAGAATCCCCAAACCATAAACTCTTCTATAAGGTTTTTGACTCTTCACTTGAGAGAACAACCCAAAGTCATTCTATCACAGGGATTCTTAACCAGAATATGAGTAGCACACTTTTCCATTCAGCTGCATCTGTTTGTAAAGTCATTACACTCCTGAAAATAGTTATGTATAAATACTAAAGAGAGAAGTCGTCCTCAAGAATAAGACATTAGTGAAAAAAATAATCTTGATATGACTTGATGCTTTACTCACTCATCCCAGTGACTCACTGCTTAATCAGATTCCTCACCTTGGCATTTCAAACACTTCCCAATCTACCTCCAACCTATCTTTTAGCATTGGTTTCAGTTTACTCTCCATCACGTATTCTAAACCAAATTGCCCTGCTCAGCCTTGAAGGCTTAGTTCAGATACTACTTCCAATAGGAAACCTTTGCTTATCACCCTTTAATTATCTATTAAATATTGTATCCTCTTCCATTCCCATCCTCAGTAGAATGTAATGCTCTTTGTATCTTCATTTTAACTTATGCTGAATTTTTGTTCCAGGTTACTGTCTGGACAGTTCTAAGACTTTACATTAGTTTTATAGCAAAATTCTTTACTCACCCACTCCTACTCTTCCCCAGGCAGCATGGATTCAATTTTCTGGTTACTTGGAGCTTTCTTTCCTTTAAGTAAAATATAAATTCTCCCAAAAGAATATAAATTCTTTGAGACCAAGGACTAGATTTTTGTTTTTGAAACATAGACCAGGTAGCTTAATGGGAACACAGGATTACAGATTTGGATCTCTGAGGGACCTTAGAGCATGTGTGACCCAACTCCTTCATTCTACAGATGAAGAAATCGAGAGCCAGAGAGGTTGTAGGATTTATCCAAGATGACCCATAGCAATTGGTGGAACCCATCTTTTGACTCCAAACCCAGTACTTATGAGACTATTTCTATGATTCATAATAAGTAAATTATGAATGTTTATTGAATGAAACCATCTGTAGACTGATATTTATGTAGTATTTTTCAGTTAATATTGCAATTTCCTCACAATAACCCTTTGAGATGGTAAAACTGTTATTTATACTTTATAGATGAGGATTCTGAGTTTTATAGAGGTTGTCATACAATAAAGTGGAAACACTGGGGCTTAAACCTAGGTCTTGACCCCAAGGTGAATATTCTTTCCTTTAATGACATTATCATTTCTATAGGTTTGCAAAACACTTTACATGTGTATCTCATTTGATCCTTATAACAAACTCTGGGAGATAGGTGCTACTGTTACTTCCACTTAACAGCTGAGGAAACTGAGACCCAGAGACATTAAGTGAATTGTCCAGGGTCACAGAACTAGTCAGTGAATGAGGTGGGATTTGAACTTGGGTCTTGCTGACTCCAAGTCAAGAACTGTATCAATTGTTCTATCTAGACTGATTCTCTCCTAGGTGAGCAGATAATTATAAAGGCATAGCCTTTCCATCTCCTCTGTTCTCTCTGCTCCTAAGTTTCTTATCCCACTTTTCAGACATAGAGAGAGATAAACTATAGTCATAATGAATGCCTTTTCTTCAACAAAAGAGTTCTTTCCACCAGTCACTTGACTTCTTCTATCTCTAACCTCCTTTCTTGGTAAGGGTGAGGAATGGGGGAACCAAGAAAAGAAACCAGCTCCTTCCTATTATGAATATGCCTTCTATTTACAGCTTCAACTCATAAACTCAATCCAGATACAAACTGCTTTGTATTAGAGGAATCATGTTCTTTTCTATAGAGCAGGATGCTTAAAAAAATTGAATAACACAAAGACTTTAAAGAGATAAAAAATAGTTTCATCATAGAAATAAAAGAGATCTCTATAACTGATTTCTAGAACTAAGGTATCTTGTGGGAATGTGTGTGTGTGTGTGTGTGTGTGTGTGGAGAGAGAGAGAGAGAGAGAGAGAGAGAGAGAGAGAGAGAGAGAGAGAGAGAGAGA
>CM053771.1:34562359-34581568 GCA_028658325.1 Potorous gilbertii | reverse complement strand
GTAGGGGCAGCTAGGTGGTGCAGTGGATAAAGCACCAGGTCAGGAGGACGTGAGTTCAAATCTCACCTCAGACACTTGACACTCACTAGCTGTGTGACCTTGGGCAAGTCACTTAACCACAACTGCCTCATCCTGAGTCATCTCCAGTCATCCTGATGAATATCTGGTCACTGGATTCAAATGGCTTTGGAGGAGAAGTGATGCTGGTGACCTGCACAGCCTTCCCTCACTCAAAAAAACAAAGCCAAGTGCAAGGCATGTCATTATTTCTCTGATGGCATGGTCTTCTTTGGCAATGAAGGACGAACACACACATATATAAAGTATATATATTTATACGACTTCCCTTCTTTCAGGAGAGTGGGAATGAAAGGGAGAGAAAATTCAATTTTTATTAAGTGAAATTTGATGAAGAAATATAAAATGCACCCTCACACAAAGAATTCAATGGAGAAATAGTAGGCAGGAAGCTCTCCGCTCCCGCTACTGTCCAGTGGATTGCCGATGATTATGATAAAAAGCACTGAAGGAGAAATTTGTCAGTAATATTAGATAAGCTTACTAAATCTGGAGAGGTCCTCCAGCTAAGGATGGTGAGGGAAGTAACATAGCCAATTCCTGACTGAGATGGGCCTGGCCATATAGGGAAAGTTTATAGGTCTTGACTGCTTGGAACTCATTAAAGCTCAAGTGAATATTTCCTTTCAATGAGTAGAAAAATCTCCTTCTCTCTTGTCACAAGTTTAGAAACATCATGGCCTGTATTATTTAACCATATGGGATCCGATGTTTAGCTTGGTCTCAGTCAAGAAATAAACTGAAAAAGGCAATACTTCCTTCCCCCTTCCTTACACTCCCCCCTCACGAATCACAGAAGATTTTTTGAACATTCCAAACTTTCATATCATCAACCCCAGAGCTGGAAGGGACCTCAGGGGCTATCTAATCCAATACCCTCATTTTACAGATGAGGAAACTGAGGTCCAGAGAAGAGAAATAACTTGCCCAAGGCCATACAGGTAGCAAGTGATCTGGTCAGCATTCGAACTCAAGTCTGTTGATTTCAAGTTGAGCGCTATCATTCCTATCTTAAACTGTTGGTTTATTATTATATGTGTGTGTGTGTTTTTTAATTTCCTTCCTCCAGCTTTAAGGAAGTGGTTTATTTCTATATTTGATTTAGCCGCAGGGCTTGAAAAGCAATGCCTGAGAGAATTTTTTTCCCTAGAGATATTGAGCGATAGTTACTCAATTTTCACTTTCAAGCAATAATACTGCTTTTCCCACAAGGGTACAGTCTGTTATTATCCAGTATGTGGGGCAGCAGCCACGTATTTGGTTAATGAGTAAAAGTTATAAGAGAAAAATAGGAACATAAGATGACTCATCTTCTCCCAAAGAGTGTCAGTCAACAGGCAATCAAAGCTGATTAAAAAGCCCCTTTCGTGTTAATTTACAAAAATAATTCATTTTTATTGCAGAATCATAAAATAAGATCAGGAAGGAATCTCACTGGTCACCTAGTCCAGCCTATACCAGATAGGCATCCTCCTCATCCAGTCTCTGTAATACCTCCAAAGTGAGGAGACTCACCATCCCATTCCACTCTGGGATAGCCCAAAGCACTAGGAACCCTGACATTGAGCCTATGTTTGTCCCTTTGAGACCGTTACCCATGGCTTCTGATAATGTCCTCTAAGCCCAAGCAGAGCAAGATGAATCCAATCCCTTCACTTTACAAATAAGGAAACTGAGACTCAAAGAGGTTAAGAGACTTAGTTGATAAATCCTATTATTCACCACCTAGCTTGATTCAACAGTCTCCATTGGCTCCCTATTGTTTATGGATTATAAAATCCCTCAGTTTGGCTACCAAAGCTGGTTCCCTCCTACCCTTTCCAGTCTTCTTAACTTTATGCTTCTCCACCTACACTGTGATCCAGTAACAGAAGCCACCATGCTGTTACCTGCACAGGACACCCTATCTCCTAATTTTGCCCATTTTCACTGGCCATTCCCCATGCCTAGAACTCTCTCCCACCTTGTTTCCTCCTGCTCTCCGTCCTGTGCTTTCTGACTTCCTTCAAGTCTCAGCTAAAGCCTTGTTTTCTGCCCAAAACCTTTCCCATTCCTTCTTAACCTTAGTGCCTTTCTGCCGAGATGGCATAATAAACGTGAGATGTGCCCCTATTTATCTTGTAAATATCTTCTCTGTGCATAGTTGTTTGCATGTTGTCTTCTCCATATATTCTTATTTTTTCCCTTTTTTTTGTCTCCCCAGGGCTTAGCATAATGCCTGACACATAGCAGGTACTTAATAAATGCTTTGATTGATTGTCTAACCCCTTCAGAGCTTGGAAGTCTCATACTGGAAGACAGTTATCAAGTTCTCTGAATACAGCCTTGTTCTTCTCTAATTTAGGGTAAGATCCCTAGGTCCTTCAAATGATCCTTAAACAGTATAAACTGGAGACCCTTTGCTGTCCTGGTAGTCCTCTCCTGGATGGTCTCCTGTTTATGAACAGCTCCTAAATTGTGATGTCCAGAAATGAACATGGTATTCTAGATAGGGAACGTCCAGGACTTTTTACTCTTGGAAGCAATGTCTTTCTTTTATGGCAGCTAGGCGGTGAATAGTAGGATTTATCAGCTAAGTCACTTAACCTCTTTGAGTCTTGGTTTTCTCATTTGTAAAGTGAAGGGAATGGATTTCATAGCCTCTTAAGTGATTTCCAACTCTAGATCTATGATTTTATAATCATGGAGGCACTTAGGTTGTGCAGTGGAGAGAACACTGGTCCTGGAGATAGGAAGATCTAAGTTCAAATCCGGCCTCAGACACTAGCTGTACCACTCTGAACACTCAGTTAACCACTGCTTACCTTAGTTTAGCCATCTGTAAAATGGGGCTAGTAACAGGACACTCCCCCTACCCTACGATTTGTTGTAAGAACTACATGAGATAATATAATTTGTAAAGTGCTTAGCCCAGTGCCTGGCACATAGTAGACACGATATAAAAGTTAGCTATCACTAGCTATCATAACAGTGATTAGTACTCCTGGAAGCAATGTCTTTGTTAATGTAGTCTAAGGTTCCATTCAGTTGTTCTGTTTGCCACCTCACTCGACTGAGTCAGAATCAACTAGAACGTGTTAAGAAAATATTTATCTATCTCTTAAAACGATTAGTGTGACTTGGAAGTTGCTCCCTAACTCCTTGAGTGGAGATGTGGTTGCATTTGAAAGTCTGACATCCTTTTCTGGTCTCACTCTCTAACGGAAACTTCTATAGGTCTCAAGCACACTTTTGCCAATGACCCTGTTGAGTGACTTGGGTGGGTGTCTAGTTCACAGCAGAAAGGAAGTAAACATTTCCACTTGTGGGTGGAGCAGTACAGATGCCACAGCTAAGGTGGGTGGGCATGTGGAAGGGGCTTAAGAATCATCAACTACATTAACTAGGAATCAAAATCAGATTGAAACTGATCATTTTAATAAAGTCTCTAAAAATAGCATGACTGTTTTTGGAACCAATTTTTTTAAAAAAATGTTCCTATTAACATCAGCTTTAATATCACCAGGCAGTAAAGTAAAAATGATGGAGAAACCTTTACAAAGAAGGGAGAATTCATAGGACAATATAATAATTTATATTATATATACAATTATGTAATCATAATAATTTAAAGCTAGAAGGGACCTTAGAGGTCATTGATCCAACTTCCTTGTTTCTCCAGTCAGAGCAGGAGAGGTGAGTGGTTTGCCCAAGGATACCCAGGTAGTAAGAGAAGCAGCCAGGATTTGAATGCTCATGGTCTCTAACTCCAGACTCATTGCTCTTTTCATCCAGCCTTGGCTGTCTTTTCCCAATTAAGGACTTCTCTGCTTCCCACAAATGAATAATGGATATGCACGCTTTTCCTTCATACTAATCCTCAAACAGAATTTATGCTTCAGTGACTTCATCGGGAAGGGATGGTAGAGTAAACAAAGAGCCAGATTAATAGTCAGGAAGATTTGGCTTGGCCAATTCATTTAATCGTTCCATTGCCCAGGATGTACTGTGACCTGCTGGTGAAGGGAATTTCCATGCAGAAGAAATCACAAATATTTCATCCTTGCTCTACTACTGGCTACCTGGGTGAGCTTGGGTAGCTTTTCCTCCTCTGTAAAATGAGGATTGGCTTCTAACATTGCTTACCTATTCTCTGTCAGTAGATAGAACATAGGACTTGTAATCAAGAAAACCCAGGTTCAAATCCAGCCTCAAGATCCTTACTAGATGTGTGACCATGAGCACTTAACCACTGCCTGCCTCAGTTTCCTCAACTGTAAAAAAAGCACATTCCTTCCAGGGTTGTTGGGAGGATAAAATCAGATAATATTTGCAATACCTGGCACATCATAAGTACTTAAAGATATTTGTTGAAAAATAAAATCCAGAAAAAAATCTAAGCCAGCCCCTCTCCTTCAACAGTTGAAGGCAGTGAGGCTTTGACTTCTCCAAGGTCACAAAATAAAAAGGAGCGCTTCTGTTTCACCTAGTCCAGCCTCTTCAGATGACCAAGAGAAAGGCTGAGATGTTGGCAGACTGCTAGACTAGAACCCGGAGGACTTGACTTTAACTCCCACTTGAGACATTTTCTGTCTGAGCCTTTTTCCTCATCTGTAAAATGGGGATAAACATACTGCTCAGCTTCATTGCTAGGAGGCTCAAGTGAAAGGATGTGTATCAAGTGCTTTGCAAACTGTCTTTTGATATTTAGTCATTTCCAACTCTTCATGACCACATTTGGGGCTTTCTTGGCAAAGATACTGGAGTGGTTTGCCATTTCCTTCTTCAGTTCATTTGACATAGGGGGAAACTGAGGCAAAGAGGGTGAAGTGACTTGTCCAGGGTCACATAGCTAGTAAGTGTCTGAGGTCTGAATCCAGAGTTGTCACTGTCCACTACACCTCTAGCTACCCTGATTCTTAATGTTCAACTTTATGTACTCTGAATTCCAATCAAACTGGCCTATCTGGGATTCCCTGTACATGACAGTTTATTTCCTGTTTCCAGACTTTTATACAGGCAAAATCCCTATGCCAGGAATGCACTCAATTCTTCACCTAGACGTTACAGAATCCTTTGCTCCCTTCATACCTCAAATGCCACTTCTCAAGAAAATCCATCCTAATCTCTCCTAGCAGAGAGGGTTCTATCCCAAGAATTAATGCCATACCTACTTTGAGCATTTGCATATTTAATTTTCTATGCATGTGTTGTTTTCCATCAATAGGATGCCCTTGAGGTCAAAGGCGGGTTCCTTTATGCCTGGCACCCAACATAGTGCCACAAGAGGTCCTTAATCAATTGAGTGAAAGTACAAAAGGACACAACTTGGCAATAAGGAAAAAATACTCCATTTGGCTTTGAAAGCCCTTTGTGCCCTCATCCCTTCCTACCTTTCCAGTCTTCTTACACCTCTACATCTTCTTCTTTGTAGTATACTGGTCTCCTTTCTCATCCTTGTACAAGACATTCCATCTCCTGACTGGGAACATTCTCACTGACTGTCCCTTCCCCATACCTGGAACCCTCTCCTTCCTCCTTTCTGCATCCAGGCTTCCCTGGCTCCCCTCAAGTTCTAACCAGGTCCCACCCTCTCCCAGAAACCTTTTCTACTCCTCATTAAACTTAGTGCCTTCAATGCAAATTCCTTAAAGTTAGGGATTTTGTTTTTGTTGTCTCCCCAAAGTCTAATGTGATAAGTGATTAATAAATAATAAATTGATTTAATTAAAAAATAAAATAGAATAAATTTAATTCCTTCCCTCTGAGATTAGCTCCAATTTATCCTGTATATGTCTTATATGTACATAGTTGTTTGCACATTGCCTCTCCCATGGGACTTGGAGATTCTGGCTATCAGGGATTGGCTTTTCCCTTTCTTTGTATCTCCAAGGCTTAGCAAAGTACAGGCACAAAGTAGGTGATTAATAAATGCTTGTTGACTTGACTTCACCTCTTGGTTCTGGTTTCCTTGGGCAAAGACCAGAGGTTTGGGAAAAGACTGAAAAAGAAAGACCCCATTACTCACCTTACTCCCGTTTCGCCTTTGTTCAGAGAAGCTGATGCTTCTGTTTCTGCTTTCCCTTCTTAGCTCCCATTCCCGTACTTCTCTTTGATGGTATTTCAGTTCTTCATCTTGCATGTACCTGGCGATCTCCTGAAAAAGGAAAGAGGTTAGGGGCATACCTAAAGGATCAGAGAGAAAAAAAGGGCCTCTTGTTGAATGGTTTCAGACTCTCCATGGCTCCATTTGGGGTTTTCTTGGTAGAGATACTGGAGTAGCTTTCCATTTCCTTCTCCAGCTCATTTTACAGATGAGGAAACTGAGGCAAACAGAGCTGAGTGACTTGCCCAGAGTCACACAGCTAGGAAGTGTCTGGAGGCTGAATTTGAACTCAGGTCCTTTAGATTCCAGGGCTGATACTTTACACACTGCACCCCCTAGCCGCTCTAAAAAGATATCTCAGACATTATCTATTCTAACCCCTTCACTTGACAGACAAGGAAACTGAAGTGAATGCACACTACAGGTGCTATTGAAGAACAAATGAACTGATGTTACAAAGTCACAGAGCAGAGATTTGAATTTAGGTCCTCTCTCTCGAGTCTAGCGTTCTTTCTACCACACCATACTATCCATATACTTTTTCCTCCAGCTTGGAAGACACCAACACCGTTGTTGATCATCTGACTTAGAAATACACATTAAGACTTTCTGAAGCACACAGAATTAATATACCTCATTGTGTCAGACAATTTCAATGTTTTCTTTGTATTGCCCTCCCTACCTGTATTTAGTTTAGACATACGATGCCATCGTTTTAGTATAGAAACTCTCTCCACTGATGCAGAACAGCAATTTGTAATTTGTAATCTCAGGGACTTGCCTAGACTACTGAAAGGTTAAATCATAATGAAGACTAGGTCTGGCCCTACTCAGTTCACTAACAGAATCCCTTCTCTTTCTTGCCTTCCTTCCCTTCTTCCTTTATTTCTTCCTTTTCCTTCCTTCCTTCCTTCTTCTTTCTTTCTTTCTTTCTTTTTCTTTCTTTCTTTCTTCCCTTCTTCCTTCCTTCTTTCTTTCCTTCCTTCCTTCCTTCCTTCCTTCCTTTCTTCCTTTCTTCCTTCCTTTCTTTCTTCTCTAGGTACATTTTGTTTTGACCCAATTCTTAGATGGGTCTATGATCTTACTGAGGTACCTATTCCCTCTTGATATAGATTCCTCCCTGTCCATTCTATCCCACTCTTTTCCTCATCCTCCAATAAATCTGTCACAGAGTCCCCCATTCAACATGGTGGAGGTTTTCACTTGGAGATGTACTGGAAAGTATTTGTTGTGTCTTCCTCTAAATGTTTTAGTTAAGGTTGCGTATTAGTACTTTTTGTGAATAAATCCATACTGATACTCAACCTTAAATAAAATATTTACTGAAAATGCAAAGTAAACATATAATTCTTACATGGTATTCTACCCATATACTTCAATTACACTTTCCCTTTAATGCATGCATAGTCCCATAGTGGACACCCATCCAGGGTTAGTAAACCATACAGGCAGGTAACACAAGTGGCCAGGGCAACTCATAACTCTTGTAGACTCCAGTGTCCTTTATCTTAGGACTTTGCATAAAAATTCTCTAATGAGCACATGTTCTGTGTTGAAGAGATACTTCCACCTCTAAGCCTAGTTGATTCATTCTGTGTTTGACTAATACCTTAATGGGCATAATTTCTCAGCCATCCTGGTTGATCTGATGATTCTCTGCTTCCAAGATGAGAATCAGTTCTGCCCAGGTAGACAAGCTTTTCAGTAGCAACTGTGCTATTTGTCACTTCCAGTTTCAGATTT
This sequence comes from Potorous gilbertii, assembly GCA_028658325.1. Taxonomy (NCBI): domain Eukaryota; kingdom Metazoa; phylum Chordata; class Mammalia; order Diprotodontia; family Potoroidae; genus Potorous; species Potorous gilbertii. Next base: position 34,573,662 of record CM053771.1, on the reverse strand, counting down.
AGCTGATGCCTTCAGCAGAAGTCCTGACCTTTATCCTAGAATTAGCAAAACTGCCTACAGTTTTGCTCTTTTGTAAGATTCTTCTCATTTCTTAGAACAATGCCTGGCACACAGTAGGCACTAACTAATAACTTTCCCTTCTATTCCCCTTCCTTCCTTCATTCCTTCTTCTCAGCAAGAACAGGTAACAATGAAAAGAATTGTCTTATGTTTTCCTAGGAACAAATCAGAGTATATTCTGTCTTCTCCTCCTCCTTCTCTTCTTTCTCCTTTTCAGTAAGTCACAATACAGAAGTCTATTCCTTCTCAAAAGCAGATGGCAGGAGAGAACACTTCAGTCTCTCACTGGCTAACCAGTCATCTCAGTCACAATGGCAATGAAGAGAAACAGTCTTTCCTTAACACAGTTCTGAAATCTGTCCTCCTCTTCTAACTTATCTTGGTTCACCAGCTAGGTCCTCCCTACCAATAACCCCATCTTAGCTTATGAATAGTAACCAAAGTCTCATCTTCAATCTATAATAAGGTAAATTACATTTTCTCCATGATCATAAAACTGTTCTGGTATTTGTATTTCTCAAGTTATTAACTGAAGATATCCAGTTTTTCACGTGTGAATCACTGACGTAGACTGCTTTCTATTTACTCCAATGTTCTACAGTTTGTCATAGACAAAGAGCAATCTCAGTCCTCTGAGGTTTGATTCAGTAACTGCTTCTTTTAGAAGTCAGACATGCCTCAAGCAAGGGTCATTCCCTAATCCTTACATTAAAAAAAAATGTGTGTTCATTTTAAACATATTTCTTGTTCTTTTTTCTCTCTCCCTTTCTTTTTTCCTTCTTCCTTTCTTTCTCCCTTTCTTTCCCTTTTTCTTTCTTTAATTCCTTCCTTCCTTTCTTTCTCTCTTTCTTTTTCTTTCTTTCTCTCTCCCTTTCTCTCTCTCTTTTTCTTTCTCTCTCCATTTCTTTCTTTTTCTTTCTCTCTTCCTTCTTTCCTTCCTTTCTTTCTTCCTTCCTTCCTTTTCTTTCTTTCTTTCTTTCTCCCTTTCTTTCCCTTTTTCTTTCTTTTCTTTCTTTCTTCCTTCCTTCCTTTCTTTCTTTCTCTTTTTCTTTCTTTCTCTCTCCCTTTCTCTCTCTCTTTCTCTTTCTTTCTCTCTCCATTTCTTTCTCTTTTTCTTTCTCTCTTCCTTCCTTCCTTTCTTCCCTTCTTCCCTTTTTCCTTGCTTCCTTCCTTCTTTTCTTTCTTTCTTTCTCTCTCCCTTTCTTTCCCTTTTTCTTTATTTTCTTTCTTTCTTTTCATCTCCAGGTACATTTTGTTTTGACCCAATTTTTTCTTTCACCAGCTAGGTCCTCTTTATAATTAAAGAGGACCAAAATGACAACATGATATCAAGGTCAATGTGCCACATGTCCAGCTGTGACTGATCAAACTAATACAAGTTTAGAAGAGTCTACCACAGGTTGGGCACAAATAGTTCGCATGAACATTTGAGAAGGAGATGTCTCTAAATTTGTGTTATTCCATATACTTTCACATATGTATTGTACATGTGCTTGTTCATTTTGCATATACTTATGTATACTTATATACATGATACTTAAATCCAGTTCCAGTATATCTGATACTTATATACATGTATGTTGTCTCCACAAAAGAATGTAAGCTCCTTGAGAGGAGAAGCTGTTTAATTTTTTTATCTTTGTATCCCCAGTGTCTGGCATAATGCTTGGCACATAGCAATTGATTAATAAATTCTTCTTGATTGATTAATCTTTTGGAGGGAAGCATTGTATACACAAATTAGTAAACGATAAATATAAAATAATTTTTTTTTTTGGTAAGGGAACATGGACAGTGGGAGGTGTAGAGAGAAGAGTCTTATATAGAAGGGACCACTTAAACAGTGCCCTGAATAGAGTTAGAAATTCCAAGGGGCAGATGTGAGAAGGGAGAGGGGAATTCATTCATTCAGGGATTGGGGAATACTTATTGTATTTGGAGAAGAGATTTCACATCCACCCTACTTACACAACCAACATCATAGTTGAGCCATCTGTCTAGACTACTGCAATTGCCTCCTAATGGATCACCCTACACAAAATCTCTCTCCTATCCAATTCATCCTCCACACAGCTGCTAAAGTGATTTTCCTATAGCATGGGTCTGACCATATCAGTCTGCTCCTTAATAAGCTCCAGTGGCTCCTATTACCTAAAGGTTCAATATAAAAAGTCCTTTGTTTAACATCTGAAGCTCTTTCACGGTTCAGCCCCAAACCTACCCTTCAAGCCTGATCGCACAGTATTCCCCACCATTCCCACTATTGTTTAGTTAGCCAGGCTGGCACCTCTGCACTGGCTGTCCCTTTGTCTGGAATGCACTCCTCACCTCTTTCTTTTCATACTTGGCTTAAGCACCACTTTGTGAATAAAGCCCTTCCTGATCCTCCCTGCTGAGGGTCAGGATCACATTCTGTTGTGCTCTCCCCACCAAAATAATCTCTTTTATAGCTACTCATTTTTGTGCATGTGGTCTCCTCCAATAGAATGCAAATCCCTGAGGGCAGGGACTGTTTCACTTTTCTTTTTGTACCCTTACCTAGCACAGGACCTGGAACACAGTAGGTGTTTATAAATGATTGTTGATTGACTGACAATGAAGGGGAAGAATTTGTAAAATCTGACTAGAAAGATAGAATGGACCAAGACTGGCTTTAAATGTCAAATGAGGAGTTTTTATTTTATGCAATGGTCAACAGGGAGCCAGTGAAGGACTTCAAGCAAAAGAGTGGCCTGATCAGACCTGTGTTTTAGAAATACCTTTTAGAAAAGAGGGACGTGCCCTTTCATTGTGGGCATGATAACAACCATACTAACAGTTGCATTGTGCCCCAGTTTCTCTGCCTCTAGAAACTATTTTTATGTTGTGGTCACTGGGCACACTGCTCTTTTGATTCTGCCTTACTTCCACAAGTCTTCCATGTTTCTCTGAAACTTTCGTATTCATCATTTCTTACCTCCTGATAATACTATATTACCTTCACTTGAGAAAATAGGTTGTGGTTCCCATTTAAGGGTTCATCATGATGGTTCATTTGTTCTAAAAATTCTTTAATAGTGACTTAGGCAGTAAATAACTGTAAGTAATATCATGAATTGTATATTACATTATCCTAGGGGTTCGTAACACATTTTTGTTGTTCATATTATTGAAAGAGGTTCCTGGTACAAAAAGAATTGGAAACCACTGACCTAAGCCAACGATACTGAAATATCTTCTCAGCAAGATGTTACCCTCATTGGTCTTCTTCATGGACAATAACATCTTCTCAAGGTAGGTTCTGAATTACAGAACCATGAAGTATAAGAAAAGTGGGCATCTAAAGTCTCTGATCTCACCTCGTCCTGGGCCACTTGGGCAGTTCGATAGTCATCATTGCGCTCCCGATTCCTTCTTGTTCTCTGCCAAGAGATGAGAAATTACAGTTAGCACAGCTTTCTTTCTCCCATTAGTTACATCTTGTCTACTGAACACTATGAATCCTTCCCTCCAGCCTTTCTCTGAGGTCTCCCTTGAAGTATGGAGGTGAGCCTGTTATTCTTGAAGGCTCTATCAAGGAACCACAAGACCTGGGGCAGGGGGTGGGGATGGGCACCCTGAATTGAAATGATTCAGCAACACAGTGTGTCTGCCAAACTGGCATCAGCCTTGTGAGGCTGAAAGAATTTAAATAGAAGGAGTTTGCAATAAGGTCATGAATTTGGGGGCAGGTAGGGGGTGCCGTGGGTAGAGTGTTGGGCTTGGAATCAGGAAGACTCATCTTCATGAGTTCAAATATGACCTCAGACACTTAGTAACTATGTGATCCTGGGCAAGTCACTTCATCCTGTTTGCCTCAGTTTCCCTAACTGTAAAATGAGCTGGAGAAAGAAAGGACAAACCATTTGAGGATCTTTGCCAAGAAAACCACCACAACAACAGAATTTGGGAAGCCATAATAAGCATGGTATGCTGGAAGAAGAAATGGATTTGGAGTTAAGAAAAAATGGATTTGAATCCCAGGTCAGCCACTGTCACCTGTGTGACCTTGGCCTTGACGGTCAACTAAAAAACTACAGTGTTGGATTAGACAGTGTTGTGTTGATAAATATTTAACAAGCAACTCCAATGGGAGTAACTAAAAAACTCCAAAATGTACACAGGACATACTACTAAGTTTAATCTGCGTTTAAAACATTTTCTCTATCACCTTTTTAAGTTTCTATGATTAACAAAACAACAAGTCAAGCCCTGGTTTTCAGCATTTGCCAATTTCTGAGTTGTAAATGCTCACGCTGAAAATTGAGTTGAGTTTCCTCCAGTTAGATGGTCACTGAGGTTCCTTCTAACCCTACATGAGTGGTTCTTAACCTGAGGTCTGTGAATTTGTTTTAAAAAATATTTTGATAACTATCAGCATAATTGGTTTCCTTTGTAATTCTATATCTATTAAAATATTTTGATAACTCTATTTTAATATCATGTGAAAAGATTTCTATAAGTATATTTCAATATTATTGGGTTCCTTTGTAATTGTAGAAATAAATAAAATATTTTGGTAAGTACATTTCAACATCATTGGTTTCCCTTTAATTCTGTGCATATGTAAAATATTTTGGTAAATATATTTCAATGTTGGTTTCTCTTGTGATTTTATGCATATGTAAAATATTTTTATAACTATATTTCAATATTGTTGGTTTCCCTTGTAATTCTATGTATTTTGTTTTATGCATTAAAACCATCATTCTAGTAAGTGTCCCATAGGCTTCACCAGACTGCCCAAGGCTTCCATTACACAAAAAAGGTGAATCACTCCTCTGGATCTGTGATTTCTGGCTCCTTCTCCAGCTCTCAATTTATGATCCTTTCATACCTAATGCAAGGATGGACTGTGTTCTCTCTGGATGGAAGGAGACTCAGGAGGGATAAAATGAGAGAGTTTTTAAAGCATTGAAAGAAATGCAAATACAGGTAGGATCCGTGGTTTCATCAGCAAGGGAAATTTCAAGAAGAGAAAAGTTCCATCCATCCCTACATACAGGTTACAACCTATTTATAGCTTCATCGATAGCGGAGCAAGAGAATTGCAGCCTGAAGCCCAAACACCTCACACCAGTGTCCACAGAGGGTGCAGAAAGAGGAAATGAAAGCCTCAGACTTCAGTCACAAGATAATGGAAAGACCCTCAGACTCTAGTTGAGCCAGAATCTGAGCCATGACAGCCACAGGCTAAAGGCTGAGCTTTATTAGTAAGTGTATGCAAACAGGAAGGTAGAAAAAGTATACCATGTGAACTGAAGGCTGATCGCTCTGTGAACAGGACAGGTCAAGCCTGTCATCGAGAGAGCATTCTTAACCTGATGTACGCAGAACTCGAAGGTATTAGTGGAGAGATATCAAGTGTTTGTAAACTTGGAGTAAAAAAGACATTTTAATTTTTACTATTTTTATTTATTTATTTACTATTTTATTTATTTTATAATTTCATATATTTTATTTTATTTACTTAGAAACATGATTCTGAGAAGTCTATGGACTTTACCAGACTAAAGTTCCAGAATCTCACTTTAGAGATTTTTGCAACTCTTAAGATCTTTTGGGTTACCTCTATTTCTTTCAGATCAATATTCCATCTTTATTTATAATCTGCAGAACTTTTTCCCCACTCAATATCAGAATCAAAGGTGGGACTTGAACCCAAGTCTTCCTGACTCCTAGCTCAGTTCTGCCTTCTCAGAATCCCTTTGTGACCTGGAGTCTTGGGTCTTCTAAGCTAAGAAATTCCTTCCCTAACCACACTGACCAGCTCTTTCATCCTTATCCATGTTACACTTCTTAGTACTTCGAACTGTTGGGTTTGAATCTCAGATTGGCCACTGTCATCTGTATGACTTTAGCGCAATCATTTAATTCCTCTGGGCCTTAATTTCCTCATACGTAAAGTGATAGGGTTGGACAGCTTTGCACTGGTGAATATTTAATAGCCAGCTGCCCCACATATACATACATTCATACATTATATTCCATACAAACAAAAATGTATATAAGACATGATTTTTAAGTTTAATATACATTATTAGCATTTTCTCCATCACTGTTAAGTCTCTATAATCAACAAAGCAATATATCATGCCTCAATTTGTGGTGTCTATTGGTTTCTGAGGCATATAACTGGACAAAATAATTTCCAACTGTTCGAAACTGATTGGAAATTATTTCCTCCAGTCTCCCGGTGGTCACACAATGGAAAGGTGGAAGTGTGAAGGATATGAGATATTGCTGTGCCCATCTACATTTTGTTGGTAGAGTCAAATGCAGCCTTAAAGCAAGGCATCTCTCATGTGCATTTACAAGATTCTTGGTAGAGATAAGTTTGTTCAACCATCCTTTGATTAAAAACAAGAGAATGTGACGTCTGAGAATGTTACAAGTAATTTCAAGCCTGTTGTTGAGATCAGGGTTTCTTAACCGGGGGTACACAGACCCCAAAGGTGTCACTGGAAAGGTTTCAAGCATTTGTGAGCTCAGATGAGAAAAAAAAACCAAACAGGCGGGTGCTTGCTAATATCTTCACTGCTGGAGTAATATTAGTAATAGCTAATGATAATGTAATAGTTGATGATAATGAAAGATATTCCCTTAAGAGTATAAATGGAATTCAATTTAACCAGCATTATTAAGTGCCTACTGTGTGTCAGGCAATGTGATAGGTAGGCACTGGGGAGGCAAAAAGAATACAGAACAGTCCCTCAACCATAGATATTTGGGTATTCTGGGTTTTAAAAAAGTAATAGCTAAAGCAAAAATAGGGGTGGCCCAAGTGAGGGTGGTTGACTGACCCCCCAAAAATATGATCAATCCATCAGAGGGGGAAGAAGAGCCACATCCAATTCTCTTCGCAATAGATGCTGGTGGGGCTTGTCTATAACAAAACTATACTTTGTGCTTATCTGTATCCCCTGAAATCCTCCTCTATTCCACCCCCAGACCCCCTGGGCATTTCCCAACCCACCCAGTTCTGAGTTGGCTGTTGGGGCTCTTTGGGTCAGTTGTGACCTATCCATTGCCACCTTGGAACCCACAGCAGTAGTAACAGAGGTACCAGTGGGAAAACCCCCAGAATGGCCTTTTTCTGCACCATTTCCTTTTGGGTTTGGGTGGGGTTGGATGAGTCATTTAAAAAGGGCTGGTATGGGTGGGTCATGAACTGTATCATAAGCTTCATTTTACTCTTTCTCACAATACCCATCTTTCTTCCAAATTTTGCTACTTTTTTCCTTTTGAAAACTTCTTTTCTTTTAAAATTTTTATTTAGTATTTTATTTCCTCCCAGTTACATGAAAAAAACAATTTTTAACATTTATTTCTAAAATTTTGCAAACTTCCCTCTTTCTATTGAGGGCACTGGCATCTTCCTAATCCCCCAGACTCAGAAGCCCAGTGCCATCTTTGATATTTCACTCTTTCTTACCCTCCAGATCCAATCAGTTTTAACCTCCAAATACTTTCACTCCCTATATGTACCCTTTTCTCCTTTGACAGCCACCACCCTAGCACAGACCTTCATCTCTTGTCTGGACTATACAAATAGCTTTTTGCCTCAAGTCTACTCCCATTGAATCCAACTCAACTGCCAGAATGGTTTTCCCAAACATAGGTCTAACCATGTCATCCCCCACTACTCAATGAAATTCCATTGACTCCCCAGTGCCTCCAGGATTAATTGCTTTGTCCTCTTTGTCTCATCCTTTAAAAATGATTATTCTCTAAGTTTACAATGTTCTCTAAAAATGATTATTCTCTAAGTTTTATAATGTTCATAATCATTAGCATATGTGTTCAATTTATATAATAAACATATTAGAAGCATGAGCTCAAAACTTTTTACTGACAGGGTCTCAAAATCAAAAAAGTTTGGAGATTTGTCTAGAAAAAGAAAAATTTCCACCTTTTGGCTGAAATGATCAAGGAAAATGTGTGGGTCAAGAACTTTTCTGCACCTACTATGTGAGTGTCTTCTTCTTCCTGCAGCCTCCAGGCCAGTTCTTCATCTTGTTGGAGTTGCTCCTGACTCTGGAGTTCCAGCTCAGCCATCTGCCAATTTATAGGGTCTGTGCCGTCATTTTGGGGGAGATTCACATCTAAGCAAGAGGAAGCAACCACAACCATCAACTTCAACCGAGATGGAAGAAAGGATTTCTAGAGCAGAGGTATCCAACATATAGCCCAGGGGATCCCTGAGCGCTGCCTGAACCAGATTAAAATGTAACTGGGTAATATTGAACAAAATAAGTAAAAAACCAATAAAATATAATGTTACATTTTAGAACTAAGTCAACATGTGGTCCACAGGGATCCTTATGTCCAGCTTAGTGACCCCCTCTTTGACCCCACCTGGGCATCCTGTTCTGATTTCTGTATCTGAGGAGAGAGGAGTTTTTAAGCTATTTTTAAAAAAATATCCATGCCTTGGAGCATGGAAGACCTAGGTTCAAAGTCCTATTTCTGACTCAGGCAAGTTGTGTGTCCATCAGCCACATGTTCTGCACTCTTTGATCTCATTTTCCTTGGAATGAAGACAGTTTTCTCCTATAAGATTTCAACATCATAAAGAAATGGTTCCCACTCAAGAAAGTCCTCAAGGTTGGTCAAGTCCCATATGGGGAGCTGTCCTACACCAACAGAGGAAACTCCCTTTCTAGGAATGCCCTCTATTGATTAAATCTCAGGACCAGTCCTTCAATCTACCACTACCTCCCTCTTCCTCAAACCACATAAACTTTAGAGAGCCCGAGGGGAAAGGATATTTCTCTTCAGTTTAACACAGGACAGTGGAAACAGGTTTGTCTTTAGAATTGGAGAACCCATGTCCCATCTTTCCCCTGAGTAACTTTGAGCAAGTCACCAAACCCCTTGGGCTTTAGTTTTCTGTAAAACCAGAAGAGCCCTGAAGTTCCTTCCACCTCTACACCTATGATTGATAGTCTAATTGTTAGGAAATATTTTCTTATAATAGACCTAAATTGGTCTCTTTTCAGTGTTCCCCCCACCCCACCCCCAACTGTTCCTGGTTCTGTCCTCTAGGACCAAAGAGAAAAAAATGTCAAATCTTTGTCTATGGGCAGCTCTGTGGCAACATGGACTCATCTTCCTAATTTCAAATTTGGCCTCAGACACTTCCTAGCTAGGTAACCCTGGACACTTCACCCTGCTGGCCTCAGTTTCCTCATCTGTAAAATGAGTTGGAGAAGGAAATGGCAAACCACTCCAGTATCTCTACCAAGAAAACCCCAAATGGGGTTATGGAGAGTCAAATGTGCTGAAATGACTGAACAACAACAATTTTTCTCCTACTTTCAGGTAATAATCCTCCAAATATTTGAAGATAGTTGTCATGCTCCCCCTCCCCCAGCCTACTCTTCCCCAGTCTCATCATCTCCACTTTCTTCAATTTGTTCTCAAAGAACATGAACTCGAGTCCCTTGGCTATTCTGGTTGCCTGTTTGAGAGAGTTTATTGATGTTTTCCTAGAAATGTGGTGTCCCAACTGACCACAATACTCCAGAGTACAATATTTCACCTAAATGTGCTCAGAGGTTGAAATAGAAATCTTTCCTCTTTATTTCCTTTTAGGAAAAACAAATATAATCTCTATGAAAAGATTTTCTCCACTCTCTTTCATTCATTTCTCTATTGAAAGACATACCATTATTTTTTCTTGCTTTTTTTTTTTTGGAGGGGGGAGGCAATTAGGGTTTAAGTGACTTGCCCAGGGTCACACAGTTTGTAAGTTTCTGAGACTGGATTTGAACTCAGGTCTTCTTGACTCCAGATCCAGTGTTCTATCCACCGTGGCAACTAGCTGCCTGAGCATACCACTATTTTTGCTTTGAGATTAGAGTGAATAGGTACGACAATACATTCGTTGTTGAGTTGTGTCTGACTCTCTGTGACCTCATTTGGGGTTTTATTGACAGAGATACTGGAGTGGTTTGCCATTTCCTTCTCCAGCTCCTTTTACAGAAGAGAAAACTGAGACAAACAGAGGTTAAGTGACTTGTCACAGGTAGTAAATCTAAGGCTGAATTTGAATTCAGGATTTCCTGACTCTAGACCTGGCACTCTATCCACTATACTACCTGGCTGCCCAGTGTGGTAAATACTGACATAGTATTGTCAGTGCTAATAGAAGGGAGTACAGTGCCTACGACAGGCCAGACCCTATGACAAGTGCTTTACAAACATCTTACTCGTGTGATATTATTATTCCAATTTTCCAGGGGAGGTAGGTGCATTTATAACCTCTATTTTACAGATGAGGAAACTGAGGCAAACAGTTTAAATGACTTGTCTAGGGTTGCACAGCTAGTGTCTGAGTCCGGATTGGAACTCAGAACTTCCCAACTCCAGGCCCATAGCTCTCTACCACACTGTGTCAACAGCTGCACAAATCATAATTTGTGAAATAGATATTTTAAATGGCATTCAGTTTCCCATCTTTCTGCATTTTTGCCATTTTCCTGGGTGGAAGGTGAAGGTTCAGAGTTGTTATGATATAAATTTCTCTTATTATTGTTTATCTGGGGTGATTTTGCACATGAATGTTTCAGAATATGGTGCTTTTGCTTGGATCTTAAGAGATATGAAAAGGCATCACGCTGCCTGCCCACAGCTCCTGTTTCTTCAGAGAGGTGGGGGACTATGGGTATGGAACACTGTGAAGAATGTCGGTCTTTTTCAAAGTTTTGGTTAATTTTGGTGAATTTTTTAGATTTCTTTTTCTTTTGTGTTGTAAGGGAAAAATTATGTTGGGAAATGTCAGTGATGGAAAAGACAAAGATATCAATAAAAATTGATCATGAAAAAATAAACTACCACCACCACGCAAGGACTGGATTCATTTCTGCTATCCTCCAGGTTCTGTACCTCTCATGCTATGGGAACTTGGAAGGGACGATGCCTCTTCTTCCAACTCTTGCAATTTCTTGGCTATTTCCTGTGACAGGAAAAGAAACAAAGATCTCTCAAATAAGTAGTTAAAGTAATAAGCCAAAAACATTCAACAAATAGCCCTCAGGAGGCCTCTTAGGAATCTGAAGCAGTATGGTGAAACCTACCCATATCACTTGACTTTGCTTTGTATACTGTGCAATTGTAAAACGTCTAGTATTCCTGACTCCTGACAGACACAACATAAAGCATAACTATTACATGGTTTTTACCCTGCCTCCCTCCAATCTTTCCTTCCTTCCTTCCTTTCT